>OX336388.2:1410299472-1410939472 GCA_946902985.2 Meconema thalassinum
CCTTTCTGAAGTCTTCCCATTGTTCCTCGGTCTTATTGGAGATCCACCTCTTCCAGGATATCCATCTTCTTTCAAATGCTTCAACACACTTTCCATTCTACCATCTGTGCTTCCGTTTTCTTGGAGGTTTTCCCAAATTTTCGGATGCTGTGGTCACGGTTTCTCTGATCTCTTTCCAGCTATTCATCTCCAGGTTAGACAGGCTTTCAAGATATTTATCTTTCTTCTGCTTCAGTGTCTCTATATTGATTCTAGGCTTCTTGGTGGCTCTGGATTTTGGGTCTATTTGGCTGGAATCTTACTTTGATCTCCAACAGGTATTGATTTGAGTCGATGTTGGCACGCTTTCTCACTTTTACGTTTAGTATTTGTTTTGATTTCGGGCTGTTATTGCGACATGGTCGATCTGGTACTCCCCTAGCATTTTATTAGGAGAGTCCCAAGTTTTCTTTTTCCGTGGGAGGGCTTTGAAGTATGTGGACATTAATTTAAGGTTGAATAGTCTACAGAATGCGATAAGTCTTTCACCATTTTTATTCGTTCTTCTATGTGCACGGTAGTCACCCA
Source organism: Meconema thalassinum (assembly GCA_946902985.2). NCBI lineage: Eukaryota > Metazoa > Arthropoda > Insecta > Orthoptera > Tettigoniidae > Meconema > Meconema thalassinum. The sequence continues at coordinate 1,410,300,040 of OX336388.2, forward strand.
CGATTTGTCTATACTTCTTTTTTCTGCCCACCTGATCATTGAAGTCACCGAGCAAGATTTTTACGTGGAGTTGGGGTATTTTATAAACTGAGCCTTCGAGAGTTTCCCAAAGGGTCTGGGTCTTTCCTAATATCTTCATTTATTGGGGCTTGCACTTTAATAATTGTGTAGGCTTTATTTCCAGACCTAAAGGAGAGGAGCGAGATCCTCTCTGGAGGTGAAGTGAAATTAATGATGGACTCCATTATGTTCTTTTTGACTACAAAGGCTGTCCCTAGGAACGTTATGTTGGAGTTGTTCTTTATCGCGGGTTTTCCCTTGTAGATTCGGAACTGTTCTGAATCTATTGGGTTTTCATCGAGGTACCTGATCTCTTGCAGTGGCAATATACACATGTTTCGGTCTTCCAAAACGTTACCGTACCGGTAATCAGTTGTTTTAATTTCCCTGTTTTCAGAAGCGTATTGATGTTCAGCGTTCCATGCTGGTGTTTGCGCTTGATTTGTAACTGTCGTGTTGTGGTTCTGGGAAGCTCCGACTCTTCCCTACATGATGTTCCAGGCTCTCTAGAATTTTACGGCCTGGTTGCACCGCTCAAGGCGGTGGAGGATTTCCGTTTCCGGCTACCTCCTGGAGTAGTCTTTACCGAAAGTGTTTCCATCGTGCCTTAAGTTGAAGATAGTTGGGAGGGTTAGCATAGCTCACTCCTCAGTGCTAAAACTGGAGTTGTAAGCTCCAGAGTTTATTTCAGGCCGCCCCTAACCAGGAGTGCAGATGCCTTCTGCAGCTGCCCCTAATCTGGAGAACAGACGCTGCTTGCTGAATTGCAGTGGTATATCCTCCACTGATGGGTCCAGCACCCACCCACCCTTCGCCCATAGCCGTGATATTATCGAGATATTTTTTGAATTTATTATTATTGCAAGAAATTACAAGATGGTGGACGAGATCGAGAGTCGGTTACAAGTTGCTCTCAGATTTCTACAGACTACCGCTGATGTAGGTGGATATATGAATGAAAAAACTAAAGATGATATTCATAAAATGGTGAGTGTCATTGTAAACTGTTTTAATGACATGAAAATCATGCTAGTGACTAACAATAGTACGAGAAATCAGCTTTCTCAGCAAGAGGTCAATGAGGTTATCCAAAGCGATGGTATATCCCTGTTAGATACAATACCTACAGAACTGGTGGCGCCATCTTACGGCAACTCGCCTAGTTTACATAGCAATAGGCAGTCACATGACGGATCACAGAGCAATCAGGGTATAATAGGAATTAACTCGAATACGACACCTAGTGAGCGACGAACAACGCGGTCACCAACAGGCGTTACCTAGCGGACACTCACAGAACAGTTCCGGGAGCAACGGACATGCCATGGAGATTACACCTTTCGAGGTGAGAGATGAGGCCATGCTTTCAGAAATGCACGTTCTGGGTCAGGAGCAATCTAGTGGCCAACCGGACAACCTCCAATTGGGCAACATAGATACCGGTAATCTCACAGAACACGAATGGACACGACTCTACAGTCTGATGCTGGCCGATAGGCTCGCTTGCTCTGAAGCTAGTAATTTAAAACTCAGCAATTTTTTTAGGTTTAAGCCTTGTCTTGTGTGGGGTTTCGCCATGGAACACCAAGCTGGCTCATCAGGTGTCCGGGCCTGGACCCCCAAAGTAGCGAACTGCGCACTACCTCCCTTCTAGTAATTTAACCTCCCTCTGCACACGTCTATAACGATTACATAATCTTCCCACCAGGGTCAGGGTGACCCGTAGTAGACTATAACCATGTATGGGTTGCACTTATTTCCTTTAGCACTCTGGGATCATTGTTATACAATCTGCTAAAACAAATCACTCTTTTTATTGCACAGAACGTCTCTGCAAGTATTTTTGAACAACTCACATTATAGAGTTAAAATGTATTCTACTACAACGATAATAACGTTAATAACAGCCAACATGCAATGCCAAAATATAAAGTACCTTGGATCCAACAGCCCTTTTTATCATCAACACCGAACACATCAACACAGTAAGAAAAATATAATTATTTTGCACTCTAGGGTAATTATGACCCTTCCGGGAATTAAATACTGTTCTATAGGGTTGTTAGGCACTGTACATCACTGTTAGTGTGTCTGCTAATTCTTGTGACTCTATAGACTACTGAAATTACAACAATGCCACAAAAATCCCTCTGTTCCACTGCGCATGCACGGGAACTTCCAGGGTCACCCTGCCCTGGTGTTCAGAGCTGAATGCAGATTGTTAGAAGAAATGAAAACGTAAAATACGAGCCTTACAGTAGTCGCATATAATGTGTAACATCTGACATAGAAGAAACCTCACGTGAAATTGTTGATACACCGGTATTTTATAATATTATTGGCACAGATATTAATCTATTTTAAAAGGGAGTGTTTTACAGATATTGTAGTTTATAATACGGAACTCATTTTATTAGATGATTTGTAGCTTCCACCAGCACTATCTAAAGAATACGATATGGATCAACTAGATCAATAGACGCGACACAGCTCATAACCTTAAATTCCTTATAAACAGGTCCTCTTCATTCACAGACCAACACGTAATTTCATATGGATTCTGTTAAAATGAGTCATATTGATATGATAGATATCGTTTAAAATGATAATCTGGTAGCAAAAATATCTACCCCGTCCGGGATTCGAACCCAAGATCTCTAGATTCACAGTCATACGCACTAAAGGTACGGTTTGGCTACGGCGATTATCGCCGGGCGCACATCGCTGGCGATCTTCGTTGCTTTATGAACGCATGTAAACAAATGGGACTGGTTTCCCTACAGCAATCTGCGCTGAAGTCAATTCATTGCATTTCGGCAGCGATGATCGCTGGCCATTTGTGGAACAAAAGAATAACGATAAAGCTATCATCTCTTTGGGAAACAGTATCATGGCTTCTATACAGTCAGTATTTGTTTTTTTTTTACCCTCCAGGTTGGTGGAACCCACGGACTCAGTGAGGGAACTCACCACTACCGCCTCTATGTGCAGTGTCCTAGAGCTGGGAACATCGAATCGGAAGGGATACAACTGGTGAGGTGGGATTGGCACCTCGCCCAGGCGGCCTCACCTGCAAAGCGAACAGGGGCCTCATGAGGGAAGGTAAGGGATGGTGAGGATGGATAGGCAAGGAAGAGGGAAGGAGGCGGCCGTGGCCTTGAAGAAGGTACCATCCCGGCATTTGCCCGAAGACGAAGTGGGAAACCACGGAAAACCACTTCGAGGATGGCTGAGGGGGAATCGAATCCCCTCTACTCATTTGGTCCACCCGAGGCTGAGTAGACCCCGTTCCAGTCCTCGTACCACTTTTCAAATTTCGTGGCAGAGCCGGGAATCGAACCCAGGACCTCCGGGGCGGCAGCTAACCATGCTGACCGCTACGCTACGGAGGCGACCAGTATTTTGTAATTTCTCAAAATAAACTGATGATTTTTAAACTTTTAATAAATTATGTTGCTTGTCACAGAAACGTGGCAGTAAGTGTGCTTATTTGTTCACCTGTATTCTTTAGGACAGACACACGGTAACATAAGTTATCATCTAACACATGGAATGATGATTTCATAGCCCTTATTTAAAGATGTCATCAATCGAAAGGTTGGTTCTATTCAAACTTAAAACTTCATAAGTTTAATATTTAATATTTTCATTAATTGCTTCTGATTACCCCCCGAAGTTACGCCACTGGTCTTGAGTATTCCTTAAATTTTATTTGGTCATTGAGCAGATGTCCATGAATCAGGGCATTAAAACATGCTTCTGTACGCCTAGTTTTGTACATGTTATTATTTATTGGATACAGAATGTAGCTCAAGGAGGGGCTCACTACTATTAGTTTGGAGTCTTTTCGCTCCGTACCTAATTCGATCAGCATCTCTTCTTCCACTTTTAAAAGAAGCAATACAACGCTGATGTAATTCTGCTTAAGGTCATTCTGGCAACGTTATATTATTTCAGACTATGATCAGCTGATTAGTATTTACCCCCACGAACCTGTATAAGCAAAGAGTAGGCTTCTGAGCTGTTGAGAAGTGAAAGTGATCCTGTTGTTGGAGGCAGTGGACGAAGGACGATGATCGCTGGCTAGGGAAACCGCTTTTCTGACTCTGTGCGCCGAGCGATCATCGCCAGCGATGTGCGCCGGCGATCATCGCTGTAGCCAAACCGTACCTTAACCCCACGGCTATTTCGAATACGCAAAATTTGAGCACAGGATGGTGACTTATTTCCACGTTCCAATAATACTGCATTACGGAATTAAGTTATATTTATATTTCATTTATAATTTGCTTGTTTCGATAATGTTCCTGCGTGAAATTGAGTTTAAAATGCCTTATGAATAGGCCCTCTTGTGAGTAAAGAGAATGTTTTCAGTAATAGTTCATGAAGGCTTGCTCAATTCTCGTATAACCACAACAATTATATTATGTTTATGACTGCATTACCGTTATGTGGGTTAATATTTGAATAGCCATTGTGCAGAAACATAATACGGTACCGGCAATGCCGACTACTTAACAATGTTTGATATTAAGGCATTTTACCATACTGATACGAAGACTTCGAACATGTACCATGTCATTTGTTTCAATCACTTGACACCAGAGTTCGCATGAGCGTTTTCCGTTCAGTATGTCATATACATTCCACATGGCCGAGAGTACGTCATGGTATCAATTTCCGACACCACGCACTCATTGTTTCTCGTACCACTGCCCGCTGGATCGATCGATCGAGCGGGCAGTGCATACTTCCGTTTTCCACCACTGCCAGCTAGTACACTTCCGTTCGATCGATCGAGTGGGGAGTGCATACTTCCGTTCGATCCACCACTGCCAGCTCGATCGTTTCGATCCACTTCCGTCCCCAATTTTCAAAATCACTCCCACAAAACTATCCAGCAACCGAGCGGAAAGATGTTACACATCAAAAACACTTATAGTGGGCGTTGTATTAAAGATATAAATAACTGTGGCGGACCCTTTTTTGTAGAACTTTTCATGCTGAACAATTCTTACACTCATAGTATGTAGCCTAGATATTTTGAATGGTTTATCCAGCGTAAGCTTAAAAGGCGTGCGCCTTTCTTTTCATCTTGATTCACTGAAAGCGTTACTACTCGGCTTCCATTGGTCATAAATGAATGGTTCTCTACAGAAACCTTCATCGAGAAATCAATTTACAGAATGGTGAAAACCGCATCAAAATCCATCCAGTGGTTCTCGAGATTACCGTTACATCCAAGAATCTGGGACTTTGTTTTATACTGTAGAGATTACAGGTTGATTGTTGCAATTGTTTCCGTGATACTGAGAACAGTGGTGGATCCAGACCCTTCGGGGCCCTGGGCTATATGATAAGGTGGGGCCCACAACAATAGGAAATAAAAAAAATATCAAATCAAATGGAAAATAGTTTGGTAATAATAATAAAATAAAGAATAGTTACAATATTTTGAATACACTACAGTACATTTTTTAATAATATGAAAGAAACCTTTAAGTTCCCTTAAGAAGATTATGTAAACTATGAAATATTAAAATATTACTTTGCGACTTTTTTCCCGGCTGAAGTCTTCTATTATTTCACTGAAATCTAAAGTTGCTAAACGGTCACGGGAGGTCATAGCTGTACTGAAAAAAGGAATATGAATTTTAAATTAGTTTGATAAGTGTAATTAATTAATTAATTAATTATTCAAATTTTAAAAAATCCATGGCGCGGGGCCCTGGGCGGCCGCCCTCCTCGCCCTCCCCTAGATCCGTCCCTGCTGAGAACCGATAGTACATTATGCAACGAGCCTATAATGGCTATAATTAAGATACGAGTATTTTTATAAAACGAGCGTATGCGAGTTTTATAATTTCCATACGAGTGTCTTAATTACCATTATAGGCGAGTTGCATACGACTGTTTATGTTCGACGATAATTACAACTTTATTATATGTTTTAACATAAATATTCATAAATATCTGTTGCGAGTCTGCCACAAGAATTTTGTGATCGCAGAGCGAGCGTTGGGTGTTATATCTCTGTCCTTCAAGATCTCTGGACGACCGACGCATGCGCTCTGTGTGCTTGCAATTCCATATGCAGGCCATATGTTTACATCTGCCGCCCCTCAGTAATGTTGTCACCGGATTTGTTTGAAGACAATGAATGCGCTGTGTAGAAATTATATTAAGGTACAGTGCTATTTGTATCATTCCATTCCTGACCCGGTCGGAGACTGGAAGCAGGCTGTGGATTTTCATTTTCACAGTGCTATTTGTTGTCTCATATTCGCCAGTTAATTTACGCGAACATATGGACGGTGCGTATTCCATGTCGGTAATTTATTATAGTTCGATGTTGTGTTTATGTCCGACATGTTGGATTTTGAGCGCACGCGTGAAGGTATCGTTACCTAATTGGTCAATGAACGAGCTCTGATTGGCTGGAGAAACTGTATCATAATGAAAAAGAGTGTTATAATGACCATCATTATGATACAGTTTTCTGACACATAATAGTGAGGGTCGAACATAAAAATATTTTGGTGACACTGCTATTTGAAAGTCAGGGTCCATTGTTGTTCATTTTGAGGGTTTGAGACACCTTGGACCTGTGTGCTTGCGAGACGCTGCGTTAGTGTAGTCTGCATTAAAGAAACACTCAAAGTAAAATAAAATGAACACACTAATCGTGTATGGGGGGGGGGGGGGGTCATCTATCATGACTTCCCAAAGGGAGTGGACTGTACGGCTCCATGACTATGCGTTTAGCCTGCTAGACGTTTAGTTTGAAGGTTTCCCAGGACGATTCCAAGCCGGGCATGGCAATTCTCCATTTAATCTGGCTTGAGAATTCGGTGCTTGTGGCGTCATAAACATAATATCGTCTTAATCATGACGAGCTAGTCGCACATGGGAACTAACTAGAGGATCAGCTCTGTGTTTCCTAGGAGGCTACACCACATTTCATTTCACCTGAACTCACGTATTCTACCTTCGGCTTGAAGATACCGTTCGAGGAATACTGTACATCGTAACAGATTCCAGTGCCGACGCGTCTCTCGCCAAGCGAGGGATTAGCGCAAATGTTGCATTGTAAAATAAAATAATAATGAGTGAATAAAGAGAAGCTTCCGAAATGGAAATACGCAGAATGCGTGCAAAATGAAGAGAACTCGTGAGGCAGGCTGGCTGGCAGGCTAAGATAAGGAATGGTTGTGGATAATTATGATGTACCACTTTAAATGCAAAGCGCTCAGCGGTATTAAGGGACAGAGAAAATTATATAGTCAGAGTTCACACGGTCTTATAACGTGAAGTAAGATTCTTTCAAGTCTCTGAGAAATAGCTCAATTTTTTTAAAATTCATTGAGCTTGCTAATTTTCTTTGTCGCTGCTTACTGTCGGGGAAAGAAGAATAGATACCTCAGTTTAGACGTTAATAAAAACGTTACCCGTAGTCGTACATAAAAACAAGCTAAACCAAACTTTCCTTATTTTATTCTTCGTTTAGCTATGTATAGCAAACATTTGAATTGTAACCCGTAACATTTTTATAGCTGATAGAACGAAAATAAGTGCCCTTTTTTAACAAGTTTAATGGAGCGCTCACGCAGAAAGATCATTATATTAAAAGTGTTATTGAGATCGTAAAGAAATTTAAATACGTCTTGAAGAAACTTATTGTTAACGTGTATGCGGAGTATTAATGTGCTCTTACAGTTCTGAAAATAGTTGTTATTAATTTTGTAAACCAACGTTTTCTCGGGCTTGGGTGGTCGTAGCAGTATGAAATAAGACTTGTTATGAGGCTCATAGCAATGCAAGGCTAAACTAAAAACTACGTTTTATCTACATGTGATTGATGATTTTTATGGATTGATTTTTAATCGGATCATTGTGTGCGGCGAGGGTACCATAGCGGGTGGGCAATGTTGCCAGTTGACTAACTCGAACTCGCGCACACACAACTCTGTCCCGCCTTTATTCCCCGTTGAGTCATTATTAGCAGCAAGCAACAACTGTCTTCACTGTCTGTCCATTGTCTGGACATCGTTCAAATTGCCAGCCAAACCTCAGTTAACGGAGAGAGAAATTGTCGTGATTATAAGTGCAATATGTTTGTTTCTTTTTAGAAGCGAGAGAGAAAGGGATAATGATAAGAGGTATCTGGTTCGCCAGAAAGTGTCTATGTGAATTGGAAGGTCGATATAGACGATAGAGAGATGTGCCGCTTCTATGAAAGAAAATTAGAATGTGGAGCGAGCAAGGAAGTGTAGCCTATGAGGACGGAAAGTCCAAAGATAATGCTGGACGACTTAGGAGGAGTATACAAGACTTCTATCTTTAAAAAGATGTTCCCTAGAATAAAAATTATCGTACCTCGTGCGCCTCGCTGGATTTTGACCGCTAGTGCCCCTAGCGGATGCTTGTGCAACACGTAGGATGACTGACTGACGCAATCGCCTTTGAGTCTATGCAAGCAATTATACTTACCGCTCCAATGTCGTGCTCTGTTGAGGTTTGTGTTGGTTTTGAAAGGATACTGTGGACTCAGACTTATTTCAGACCTTCCACCCTGAAGAAAGGTGCACAGCTCAATGAGAGTTGCCATGCACTCAAAGTGAGAGAAACGTCGGGAGGGAAAATTGCCGGCGTATGTTTGAGAGAAACAAACATAAATCAACCACCGTAAGCTGTCAAACTTCAAGTAAGAATTAAAATAAGCTTAGTATATATTTCTTATGATACTTACGCAAACTTTTTATCAATAAGCCCAATCAGCATTAGTTTGTGTCTTAAATTATCATGGGTAAGCCACTAGGCTATCATGCCCGTCAAATAACTTTATAATTCGTGTTTCTTTTCAGATCGATCGCGAAAGAAATCTTCAATCCGCTGAATGCCAGTGCAGAGCCGGTCGCTCCCAATGCTGTAAGCATATTGCTGCGCTGTGTTATTATGTTAACACAGAAAGAGACAATTCTAGTACTTCCTCTCTGCAACGGTGGGAGAAACCTAGGAATGTTCCCGTAGGATATATACTAAAGGTGAAAGCATAAGGCAAATGATAGAGAGGAAAACAACTAAGCTACCAGCGTACTGCATGCCAGAAAGGGGAAATGACAAATATTTCAGTAAAGAAGAACTATATGCCCGTCGTAAGAGCATCGATTAACGGGAGTTTTAGAGATGGAATGCGAAGGAGAGTCGTCTTCCATAAGTACTTCAATTATAGACCACGTCGTGGATAATGCTGTAGGACTGGCTGAGAAAGCGTATGTGACTCAGTGCCTCAATGGGATTTGACAACCAATCTCAAGTACCATATCAGTGCTATGATATCACTCACAAAGGGCGGTGGTAAGATAATGCTAGTGAAAAGGAATATGAAGATATGTTGTCTAGTGAAGTGTTGAGATTTTATTGTGACAAAGTAAAAATCAATATTTTGCAAAAATATGAAATTGCATTTGAGACAATGACACAGTCTCGATGTCACTTGTGGTTTCAGCAGAGATTGATTCGAATTTCCGCCAGTTAGAACGTGCACAGGACAATAACATTACACAGTGGGGATTACCAAAAACTAGCATCTGTAATTCATAACTCCAAAGACATAAATACTCCTGCAGTTAGGTATGGAAGGGATAATGAATCGAATGCGATAATGGAATTCTGTGCATTGTTCCAATGTTCGGTAAGACAGGTAGGCTTGCTTGTAAAACGTGAACAACCATGGTTCTGCTGCAGTCCAGATGGGATTGCTCTACGCGAACATCATGAAGTATTTTCATCTCTTCTCGAGAACATTAGTGTCGTGCCGTGACAAACCTGTTATTGAAAGGAAACTGTGCAACATCCCATATTTGTACATTAATAATAATGGGGAAGTAAAAATAAAGGAGAACCATGTATATTACACCCAGGTACAGGTATCAATGTACATTTCAAATTTAAATGTACTCGTATATAACCTGTTTATATACTCTCCCAAGGGCAGTGTGAACTTCAAAATTCTAAGAAATGAGAAATGTCTTTCAAGTGTTATACCAACAGTGCAGAAATTTTATTTTGAACACTATCTACCATTCATTTTCACATAGAGTAACGGAATATCAGCGAGATCTTGTCCATGTCAATCTTTTCTACCATTCATACAGTATATTTTTAGCCTACTTTTCACATTTTGCAAAAATGAGGAAAAAGTAGACTTATGAGATCGGGCAAATGTGTGTCTGTCTGTCTGTCCTTCTGTCTGTCTGTCTAGCTGTGTGTGTGTGTGTCCCCCCCCCCCCCCTATCAACTCCTAAACGGCTGCAGCAATCGAAACAAAATTTGGTAGGAGTAAAGATCTATACCTGAATATCTCACGGCCACATTTGAAAATGATGTCAGTGCTACCAACTGATGAAAAATCGCAATTGAAATTTGAGCTCCATGTTGGATATCTTGGAGGGTATGAATGGGAACTATTTCAAAATTGGCACACGTATAGATAATAATATTGCAATTTAATTTCCAGGAGGCCATACATGGCAGTGATGCCAAAATGATTATAAGCCTGCTGATAGGTCCAAATTTTAAATGCATATAACTTCTACACTATCAATTGGATTTCAACCAAATTTCGTATGTGCTATGCGTACATAAACAGATATGAGAGAGTGTATTCCTAAGAGCCTTCAGGGCTGCCAACTGTTAATAAATGCTCTCAATTTTTTAAATCAAAATACCCATATATCAGAAAGTATGCAAGCCGACAGCTTTGCACACGTATAGTAACTGACATTCTATATTAATTTGGAGTAACTTATATACATCAGTGCTACCAACATGATTCTAAGCCTGCTGAGAGGTCCGACTTTAAATACCTGTAACTTCCATACTATCATTTGGATTTCAACCAAATTTCGTATGTGCAATGTGTATCATAACAGATATTACTATGCGCATTCTTAGGAGCAACCAGGGCTGCCAACTGTTAATAAATGCTGTCTCTATTCGTTTTTCTTAATATCAATATATCAGAAAGTATGCAAGCCAACAGCTCTAAACTTTGCACACGTATAGTACCTGACATTCTAGATTAATTTGGAGTAACTTGAAAACGTCAGTGCTGCCAACATGATTCTAAGCCTGCTGATAGGTCCAATTTTAAAATGCATGTAACTTCTATACTAACTAATGGATTTCATTCAAAATTGACACAACAATAGATCATATTATTTCAGATTATTTCTGACCAATACATGTATGTCATTGTTGCCAACATGATTTTACGCGCGCTGTTAGATCCAATGTTTAACAGCATGTAACGTCCATGCTATCCATTGGACTGCAACCAAATTTTGTATTCTGTACCTTAAGAGATGGAACTAAGAATATATTCAGTCACCAGGGCTGCCAACTGTAGTTCTCTATTAGGCTACATTATGCCAGGTATACAGTATTTCGAAATAATTCGAAATTTCAATATTACCAACTTAATTTCGTCATTATTCTAGATAGATCCATATAGATTAATCATTGCCATGGACCTTTAATTTTAAGAAAAGTAGGCTCTTTAGTTCGTCACGGAACTTCTTGTTAACAAGTTGTGAAGGTAACTATTAGTATAAATACATTATGTAGGCTATAATAACCATCAATAGTATAAGAATGGTGTAATACAATATAGAAATGGTTTCTCATTATATGTCGATTGCATGATTAATAAATTGAATAACGTATGTACGGTACCGGTTCTATTTTAAGTTCTCACTGTCTGACCTTGACCGTAGGAAACTAGGGGAAGGGGGTTGCTGGCATTCCACTCAGGATCTCGATCATCTGAGAGAAAGTATCAGGTTACTTTAGGACTTGATGATAGGAGGACTTAAGTTCACCAAAACTCCAATAGCATGAAGAATCTTATCTACATGAGGTAATAAATCCGTAGTTATTTTGTTGCACAGTATTTTAAAAACTTTCATTCTGTGTATACTTCTTTCAACATGGATTCTAACTGACGCTATGTCATATGATGTTTTAATTTTCTCAGCTGAAAATTGTGGATTATAAGCAAAAGGTGGCATCACCATTACAGCGTTTTTATCTTCAAGGCACGTCTTAATCTGCGGATATCCTTTGTCACACATCACAAGGTCACCTGGCTGAATGTAGTTTAGAATACCTGAATTAACTGTAATTTAGCTATCAGTCGCTCTTCCACCGTAGTGTAACATTTAGAAAAAAAAAGCAAATATATCCGGATGGGGTGATCGCAACAAGAAATTTTACAGTAAAGGTTTCCTTATAATGCGAGAACATTAAAATTCTCGGACGGACTCTTTGAGGTCTTTCAAAAGGGACTTCACTGCAATTTATTATGCATGTGAAATTTTCAAAATGTCTTTTTAAATGCATTAGGCATGGTACGGTATTCATTATAGTGGACCGCTGAGGCCAGAAAATCCAATCTTTGGTATTCTGAAACATATTCTGCAGAATAAATTTAAAGGTGGCTGATGCTGTAGTCCTGTGACAAAAAAAAAAGAAAATATACAAAGAGCAGCAAAACTAATTCATAGCTTCAGCTTCATGAGGAAGAGAAGTAGCATGTTTTCACTGCCTAGAGAGCAATTCCGATTTATATCGGGTACCAAGGATAACAGAACACTGAACACTCCTAATTTTACACCCGCTATTTCAAGGAGATGCGATTCTTTTCCTTGCACGGATTTGTAGCCACAGAATACATTATTTATGCTTAAACTATCCACATTTACACCACAGTCTGCTTTATAACACGTATCTGTCATTGTTGGTATAATCTCACGAGGTGCCGGTAGATTTGTTAGAACTTCAGCTTCACCATTATTTCTTAATGAAGAAAACATTATATTGACGTAATGTTGGCTGTACTTACGTCCATTATATCAGTTTGTTTATTAGCATCACTGCATTGTTTCACGAGTTTGTTGCCAACTAATTCCTTTCCATGTCTGAGTTTACGTCTCTTGTATCTCGTCGCCTCTGCAGTTTCCTTTTTTTTGTTCGTGCTGGTCGGATGAAGTAGGCTTCAAGTAGAGTCTCGGCATGTAACTAGGACTGTCAGGATCCCTTGTATGTGTTCCGTTAACAAAATGACGACTACAAATACGTGCATTTTTACTGGGAGCCCATGGTTTCCTGTGAACAGTTTCTCGCCTCACTGCTGTAATCAAAGCTTTCCTTCTGATTATATGCTGTTTATCATTAGAAAAACTAAAAAATCTAGTACCGGGAGGACTGTTTCTTTACGTGTAATTGCAACCAACCACACAACACTTTCTTCGACTCTTTGTAACACTCGCTTCCATCGCGACACACTGAATATTCCTTTCCATCAAGCGATACCTTACAGTAGAGAGCTGCGTCATCCCCACCAGCTATAGATTTGTCACCAGAGCGCAGCACAGTAGGTGCGCACGAGGTCTGATTATCCAGGAATATCAAGAGGAACTCGCAAAAATCGTCAATAAGTCACCAACACCCAAGCTATGAAACAAAATTCATCGGGCACACCAATAAAACAGATTTATTTATTTATCGTATGCTTTTTGTGCCGGGAGTGTCCGAGGACATGTTCGGCTCGCCTGAGTCTGAAGCTGCTTCCAGCGGACCGTTCAATTTCAAGTAGTTCCGACATTCGCCACCAGATTTCAATGATACCTAGTGGTGAACATTGGAACTTTGATAGAGCGTTCTAGCCTATCAATTTAGGTTCACACAAGTTTAGTCTGTGGAAGGATCTTTTACATGCCATAAATCTATGACATGGGACCGCTGGCTTTACTTCCCCTCCGAAGGAAGGCATACTGAGGGATTTTTAACGCTCTTAAAAATCCGACGACTTCGGCCGGGTTTGAATCCGCTATCTTGGGCATATCAGTTCAGCATGCTACCAACTACGCCACCGAAGCCGCTAATCAAACTGAGAAACATTACTAGGAAAAGGATAGGCTAACTGGTGACTGCCCCATTGTTGACCCACTTGTTAGAAACTTAAATGTCAGTTCATCCTATTTATCGGCAGTAATTTTTCAGAGGGTTGATAAACCAGCAGTCTTATCATCTCTTTAGCGTACATTACTTCAAACATTTCATCTTAACCGTATTGTCTTATAATAACAGCATTTCAGCTAGCACACATTTTAAAATCTGCCATCAGTGGTCCAAAGCTCCCATAAAAAGAAAGACGATGGTTGGGAAATGTTTCACTTCTTAAGAAAATGAAAGAAAACGCGTTTCTCAAATACAAATTACTAAACAACAAAAATTCACAGACCATACGGAATGATACGCGCGCATTTTGTATCAGTGGCCAACGTCGCACGACTTTCCAGGGTCGAGAGCATTGTTCTCGTCGCTTGCTACGATACTTTCCTCCTACATATTATGTGACAATATTATATTTCAGCTTATTTGTAGCCTATTTTCATTTATGAAAAATAGGCTTATGCGATCACCTTTCATCCGTGTGTGTGTGTCCCCACCTAATAAAATCTAAACGCCAGGAACGATTTCAATGACATTCATTACTATTTCGTCCGACCCCGACCGTGCCGTTCAAATTTTATTACGCCTCACCAATCCAACATGGAGGCTGTGCGAAATATTTCACCGGCTTTCTATATCTTCGAAACTAATACTGATATCACCCTGACATTTTGTACGGTGATAAAGAATACTACTAGAAGTTCACATATGTGACTTTCAAAAATCTGTTAAGTACAAAACGAACATGGTGGCCAAGCGAATTTGAAACATTTGAATAGACATTTCTCGCGATTTAACCAACCGAACGCAGTGAAACTTGGTACAGCAAGTATTTTCACATTGAAATGCACTGACATCTAATTTAGTTCAATTGTTTACATAACCTCAAGATGGCGGCTGTGCGAAAATTTAAAATTAAGTATCTATTTCTAGTGTCCTAATCATGCGAACGAAGTCAACGTTTGAATAATGAACTTAAGCAATAAACTTCATCTAATGGTACATAATTCTATGGCCTACTTAGATAAAAATCCAACATGGCGACCATCCGAAATATTTAGATGGTTCTCAATATCTACGAATCTATTCCAGCAATCAAACTAACAATTTGTATGTTAATAGAGGCAATTAACATAAGTAGGATATATGAAAATTGGATATGTACACTGCCGGAAGATATAGGGCATCCTTTTAGAGGTTACAATTCACCCAAGATTTATTGTGGCAACAGTGCATATGGAGTACATTAAATGATTAAATATACAGATCAATAGGTCAAGCGTTTCAGAGGTACCAGGTATCGACCCATGATGAAACACCCATATTAGTACGAGGTGTAGCTTCCACGGGCGGCAATGCAGGCACTGACTCTTGCATCCAATCCAGTCGATCATACAGAAGGTGACTACTGTCTTTGGATACGTTATTCCACGCCTGCTCGACCTGTTCACACAGTTCTGTAAGAGTTGAGAGTGAACGAGTCGCACCTGTCACTTGTCGGCCCATCATGTCCCACACGTGTTCGATTGGCGACAAGTCCAGCGATCGTGCTGACCAGGGAAGTTGCTGCACGACTTGCAGTGCACGTTGAGTTGCACGGGCAGTGTGTGGGCGAGCATTATTCTGTTGGAACAACACATCCCCTTCCTGTTGCAATAACGGCAAAAGAACGGGTCTAACAACATCCTGCACGTACCGAGCGCTGGTTAGCGATCCCTCCACAAACACCAAAGGTGAACGAGAGTTGTAGCTTATCGCACCCCAGACCACAAGGCTTGGGGTGGGGCCGGTGTGTCTTGGACGAATGCACTTGACGAGACAGCGCTCACCAGATCTACGTCGAACGCGCCAACGACCGTCACTTGCGTGCAGGCGGAATCTGCTTTCATCGCTGAAGACCACGGTGCGCCATTCCATCTTCCAAGTGATCCTCTGACGGCACCGGTTCGTGCCGTGCCCGTCGATGCTGTGGCGTGAGTGGAAGACGGGCTAGAGGTGTGCGTGCCCGTAGTCCCACTGGTAGTAACAGTTTCGCAACAGTTCGTGTTGACACCTCTGAGCTCACAAACCCTCGTATCTGTGCTGTGGTAGCTGTACGCTCTGCCACTGCTGCCCTTACAATACGACGATCCTGGCGGACGTCTGTGCTGCGTGGACATCCAGAACCTCGTCTACGGGTGTGAGAATTTTCACGTGCCCACTGATACCAGCATCGTTGCACAACGGGCGCAGGACGCCCAAATTGTGTGGCAATTCTCTGAAAGGACCATCCCGCCACTTGAAAGGCCACAGTTTGACCCCACTTAAACTCACTCAGTTGGCTGTTGGAAGCACGAGTGTATCTCCGTGGCATTGTACCTGCTTGCTTCACACGTTTGTACCACAATGAGCCGTATGCCAGTGCGCTTTCCCTATTAAATGGTAGACACAGATGGCGCTCTGGTAACTATGCCACTACGCTATCTGTTCGCGGAGGACGTTGAACACTTATCAGTACATCTACTATCCCCCAGGTGACATCTGCCGTCATCAGATCAAAATCGACGTCGTCTTTTCAGGTGATCTAATTTCCTTTTTCGCAGTGTAATTCCTCACGGAACTACTTGTTTTCATTTTGAAAAAGAGTGGGGGATAGGTTTATGAGATCAGGGGTAACGTGTGTGGTGGTATCATTTAGCCCTGTCAGGGGAATTGACATTTGATATCTTCAATATTACTATTAAGGAGAGGTGGAAACAAGACCCACTGGAATTCTGATATATAAAGCTATTCACTGTAACGATTTGAATCTTAACAAGTAGTTCCATGACGAACTAAAGAGCCTACTTTACTTAAAATTTAAGATTCATGCCAAGCTATATCGACCTATCAAGAATAATGACGAAAACAAGTTGGTAATACTAACATATCTAATGAGTTTTTGAATGGTATGGACTCCGTCTTACGGAAAGAATTCATGATGAAAATTAATAAATGTAAAACAAAAATACTGGAATGCAGCCGAAATAAATCAGAAACCTCTATGGAGATCAAATTGGCAGGTGAAAAGCTGAAGGAAGTAGGAGACTTCTGTTACTTAGGAAGCAGAATAACCAGTGATGGACGAAGCAAAGAGGATATAAAAATTAGGTTGGCTCAGGCAAAGAAAGCATTTCTACAAAAAAGGAATCTGCTGACATCGAATATAGATTTAGGTATTTGGAAGTCATTTTTGAAAGCCTTTGTCTGGAGCGTGGCGCTCTATGGAAGTGAAACTTGGACTATTGGTGCAGCAGAAAAGAGGAGAATTGAAGCATTTGAAATGTGGTGTTACAGGAGAATGATGAAGATCAGATGGGTAGATAGGGTTACAAACAAAGAGGTATTAAGACGAGTGGGAGAGGAGAGATGTTTCTGGCGACTGTTAATGAAGAGAAGAGATAGGTTGGTAGGACACATACTAAGACACCCAGGAAAAGCAAGCTTAGTTATGGAAGGAAGGGTCGAGGACAAAAACTGTAGGGGTAGACCAAGGTTAGAATATGTTAAACAGATTGCCTCGGATGTAGGGTGTCGGAGCTATGTAGAGATGAAACGATTAGCTCAGGACAGGGAGGCATGGAGGGCTGCATCAAACCAGTCAAAAGACTGATGACTCAAACAACAAACAACATTTCTAAGTACTTCAGATTCAAATACAACTGAAATAGTGTAGTCTAATATAGTAACTTAGTACAGTTGTCAGCCCTGGTAACACTGAATATATTCTTAGTTCCATCTCTTAAGGTATAGAATGCACACACAAAATTTGGTTGGAGTCTAATGGATAGTATGAACGTTACATGCAGTTTGGTATTGGATTTATCATTGCACGTAAAGTCATGTTGGGAACAACGTCATGTATGTGATGCTCAGAATTAATCTGAAATATTACGATCTATTATAGTGCCAATTTTGGATAAAATCTATAGAAGTTACATTAAATTAAAATTGAAACTCAGATTAAAATCATGTTGGCAGCACTGAGATATATTAGTTACTCCAAATTAATCTAGTATCTCAAGTCCCATACGTGTGAAATGTTTAGAGCTGATGCCTTGGATACTTTCTGATATATTGATATTAGGATTAAACAAATAGAGGAGGGTATTTATTAACAGTTGGGAGCCCTGCTGGATCTTACGAATACACATAGTCATAATTGTTATGGTGCACAAAGCACATACGACATTTGAGTAGGGGGATGAGGAGAATTCTGCCCCCTACCACCACTACTCCCAATGCGAGCCGATAACTCCCGAACCCGTGGTCGGAGATTCACGAATGAGGTTTCGTTGGACTCGAGCTGACGGGGGCTTTGGAAAATAGACGATAGTTAAAAACACCAAACATGATAGAACGTTGGGAAATAGCTTAAACGAACTATCTTTATGTCCTTTATTTTTTATAATAAAACTTTTTAAATTTTTATGTTTTTTGAAAAAAGTGAAATTTTGAATTTCTTATATTTTGGAAACTAGGAATTCTACATAAACGTTTGTTTGACATAAATGAAAGGTCCCTACCCCCTCTACACCCAAAATAAATTTCCAGTTTCTAGGATAAAAACTTGTAGTAGTGGGGGTAAGGAGAGTTCTCCTGCTTGTCGGGTGCGTGCTTGAATACATATGGCTTTCTTGGAAAAAGTTGGTGGTGGGGGAGGACTAGGGTCGAGTGAGGTGTCGTTTAGATGGTATTTTTTCCGCTCTATTTGATGGCGAGGTTATTTTTAAAAATGGGTGAAATTTGGAGACACAATTTGAGGTAAACGTGCGTTTTTGACATATTGGTGATAATTTAATGAGCTTGTAAGTCTAGAACGATGTGTTGTTTAGGAACGGGGTGACGCACTCTTTGTTAAGAATTTAAAAAAATGAAAATTCTTTTTTTTTTTTTTTTTTTTTTTTTGGATTGGCGCTATTTTGACGTTAATGAAAGGTGGGTATGCCCTCTAGTTGGGCAGCAAGTTTCAAGGGTGTAGGAGGAGAAAAAATGATAGCATACTTTCTCGCGAACATTGGTGATAATTGGCGAAGGGATGGTCGGATTTTAACAAATGAGCTGTCGTTGGACTGGGGCTGACGACCTCTTTCCTATGGACGACTCGTTCTATTTTTCAAAAAAATTTGAAAATTTTTATTTTGAAAGTAGGCGATAGTTTGAAAACCAAACATGATAGAACGTTGTGCCATAGTTGAAACGAATGGTCTCTATGACCTTTATTTTTCATAATAAAACTTTTTAATTTTTGGGAATTTTGAAAACACTTAAAATTTTATATTTTTTATTTTGGAAACTAACAAGTTAACAAATATGTTTGTGTGACATATGAAAGGCCTCTACCCCCTCTACCAAGAAAATAAATGTCAAGTCTCTAGGACAAGAACTATGCATTTTAATTATTTTTTTAAATAAAAGAGTGTTTGTAGACAGAGAGCCGGTAGCGCTGGGCGTGTGTTCCACCGTGGCTATGACTGAGCATGGTGAATACTGGAAATGGCTATTTCGACGGGGCGATGTATGGCAAAACGAGGGGTCGCTTTTCGATATTTTTTCCTATGACAGATGAATGAAGGCGAATATTTTGAAAATCCCTTATAGCGATCTCGGTGACCGTGCCCGGAAGAAATGAATTGCTATTTTGGTGGAATGGCGGGGAAGCTTATCACGGTTGGTTTTGTGACATTTCCTATGACGGATGGAGGCGAATATTTGAAAATGTGTTAAGTGTGCTAGGATTTTTTTAACCCCTCAAGGCGATCTTTAACCTGCTAGTAAACGGTAATAAGCGAGACTGCTGTCTGGCACAGTAAATGGTTTTAGAATATGGAAAGATATGACATTTGTTCGACCAAGTCATGTGCAAGTAGGCAAAGAGCCAAAACGGTCAGGTAATTGGCCTCAAATGTTATAAACTAAATATTGAACTGGGTAAAGTCATGTGTTTTAGGGTGAAAGTATGTGGTTAACATGATCATGTATTGAGGCTGGCCGCTTGCTAGTAATTATTATGACAGTAAAATGTTTAATAATAATAATAATAATAATAATAATAAGACACACACGTTTTGAATGCTATAGAACTGTGCTGCTTGTTCGCACTCAATCCAAGACCTGGCCAGGCCTTGTCAGAGCGACTGCTGATAACACAAAAATGTCTACGTGGGCAGGAAGTAAAGGGTCAAGTTACTTTGCTGGTAGAGGCTAGCAGGTCTGTCGTTTAAACAGACCTGGTAGAGGGTAGGAGGTCTGGCGTTTAAACAGAGAGACCGCCATTTTGGTTCCTAGACAGCCGTACTACCGATATATAAGAGGCAGCCATTTTGGTTCCTTATTAAAAACATGAAACTAGTATAAGGTACACGAATCTTATTCAGATTGAGGAATGTGAAGAGGCGTGGGAACACGTGTGAGAGAGACAACATTTCAAGGTCAAAACGCTGCGAAAATGCAACTCTCTCTGTTGCTAGGCTAACTGATAACGATTGCGTTAGTGATGCACTGACAGGACTAGCAAATAGACGTATACAGTAGAGCTCTGAACTGAACTTTGGAAGAAAAAATCCTATTATTTTTTGGTAAGTACCTATGAATGATTATTTTAATAATGTCATGCTAATGAACCTTAAATTTGTAGTTATTGATAAGGTAATTAATGATTTTATTTATTTATTTGTTTGCAGATAACCGGTATACCTTACCTGACTGAGATACAAGAAACCATTGCGCTTTTGGGCCCACTAGATGGAAACAGCAACAAGCCAGTGCAAGTGAAGGTGAGATAATTTTTTAAACTAACTTGTTTCATTTTTTGTTTGATATTATATTATTTTATTTTATGAAATGCATGTATTAACCTGAATTTAGGTATTTATAGCGGTTTATTTTATTTATATTTAGAAACTTGGAAAGAAAAGCCTTACCGCCGTAGCAGTTGCTGAAAACCCGAGACGCAGTAGGGTGCAACCATTGTTTCCAGGCAGTGAACTATTTAAAACTCAGGTAAGCCTAACATAAAATTTCTATTCCATTTTACCACTACTGAAAACTCGTAGACAAAAAATTCTTTACCTGTACATGACTAGGACGATGACTGCTTTCTTGAATAATGGCCATGTATTGGCAAACGGTACAAGACTATATTGGTTGTTGACTGGGAAAAGTACAAGG
Organism: Meconema thalassinum; assembly: GCA_946902985.2. Classification (NCBI taxonomy): domain Eukaryota; kingdom Metazoa; phylum Arthropoda; class Insecta; order Orthoptera; family Tettigoniidae; genus Meconema; species Meconema thalassinum. The sequence goes on from OX336388.2 coordinate 1,410,321,304, forward strand.
CTGTGTTGGGTTTCCTAAAAACAAAAATAATTTAATTTAATTTATGGGTGGTTCCCTATGGACTCAACAAATATCCACAGGTTTTAACAAGATAATCTGAACAAAATGATATGATATTTATTTTTGTTTATATATTGGTTAAAGGGAAATGTAAATGACTGCAGCTTTATAAAAAAAAGTAGATTGGTTACTGTTAGTGCAGACATACAGTTTATTTTTTAAATATTTTGAAGATGTTTTTTATTTAATGCCTATTAACGTTAAAGTTTAATTACAAGTATTGATTGATTGATTGATTGATTGATTGATTGTGTGATGAGTTATTTTGTTTGTTTTTCTAGGTGTGGTCATACGCCATTAACATAGTGAACAGACAGTGAAAAAAGCATACATTGTGGTTTAAAGTACTGTGTGCAACGTTAGTAAGTTACAATAAGAAAAAGTTTTATTATAACACATGGCGTTAGTACCAAATACAACAAGTGAACAAGTTGGTTTACCACGTGGGTTAAATTTAAAATCAGAACATGATCGTTGGTTAACATTTGAATCCTGGCCTGTAGGCTTTTTGTCAACACATAAACTTGCAAAAGCTGTTTTTTTTACTTCGACCGAGAAGATGTGGTGCGCTGTGTGTTTTGTCGTATTGAACTTTCACACTGGGAAGAAGGGGATGATCCCTTTAGAGACCATTTGCGATGGTCTCCTTGTTGTCCTTACATGCTTGGAAAACAAGTGGGAAACATACCCGTGTATCCATTTTACCAAACCACAAGGCCTTTGGCCGCTACTTACGTTGCTGAATCACAAATAAATAATAATAATAATGATGTATTACCAGCCAACAACGGTAGTGTCGATATATGTGGTCCATATGCCATAGACAGTGTCGAATTGGCATGTGCTTTTGAAAATTTGGGAGTTTGCAAGACTAAATCACTAGCACATCCAGAGTACAGCTTTGTTGAAAAACGTTTAGAATCTTATAAAAATGTTTGGCCATTAATATTAAAACACCTTACCAAACAGCTAAGTGAAGCTGGATTTTTTATACTGGTGAAGGGGTAAAACATTATGTTTTTATTGTGGATTTGCTTTAAAGGATTGGCAAATGACTGATGACCCTTTTGTGCAACACGCTCGTTGGTTACCTAACTGTAGATACATGGTATTGCTTAAAGGTCAGTAATTTGTGAACACTATTCGTAAAGAAAACGTGATTGCAGCACAAGACACAAAAGTACCTTTAGAGATAGAACACGCGGAGCAAATACATGAGGCTGAAAAAAAAAAGACTTGTCTCACGAACAGATACAAAAGTGTGACCAACAATTATGTAAAATTTGTTATCAAGATGAACTAGATGTTGTATTTTTGCCTTGTGGACGCATGATAGCCTGTGTCAAGTGTGCATTAGAACTTAACACTTGTGCTATATGCAGAAAAGCAGTACTTGCTACAGTTAGGGCATTTCTTGCATAAATAGTATAATTTATTAGCAATGCATAGTGCAAAATCCCTAATTGCACAATATTATTAAAGCTGTTTTAGAGTGTAATAGATATGCTTTTTGTGCGGTTTGAAGCCATTTTTCAGTGTTGCTTAAGTAAACAAAAGTTTGTTGCTTTTCAGTCGGTCAACACGAATGCACCCAAATAGAGATGGGTTATGCCCTAATCCTGAAATAAATTGCATATGATTAATAAATACTAAATGCTAAATGTGGTATATCTAATGTTAGGTGAACTTCTAAAATAGTGATAAAAATCTGGTGCCTGAGGAAACACGCAACTGCTTCAAGTCCCAGTTAAGGAGACACCTAGATAAGTATAAGCCTACATTATTACAGTATAACCATAGTTGACTTTGTATAACCATATAATCACCCCTAACAGACAAATTCCGGATTTTTATAACTATTTTGGAAGTTCACCTAACATTAGATATACCACATTTAGTATACACCGACTGTTGCATTTCAAACACTGCAACTAAATAATTGTACATATTGTATATATTTTTCACCTGTAGTCTCAAACATAGATGTTATTATTGAATATCCAGAAAACAATACAGGAACCCTATTTTACCAGAGGTACATTAGGGTTATAGATTAAAAACAAAGCAAATATAATTATTACTAACATAGTTTACAAAAAAATGATAAATGTGAGATATTGTCCTTAACAGCACTGCCTCTTGAAAATATGGTACAGCGGTTTTGAAAGTTCCAGGTTACAGCTATAAAGGTGGCATTGTAAATTGTATCTTTCCTTTTAAAAACAGGACACTCAAATACAAGGTGACACACCGATTGCGGCAATCCACATAAACATTTGCTATTTTAAAACGTTCAAAATGAGACTTGAATTTTCCATGACCAGTTAAAAATTGTGTGAGGGCAAAGTTTGGCACTAATAATTTTGATAACAGTCGATTTTGTACTTCCGGGAAGAATATTTCTCTTGTTACAGACCCTTTCAGGCTACATGTCCATGCGATATTCCATTCGTTTAATATGTATTTCCTTATCTGGCTTTTAACGTAACATATAGGAGACTTACTATATGTTATTTCAAGATGTGTCGTAGCCGCTGATTTTGCTAATTGGTCTGCTCTTTCATTACCAGCCAATCCAGTGTGTCCCCTTATCCACGATGTGCATATATGTGAGCACTACTGAGCTGTTGCCCTGATGTAGACAGCTATTGGGTTATAATTATATTTGTCATTTATAGAATGCAATGCGGATTGTGAATCACTGAAAATCCTCACTCTTTTATTGTTAGCTTTAACCCATTCTATTGCACAGTTTAAGGCCCAAAGTTTTGCCTGGAAAATTGAACAACTGGGAGAGAGCTTATACTGAGCTGCAAATATTTCAGTATCATTCTCATAAACGACAAAGGCACAGCCAACACTGTCATTTCCATCAAAGCTTGGTGTATGGGAGCCATCAGAATAGATGAAACAGTCATGGGTGCTGAAACATTTTTTTATGCAGAAGTTTATAGAATTGACTAGGATGAGAAGATACCAAGAAATGGCACTTTTGCTCCACGATAATATCGAAAATCGGCATAGGAGATGTTCTATTCTTCTTCAGTAATGTCAGCTCAGCTTGCCCTATTCCTGTTAAAAATAGTGGTTCTATTCCAGAAATCACAAGTGCTGCATCTGTAGATGTAGTGCGGTATGCTCGAGTAATTCTTAGAGCGAAACCTCTTTGGATTTGTAATAACTTAACCCGTGCCCATTTCTTTTCTAGGGTTGTACGGAAAGCGGACACGCAGTACAGAATCAAAGACACAAAAGCTGTATAATATATTATTCGTAAAACATCGGAGTTCAGACCCCAAGAAAGTCTACAAGCAATCGCAAGACCTTGTAAAAGCTTGCTTGATTTCAATTCTAATCTATTTAAATGTGCTCTGAATGCCAGGTGTTTGTCAAGCACAACGCCCAAATAAAGAAGTTGATCATCTAATGATATTTTGTGGCCATTCATAATGATTTTGGGTTTTTCCAATTTTCTTCTCCTTGTGACGAACATGGCTCTAGTCTTAGAAGGATTGAATTGAAGTTTGTTTACAGAACCCCATAGAGACAATGTGTGTAAAGCAGAGTTTGTTACATAATTCAAATTCTGCACATTATCTGATTCACTTAGTAGAAGAGCATCATCAGCATAAGCAATAACATTACACCCTGTCGGAAGAGGTGTTATAGCCTAAGTGTAATGAATCTGATCATGATCGCTTGACGATCGAAACTGGTCATCCTAGTGTATTTATTAATCTTATGTAATTTATTTCAGGATTAGGGCATAACCCAGCTCTATTTGGGTACATTCGTGTTGACCGACTGAAAAGCACCAAACTTTTGTTTAGATATGCTTTTCCTTTGTTTATAGACTACTACAATGAATGTTTTGAATGCTGAGGGTAAAGCATGTGGCTTAGAGAAAAAGAAGCTCAGCGAATTGCCAACGCATATTCCATTCCGCATTATCAAGATTCGGAAATTGAAAACAGCATATGGTGATCGTTTACTATGTGAATGTGAAAACTTTGAGACATTTCTGCTTACACGGTTTAATGATATGTCGGAGAGTGTTTTTGATGAAGTCAATAATGCTGTGCAACCTGTTCACTTAATTTATGAAGGTTTTTAAAAACAATAGGTGCATGGTTCGTTTTAATTAAATGAAAAAAAAATATGTGAAATTATAATGGAAAATATAAGTGATGACAATGGACTGAAAGACAAAAATATGTGTATAGAATAATAATGTTTTAGTTTTTAGTATTGTCTTAAAAAATATTATCATGAAACCAAAAATTGTATATAAAGTATGTAAATAAATGCAAAATGATGTTACAATGTTGTTTTATTTTATACAAAGTTCGAATATTTAACATTGCAGAGTATACATGATTATGACAATAGATGCACACTTAATACAACTCTTCCTCTCTTTACAATAGTCTGTTATAGGTTTTAAACACAAGGCTTGTTGTGAATCTTTTTATAGCAATGACATTCACTGTTGTTTTCAAAAACTGGGGAAGCCGCAATGGTTTTATGGGCATAAAAACCTTATTGCTATTACTATTTAGTCATTTTGATCCTCTTGCAATACTACGGTACCTTTTTGCATATCAAGAGCAGATGACCTAGTTCTTCCACTCCTTAAAACAACAACAACAACACCTCTTGCATAGTTTGTGATGTTGATGGCTCTTGCGATGTGGAAGATGGATTAAACATAACTTTTAGAACAGGGGTTAAACGTTGCTCATTAAACAATCCACTATTTTGAGTAGCAATATGGATTTCATGATTTTTTGTCGACGGCAACTCTGTTTCATGCAGTCCACTACATTGATGATCACTGACACTTAAAACCTCGCTATATTTACTTTTTAGGTCACCATGACAATGCTTGGAACGTTGTTTTGAACAATGTCAAATAACAGTTCCATTTTTATTGGTTCGTTTCACAATATAGGAATATCCTTTATAGTATGCATAAGGCTTACCATACTTAGTCACTGATATTTCCATGTCAAATGTCAAGCATAGACTAAGCTCTAGTAAAGTCAATTTGGTAATAAAAATAATAGTTTAATGTGAGAGCAAATATGGATCCAAAGAGTTCAGGTAAAAGTGGAAGCAAATAAGCAAATATAAGAACCAAGAGTGGGGGTAAAAGTGGTCGCAAAGTGGTAGACCCATTACACAATAATTTTAGCATGACGTAGCTCTTGTTCATTTTTTTGATTTCCCAATCGTGACCGGTATGCCCAGCTTGTTGTAAAGCATGCAAGTGTCGAAGCTGTTGAATTAACTTACTGTTTTTTTTTTCAGTATACAAATTTAACAAATAAATTTTTAGGTGTAAACAAAGCATTACCATTATCATCATCATCATCATCATCATCATCATTATCATCATCATGATCATCATTATATTCATGACCATCATCACTATTACTATATAGTCCTTTTTGATCCTCTTGCAATACCACTTTACTTATAGTCTGCGTTGATTTTGATACTGTTAAAGGTTTCTTGGACGTTGATAACTGTCTTATCATGACTTTTTGAGGACATGATAAGTCCTTTTGAACAAACACTGCACTATTTTTAGCCGCAATATTGTTTTCTTGAACTTGCTTTTTAGCATTTTGATAATTGTTTTAAAACAGGAATCGTGGTTCGTTTGGAGCACTACATTGATGAATACTCACACTTAAAATCTTTCCATTTTTACTTTTCAGATTGCCTCGACATTTTGTTGACCTCTCTTTTGAGCATCACCAGAATATTATTCCATTCGCATTCTGACGATTATAGTTATAAGAGTACCATTGATTGAGTGCACGTTGCTTACCATTGTGCGTTGTGGTAAGTTCCATAGTAGTAACTGACCTGTCAGTACGATGTTCACACTACAAATGTTACAAATGTTTTGCTGATGGAGTGACCTACCATAAGCTTATATATTGGCTTATCTGTTGGCGCTTTGTGTTGGCTTTTTGTGTTGGCTTTTGTGTTGGCTTTTTGTTTTGGCTTTTGTGTTGGCTTTTGTATTGGCTTTTGTATTGGCTTTTTGTATTGGCTTATTTCACAAATTATTTTTGACAATGTATTTAGTGGATATTCTTCTTGGTGTTGGAAAATATTTGAAAGAGAGAGAATATTTAAAGACTTAACCTCAGCTCACTAACCTAACCTAACCTAACTTAACCTAACCTAACCTAACCCAACTTTACCTAACCTAACCTAACTTCACCTAACCTAACCTAACTTCACCTAACCTCACCTAACCTAACCTAACTTCACCTAACCTAACCTAACCTTTCAACTCTCAGATGATAATTAAATTCTGGGCATAGTCGAGTTGGAACCCAAGACCTCAAGGGTAAAAACCAATTTTTTTGGTAGCTTATTTTGGTAGCTTATTTTCACGGCTAACCTAACTTTACCTAACCTAACCTCAGCTCACTTTGGATATCAATAGTAAGTGTTCATATTCTCTGCTAGGTGGCATGCTAGTTGTTCAGGTAGTGCTCATATTTACCGCTAGGTAGCGGAAACATACTTTGGGTGTTGCATGTGACTCTTGTGAAGTTTGACCGCGTGCAAGACGTGCTTGTATAAGTTCTGTATATAAACTCAATATACAATAAACCAATAAATGTTCAGAACTAACATGTATAGCCAGGTTTTGGGTATATAGGAGACCCTTAGCAAGAAAGGCTGTCTAAGCCACCAGTCTACAGCCTTGTCATACGCAGTAACCACCTGTTGGCAGTAAATCCTATACCACGTTGTTCATTACATGGCACTTAAACAGGCTCTAGATCATGGTCTAAAATTGGTAAAATAAATCAACGTATGCCTTTTGTCAAGGTTTTTGTTTAAACATCTACGAGCGTGTTGCACAAAAGGGTCATCAGTCATTTGCCAATCCTTTAAAGCAAATCCAAAATAAAAACATATTGTTTTATCCCCTTCACCAGTATAAAAAATTCCAGCTTCACTTAGCTGTTTGGTAAGGTGTTTTAATATTAATAGCCAAACATTTTTATAAGATTCTAAACGTTGTTCAACAGAGCTGTACTCTGGGTGTGCTAGTGCTTTAGTCTTGCAAACTCCCAATTTTTCAAAAGCACATGCCAATTCAACACTGTCTATGGCATATGGACCATATATATCGACACTACCGTTGTTGGCTGGTAATACATCATTATTATTATTATTTATTTGTGATTCAGCAACGTAAGTAGCGGCCAATGGCCTTGTGGTTCGGTAAAATGGATACACGGGTATGTTACCCTCTTGTTTTCCAAGCATGTAAGGACAACAAGGAGACCATCGCAAAAAGGTCTCTTAAAGGATCATCCCCGTTTTCCCAGTGTGAAAGTTCAATACGACAAAACTCACAGCGCACCACATCTTCTCGGATGAAGTAAAAAAAAAAAGGCTTTACAAGTTTATGTGTTGACAAAAAGCCTATAGGCCAGGATTCAAATGTTAACCAACGATCATGTTCTGATTTAAAATTTAACCCACGTGGTAACCAACTTGTTCACTTGTTGTATTTGGTACTAACGCCATGTGCTATAATAAAACTTTTTCTTATTGAAAGTTACTGACGTTGCACACAGTGCTTTTTACACCACAATGTATGCTTTTTTTCACTGTCTGTTCACTGTGTAAATGGCGTATGACCACACCTAAAAAAACAAACAAAATAACTCATCACTCAATCAATCAATCAATCAATCAATCAATCAATCAATACTTGTAATTAAACTTAAACGTTAATTGGCATTAAATTAAAAAACATAATCAAAATATTTAAAATAATAAACTGTATGTCTGCACTAACATTAACCAATCTACTTTTTTTATAAAGCTGCAGTCATTTACATTTCCCTTTAACCAATATATAAACAAAAATAAATATCATATCATTTTGTTCAGATTATCTTGTTCAAACCTGTGGATATTTGTTGAGTCCATAGAGAACCACCCATAAATGAAGCTAAATTATTTTTGTTTTTGAAAATCCAACATAGACTTGTACATTTCCCAGTCAACAACCAATATAGTCTTGTACCGTTTGCCAATACTTGGCCATTATTCAAGAAAGCAATCATCGTCCTAGTCATGTACAGGTAATGAATTTTTTGTCTACGAGTTTTCAGTAGTGGTAAAATGGAATAGCATTTTATGTTAGGCTTACCTGAGTTTTAAATAGTTCACTGCCTGGAAACAATGGTTGCACTCTACTGCGTCTCGGGTTTCCAGCAACTGCTACGGCGGTAAGGCTTTTCTTTCCAAGTTTCTAAATATAAATAAAATAAACCGCTATAAATACCTAAATTCAGGATAATACATGCATTTCATAAAATAAAATAATATCAAGCAAAAATTGAAACAAGTTAGTTAAAAAACTCACATTCACTTGCACTGGCTTGTTGCTGTTTCCCTCTAGTGGGCCCAAAAGCGCAATGGTTTCTTGTATCTCAGACATGTAAGGTATACCGGTTATCTGCAAACAAATAAGTAAATAAAATCACTAATTATCTTATCAATAACTTCAAATTTAAGGTTCATTAGCATGACATTATTAAAATAATCATTCATAGGTACTTACCAAAAAATGATAGGAATTTTTTCTTCCAAAGTTCAGTTCAGAGCTCTACTGTATACGTCTATTTGCTAGTCCTGTCAGTGCATCACTAACGCAATCGTTATTAGTTAGCCTAGCAACATGAGAGTTGCATTTTCTCAGAGTTTTGACCTTGAAATGTTGTCTCTCTCACACGTGTCCCCACGCCTCTTCACAATCCTCAATCTGAATAAGATTCGTTTACCTTATACAAGTTTCATGTTTTTAGTAAGAAACCAAAATGGCTGCCCCTTATATATCGGTAGTACGGCTTTCTAGGAACCAAAATGGCGATCTCTCTGTTTAAACGCCAGACCACCTAGCCTCTACCAGGTCTGTTTAAACGACAGACCTGCTAGCCTCTACCAACCAAGTAACCTGACCCTTTACTTCCTGCCCACGTAGACATTCTTGTGTTATCAGCAGTCGCTCTGACAAGGCCTGGCCAGGTCGTGGATTGAGTGCGAGCAAGCAACACAGTTCTATAGCATTCAATACGTGTGTGTCTTATTATTATTATCATTATTGTTATTATTATTAAACATTTTACTGTAATAATAATTACTAGCAAGCGTCCATCCTCAATACATGATCATGTTAACCACATACTTTCACCCTAAAACACATGACTTTACCCAGTTCAATATTTAGTTTATAACATTTCAGGCCAATGACCTTACCGTTTTGGCTCTTTGCCTACATGCACATGACTTGGTCGAGCAAATGTTATAGGTTTCCGTATTTTAAAACCATTTACTGTGCCAGACAGCAGTCTCGCTTATTACCGTTTACTAGCATGTTAAAGATCCCCTTCAGGGGTAAAAATATCCTAGCACACTTAACACATTTTCAAATATTCACCTCCATCCGTCACAGGAAATGTCACAAAACCAACAGTCATAAGCTGCCCCGCCATCGCACCAAATAGCAATTCATTTCTTCCGGGCACGGTCGACGAGATCGCTATAATAAGGGATTTTCAAAATATTCGCCTTCATTCATCTGTCATAGGAAAAAATATCGAAAAGCTACCCCTCGTTTTGCCGTACATCGCCCCGTCGAAATAGCCATTTCCAGTATTCACCATGCTCAGTCATAGCCTCGTTTGAACACACGCCCAGCGCTACCGGCTCTCTGTCTACAAACACCCTTTTATTTAAAAAAAATAAAAAATTAAAATGCATAGTTCTTATTCTAGAGACTTGACATTTATTTTCATGGTAGAGGGGGTAGAGACCTTTCATTTATGTCAAACAAACGTATTTGTAAACTTGTTAGTTTCCAAAATTAAAAATTAAAATTTAAGTGTTTTCAAAAATCTCATAAAATAAAAAAGTTTTATTATAAAAAATAAAGGTCATAGAGACCATTCGTTTCAACTATGGCACAACGTTCTATCATGTTTGGTTTTCAAACTATCGCCTACTTTCAAAACAAAAATTTTCAAAAATTTTGATTAAATATCGAGTCGTCCATAGGAAAGAGGACGTCAGCTCGAGTCCAACGACACCTCATTTGTTAAAATCCGACTATCCGTTCGCCAATTATCACCAATGTTCGCGAGAAAGTAGGCTATCATATTTTCTCCTCCTACACCCTTGAATTTGCTGGCCTGCCAGAGGGCATACCCACCTTTCATTAACGTCAAACAAACTTTTTCCAAAATTCACCGTTTCTAAAATAGCGCCAATACAAAAAAAGTATTTTTATTTTTATTTATTTTAAATATCACCACACATTTTTAGCAAAGAGGATGTCACCCCGTTCCTAAGCAACACATCGTTCTAGACTTACAAGCTCATTAAATATCAGCAAAATGTTAAAAACGTACGTATATCTCAAATTGCGTTTCCAAATTTCACCCATTTTAAAAAATAACCTCACCATCAAATAGAGCGAAAAAAATACCATCTAAACAGCACCTCACTCGACCCTAGTCCTCCTCCACCTCCACTAACTCTTTCCAAGATTGCCATACGCATTCAAGCACGCACGCGTCATGCAGGAGAACTCTCCTTACCCCACTACTACAAGTCTTTATCCTCGAGACTGCAAATTTATTTTGGGGATAGAGGGGGTAGGGACCTTTCATTTATGTCAAACAAACTTTTATGTAGAATTCCTAGTTTCCAAAATATAAGAAATTCAAAATTACACTTTTTTCAAAAAAAAAAAACATATTTTTTTTAAATTATAAACAAGAAGTTCCGTGACGAACTAAAGAGCCTACTTAGCTTGAAATTTAAGATTCTTGCCAATCTATATAGGCCTATCTAGAATAATGACGAAATTAAGTTGGTATTATCGAAATTCCTAATTAGTTCGAAATATACCTTATATAATGTAGCCTAATAGAGCAGTACAGTTGGCAGCCCTGGTGACTGAATATATGCTCATTAGGTACAGAATACAAAGTTTGGTTGAAGTCAAATGGATAGCATGCACGTTACACGCAGTTAGACCTCGGATTTATCAGCGCGCGTAAAATTATGTTGGCAACAATGTCATGCATGTGTTGGTCAGAAATAATCTGAAATATTATGATCTCGTGTTGTACCAATTTTGGATGAAATCACTTTGTTAGTATAGAAGTAACATGTATTTTAAAATTGGACCTATCAGCAGGCTTAGAATCATGTTGGCAGCACTGGCGTAGGCCTATATTAGTTACTCCAAATTAATCTAGAATGCCAGGTACTATACGTGTGCAAAGTTTAGAGCTATTGGCTTGCATACGTTCTGATATATTGATATTAGGGTAACAAAAATAGAGACAGTATTTATTAACAGTTGGCAGCTCTGGTTACTCTTAAGAATCAGCATAGTCATATCTGTTATGGTACACATATCACACACGAAATTTGGTTGAAATCCAAATGATAGTATAGAAGTTACATGTATTTAAAGTTGGACCTCGCAGCAGGCTTAGAATCATTTTGGTAGCACTGACGTATATAAGATACTCCAAATTAATCTAGAATGCCAGGTACTATAAATGTGCATAGTTTAAAGCTGTCGGCTTGCATACTTTCTGATATAATGGTATTTGGATAAAATAAATTGAGAGCATTTATTAACAGTTGGCAGCCCTGGTGGCTCTTAAGAATACGCTCAGTCATATCTGTTTATGTACACATACCACATACGAAATTTGGTTGAAATCCAATTGATAGTGTAGAAATATGCATTTAAAATTTGGGCCTATCAGCAGGCTCATAATCATTTTGGCAACACTGCCATGTATGGCCTCCTGGAAATTAAACTGCAATATTATTATCTATACGTGTGCCAATTTTGAAATAGCTCCCATGTATACCTTCCAAGATATCCAACATGGAGCTCAAATTTCAATTGCGTTTTTTCAACAGTTGGTAGCACTGACATCATTTTCAAATATGGCCGCGAGATATTCAGGTATAGATCTTTACTCCCACCAAATTTTGTTTTGATTGCTGCAGCCGTTTAGGAGTTGATAGGGGGCACACACACACAGCCAGACTGACAGACAGACAGACAGACAGACAGAAAGACAGACAGACAGACAGACAGACATTTGCCCGATCTCATAAGTCTACTTTTTCCTCGTTTTTGCAATATGTGAAAAGTAGGCTGAAAATAAAGGACATAAAGATAGTTCGTTTAAGCTATTGCCCAACGTTCTATCATGTTTGATATTTTAACTATCGTCTATTTTTAAAAACAAACATTTTCAAAAAATGTTTCAAAAATATAACGAGTGGTCCATAGCAAAGCCCTCATCAGCTCGAGTCCAACGACACCTCATTCGTGAATCTCCGGCCTCGGGTTCGGGAGTTATCGGCTCGCATTGGGAGTACTGGTGGGGAGGGGGGGGGGGGCAGAATTCTCCTCATCCCCCTACTCATTTGGTTGAAATCCAAGTGTTAGTATAGAAGTTAAATGCATTTAAAAACTGGACTTTTCAGCAGGCTTAGAATCGTGTTGGCAACCCTGATCTATATAAGTTTAACCAAACTAAGGTAGAATGTCAGGTACTATACGTGTGCAAAGTTTAGATTTGTCGATATTAGGATTAAAACACAGAGAGCGTATTTATTAACAGTTGGCAGCCCTGGCGGCTCTTTGGAATACGCTCGATCATATCTGTTATAGTTTACATAGTACATACGAAATTTGGTTTAAATCCAATCGATAGTATAGAATTTACATGCATTTAAAAATTGGACATATCGGGAAGCTCAGAATCATGTTGGCAACACTGGCGTGTATGAACTTCTGAAAAGTAATCTGGAATGTTATTTTCTATATGTGTACCAATTTCGGAATAGTTCGCATGCATAACATCTGAGATATCCAACATAGAGCTCAAATCTCAATTGCGATTTTTCAGCAGCTGGTAGCACTGACGTCAATTTCAAATATGGGCGTGAGATATTTAGGTATAGATCTTTACTCTTCTCAAATTTGGTTTCGATAACTGCTGCCGTTTAGGAGTTGATAGGGGGACACACACAGCCAGACCGACACACATTTTCCCGGATCGATCTCATAAGTCTACTTTTTCCTCATATTTTGCAAAATGAGAAAAGTAGGCAGCACATCAATAGGCCTATATCCGTGTAAATCACAAAAAAGAAGTGAATTTGTAAAGTTTCACTAATATCATCGTTACCAACAATGAGTAGTCTATGTTTCTTGTTGTACTGTAAGTAAGTATCATCTGCCCCCAAATAGAAAATTTCTGAAAGAATGTGGGCATCGGAGCTATGGTAACCTGTGGATATCGAGTGTAACCTATTCTTCGTACACGAATATGAATTCATTTGCGCAAGAGTATGTCCATTGAAGCCTGGACTTAGGAACTAAATGTTCTTGTCTGAGCCGTCTCCGGCGAGCATCACAGAGAATGTTTGGAACGAGTCTGCCCAAAGGAGTCCCTACTATGTTATTAGAGCCGCTTCGCGAGAGGAAGTTCCTCTCGGTCACGCCAATTTAATTATAACATGTTGACAGCAGCTCCGAGTATTCAGGTTGCTTGGTCATCATTGTGATGCTATCTAGTTGTAGAACTTCTTGCCAAATGCAAGTGAGCAGCTTGCAAGGGAGAGCGGTCAAGACGTTTACCTCAGAACATGAGCTTATGGCTGCTTGTAGCGTACGGGGCAGACAAACCAGTCGAGGGACAATGACGTCAAGTTGCAAATAATTCACATAATATAGCTTACAACAACAGCTTATAGCTTTAGGTTACATGTATGGTCGTTAGATATCACTAAGAAAACCAGGAAACCGGGTCAAGCAGTGGCCGACAAACGGACCTTGGTTTCACCCCATATCTGTGAGCTAACAGGCTAGGTTTAAATACAGGTATGGCTACAGTGCGGGACACAAAAATGAAGACCTCAAGATCACGCGCAACTATTCGATTGGTGCTCTGCTGGACGCCTTCTTTCCCTCTTCTGCATTCAATTGGGTTACAATATTTTAACATTTTAAATGATCTTGTCGACTTCGTCGTTACGCTGGGGTCTGGCGTTACGTTACGGTGACGGGACGAAATGTACCCAGATGCACTGAGTTGTGTGACGTCATAGTACTGCTTGGTGCATTTGTTCCCCGACAATCTCTACTTTGTTAGTATAAGACAAAAATCCCCGATTCTTGGATGTCACGGGTAATCTCGAGAACCACTGGATGGATTTTGATGCAGTTTTCACCATTCTGTAAAGGATATATCGAGGAAAGATTCTGTAGAAAATAATTTATGTACGATCAAAGGAAGCCAAGCAGTAACGATTTCAGTGAAAAAGTCGAAAACAAACTTGGCGTCCGTGCGCTTCTTAAACTTACGCTGGGCAAACCGTTAAAAATATCAATATACTATGAGCGTAAGAATTGGTCAGCATGAAAAGTTCTACAGAAAAGTCCGCGAGAGCATATCTCTATCTTCAATACATCGCCCACTATAAGTGTTTTTAGACTGGATGGAAGGGGCACGTCCCCGCGCGCTCTGGTGAGCGTGACGGCATCCCGCGCGCTTGACCTTGCTTTGCCCTTGCCGTTCGCGAGTAATTTGAAACAAGATAAGTATTATGCAGATAATTTTCTAACATACCAAGGGTCTTTGGCTTCTCGCTTCGCTCGAAGCCTTCAGCCTTTCTAGCATTTTTCAGCATTTGTAGCATTTAAAATGATACAAAGTCTAGTCTATCAGACTGACTGTCACTTTTTATATTTAGTTTTAGTTGGCATCAGGAAGGACATAAAACCGTGAAAACTACGCGCCACGTAGCCTTTCACCACATCTCATCTCCGACCCCGTAGAAACGGGAATAATAAAGGCTAGACATACATTTTATATTTTCCTTCCGAAGTCCGTCATACGAAATTAAAAATTAGAAACAACATAAACATATTAATTTAAGTATAGGGGAGACTGGACTAAATCCGAAATATTAAGTAATTATTGGTAAACATGATAAATTAAGGGAAAGCTTTTCAAAAAAATTAAATAAAAATTCAATTAGGCTACTACATAGCCTACCATTTGTGACATTCAGTTCTTATTACATGTATTTCAACTGGCATGTGTTGTGCAAATCTATTATTAATAAGAGTTCCGAAGAAATTTGAATTTAGTAACTTTTTAGTTTTGCTGTTGTTGTTCTTGATGATACTAGTGGTGCTAGGGCTAAATCCACGATACCATCATCGCGGCAGGAGATGGCAGTTGAACACGCTGTGCCGGGGTGCGGGGGGGTTTTGCAGTACGCATGCGCGGTTCACCTATTCCAAACTTAAATATATCGGCTACCCGCATGCCAATGGTTATTATTGCAGCAGACGATACGCAGCCGGTGAAAGAAGGAATGTGCTGAGTGAGTGAAGCAAGTAGTGACAAACTGAATGTTTTTGGAATGTGCGATACGCAGTGAGCGGGAAGTCCTCTGCATTTCAAACCCAACTGCCAACTCCTGGCGCGATATCAGTACCTAGTCTAAATGGACAACATGAGAAGTCTAATAATATGCTTCAGTACTACCACTATCGCATAAATGAGTCACCGAAACACATGTGGCTTCATAAATAACCTACTAGTTAGTTAGTTATTGTTGTTTAAAGGGGCGAAACTACTAGGTCATCTGCCCCTGAAAATACGAACAAAACACAACGTAGGTTTTCACGATTTTGCCTCCAGGTGATAGCATTTGTCGTTTTGAAATTCAAATTAAATAGAGGTAATATAGTTGACTCAATAAAACCGGTGAGATGAACTCGTCCTTTGCAGCCAGGTATATCTGCAGAACAGATATGTTCCAAGTACTGCAGAATTAATCGGACTGCAAAGTTAGCAAAGCCACCCCTAGTACATACGTATGAGCTTACGAGCACCTCAAGATGCAGTATTGTTGAAATGTAAATTAGGTTCTGTGTGCAGTAGAATTCAGCAACAACTTCAAAATCACTTTAATAATATTAATTGAGCCTTGAGTACTGCTCAAGACTTAGTAAACAGGCTGTATTCAGTAATTATGACTTACATGTCTGTAATAAGTGCGCTGTCTCTTGGCCTGTATAGTTGCTTTTAATGGCGGCAGGTGGCACCAGCGTGCAGAGTTCTGAGTGCGGTGAGCTTAACCGAACTATCATTGTTCCGGAAATCCATGACGTAAGTCACCTAACCTACTGTATAGTCGTTTATAATTACCGCTAAAACCTATTGAAAGGGCGTGTGCATAAACTAACTGTTTGCTATTGTTGTTTTATCCGCCTAATGCGCTGATTGGCGGAGTTCGAATAAGAGTTCCGTGTGAAAAACTTTGGTGGTGGAAAACGGTACCCATCTTGGCACTATGTGGTTATTCGCTTGGAACTTGAATTAATAAGAAGTGTAATACCCCGTTTAGACGTTTCAGTTGCGATCCCGATTATCTCTGGCTTGGATAATGTCCAATCGCGATCAACGGCATTTGTCATTGGTACGTGTTTAGACGTCCCATCATGAAACAACAAGATAATCGAGTAAAACATCATGGCATCGCTAAGGTCTGCCAACTTTTGAATTCCAAGTGTTATAGCAGAAATTTATAGTAGTTGGTTTCCTCCAGTTTTGAAGTATTTCAGTTGATCTTTATACATAATTCAACCTGCTAATGTATATTCTTAAATATATCCAAATCCTGAGGAGACGTGTAGGCAAGGCCTACTCCTGGTGTGGAAATAAAAATATTTTGAAATATTTATGCACAGGTCTAGGATATTTATTGCCTAAATACTTGTTTGTTCGTCCAGAGTCATTTGCCCCCATCGGAATCCCATCTATGTCTATGACAATAACTTTATGTCTTTGTTAATCGTCTTCATCGACTTTCCCCAACGCTAATATTTTTTTTTCAGCGTTTAAACACTGGTATGTTTGTTTCCATCCATCATTTCGTGTCTCTCAATCTTCATATATCTGATATCAACCAACATAAATACAACCATCATGGCCAACATTACGTAGTTCTCGCTTTCAAAACACAAGATAATACAAAATGGCTATCATTTCCACTGTCTGCTTCGCTCACAAAGCAGGAGAATAGAACACACCGACGATCGCAATGGCCGCGAACGCGATTATCTCGTTGTGGGAACGGGATCGGGCTGATCCTGTTGGAGGGAAAGTTGATCGCGATAATGTTATCCTGTTGCGTTTACTCGTCCCAACTTAATCTGGATCGGCGTCTGATCGCGATCGCAACCTGGACATCTAAACGGGGTATAACTGGTAGTCTCTCAGGGAGTTATATATATAAATCTTTTGATCAAGGCTGAAGTGAGGATTGAGGAGGTCAAATAATTTATAATACTTATGTTAAGTATTCCGGGGCTATTCAATGATGGCAGAATAATATAATTAAGATATATTTAATTAGTTTTGTTTTGTGATTTGTTATTAGCCTACTTTCGATTTTTGCAAAAAATGAAAGTAGACTTATGAGATCAACACAGGGCGAAAAAAGTATGTCTGTCTGTGTGTGTGTATGTGTGTGTGTGAGTCTGTGTGTGTGTGTCTGTGTGTGTGAGTGTGTGTACTCTGAATGTCTGTCCCCCCCCCTATCAATTCGAACACGGTGAATGCGAATTGAACGAAATTTGGTACAAAGGTAGCACTAGCAAAGGACACCTCAGTGTCATGTTTTATATCGCCGCCATCTTTACTAAAACTGAATGGCGGCCACTCAAACGTTCAAAACGTAAAATCAAATAACGACTAACCAAATCATCCGATCTCTACCAAATTTGGTAACAACATACCTTCGTATAGGATGCGTCTTGTGACCAAACTACAAGGTCGTCCGCCATACCATTTCAGGATGGCGGCCGTGCGAATTATGCAAACTTTATAATCCATATCATGGGACCCACCAGTTCCGATTATCGAGCCGAGAATCGTTTTAACTGTTCTAAAGGAAGAGGCACGTTCGAAATTAAAAGTTTATTTTGTAATACTATAGTGCAGACGTGATTTTAGAAAGCTGAGCTGATTTAGTAATAAGACAAGATGGCAGCGGATATCTTGTGCCTGACTTATAATTCACTAATTTGAGTATTGCATGCAATATAGCGTACTGATATAAAATAAATAAACTTTGTATGAAATGCTTTATATATAAATAATATACTCCAGTGATGAAATCGTTTAGTATAAATCACTATTTGCTAACAAGTTCTATTTAAGTCATTTTATATAGAACGATATTCGTTGACACAATTAGCTCAGTGGTAGAGCGTTAGCCTATCGCTCAAATGCCTATGGTTCAAACCCGATCAGAGCTAGTTTTTTTGCTTGAAATTTTATATGTTTATTGTTTTGTAATGACTCAGATGTTTTAAAATTAAGCGTTATATTGTGCATATTATGGTGTAAAATATATATTTAATTAAAACATAATTCGCCAGCAGATTTACTCGAGACATCTAGCTGCCAAAAAGGTAACTGCACGCCGACCAGATTTTATTGAAAAGTTTCTTCTTCTGGCCGCTAGAATGCACTCGCTCTGTTAGGATTATATTGTTAGTTATTTCACCACTAGATATCACGACTAGTCTACGCGGGGCTCCATTGATTACTATACCATTTGCATTCTATGCGCATCGAATTTGAAGAATGACAAGATGATACTACGATACATTTTTACTTTCTATTTTAAAGGGTTTGTAACAGCCTATTGTGCGTTATTTGAAAATGTTAATTGAAGTAAAGAACAAAACGATTTCACATAGTATCTGAACTCTACCGTTGGTGCTAGTTCAGGATATTAATTAATACTTCTATTTCAGCCAAATAGCAATCGAAAATATCCACATAATTGGTATACACACGTCTCTGTAGGGTCATGGAAAGATTTGTTAATTCAATTAGGGTTGTGAAAGTCATACGCAGCCAGACGTGTAAAGACATGCCTCAACTCAAAGTTGGATGTTGCCCGCGTCAGGCCGATTATGTAATAATAATAATAATAATAATAATAATGTTATTGGTTTTACGTCCCTTTTAACTACTGTTGCTTTTAGAGACGCCGGGGTGCCAGAATTTTGTCCCGAAGGGGATCTTTAACGTGCCAGTAAATCTACTAACACGGCTCCCTCGCATTTGTGCACCCTCAAATGCCAGCTGACTGCGCCAGGATACGAACCTGAAACATACGGTCCAGCAAGCGAGAACGTTACCGCTGAGCCACGCCGCCAGCCCGGTCGATTATGTCTCCAGATCCATAACATTCTTTAGATACTTCTTATCTTTCTTTCTTTCTTTCTTTCTTTCTTTCTTCAATGATGGTAGCAGTTTTTATCTAGGTTGTGGCGTTTGGTAGAGGTAAATCGTTTCTAAGGTCTTCAACAAAGAATAGTTCTATTATACTCTTTGATAATAACAACGAGTTATAACTATACTCATACATTTAGGAGAAAGTAGGCTATATGTTATTTACTGAACATCTTGTTTTATTAATGTTATTATTATATTTAAATAGCTTGATTTGAAGTGAAGATTCATCTTATCTGGAAAAGGAGACGAACCGAGATGCCGTTCACGATAGATATATTCCTTCGTTACTTATTAAAAAAAAACATATCTGTTCGTTTTGATCCGAGTCCAGGTATGTCATAATTTATTATGCTATTGTTTGTTCTTTAAAATATTTTCCCACCGTTGTTACATTTTAAATCAATTTATTTCTTCCTTCACACTGGGGAAATAGCTTCTTAATTTTCTTAATTATGGCAGCTAGTGTTTATCGAGCATTAGCGATTAGATGTTAATTAATTTTCTTTTGTTTTCTGATCTGCAAAAGTTTTTTATCGAGGAATGATGGCCAGAAGCTTTTTGACAATGGTTGGATGATGGCTGAGCATGTGTTTTTCGAGGAAGTCAAGTGGTTGGAAGATTAAGGAAGTGTTAATGATTCGATGTTTATTCAAATTATGTGGTTGATGATGATGATAATTGTTGTTTTAAGGGGCCTAACATCTAGGTTATGGGTCCCTAATGTTTTGGGTGACCGTGAAGATAATAATGAAAAGTGAACTATAACTAAAACTAACTACTAACTTATATACTAGAAGAGGGAATGGAAAACAAAAGGAGTATAAGGCAAACAAATGACAGGAGGAAAAGAAATGTCCTCAACCCTCGAAGAATGCGGATTGAGGGACTTGGAAGGAAGGAGAGCCATGAAAGACAGATAGAAAAGTGAAAGAGGAGAGGGTCCGCCTCGGAGGTAATGGAAAAAAGGGAGAAAACCAGACCCAGCTCCGGAATCACACGGGGTAGCCAACTCCCGAACTCACCAGCCGTGAGTCCCTGACGGTGTAGCAATATCCAGGGTGCACCAAGAGTGGTGGCTCCTTGAGGGCCTTGAGCAGAATGCAGGAGATAACATGAAAAGAAAAAGAAGGCTGACCCCTCGCAGAAGGAGGGTATCAGAATATATGAGACAAGGGCCAATTAAGGCGGGAATGGAAGAGACTCCCTAGGCCTCGGATACGCTAATACCGTCGGTGTCGGAAGAGAACAAGGGTTGACGAAGTGAGGTCGACAGGAAAGAAGACGGAGAGGAGCCCGGCACAAGTGGAAGCAATGTCGGACTCATCTGGGGCTCCGTGGTCGCCAACCCACGTTCCACTAGATGTGAGCCCCTGGGGGGCAAATTAGGCCTATGTGGGAACTGAAGCTTACGGTAATGTTGAAATGATAGATGGACGTATTTGACAAGCCTATAATTTGTTTTCTGTTATCGATGGAAACTTGAGACCATGTGGTGTGGACTGTAACATTCCTCGTTTGTATTAATGTTGTTTTGACGTCCAATCATAGTTTTGCTTTCGTTTCATTCTTTAATTTAAATGTCATTAAATTAACGTCAGTTTCCCCAACAAGGGTTTTGTTCCAATTTTCCTTGGCTCTTAAAGCCTGACCTGTAAATGTATTTTGCTTGTTGGAGCCCTAGTGAGAGTGGTGTTTATTTTAATTCCACAAACGGTGTAACTACTTAATTGTTTTTAAATTCATGGATTTTGTAAGATTTTGCTTCCTGATTCTAATTAAATTAAATATTAACTAGCGGACCCGTGCAAGAACTCCCGCATAATGGATTGTGTGCGTCCCCATGTGTACAGACTACCCGCTCGGTTTATTGCTCTGCGGGCTGTAGGCGACCGAGTTCTCGCAGGGGTTATCGTCTTGTTTATTTAATAAATTATTTCCGTTGACTTTTCAAGAAATGCAAGATTTTTCCTGTACTATTGAGATGGTTTGGAAGATTTTGGTACAAACCACACCTTCTAACTCCTTATGGTTTAGGAGCTTGATTTTGTGATACATACACCATAGTCTTAGCATATTATATATACTGCTCAAAAAAATTAAAGCACCACTTTTTTCAAAGGCCACCAAATTTTGAAAAGTTGATCTACAAGCTCGAAATCTCAGTATGACGTTTGTCCTGACGCCTACCAAGCATATGCTTCAGCACAACTCCCCAACTTGAGTAGTTTCGGGGTAGCACCTCGAAAACCAGCCCATTTTCGAAAACCGCAAATTGAGTTTGCGAAAAACGCTGCAGGACTTGTCGCAGGTTGCCAAAGCAGTCGAAAACGAATGAGTCTTGCTCTTAAAGGTTCCACATCGTTACATTTGACATTTGGGCATTTTCAATCCCCTTCATCATCCCCTAAACATGGACTACCATTGGGGGCGTCTGAGAAGGTACCGGGTGTGTTTAACCACCTGAAAACCTGTACACCGTCCTCAGTTGCTGATTGCAGTAAGTTCTTAAGGCCTCCGGCAATGTCCACACCCCCTAACACCCTCAATTGGCATGGGACCAAACCACCCCTTCTCGATTCACCCCTAAGGAAGGTTTTAATCGAGATGTTTATCAGTGCTGCTAATGGGGGGGGGGGGGGGGTCTTGCCCTAACGTTTCAAAAAAAGAACTGTGCCTTTGTCACCACCCCTTCCCCTGCAACCCCCGTTTGTATGATTTTTCGAATCGGGCCCTTTTTAAGGGCTGAAACGACGTCTTAATCGCTGAAAGGGCTGTAAAGGTCCTTAGAAGTAGTGGTGACACGAAATCAACCCCTTCCGATCGATGATTGATATTCCGTCCCCCAAATTCGAAATTTTTGCACCCCCAACCCTCCCTGTCTGGACGCGTAATGCGTCATGGCAGTGTTTTCAGAGTTGGATGAAAATGAAGCTTATGGCCTGCAATGGAGCCCAAAACAGCAGGCTGGATAGAAATTCATCGGTAGGTTGGGAAACGGGACAAAAAATTTTCAAAAAGTGTACAGCCTACAGTAAGTACGCCCATGCATAGGCAACCCACATCACGACCGTGCGTGTGGGTTGCCTATGATCGGCAATAAGTTACAAAGTTTGGCAATGGGAGAAAAATGACGTGATGTGGGTTGCCTATGGATTGGTGTACTTACTAGAGGCAGTTAACTTTTTTGAAAACTTTTTGGTCCCCTTTCCCACCCTACCGATGAATTTCCATCCAACCTGCTGTTTTGGGCTCCATTTCAGGCCATAAGCTTCATTTTGATCCAACTCTGAAAACTCTGCCATGACGCGTTACGCGTCCAGATAGGGAGGGTTGAGGGTGCAAAGATGTCAACTTTGGGGGACGGAATGTCAATCAAACATCGGAAGGGGTTGATTTCGTGTCACCACTACTTCTAAGGACCTTTATAGCCCTATCAGCGATTAAGACCTCATTTCAGCCCTTAAAAAGGGCCTGATTTGAAAAATCATACAAAAGGGGGTAGCAAGGGAAGGGGTGGCGACACAGGCGCAGGTCCTCTTTTGAAACGTTATGGGAAGACCCCCCATTAGCAGCACTGATAAAAATCTCGATTTAAACCTTCCTTAGGGGTGAATCAAGACGGGGTGGTTTGGTCCCTTGCCAGTTGAGGGTGTTAGGAGGGGTGAACATTGCGCGGAGGCCTTAAGAACTTACTGCAATCAGCAACTGAGGACGGTGTGCAGGTTTTCAGGTGGTTAAACACATCCGGTACCTTCTCAGGCGCCTCCAATGGTAGTCCATGTTTAGAGGATGAAGAAGGGGGTTGAAAATGCCCAACCGTCAAAAATGTAACGATTTCAACGTGTTCGGGGAACCTTAAGAGCAAGACTCGTTCATTTTCGACTACTTTGGCAACCTGCGACAAGTCCTACAGCGTTTTTCGCAAACTTCAATTTACGGTTTTCAAAAATGGGCTGGTTTTGGGGGCGCTATCCCGAAACTACACAAGTTGGGGAGTTGTGCTGAAGCATGTGCTTGGTAGGCGTCGGGGCAAACGTCATACTGAGATTTCGACCTTGTGCAGTCAACTTTCCAAATTTGGTGGCCTTTGAAAAAAGTGGTGCTTTAATTTTTTTGAGCAGTATAATAAGATTTTACTTTAATCTGGTCACGTTTCATTGAGCAGGTTTAGTCAGGGCTTGGGGAGTGTTCCAGCTGTCAAACATTGTGGGATATTCTATTGTCCATCCTCCACACCTCTTTTCAGGGCTTTTTCATATTGTTATGGGAGGCTACTCTGATACCACTAAAGGACTTCAAAAACAGAGCAAGGTTGGCCCAGCATGCAGCTCCACATAGCATCAGGTAGATTTGTCAGAGTGGTAAATACAATGCAAGGCGAGTATGGTAGGGAAGGGTTCGCTGTTTAGAGTGCATGCATCTGACATCACATATAGTTTTCTTCATCTTTTGGTAATCCTCCCTTGCTAACACTACTAGTACGTCGCTCACCGGTGGCCGCAATACTATTAATTACAATAATAATACTTATAAAGAAGAAGACGAAGAAGGACGCGTTACCGTAAGCTGAAAGACACAAATGGTTTGCCCGATGACCTTGGAGTGTTAGCTCCAATCGCTTCCTACATGAAGGTATATTTTAGAAAATTTTTGTAGAGATCAGGGACCCGGAACAGAACTGAAATGCGTTCCGTACTACTGTGTTCCACGTTACGTTATGTATACCATACCGCGGTCCAAGCTGACTTGTGGTATCGTTCCGTGCCACTGTAATTTGGAGCTCAGTACGAGAATGTGGAACGTTACAGTGCTGGATCTCTACTCCCACCTGTACCGAGTATCAAGGTACGTGTTAGCGGAACGTTCCATCTGAAACCGTACATGACTGGAAAGATTCCTCAGCGTTACAAGTTGGCAAGTTACTCTGCGTATCGTTCTTGGTTCTAGAAATAGAATGACGTTTCAGCCAGTCATCCAATTACAATGTGTAACGTTCCAGGCTCTACCAAACAGCCACCCGGTTTCTATGCGTATCATTCCAGGTTCTCAGATAAAAATATGTTCCAACGGAACGTGGAACGGTACAGCAGGATTTCCCAAAATGTATGTACTGTGCCCGTTGTAGGAGGTTATCTGGTCACCACCAAACGTAAATGTGGCCTCCCAGATGACCCCTTCCCCAAGACACATTGCCGGAAAGGATCGGAATGCATTCCTGGTGAGACTAGCCGGCACAAGACTCTGCATCCCTAAAGGATCAGGTTCCCATCACAGTGATTGTCAGAGACACCCAAAGAATTGCATCCCCAAAAGGTCAAACTACTAAATAATAACATCCAGACTTAGACATATTCGTGGGTGGTTTATTGTAAATGCCAAACCCCTATCCTACAGTCGGAGGGTTTGGAAAAATGGCTAATCCGTATGCTAAATAAACAAAAAGAAAACAAACAACTCCTAGATCTCTCGACAGGTCCTAAATACAGCAAACTAAAAATCAAAGCTGGGGAAGTGGTACCGAAACAAAATGAACATACAATAGCAAATGATGCTTCTGGGGAGAAGACGTCATATCATACAAAATTGTCAAACATGACAGGAAAGTTAACAGATTGGTACCATCCCATTTTTACATTTACCATTATTTAATTCGAACTAATCCTGCATTAACTAATCAACGGCGTTAGGTGTCCATGATAACAAACTAAAGAATGATCTAATGATGATCAGTCATCGTTACAATACAATTTTACAAATCTGTACAACAACAAAGTTATAATAGTATAAGAAACAGTAGGATAAAGATTGGGATTACATGTAATGAAATAAATAGAACACTCAATAAGAATCTTATTATTCCTGCCTACAGTCAGATGAACAACTGTTTGTTATTCACCGTCATCTATGAGTGTGCATCTAAGTGTGAGATTCAAAACTGTTCATCAACAGCATTCTCTGAATCGAGTCGCGGCCCATAAGTTCTGAACTTTTGGCTCGCTTACGATCTAAGTCCGAAAGTCTATCCATGTCAACTACTAGGCATTCCCGCAGGAATAAATCACCTGAGCTCAGTGCATTGGTCTGCTAGACTAAAAACAAGATCAAGATTTAACATGGATTAAGAGTTAATGGTAGTTTTATCATCATCGGTTTAGTAAACAAATTGACGTTCATGATTTAGTTCTAAGTTTAATGTCGTAGATTTATGAGTTCAAGATTTATGATGATTGACCAAAATGCAGGGCTTCTAACGAGTGTGTGACCATCTCGTGGTACACCTCAACAAAGTATATGTGGCACAGCACGTTAGCAATAACACATCGGAGCTCATTAGAGACACCGTTACCATTCTAAAGAGGTCTGCATGGCGCTACGGCTCATGAGAAACTCCTCGGACAGTCTTGTTCAAAAACATAGATTTGCCGGCCTACACAATAACAAATACGGTAACCAATCGAACATCGTGTATTAAAAACACGGAAAAGTAACATTCACTTTCAAGTGAGAATAACAATAGCCTTAAAACATTAAACCTATCAAATAGTTACTCATATTAACAAAATTCATGGCAATAATAGAATGAACTCGCTTAATAATATCAGCGAGGATATTTCAAAAATAATGTATGACTTAACAGTACACCTGTACTGTGACATTCATCAAAATAAACATAGCTTGATCAAGGTTGTAGTACGAGCAATCACAAGACTTGGCTCGTAATGAAACATTCTTAGCAGTGTGTCTAGAAAAATATGTGTCGTTTGTCAACTATCTCGCAATCGAGATCGAAGGGTAGCCTGGGTCATATTACAGTCGCGACCTTGGCAAGCATCTGTCATATGCTGTCAAGTGCACTTCAATAACCGCAATACTGCGTGTAAATGAATTCTGCCCAAGGCAAATGTCCTTCACTGGTTTCTACTGACACTGGGCTCACAATCAAGTCCATGAGTGACCCTAGTACACACTCTGTAGAATTAGACACATATGATGAAGAATATAACGTAGATTTAGACATATTAATTACAAGAATAATGATGTATTTGCTTCTGCAAACCAAGGAAGCCTAACGGAAAGATATGTCTTTCCGGCTGAAAGTCTTTGAAAAGTATGCGACACCACTGTCGGTTACAAAATACACATGTGCTTACAAGGCACGTTTAAATGACTTTCATAAAGTTCTCCACACCTTAACCTCTGGTGGAAATTATTCAAATGATACGATTATCGTGTAATAGGGATTTATGAGCAAGTTAACACATGGCTTGACTCATTTACAACGATGTGAATTCATGTTGAATCTGGTGGCATACTGCTCACTCTAAGAAAATGTATGTACAATAACAAAGTAGGCTGTGGACTTCCCATACCTAACCGATACGCCCGAAAAAAATGCAACGGCGTGCAGGATAATTATCATAAAGGTGAGCTTTAGAAAAAACATGAAAGAATATTCAGCTTGAGCTGAACTAAAATTATTGCTCCCGTCAAATATGACGAAATTCATATTAAACAATATTGCACCGTGTGTAACCACACAAAAATAGGTGACTAACTCAATCTTGAAACTAATTGCATAGAAGCGTGTTAAACGTGCAAAAACACCATAGAAGGTGGCTAAAGAGAGAAAAATCCTACCTGATGACTGATATCAAAGTTACGGTTGCTACTAACTAATCCACCCATGACCATTCACCGCACAGAAATTGATTTTAGATCATGACTCACAGCTATTTGATGTTCACCTCACCCGAAATAAAAAGATTGAGGTTTTTTCCTTTCTCCAAGGTATCCAGGGATATCATCTCTGCTTTGACATGAGCATGGTTATCCAACGGTCTTTCTCCATAGCTGTAGTGCAGCTCAGATGTTCGGTGTTCTTCCCATAGGAATGGCTTAAGCTCTCATCGTCTTCTTGGTCAGGACAGGATAGTTATACATCCGCACGTGGTGTAATGCTGACATCTTGCAGAAAGTTGTGGGATGACGAAAATCACTGCTTCTAGCGTGTATCAATTCACTGCGTCTACACTTTAAGCTTTGCAGACTATATTCAATAAATGGCGTCGTCTGATTTATCACTGAAGCTAGATTTGACACTGGGCACGTGTCTACACACAGAATTAGATCACTGCATGTGAAAAAATTATCAATCTGCCTGGATCGGCTCAATCGTGATAGTAACAATTCCGGCTTTTACACAGATCGGTAATGTAAAATATTAGTCATGTTATATTATCACTCGATTTCACTGTCGTTACACTTGTTTGAAAATCAGAGTGTCACAATGGTCGGCCATTCGGCATTAAAGTGAGACCATGTGCTCATTCACTATCACCAGGAAAATACAATTTCCTTTCAAAAATATTACTGATTTAGTTAATTCACTCGAATTACTCACATCACCAGCACACTTTGTGCTAAAATAAAACTGTGATTGTGTCGGATTACGTTCTGATTAACTGATTACGACATGTGCGAATCCCTGTCTACTTCAGACCTTAAAATTGACGTGTGCGCGTGTCGATCGCACAAGAGGGAGTAGTTTCCTCACGGAAGCAGGCGTTCTAGCTCGATCACTTCCTTAGTCATTTAGCAACTAAATCCGTTCCACTCGCATGTCTGCGACGGTATACCCTTTGCCTTAAATACAATAAAATAAATACAAGTCCATGAAAATGTGGCTAATTATGCTGCATGACTGTCAATTATAAATCCAAGGTTGCACATTAAAGAAAATTCTTTAATCATGATGAGAAAATTATCCGGAGCTTCTCAACAGAGTCAAAAGTACATCTGAAGCGGTGGCATGCTTCTTGGATGCGTTTATAACTCTCTGACAATAAATTCCTTTGCTCTCGTAAAAGCTATCACCCGCATGAGCTATACGGGCTCAGTACAGACTATTACACAGTTATTACACTGGCTATTACAACCATTATGGCTGTTACACCAAATTCTTACGTAGACCTTACGGCTATCACACATTCTATTTAGTTACCACGGCAATTGTTTATTACGCTGTTACGCTGGTTATTACAAACTGTCACATAATAGCCTAATTACACAATAAAATCACATTACATACCTGTTATCTTATCTAGGGTCATTTCTTTCGGGATATTATAATACTCTATTTAGCCTAAGTATATGTTTCAGTACCTACTGTACTACCTAGAGCCCTGATAAAGAAAAGATCCTTTTTTTCTGCGTCAACAACTATCCCAGTTTCAACGATGATGGGTCATATGTAAATCGAGGCAAATTGTTTATTGAAACATAGGATAATTGCTTCTTGAAATATCAATAATAATCAACATAGTGATTTTAGTCCTAGCAAGTGCCCCATCAGATGCTCATACTGTAGCCTACGTTGGAAATACATTTCCAAATACGCTGTACTCGCCTCTCCGACTCCAAGCAGGCTGATATTTATCAATTTTATATTTGGTCTCAAGCCTCGGTGATAATCAACGTTGAAGTTCAATCAAACACTACTCCCGCAACATAGATTGGCGACGTACGGTTGGAGCAATGAGAGGTGCGTTATACAGTATACACGGGAAAGGTGCCACTGAACCGCTTGATAGCACTGTGCTTTGCTCACTTTGCCCTAGGTTACAAATCCTGTATCCCAACGATATTTTGATCAACCGATCACAGTGAGGGGACGGAGTTCGCGCATCGTCTTTTGGGGTACATAATCTTTACATTAGCTGAAACAGAAGGCCGGCGTGTGGTGAGGTGAGCGGGAAAATGGAATTGTGTGGTGGGAAGGAGTGAGTAAATGCAATTGCCCGTGTTTGGATGTGATCTGACCACTAACGCTGTGGTTCCAATAAAAATAAGAACTAGATCGCACCGCTCCTACTAGATCTTGAGACGTCACAATGCAGCCTTGCAACAATACAAATCCCGTTAGATTTGGTCCGGTACGTTCCGTCTGTTTTGTTCCGTTTCAAACTGTAAGGCCTATCGGATATTCCTCTGTTCATTTTGGTACGGGACGATGCGACGTAACGTTTCGCCTGGCTCCAATCTGCTGTACCGGTACAGGCTTGGCCACCGTTCAGATACCGGGTATGGTTTCAGACTTCTTTCATCTCTAGGACGGGTAACGTTACGCATTGGAAGAGACAGTGGTAACGTTACAACTCGAAAATAACCTTGTAAATAACGGAATTTCTCCGTTCCACATTGACAAGAGTTCCGTTCCATATTACGTTCTGATCCAGGTCCCTGGTAGAGATCCGATGATTAGTTATGTAGTAATTTGATTTAGTCTCTGAACATTTGGGTAGCCGCCATATTGTTTTGGTTAAGTTGGCGGCGATATAAGACACGACACTGAGGTGTACGTTGCTACCTCTGCACCAAATTTGATTCAATTCGGTGTAGTTGAGTTTGAATTGATAGGGAGGGGGAGACGGAAATCCACAAATGCACAAACACACGGGCATTTGACCCGTGTAGACCTACTTTCATTTTTCATCTGTCATCCAGGACCGTCGTTTGTTCTTGATGCTGTGTCCGATGTTATTTTCCTGAATTTCAATTACTCATCTTTATAGAATTCCAAGTAGATTCCATCTCTATTGGTCCAGTGCTTTTGATCATTTCCATTTTCTCTTCCAGAGCATTCCCAATATAGGTTCTTGTTTCAGGAAGCGTTAATCTTCTAATATCTATGCACTTTGCTAGTTTAACAATCCTCTTAGCTTTCCCAAAACGTAGCATTTTAGGGTTCAGTACAACTGGATTGTGATCATTATTTATATCAGCACCAGGATATGTTTTCACAGATGATATATACCTCCTTAATGGTTTATTCACCACAATGAAATCAATTTGGTTCCTAATGATCTTTTCATCACTATTGGTAGGTGATGTCCATGTGTATAATCGCCTAGGAGGAAGTTTGAAGAAAGTGTTGGGAACGAATATATCATGTTCTATACAAAATTGTATTAGTCTGTCTCCCCTCAAATTTCGTTCACCAAGACCGTAACTTCCTACTTACGTTCAGCACCTGTTCCGACATTAGAGTTAGAATCACCCATGACCATGGATCTTTCCGTATTCTATTATCAAAATGTTGCATGGCCGCAAATGAGGTGGTGGGATATGGCTGAGAATAGGAAGCCATTGTGTAGTCGTTGACATAATTGTTCCCGTTATCATGGTGTTATTCAATTGCAGCCTAAATCTATTAATTTTACATGCGGACTATATATCCACACCAGAGCGTAATACTCAGCAACAGAATAAAATAAACCTAGAGCTGAGCAACGGAGAGTAGTTGCATTGGCACCCCAAGTGGTGCCACATAATTTCTGCAAGATGTTCTTTCTTGTCTTCATTTTGGCAGAAGTCATTCGTAGGTATTCTTTGAATGACAATGTTCTATCCAGTGTTATATCCAAATACTTGGAATGTCTGTTATGGCGAAGGAGGATGTTATTGAAGTAAACTGTATGCTCCCTTGTTGCCATTTTATTGTTCAGGTGGAAGCAAGCTACTTCGGTCTTAGTTGTGCTTGGCTGAAGTCACCATTTTCGAAAATAATCTCCCAGTGCAGAAAGATCATTTGTCAGCGTCTATTCTGTACTTTCGAAACATGGATCTCTAATAGCCATTGCCCAGCCGTCAGCATATCCAAACTTCCTCGATTTTGTGGAACATAGTCATCCGTTGGTGGTGATTGTTGCTTTCAAGTGATAGTACATCCAGATCATCTGCCCCTCGCAATATACAGTCGCGTCGAAGAAGAGAATATTCAAGAGTTCTGACCTCACAATAAATGGGAGTATCGAGACTTTAAAAGGAAGGCCCATGAAAGGAGTAAACATGAAAGATACGCTAGACCTAAAGTACTTGCTAATCGGAAGAGAACAAGAATTGGCCAATGGAGGTGGGTAGGAAATATGAAAGGAACTAGCCTAGCACAATTACGTGGAAACAATGTACGACTCAGCGGGGAGCCCATGGTTGCCAAACCTCGCACCACAAGTTACAAACTACTGCAGATGGGGTATGGCCTGAACTTGACGTTCATTGTCACCCCTCGATTCTGTCCTACTCTTATCCTCATCCTTCCCCGCGCAGTCCATAAACACTCCACAGTGCTCTTAAGCAAATTACAAAGTTTAAGTCGGTGCTCTACTGTATGCCTGCAAGATTAATGGCGCCTTTCTTCTCTTGTCTTAAACAAACCAAACTTCTCCGTACTTCATTACTCATTAATTGTGATGAGATGGACTGTACTTACCAGGCAGAAGCTTCAAATGTCCTTGGTGTTGGACGTTTTCATTGTGCTCCACCAATGTGTGACGAAGAGTGGCGAGTGTTAATGTACAGTAGTATAGTACTGTAGTTTCATTTAGTAACTTGGAGACTGTAGTTTTCATGCCTGTGTATATTTGCTAAGTGCAGAATTTAGCTAATAACCCGTGTTATTGTGATGTCTACAGTAGTGTGTATTTGTAATTGATGTTAGTATTGGGAACAATGTGGCCGTGGACTTAAATTAGGTACCATTGGCCAAGGCCAATGTAAGTAGCAAAAAATAACTTCTAGGACGGCTGAGATGGAAATCGAAACTATCACTTCTTAAGTTTGCCTCACAAGGCTGAGAGCAGGTATTGATTGATCCACGGTCAATAATTGTGTCAAATGGGGGTATTCCCAAGAATATGCCGTCGCAAAACCGCATTGCTAATGTGACAATGTCGTTCACTTCGATTCTATCCGCTAACGATAGTGAAGCCTCCCCGGCATATGCGGGTATAGCCTACAATCCAACCGGTGAATTCACTTCGGGATATTTTTCTATACCATTGATCTTGGGATAATGAACTTTACCAAATTGTTACGTGAGGTTATATACCCGGTTGTGCCTTGACCGGTTTTCAGGTAAAGAATGGAAGAGAACAGCGTTGTCGTATGGCGGATTTTCAGGCACAGCGACGATTTAATGCAGAAGGCCAGACTATGAAACTTTTATGTCACTCTCCATGTAGTCATGAATCATAATGAATGGGGCAGATGACCTCATAGTTCCTCCCCTTAAAACGACAATGACTAACTATAACTAACTTATCATAATAAATACTAATGTTATTTGTTTTACGTCCCTTTTAACATCTGCGGCTTTTAGAGAGCCCGGGGTGCCAGAATTTTGCCCCGAATGGGATATTTAACGTGGCAGTAAATCCACTGATATGGCTGCCTCGGATTTTCACACCCTCAAATGCCAGCTGACTGCGCCAGGATTCGATCCTGCAACTTTAGGAACAGCCGGCGAGAACGATACGGTATCCCTATGCCACACAGCCAGAATGTGTCATGAATCATGTTGTTATAGGGAGTTAATGAAGACTAAACCAAGCTAGGCGAAGATTTGGTTAGTATATTCATCTGAAGAATCCTTTTTTATTTTTTTATTTTTTTACATTTAACGTTTTTTCTATTCATCGCGAGCTTCGACAATATCTTGAAGTCTCTCTCGCGACTCACCCAAGAGAAGAGGACGTTCCAATGGTCATTAAAGGAGTCCTGTGCTCTGTGTCTATCCTGGATTTTGCCGAACTTGGGAAGAAGTTCATGGTAGACCCCGATGCCAGTAAGGTGGGGATTGGTGGGATGCTTTCTCAGATCCAGGACAGTCAGGAGAATGTCATCGCCTACTGGAGTAAGAGGCTGTCAGGGCTGAGAGGAACTATTGTGTGGCCCGCCGGAAGCTATTAGCTATCGCGAAGGTGCTGAAGCATTTCCACGAGTACCTCTACGGTCAGCAATTCCACCTTCGTACGGACCATTCCACCTTAACTTGGTTCCTAATTTCAAAAGTCTGGAGGGACGAACGACCCGGTGGGTGCAACGGTTGCAAGAGAACGACTTTACCGCCGACCACCGATCAGGACGAAAGCATTGTAATGCGGATGTCGTGTCCAGGAGACCTTGCCCTGAAGACTGCAACCATTGCTAGAAAGTCGAGAGCCAGGCAGGGGCGTCAGACAACTGAATCGCGAGGGCTGTTGCTGCGGGTGGAAGGGATAGTGCTGCCTATAGGAGGGAGCAGCTTGAGGACGAGAGCATAGGACAGATCTGTAGAAGGTCACGGCTGGACATCGACCGGAGTGGACCGACATCACTACACATGGTGTACTGGGCGCCGTGGAAGTCCTTAGAAGTCTACAATTCCGTCTTGACGCGCGTCTGGGAGTCAGCCTACGCCAAGAAAAAGGTTGCCCTGCTAGTGATTCCGAAGGTCAAGAAGAAGGATGTGGTGGCCGAGTTACACGAAAGGACTGCCACTGGCCACCTTGGGGTCAATCAGGCCCTAAGGCAAAATCGGCATTGGCACTACTGGTTACACCTGCGGTCTGACGTGGAGAAGTGGTGCATGATGTGCTACCATCCGGGGCCCGTATACCAGGAGCAGGGGACAAAGGCACCAACGCAACGCGAGAGCCCCTTTCGAGCGGATATCCATCGATATCGCTGGACAGTTCCCAGTATCCGACTCCGGAAATCAATACTTGCTCTTGGCCATGGACTACTTCAGCAAGTGTCCAGAGGTCTACGCCATCCCCAACCAAGGAGCAGTGACAGTGGCCGATACCTTTGTGAAGAACTTCATCTGTCGCTTTGCTGTGCCCAGGGAACTGCACAGCGACCAGTGTAGGAACTATGAGTCGGCGTGATGAAGGAAGTGTTGCAGCGCTTTGGGGTTTGCAAGACTCGGATAGCACCCCTCCATCCACAGTCCGACGGCATGGTAGAGCGTTTCGTGAAGACCATTTAGGAGCACTTGAGGACGAGTAGTGTCTGCATATCAAAGGGATTGGGACGATAGGGTGCCATTCTTCCTCACGACCAATCGTGCTTCCATCCACGAGACGACCGGTGTGAGACCTGCTACCAGGGGGTGTCAACCAGATAGGATTTTTTTTGGCACCATCGGTGTGGTAGGGCGGCCAGCCGTTTGGGGCGCTGTATATCGTGTTGCCAACATATGCATGATACAAGGTTGTAATTAAAAGTAAAATAATATCCCAATATTCAGTTAATACATTTGCTGAATATACTTGAAGTCTTAAACGACATTTACTTGTAGTTATCTTGCTCACAGGCGATAATTACGGCATTTATAATAAAATAAATATTATTCTACTAGGTTGCCGGCATTGAAATCATGGCTGGTCTGTTTATGTGTTGAATGCTTGGTATGGTTACATGTTGTAAAATGATATTGGCCGTAAATAAGCTAATGTCTTCATTCTCAACTATCTTACACCACATCCTCTTCGTGGTAATGAGAAGTGAACAGTTCTTCTTCTGCTACGGCAATTAAGTACGCTTATTTTAAGAATTTAAGTTAAAACGCGTTTCTATAGTGGATGTGAAAAATAAATTTTTGAATTGATATTAGACGCAGGTGTACAGGTGACATTCTACTTGACATATCAATATTAACTTTCACTATTATTTATCCCATAGGTAGGCCTAACACATTCTGTGAACTGTGACCTATCACTGGAAGAAGAGCTTGCCACGGTGGGTGAGTGGATAGCGTGTCGGTCTACTAACCCCAAGATTGCAGGTTCGCTCCTGCCCATGGTAAGTGATTTTTGAAAGGCGGCAAAAATACGACACGCATGTCATACGATGTTGACATGTCAAAGAACCCATTTGAATTTAGTAGGCCGTGTTCATAATGGCAAAATTAATCTCGGGAGTTTCCGCCAACACAAAGTTCCTAATTTCTCTACTAGAAAGTGCTATATTGTTCAAAGAGCTTAGATATCTAACCTCCTTGACTTTTATAGTGATTCAAGGAACAACGAAATTCGACAAGCTACCCTCTGGGTGTCAAATTACAAAGTTTGCGCCAGGCACCCGAGGCCATACGATATTATCATTATTACTGGAAGAAGGAAAAAAACAACAAATCGTAAATTGCTGTTCTCCAAATAGCCGAGGAATATGGCAATTACTCTCAAAAGAAATGATTCCATCTATGACCAGGTAAGAAGTCTATGTTACCGTAATATTTTTGCCATGGAGCTAGGCATTTAAGAATGCAGTGGGTAGTGGAACTAGGGTTCGCGTTATGGAAATAAGTTATTCTTTTAATAGGCCTAATGTAGACCTACGATAGTGTACATGATGAATAAGATTGGGTTCCAGTAACCATTGCAACAACTTTATTACAGCCTGCAGAGATATATAAATGAGCCTACTGCATATGTGCACTCAAGTTCTTGAGGAGTGTTAATTTATTAATTTTACATTGCGGAAGAATATAAATGTCATGATTCATGACAACGTGTCTAAGCTTTAATTGTTTCCCCTTCCTTGAATTTCAAATTATTACCGTATTCAAAAAAGATCAGTTCTTGCACATGTTAGTTATTGGTGCCGTGGCACCAGGTAGAATAGGTAGTAATGCCATTACTGATGTAGGACTGTAATTACAGGTTATTAAAACTTAACACCCACCCCCATGGTCTAATAGGTCTAATGGCCTATATAATATAGTCTTACCAATGTGTAATTATATACATTATTGTGTTCTTGTCCTGTGGAACCAAGTCCAACGTGAAAATCCTTTTGCTAAGCAATGGTGTTAAAGTCGAGCTACTCGTGTAATGTTCTGCGACCCAAATTCCAGTCAAATGCACCTGTCCTCCTCTAATAAGCAATAACAAACAAATGTGTAGATGTGTTTCCTTGGTATTCATGTGCTACTTGCTATTGCCTGTATCATATTCATGGTATGGGCACTTTTTATTTATTTTTGTTCATACACAGGAAATTAAGCTATACGGTATAAGTTACGGTAGGAATGCAGTGATGGGCATACGTGTTCAGTTGGTAGAATATGTAGTAATTTTTTGTAAAGAACTCTTCATCTTGTATAATGTATTGCCTTTCTAATTAACTTCGACCATCCCAGAAATAGGTCTAAAGTCTTGTATTCTGTAAGTTACTTGTAGTTATTTCATTTATAGGTCTTGTTTGAGACTCCCAATTCAGAATAGGTTACTATAATAGTAATCCATGTCTCTCTGCTTTGAATCTCGTGATGTAACCTACCAATAAATCCATGGTATCAAAGGCCCGAGAACCCCACCATTATCTGCCAATGTTTATTTTATACTCTTGGTAATAAGTGTTAGGTTCTGTCGATGATTTTCCGTAACAGCGAGATAGATATAAGACAAAATATAATTGATTTATTGTATGCCAATGTAATGGTTGATATACCTATAGGGAGTATTTTATTCCCACACGTTACTTACAATATCTTTCAACACGTAGGATGCCAATGTCTAAGCTTACATTGATGCATATTTTCATCAATTGATTGTGTAATAAGGCCACCTTGTGGTGTGGTGGCTGCCACTCCTGAGGTCCTGGGCTAGTTTCCAAGCTCAATCAAGTAATTTATTTCTGGTCTGAGGGTTAGAACGGCACACACTCAGCTTTGTGAGGCAGAACTGAGAAGAGGTAGGTTCGATTTTCACTTCGACCATCCAAGAAGTGGTTTTCCAAGGTTTCCCCACTTCCACTCCAGGCTAACGCTGGGATGGTTCCCAACCTAAGGCTACGGCTGCCTCCTTTCCAGTCCTCGCCTGAATTACAGAAAGTATACACACTACTACAGATACCAAAATAACACAGATTAGCATACAAATCCTACACACTTCCAAATACATGGGGCGAAATTAATATGTCATCAAAAGCCCTAAATGAATTAATATCAAAAACACAATGATTCTACAATAAGATATTCTTTTAAAATGTATTAGGTGCAAACATACACATATCAGCAAATTAAATTTCTCCATTTCAAGCATTACACATTTATTAAGTTAACTGTTTCAACATAAAAACTTGCATGTGTTGTACGAATCTGCGGTTCATCAGTGTCATCCATGGCATCAAGGAGGAAATAGGTCCATTATCATGTGCTGTACGGTAGCCTACTGTTATACCTTGGCAAGAAAGACGAAAGGAACATGCCTCAACACACACTTTTAGGAGGACCAGATTTGATTACTGTATTTTTGCTAATTTTGATCTTGGCTCTCGCTGTTTTTTTTCTTCGTTGAAAACTTTTTAAATAAATCATGATGATTTTTAGCAGTATTGAGTGTTTTTCTTGTTTTTCACTGAAAGTCCTATTTCTCCTTTACCCTTCACGGCTTGTCATGGAATTTACTGTATTAGTGTGTACGATATATTTTGTTGTACTTAATGTACTTCACCCTTCAAAATTGGTGACTGGATATATTTTAAAGGGATTATGAAATTAACTACTGTATAGAAATTTTGTGATATACAAATATTTTTCTGAAATGTTAGTTCCCTAATGAATTTGGCACTAATTACACTAACAATTTTAGTGTGATGAGGATCTGGTTACACCACCTATTTCCTTAGCATTCTCTCTTAAAATTCTGTTATTGCTAACATCATCAAGCGTTTTAAGATATGAATATTCTCCCTTCCCAGTACTTTTCCTTTGTAGTTTATTCTAATAACTAATTGGTTATAGGCCTAATTGGAAAGGACCATTTTCATAAGCTGAATAATAATATGCTGCAGGCCTTGTAGTAGCCTAAATCTTGTCACCAATGCAATATGCTCCAATTGCAACTGAAAGAAATTTAAACAAGTATATTATTGATGAGGTTATGTCCTAAATGCTGTGATCGTTCATTTCAAAGTTCTGGAATTCACAATTTCCCACTTTGGTATTATTTTTATTAATTTTTCTGTTTTTGGTATTTTTAATGTGATTTATTTCTTGTAGATCATATTATTATCTCCACACATAAAGACGTGCTATAAGTATGGGAAGGTTGTGATTTTCGGAACATTGAAGTGGACAGAGCATTTAGGACGAGAATTTAGCGGAATGAGGGGTAGGGGTGGGGTAGGCTACACGCATGGCCGTGCTCCACGTCTACTAGTACGGTGGTCATACACCAGACAGCGCTGAAGTCTGAGGTGCCAAGAATTAGCATGGCTGTCGGCCATCTGTAGTAAGGTAATATCTGCCTGCTACCATGGTCTTCCTGAGAGAGCTACGACTATCCTGCGACCTCATGTTTGATATGGCCCCGGAACAGGAGCAGCCAGCGAGTGACTAAATTTGGGACCTATTGGACCCGCTTAACTACATCCACGAATACGCTTGCCAACATTTGCCGGTAACTAGCGACAGGATGACAAAATCAGCTGGTTTCCAGGAGGGTGACCGTGTTTCGCTGTACCAACCAGTGAGGACGAAGGGGAAGTCACCATAGGTGCAGTCATCTTGGGAAGTCCCGTACACCGTTGTAACACAGATCAACGTCGGGGTTTACCGCATCCAGTGACCACCTGGTAGGAAGATGATAGTTGTCCATGTTGACCGTCTGGTGCCTTACTGTGGGGTTCGGGTCCGCCCTGGAGAAACTTGCCGGACAGAACAAGAAGCGTGTTTGCGATGTTCCCTTGAAATTGTGTGGAACATAATTATAAAGGAAGGGAGATACAGAAGACCTTATTCGTGGCAAAAGTTTAAAATGATATGAACAAAGCATTTATATTAGGAGAACCAGCAGTTGTATGTATAAATTGTTTACTTACCTTAATAGAACGACGGGAAGCTTCCGTGGCTTAGGCGGCAGCACGCCGGGCTCTCACCGCTGGGTCCGTGGTTCAAATCCCGGTCACTCCATGTGAGATCTGTGCTGGACAAAACGGAGGCAGACAGGTTTTTCTCCGGGTACTCCGGTTTTCCCTGTCAAAATATAATTCCAGCAACACTCTCCACTATCATTTCATTTCATCTGTCATTCATTTAATCATTGCCCCAGAGGAGTGCGTCAGGCCTCGGCTGCCGGCACAGTTCATATCCTTGCCGCTAGATGGGGGCTTCATTCATTCCATTCCTGACCCGGTCGGAGACTGGAAGCAGGCTGTGGATTTTCAATAAAACGACGCTCCCCGTTGACACTGTAGCGTAACTAGTAGCGTTGCAGTCTTGGTATTCGTAACATGTATGATCTTATAATTTCGGTGGCGTAGTCGGTAGCATGCTGAACTGCTGTGCCCAAGATAGCGGGTTCAAACCCGGCCGAAGTCGTCGGATTTCTTAAGAGCGTTAAAAATCCTTCAGTATGCCTACCTTCGGAGGGGAAGTAAAGCCGGCGGTCCCATGTCATTAATTTATGACATGTAAAAGATCCTTTCACAGACTAAACTTTTGTAAAGCAAAATTGTTAGGTTAGATTTCGTCAGAACGCTCTATCAAAGTTCCAACGTTCACCACTAGGTATCATTGATATCTGGTGGCGAAAGTTGGAACTACTTGAAATTGAACGGAACTTGTAGCTCACCCTTTAGGGTGTCCGCTAAAAGCAGCTACAAACTCAAGCGAGCCGAACATGTCCTCGGGCACTCCCGGCACTAAAAGCCTTACGATAAATAAATAAATAAATAAAAATTGTCATAAAAGTATTTCATGTACTCATATGGATGAAAGTTCGCTCAGAAGTCGGAAACAAACCAATTTTATCCTTAATAAATTAATATCAAGTAGCCTACGGTAAACTTGTTACTTATGTGATAGCGCACCTCAAATGTCATACTACATAGGTATAGTTTTATTTACCTCATAGTAAAACATTTTTTTTTTCGATATCTTCTAGATTTATGACATTTCTGAAACAGTAGCCTACTGTACACTGCAACACTTAGTTGGCTTGTTACTTCACTGTTCTTCTTCTTCTTCTTCTACTTCTTCTTTATGTGCCGTCCCCGCGTCGAAGATTGGCGATCATCATTACAATCCCTTCCCTCGAGGTTGCCGTTCGGAACAGAGATGCTGAGTCAAGTTCAAACCATTTCCGCTAATTTTTGAGCAAGGAGATCCTCCTCCTCCTCCTCCCCCCTTGTCTGCGCCGTCCTTCAATCTTGCCTTCCATGATTAGCTGCTGGAGTCGGTACTTGTTATCTCGCTTGATATTGTAGAGCACCTCCATCTCCTTGCCCATCCGATCCAGTACCTGGGTGTTTCTCACCTTGTCGGTCCACAATATACGAAGCATGCAACGATACAGCCACATTTCAAATGCTTCCAACTTATTCTCCAAGGTTTTGGTTAACGTCCACCCTTCGTGTCCATACATTAGTATGGGAATTATGTAACACTTGAGGGCAAGTAGTCTCGTTCTCAGACTAGGATCTAGGTGACACTGCAGATTCTTCACTTTTACCAATGCCAAAAATAAAAAATCGGAAAAAAAACTTATCCGAAGTGGGATTCGATCTTTTTCCAGCTCCGCATTACGAATTCCAAGGCCAAAGACACTACCACTTACGCCATGTAAACAAGCACGGCCATATTGTACTAATTTACCTAACTAAAAGAACCTGGCGTGCGAAGTTGCCATATCACACAGTCGACGGGGTAAACCTTGATTTAGTTTTAATAGGTAGGCCTAATGTAGTTTTGAAATTGAGGCCTTAAAAATGATAAGGATACACCAAGCCAATACATAAATTCCTTTCTGCGTTTTTATGGCTGGAAGAAATCTGGTTCGTATTTGTGACATTTCCCCAACTCTTAATCTAAATGCATTTACCTTCGATTCCTAGCAAAGAAAAGAAAAGTAGTTGGAGAAAACAACTTTTCTTCAATCTCGTTCTCAAATAACAGTCAAAACATTCACTGCTGTACGTCTGAACTACTGTTTCCCACGGACTTAACTGATATTTAAGGAGATGAATGATCAAGAAATACACGTTAACTTAATAATGGATTTGTGAAAATTTAATCAAAACTCTGTTCAGGTTGAATGCTCTTACTGAATTAACACAGAATACCTATGGACTATGGGTTAATTTACGTTGGTGAAAATAATCCAGAGTGAAAAGAGTTGAATGAGGTGAGGAGATATATACAAGGTTTGGCTAAGGATAGTACGAGGATAGAAATGGACTGTATGTATAGAACACGAGGTAGGTAGCTGATTCATATCACTGGATCTCTGTGGAATTATTACTACAGTATATTTACACAATTTACATAAACACGTCATACACGATAAGAAAACACTCCCTACACATATTTACACACACAAGAAACACTGAATGTAGGTGTTTGTTACACCGACCACGCCATTGTCTAACATCACGCAACCAACCGTTACCGCTCTTACTCAGAGACACACTGTCTTACTCTCCCCCCGGCAGGGAACAAGTTAGCAGGTATGCTGCCCCCTACAGCGGGCAGTGGAGTTACGATGAGCACTGTCCTAATCTGACATCTGGTGAGGGCTTGCTAAACTTGAAGTAAGATACAATGTTCAAACATGCCGCCCGCCAAAAAAGGGTTAAACACTTTTTTCCAAACACAATGTAAAATAAACAAACATGAAGATAAATACAAAACAAGACACACTACGTTCAGATATCGTCGCCTTCAGAAGTGGGGAGAGGACAAAGTTTTGTAATTGGCCTTTTGAATACTCCAGCAGAAGTACGGATCGTGGCGACGCGTAATAGTCCATCAGCGGCAGGGTGGACCTGATCAATCACTGCGAACTTCCAGCACAGAGGGGGGACGTTGTCTTCCTTGATGATCACTAATGTGCCTGGCTGCACATTATTGTTTGGTAGCGTCCATTTACTCCTCTGCTGCAGGTGGGAGAGGTAGTCTGCTGACCACGCCTTCCAGAATCCTTGGAGCTGCCGTTGCAGTTGCTGCCATCTAGAGAGTACATTGAGGCGTACATTACTCAGATCTGGTTGGGGAAGGGTAGTGATAGGTCTTCCAATTAGAAAGTGACCTGGGGTGATAGCCATTATGTCGTCGGGATCATCGGCTAGGGGGACTAGAGGCCTAGAGTTTAGACATGCTTCGATTTGTGTTGTGAGTGTTGCCAGTTCTTCAAAGGTAAGGTATGCCGTGCCCATCACTCGTCGAAGATGATGTTTGAATGACTTGACGCCAGCCTCCCAAATACCTCCAAAGTGTGGAGCCTGTGGCGGAATGAAGTGCCACTGAATGCCTTCAGTGCTAGCGAAATTTGAGACCTCTCGTTGGTGATGTTCTTCGTCGAACAATCTCTGCAGTTCCCGAAGTTCCTTGTCTGCGCCTACGAAGTTTCTGCCGTTGTCCGAATATATGTGCGCAGGTCTTCCTCGTCGTGAGATAAAGCGTTTGAGAGCAGCAAGAAAGGCTTGGGTAGTCATGCTGCTAACAATTTCCAGGTGAATAGCCCTAGTAGCCATACATACAAAAATTGATACGTAACATTTAACTCTTGCGCTGTTTTTACGAGATCCTGATTTTATGTACAGTGGGCCAGCGTAATCAATCCCACAGTGAACAAATGGATTGGCAGGTGATGCTCTGTAGTTCGGCAACTGACCCATTAGTTGCTGAGCATTTTTTGCCTTGAGCTTGTGGCAGATGAGACAATGGTGTATTATCGTCCGAATGGTATTCCTTCCATTTGGTATCCAGTATTGCTGGCGAAGAGAGGAGAGCAGCAGTTGGCACCCAGCATGTAACATTCGTCGATGTTCGTTCTCGATGATCAATTTAGTTAGATGATGACTTGGGGGCAAGATTATTTAATGTTGTTGGTTGAAAGGGAGCTCCGATTGTTGTAATCTGCCACTAACTCGAAGAAGTCCTTGATCACAGAGGAATGGATTTAGGGATATAAGCTTGCTCTTCTTACTAATTGTCCTTGTACTACGAATAGCATGAATCTCTGCACCATATGCTGATGCTTGGACGTTCCTGATACATGCATATAGTCCTGAACGTAACTCTTGAAGGTCTAAGTCACCAGTCTTCCTTTCCGTATGACGAAGTTTGGCGTTAGCTGCAAATCTGCGGCAGTAAGCTGTCACTCTCTGCAGACGTGCAAGTTTAGAGAATCGCTGCATGAGATCATCTTCAGGTTGAAACGCCACGAGACTGACCACAGGTTTCCGCTGTTCTGGGATGTCCTGGGTACCCGCAGAAGGGGTTGAATTAGGCCATGATAGAGTGTCTTCCGCAAGCCACGGTGGTCCATTCCACCAAAGTGACTTAGCAATAAGGGCGTCTGGAGTGAGTCCCCGTGAAATCAGGTCCGCAGGATTGTCTCCTGAAGGAACGTGCTTCCAATCTGCAATCGATGTGCTGTCTTGAATCTCCGAAACTCTGTTGGCAATAAACGTTTTCTACCGTATGGGTGATGCTGAAATCCATGAAAGAACGATCGTCGAATCTGTCCACAAATGGATGCTGCTAATGGTCAAATTTAACACCGATGTTACCTTTTTGAGAAGACGAGCTAGCAGCAGTGCTCCACACAACTCGAGACGAGGAATGGAGACCCTTTTTAGTGGGGCGACCTTAGATTTAGCGCACAGTAGCCTTGTGATGCGCTCACCCTGTTGGTTTTCCGATCTAATGTAAATGCAACATCCGTATCCTTTCTCAGACGCATCTGAAAAACCGTGCAGTTGAATGTTAGTGACAATGCCCTTCGTTAGCACTAGTCTGTCGATACGAATTCGGCTGACCAGAGGCAGCTGATTGTGTAGATGTTCCCAGCGCTGAAGCAGTTCTTTAGGTAGGTTCTCATCCAATCCTAAGCGAAGTTGCCAGAGTTGCTGCAGAAAATACTTGCAGGAGATGATGAATGGACCCATCAGTCCCAACGGATCGTATATTGATGCTATGACTGCAAGTTCCTTTCTTTTTGTAACCGGTCCGTTGAAGTTAGTAATCCCGGTACCATTCACAATCTGCAGCTGATCGTTGGCAGGATGCCACAAGAGTCCTAACGTGTTAACGTTATTTCCGCTATCGAGTTGAAGGGGTAGCTGGGCTTCTCTGTATTCTGGAGGAACAGCTTCGAGTAGTTGTGGATGATTGAAACACCATTTTCGAAGTTGGAAACCTCCCCTTTGAAGGAGATCGATGAGTTGTTCTTGAGTTCGCAGAGCTTCCTCGAGGGTTTCTGTCCCAGACATGCAGTCGTCCACATAGAAATCTCTGGAGAACTTCTGCTGCCTTGGGTAAGTTGCGCGACTCCTCAATGGCGAGCTGCT
Organism: Meconema thalassinum; assembly: GCA_946902985.2. Classification (NCBI taxonomy): domain Eukaryota; kingdom Metazoa; phylum Arthropoda; class Insecta; order Orthoptera; family Tettigoniidae; genus Meconema; species Meconema thalassinum. The sequence continues at coordinate 1,410,365,898 of OX336388.2, forward strand.
GAAGGCACCTAGTAGTGAGGAAGGGTGCTGAAGCTGTTCCGTACGTGACAGTTTTTAGCCGGTAGTGTCTTATGTGTTCCTCCGGAGATCGGCGCCATACGATTCTCTGTAGGTTGCAGTCACGACTATCAACATTTACTTGTCGATACATCTGGCGAATGTCTGCTGTGAAGCACACTTGGTGAGTACGGAATCTTGTAATGATCGACCAGATATCTTGCTGGATGGTCGGCCCAATTCGGAGTATGTTGTTGAGTGATTTCCCGCTCGTAGTGGAGGCAGAAGCATCAAACACCACCCTCGTCTTCGTGGTAGAGCTTGCCTCTTTAATAACTGGGTGATGGGGCATGTAATAGCTATGCTCATTAGGGTGCGACGTGTCAATAGCCTCCATGTATCCCAGAGCTTCGTATTCCTCCAGAAAGTTCACGTAGTCATTCTTGAGTTGGGTGTTTCTACTTAATCGTCTCTCGAGATGATGAAGCCGCGACATGGCCAATGGGAGCGAGTCACCAAGCTCTGTAGAGTCCTCACGCAGTGGAAGCTGTACCGTGAATCTTCCGTCAGCATCTCTCCTGGTGTTGGTAGTAAAATGTTTCTCACACTCCAGGTCGTCCTTCGATCTGATTGGCTTATTAATATCTTCTAATTCCCAGAAGCGTTGAACTAGATGGTCAAGGGAATTGTCACTCGTGGTGAAGAAGGACTGTACGGTCTGCGAAGGTGCTTCGGCCGTTCTGTCTAACTGAAAACGCCCTGCGAGAATCCACCCGAATTCTGTGTTCTGGAGGACAGGGTAGTCACCTCGTCTCACTTGTCTTTCCGGTCGAAGAAGCTGAAAGAATACCTCCGCACCAATCAGCATGTCAATTCGCCCAGGTTGGTTGAACGTCTAGTCGGCTAGAGGTAGTTCTTCAGGAATACCCCAGTCAGCGAAATCAATGTACGATCCTGGGAGATCAGCGGAAATTCTTGGCAACACAGCACAGTTAATTTCTACTTGGTATTCGCTGTGCATGGAATGAACATTAACGGTAGCACTGTGACGAGATTCTGTAGTAGCGTTGCTTATACCTTGTATTGGTATTCGGTTTCGAACCTTCCGTAAGCTGAGCCGTTCTGCACAGGCATTTGTGACGAAGTGTGCCTGGCTACATGAGTCTAGGAGCGCTCTACAAGTTTGCAGCTTTCCATAGCCATCACGTACCTTAACCAGAGCAGTGGAGAGTAGTATCTGGGTCTGAGGTTTTGCCTTTATCGAACAATACGTGGCTGAAACCGTTTGTTGCTGGTTGACATCAGCGCTGCTGTGTCTTGCAGGTGTGGCTTCCTGCTGCCTCCGCGTGACAGGTTTATTGGGTCGATGAAGTAGGGTGTGATGTTTCAGGCCGCATGAATAACAGGAGCCCGAAGAACAGTTGCCAACAATGTGTCCAGGCCTTAGACAATTTGAACACAATTTATGTTGTTTGACAAAGTCCATACGTTGTTGGATACTGCTGCTAGAAAAACCTAAACATTTGTAGAGAGGATGAACACCATCACAAAATAAACAATTATTGCCAGTAGAGACATAAACCTGTCTTACTGGTTTAGTGTGTTTGATGTCAGTAACATGTCCTGGGTGGGACGACACCACTGGTTTGGAGGTCTGATTTGAGTTGGTTAGTTCAAGGGCATGGCATCTGTCTTCTAAAAATCGACATAATTCATCTAGTCTTGCAAATTTCAATTTTGATGACGTCAGCTCCCATTGTTTTCTGCTGACCTCATCAACTTGTTGAAGAATCAACTGTGATACGAGCGTTTCATGTAAAGGAATGTCAAGTTCAAGTGCCTCAATTGCATTCAGATTACTTGAAACTTGATTTAACAGTGATCGTATATCTGTGGATGACTCTTTGCTTACAGACGGAAGGTTTAAAAGTTTCTTAATGTGAGACGTTGCAATGAGCTTAGGGTTGTTGTACCTTTGACAGACTGTCTGCCATGCAATCTTGAAATTTGTGGTTGTTATGGGAAGATTCTTAATTTGTTCATGTGCTTCCCCTGTAAGTGAAGATAACAAATAATGATACCTTTGGATATCTTCAAGTGAGTCATTATTTATGACCAGACTGCTAAACGTATCAGAAAAGTGTCGAAAATCAGTAATGTTACCCCCAAAAGATGGCAATTTAATAGTTGGCAGTGCGAGTTCTCTCTTGAATGGACCAGAGTGGGAATGAGTGGTACCACTGGAAAGGTTGCCTTGTCTCAACCTTGATTCTGCACTCTCTTCTATCAATGTTGTTATTTTATCTACTACGTCATAGTACAATGATTCGAAACTGTCACGATCTTCACTATGATCCTCAGTTTCATCCTCCAGTTCTAACTTGTCTTGCACATTGTCATACTTTTCTCGTATTCTGGGTAGATCGTCTAGTCTGGCCTTAATTGCATTTATGCTTGATCCGGATTTGAGGTTAAACACAAAGTTATACACGCGTGTGATGCTGGCTTTCGCTAGGCCTCTAGTCTTAACAAGGAGTTGTTTTTCTTTGGAATCCATGTTGGAAAATAATAGGAATCAGAAACTGAGTATGTACTTACTGAAGCTGCGGTGTAGAATATCGAAGTTGGTCTGCGTGGCTGTCGTATAACCTCCAGCGCTGACAGGAGATCACTGGTTGCTGTAGACTGGAACCAAGATGACGACATACGAAGTGGATGGGGCAAACATGGCTGCCATCGGAAGCTGTAGTATTCCTTGCCGAGATGGTTGCTATCGGAAGCCGTTTATTCCTTGCCACGATGGCTGCTATCGGAAACAGTAGTATTCTTTGCCAACATGGCTGCTATGAAGCTTCAGTCCCGCCAAAATACACGTGCTAATATCACATTAACGAAGATTCCACAGACATCCGGCCCGTCGAGGACCATGAAAAGAGTTGTTTTGAGGCGAGGAGATATACACAAGGTTTGGCTAAGGATAGTACGAGGATAGAAATGGACTGTATGTATAGAACACGAGGTAGGTAGCTGATTCATATCACTGGATCTCTGTGGAATTATTACTACAGTATATTTACACAATTTACATAAACACGTCATACACGATAAGAAAACACTCCCTACACATATTTACACACACAAGAAACACTGAATGTAGGTGTTTGTTACACCGACCACGCCATTGTCTAACATCACGCAACCAACCGTTACCGCTCTTACTCAGAGACACACTGTCTTACTCTCCCCCCGGCAGGGAACAAGTTAGCAGGTATGCTGCCCCCTACAGCGGGCAGTGGAGTTACGATGAGCACTGTCCTAATCTGACATCTGGTGAGGGCTTGTTAAACCTGAAGTAAGATACAATGTTCAAACACAGAGCGTGTCATGCAAACCAAGATTACCTCGTAGATGAGCAAGATCCGCACTCTTTCCTAATATGTGGGCCACGGTGAATACGGTTCCCCATGTGCAAAATGAAGGGACTTCGTTATTTCATCCAAAGAGATTATTTGAACTCGTTTGGTGAAGAAATAATAAATGAATTATGACTGTACCAGAGTAGGTGGACCTTGCATGAACTATCCTTAATCTGTCATAAAATGACGGACTCCCTCCTTACCCGAAAGGAACTCCACCATACACTATAGATCCCCTAATCGCAAAGTTTTCATTGCCTTGGATCTGTTAGCCTCCCAGTTTCCTTGAAATGTTATTTGTACTTGACTGCCTAAATGAGAGGAAATAAAAGTAATTCCGACAGTGGACCGAATATTATGAACAATGCATTTAAGGCTTGCTGTAGCTAAAATCGATACGATACTTATGTGTACCACAGCAGTACAATAGCATATCCCTCCTAGTCTGGCAGATGTTGAATGCAAAACGTCTACGAAAAACGATGAACACCTTACGTATCGTTCGGTATAGTATGGGTGACGAAAATGTTATAGAAATCGGAGAAAAGAATGGTGTTATACGACAGTAACGAGAAGGAATATTATCTGAGAAACAAGAGAATATAAACGCGGATGAGACCAGGAGATACAGAAAGATTCCAATTAGACTTCATTGTCAAGCAGAAAATCCAGAACCAGATTTTGGGTTGTAAATTAATCCCTGGCTCAGACCTACACTAAGACCACAATTTGGTGATTACGATATGCACAATAATGCTGAAGAACCTGAAGAAAAGACAGAAGCCAAAAAAGTTGGACAGTTGAGATATTGATAGAAAATAATGGGAACGAAATATTGAAGAGGAGTATACAGGATGGACGAGATGAATAAACCAGAAAGAAACTTCCAAAGAAGAGATATGGGTATATAAAGAATGAAATAAAACAAAAGACACGGAGATAAACATTGGTGGAGAGAAAATAATAATCTACCTAGAAAATCTTGTGAATCACTCAGGATATACACTAATGTTACTACAGTAGAATTAATGGATGTGAGGGCCACACAAAAATGCAAAATTTTAATGGCAAAGTAGATTACAAGCGTCTGAAAAATTAGCTAAACAATAGGTGCAAGGACGCGAAAGTGGTTGAGAGGAATGTGGAAATGTGTTTCGAAGTATGGGAAATGTATGAAGTTTATTGACGGATTAAGAGTACTCTCTAGGAAAATGAAGGTTATATGCTGCAATATTAATGCCTTAGTGCGAGTATGTATAGGGATAAGAAGACAAAGGATCAAGCAGTGGAAAGGGAGGAGAATATTGATGAAGATAAAAAAGGGGTGGTGAACGGTTCAGTGGATTTAGTGACTATATTAAATCATCACCTGTATTACTCATCAAGTGTTTCTTTCTTTTAGAAGTTTTCCTTGTCTTAGGTTACCATCGACCAAATTGTAAAATTCAGAATCCTTGAGGCCACACAATGTTTGTAAACTAATGTCGTTTGCAAAAAAAATAAGTATTTATTGCCTTATAATGAGATCAGAGGGGTGTAAGGGGTAGAGTCTACCCAAATGTCATTCTCATCTACACGTGGTGCACCCTGTTTTAGACTGACGAGGCTCTGATGTCCGAGTGACTCCCGGGATAAGGAATTCACCTATATCCGGTCAACGGCTCTCTTGGGAGGCGGATGAACTGATGGAGAATGGGGCACTCTTTTGCCCTGGGGGAGGGAAACTTTCCCTAAAGGCTGATGAACCATTTGTGGTCAACGGTGTAGAAAATGTAGCGTCTGTTCTCCAGGTTAGGGGCGGCTGCGCAAGGCGTCTCTACTCCAGAGGAGCGGCCTTATTACCACCTCTCTGGATCACATCCAGAGATGTAACTCGGGACCTAGTCCCTCATCGGTGTAACCGTGACTGTCAACCATGGAAAGTCTTTCAAGGAATACTCCACCGGCAGAACCTAGAGTTCAGAGAAAGCAGCATTCGGATCCGGTGGGCTACAACCGGCGAGATACCGTGATGTCGGAGGCCCGGAAACATCCCAGTACAAGAGACCCAAACTAATGCAACAGCCAGCATCTACACAAAAACTTCAAAGATTTAAAGCTAAACAAACCTCTCTTTTTTTTCGACACACAATGTTAACTCTTTGAGCCAAATTGGAAAATTAATGATTCTGACTGGCATCATGGACAAACATAAAATTCTAATAATGGCCCTTCAAGAAATAAGGAATAGTGATCAGGACCCAATAGAATCACAAGTTAAGGTATAAAGGAATCCCTGGAAAACGATTGATGAAAAATTGTCCGCAGTTTGGTAATGGATTTCTATTAAATCTCAAAATCTTCGATTCAGTCATGGAATTTAAATCTCAATCCCCCAGACTTTCAACACTAACTTTCAAATCTGCAAATACAATCTACACAATTATCAATGTTCATGCTCCCACTAATCAGAAAAATAACACACTAAAGTATAAAGAAGCAATGCAACAATTCTGGGATCTCTTGGATCAAACTTTAATCAACCTACCTCCATCACGCATTAAAATTCTCCTTGGCGATTTCAACGCACAGCTGGGACAAGAAGGAAGGTACCGAGATATCATTGGAAAATGGCCAGTCTATAAGAGGACGAATAATAACGATCAAAGATTGGTTGAATTATGCACAAATCACAATCGTAACTCAAAATCAACGTACTTTAAAAGGAAACCTCACAAATTAAAAACTTGGAAACATCCTGATTTCCGAAAAGGTGAACTGCAACTGGACCTCGTTTTCATGAATAAATTTCACCATCGTGAAGTCTATGTCTAAGTCCTAAGGGGGGGAAGACTCAGGGTCAGATCTCTATGTTGTTAAGATCAAAATAAAATTTATTTATTTATTTATTTATTTATTTATTTATTTATTTATCGTATGGCTTTTATTGCCGGGAGTGTCCGAGGACATGTTCGGCTCGCCAGAGTCTGTAGCTGCGCTCACCGGACACCCTTAGGGTGAGCTACAAGCTCCGTTCAAATTCAAGTAGTTCCAACTTTCGCTACCAGATATCAATGATACATAGTGGTGAACATTGGAACTTTGATAGAGCGTTCTGAAGAAATCTAACCTAACAACTTGGGCACAGCAGTTCAGCTTGTCAAAAGGCACTAAGATCCAACACTACAAAACTGACATAAGACCACCGGCTTTACTTCCCCTCCGAAGGAAGGCATACTGAAGGATTTTAACGCTCTTAAAAATCCGACGACTTCGTCCGGGTTTGAACCCGCTATCTTGAGCACAGCAGTTCAGCATGCTACCAACTACGCCACCGAAGCCGCTAAAATAAAATAAACTCCTAAGGTTAAAGAAAAGATCTCCAAATAAGAATAGAAAAAAATTCGACCCAACCACCTTAATAAATAATAGGGAGTACTATATGAAATAAGGAGAAGGATCTGTCAACACTAATACGTTATAAGGACTGTGAACCAAACTAAAATCGATAGCAGAAGATTTAGCTCCAACAAGTCCTAGGAAAAAACATGAATGGTGGAATGAAGAATGTGACCAGGCAATTGAGAGAAAACACCAAGCTTGGATAAATCATCAAGACAAAACATCCGACAAATCAAATTTAGAACTGATAAAACAAAGAAAGTCAACCCATAAAATCATCAGACAAACCAAACGAAAACATCTTAAAAATACCTTACAAAACATAGAAGAGAGTTTCAACCAAAAAAAATCCCCCACGGGATTATTATAAAACCTTTGGAAAAAAAATAATATGAACCCCCTACATTGATGCTGAGGAATAAATCTGGAAGTTTGGCTCATAGTAATCAAGAAAATGCAGAGTTCCTCGCAGAGATATTCAACAAACTTTTAAATTGCGATGACCCAATGGAGACGTTGGAAGTAAATACCGACACACCCATTTTAACCACCCCAGATCTAATTGATCCGCATAATATCAATGAGGTAGAACTAGCAATTAAGGAACAAAAACATTATAAAGCATGTGGTGAAGATTTAGTCTTTGCAGAAATCTGGAAAAACACAGGGAAACCAGCAATCATAAATCTACATCAGCATCTAGTCAAAATGTGGATCACAGAGAAAATCCTAGAATATTGGACCTCTGGTGTAATTCATCCATTATACAAAAAAGGAGATAAAACTAATCCAGACAATTATAGAGGAATAACCCTTCTGGACTGCACTTACAAAATTTTCTCCCGCATAATTTACAATAGGATAAAAAACATTCTGTAACCACAACTTGGAGAATACCAAGCAGGATTTCGCCCATTCAGAAGTTGTCCAGACCAAATTCTCAGCCTGAAACCAATAAAGGAATATTACCAATACAGAAATAAACAACTGTTTATTTCATTCAAAGATTTCAAAAAGGTTTACGATAGTATACACATACCTACTCATTTAAAAATTCTCAGATCATATGGCCTTCATCCTAAATTAACAAAAATTATTGAACTAACGTTAACCAACACAATTTTAAAGGTCAAGTTCAGGGAAGAAATGTCAAGTACTTTTCCAATAAAAACAAACCTTAGACACGGATTATCCCCACTACTTTTCAATGTGGCTCTCGATTACGTCGTAAAAATTTAGTAAAAAGAAAACCCACCTAAAATCAAAATTGAAGCAAAACCCTCAATAAGAAGAAACTGCGTAGGGTTTGCAGATGATTTAGCTCTCTTAGCCCTAACATGGAAGAAGTTAATGCTCAGATCACTAATCTCCAGAATATTTCATTAAAAATAGGATTGCAAATATCTTCTGAGAAAACTATGATCATGCCAATGAAACCTCTTGACATAAAGGAAGTCATCATAAATGATCAAAAAATTAACATAGTTCTACAATTTAAACACCTTGGAGAAATCATTATGCATAACTCAAGCGAGAAAACAACATGGATAAATAGAAGCAACAAAATGAAAATAGCACAATTTCTAACCTGGTCAACTTATAACAAACAAGTAGTTCCGTGAAGAACTATACAGCCTATTTTCATATATCCTACTTATGTTAATTGCCACTATCAACATACACAATTTCTGTTTGATTGCTGTAATAGATTCGTAGATATTGAGAACCGACTAAATATTTCGGATGGTCGCCATGTTGGATTTTATATATGTAGGTCCTAGAGTTATGTACTGTTACATGAAGATTATTGTGTACGTGTAGCATTCAAACTTCAATCGCATGATTAGGACACAAGAAGTAACAAGGAGATTTTGAAATTTCGCACAGCTGCCATCTTGTGGTTATGGAAACAATTGAAATAAATTAGATGCCAGTGGATTAACATTCGTATAAGGATTTACTGTACCAAGTTCCACTGCACGCGGATGGTTAAATTGCGAGAAACGTCCATGTGAATATTTATAATTCGCGTCACCGCCATGTTGGATTTATGATCACCAGGTTATTTAAAGTCCTATAGGTGAACTTAAGTTCATAGCCCCTATGAACATTAAAAAATGCAGTTTGATTGCTAAAGTAGATTCGTAGATATTCAGTATCGTCTAAATATTTCGGATGGTCGCCATGTTGGATTGTTAAATGTATAGGCCATAGAGTCATGTACCATTAAAGGAAAATTATTGCGTAGGTTCATTATTCAAACTTTCAGTTCGATCGCATGACTACATCACAAGAAATAAAAACTTAATTTTAAAATTCGCACTGCCGCCATCTTGAGGTTATGTAAACAATTGAACTAAATTAGATACCAGTGGATTACAATGTGTATAAATATTTCGTGTACCAGGTTTCAGTGCGCTTGGAACATTAAATCGCGAGAAAGGTCTATTTAAAATGTTCAAATTCGCTTGGCCGCCATGTTCGTTTTGTAGTTAACCGGTTTTTGAAAGTCTTATAGATGGACTTCCAGTAGTGCCCTTTATCTCCGTACAAAATTTAAGGGAGATACCGCTAATAGTTTCAGAGATATAGAATGCCGGTGAAATATTTCGCACATCCGCCATCTTGTGATTATGTGAACAATTGAACGAAGTTAGATGTCGGTGCATTACAATGTATATAAACATATACTGTACCAAGTTTCATTGCGTTTGGTTGGTCAAATCGCGAGAAACGTCTGTTTAAAAGTCGCAAATTCACTTGGCCTCCATGTTGGTTTTGTAGTTACCAGGTTTTCAAAAGTCACATAAGTGAACTTATAGTAGTTCCCTCTATCACATTAGAAAATGTCAGGGTAATATCGGTAATAGTTTCGGAGATATTGAATGCTGGTGAAATATTTCGCACAGCCGCCATGTTGGATTGGTGAGTCGTAACAAAATTTGAAGGGCACGGTCGAGGTCGCCGGGAACAGTGCTATGAACTTTCCGAGTTTCATTGAAATCCCTCCTGCAGTTTAGATTTTATTAGGGGGGGACACACACACACGAATCACACACACACACACACACACACACACGCACACACACACGGACAAAAGGTGATCTCATAAGCCTATTTTTTCAAAATTGAAAATAGGCTAAAAATGCTTTTCAATAGGCACTAAGTTCCAACACTACAAAACTGTAACTTTGCCCGAAGCCAGTTATGCTTGCGAAACCTTGTTCCAATTTAAACATGAAAGAAGAACGGATCAGATCCTCAAAACTGAAAGAAGAATTATGAGAACCTGCATAAATAAAAAATACCAGGTTGAAGGAGTCTGGAGAATCCTCTCCAATGAAACAGTCAATCGAGAGATTGACCCAGTTACTAGCACGATGAAGAAGAAAAGAATCACTTATTTCTTTCACATCCTACGATTACCAGAAAACAGGATTTTACGACAATTAGTGATGAGAAATCTGGGAAAGAAGACTGGAAGGCATTGGATCAAAGAAATTCAAGAGGATCTCAAAACAGTTGGACTCGAAATTACAGATGCAGAGAACAAGAATAAAATTACCCCCTATCTTAAGAATCACAAATTTTCAGCAGAAATGATGCACAGACGGCCTGCAGAGATTTCAGACGAATTAAGAACACTGCGATCACAACGAATGAAGAAGTACGGGGCAGATAAGAAGAATCAAACAATACAACCTTCAATGAAAAAGTGTACATGGAAGACTCAAGTGGTCCAATGAGGCCAATAAAGTTAATAATACTAATAATGAGATCAGAATTTGATAGGCCACTGGAAGACCCCAGTAAGAACAAACCACCAGGCATGGATTATGTACCGACTCAGTTGCTACGTTGCATGAGGGATGATATATGAACAGGTTATTTCACTTTATATGTAGGATTTATGAGCCAAGTGAGGTGCCTTATAATTATAAGAAGAACGTTATTTTATCATTTACAGGGGGATGAAACGGCAGATTGAAGCCGAGTTGGGCGAAGATCATTTTGGATCCAGGAGAATCGTAGGAAGAACAGAAGCTGTACTAGGTACGGAATTGTTCTTGGAAGATAGAATAAGGAAAGAAAATTCATTGCATTTGTAGATTTTTAAAAGGCTTTAGATAATGCCGTGTTTGCCATTTTTAAAATACTGTAATTGGAATAAAGCACAGGTATAGGAAGGCGATTTAAAATCTATACATAAATCAGACTGTTATTAGAATTGAAAGATGTGAGAGAGAAGCAGGTATTCAGAAAAGTGTTAGGGAAGGAAGCAATTTATCGCCCATTCATTACATTTCAATCTATACATTGAACGAAGAATGAAGGAAATTAGAAAGAAAATTACAGTAGGAGCAAAGGTTCGAAGTGATACTATTACATATTAGAAATTTGCTGGCCACATTATCACCTTAGCCGAGAACCACACAATTTAAATGAATGTATGGCCAGTGTTCAGAAATCAATGTAAACAAAGATAATGGGATGCAGTTGGAAAAGATTGGCATTGAATTTGTGCGTGAAATTCTAAAGAAAATAGAAGAATTCTGCTACTTGAAAAGAAAAATAAGCAGTGATGGATGAAGCAAAAGGTATATATGAAGGTAGTTAGCACAGGCAAGGATTGTTTTTCTATCAGACAATAATATTTTAACTAATATAGATATAGGTGTTAGCGTGGCGCTCTAAGGAAGTGAAGTTTGGACTGTTAGTGCAATATATAAGGGAATATAACCATGTTAAAAGTGATATTACAGGATAATTATGAAGATAAGTTGACTAGTTAGTGTAATAAATAAATAGTTATTAACATGAATGGGGAGGGAGAGAAATGATTCTGGAGAGTGTTGATGGAAAGAAAAGAAAGGCTGATGGGGCACGCTCTTAGTCATCAATTTACTGTAGTTGTGGAAGGAACTGTGGAGGAGAAGAACCCTAGAGTAAAGCCAAGGTTTGTGTATGATGCAAGATTACTTCAGTTCGGGATGCGGTAGCTATGTAGATGACAGAGGCGGCCGGCTCTAACGGGCCAGTGGCCCAGGGCCCTCCTTACCAATAAGGTACATTACTAATTCATTCTATTAAGCCTTAACGATCAAAATAATGGTAGCGTTGAGCTTTCATCAGTCTGAAAATGCACCAGCATGTTTGAATAACGCGCCACATATCTAGTCACGTAATTCGCCTTGCTGCTGGCTCCTCTGGGCCCAGGCCATACTGGACTCAAGCCTTCATTCATCGTCAAACAAGGACAGGTGTATGGCGCATGCGCGCAGACGCCTGTTCAAACGTCGGCTTTGGGCTACGAAATTGCGCGCCCACGGTAAAAAATGAGCCGTTCTATGGGCTCTGGGGAAAAGGTTGAAATGTTGAACTGCTACGTTGGCTTCGAACTTACAACTATGGCCATACCCAATGCTGTTTGGAATGATTCTTAAGGCGACCACTAGGTGGCAGTGGTTATAGGAAGCAAACCGAGGGTGATGTCATTCGTTACAAGAGTAGGAAAAAAAGTATCTTGAAATTCTGTGACTAGTGTTACCAATTAAATAATTTCGCATTTGACCTAGGCCTAGAGTATTGGACAAATGTCTTAGTGATTTGGATTTAAATAGCGATTTACACTATTTTTCATTATGAAACAGTTCTCCCACCAATCAGAGCTCAAGAAAGAGTTTTGTGACCAATTAGGTAAGGATACCTTCGCGCATGCGCTCAAAATCCAACATGTCCATATAAATTACCGAAAGTGCACCGTCCATATGTTCGCGTAAATAAACTGCCAAGCACACAGAGCGCATGCGTCGGTCGGTCAGAGAGCTTGGAAAACAGAGATATCCTACCCAGCGCTGGCACTCCGATCACAAAATTCTAGTGATTAAATCTCAACAGATATTTAAGAATATTTATGTTAAAACATATAGCCTACCGTATTACAGTTATAATTATCGTCGAACATTAACAGTCGTATGTAACTCGCCTATAATGTCAATTAAGACACTCGTCTTAATTATTGTCATTATACGCTCGTTGCATAATGTACTATTTTTCACTTTTCAATACAAATTTTATACACTTGCGCAATGTAAGTGGTACTTGTTTTGTACCGTACTATTTTTACGATCCTCAGCCAAAATGCAGCAATCTCTCACATTTATTTAGATTAATCTCGAAGAACTTTTTATGCACCATGGTATATTCCTTCTGAATATACATTTAACCGTTAAGTAGTTTGCGCCCACCTTGGGGTTTCATTCACATTTGTTTTCCATTTTTATATTCCATGCAAACCACCAACAAACTGTTTTTGTGCTTCGCCCTCTGGTTGTGGATTTTTTAAATAGGTTTATTTATTGTTGCTATAACTCAGTAAGTCATATCGCGACATTCAGAATTTTACATACTACACTATCTACATTGATTACATAGAGTTACATTTATGAAAAAAAAACAACAACAGCAGCAATAAAATAACAGTATATCTTGATCCGATAAAGATTAGATTTTGCTTAATAGATTCGTTTGCCTAAAACATTTCATAATGTTTTTTTTTAAAGATCACTTACACTATTGTTTTGATTGATTTTGCACAAAAGTCTTAGTTGATCGTATATGTGACATTCGAGTAGCTAGTTAGTTAGTTATTGTAGTTTTAAGGGGCGGAACTACGAGGTCATCTGCCCCTCTTAACACAGATTAAAGAATACAAATTTTGAATTGAATTTCAAATTTTGAGGTGGACATCTAAATTTAAAAAGACCAAAAATTAATAAAACAAAAACAAACAATTAAATAAAAAATAAAAATTATAAAAATAAACAAAAATTACGGAAAAAACAAAACATTATCATTCAAAAACGAACAAGTTGTTGAGTCAATGTTCACTGGAAAATTTAGATTGCTGGCCCTAACCCACTCTCACTTATAAAGCGGATAACGCGATCAGCAGCCACCGCGTCATCGGCTAATATAAGTTTGAGTGTCGTCTGCAAACCAAGGTTTCTTCGTAAGTCAGCAAGATTCACACACTCGGTGAAAATGTGGGCCACGGTGAATACGGCTCCACAGGTACAAAGTGGGGGGTCTTCCCTTCTCATTAGGTACGAGTGGGTGGATCTTGTATGACCTATCCTTAGCCTACACAAAATGACGGACTCTCTCCGGGTCCGGAAGGAGCTCCGCCAAACGCGAGTAGTTCCCTTGATCGCTCTCAGTTTACTGGGCAGTGGGTCAGCTAGCCACTGACTCTCCCAAAAAGCCAGAACTTGTAGGCGTAACTGAGAGCGAATATCTCTAGCGGGTACCTCCATTGGTCGAGGTGGTAGTGATACCGCCTCTTTTGCAGCTTGATCAGCTAACTCATTTCCCGCAATTCCCATGTGGCTTGGAAGCCACAGAAAGGTGATTCGAGTGTCAGCGTGGCACAGCCCGGCTAGTAGGTCGTGGATTCGCTGCACTAGGGGGGTGTTGCGGGAAACATGTAGCAATTGACTGCAACGAACTCAAAGAGTCGGTACACACGAGAAAGTGGATTAGTGCATCCTGTAGTGCAAACTGCAGAGCTTCATAGATGGCAACGAGCTCCGCAGTAAACACACTACAGGCCTAAGGCAAAGAGATCTTGGTATTTGCACCATCAATAACGTAAGCACAACCCACCTTCTCGTCCACCTTCAAACCATCCGTGTATAGAATGCCAGCGTCCGGAAATTGGTGAACTATGCTGTGGAACTGCCTCCGGTAAACGGAGGCATCCGTGTTCACCATAGGACCTCGGTGCAGATCTAACCGAATTTCCGGACGCGGGACTTGCCACGGAGGCACCTCGCTAGATGTCCGGATCATACAGGGACCTACAGCCACTCCTATTTCAGTACACGAGCTATCAAATCTAATACCAACCGGCCGAGTGGCACGAGGCCGGTTGGCGTACCCCTGGTGGTTTTGGGTACCGAAGAGAGCTTGATAGGTCCGGTGTTGCGGCATTTGACGCACATTAGCAGCATATGCTAAAAGCATATGTTGGTGTCTATAATTTAAAGGTGGAACACCCGATTCGGCGAGAAGGCTGGGAATCGGGCTGGTCCGGAAGGCACCGGTAGCCAGCCTAACGCCACTATGGTGGATACTGTCCAGCATTTTCAAGGTTGCCGGCCTTGCTGAACCGTATGCCGCAGAACCATAGTCTAGCCGGGACAGGACGAGGGCTTGGTAGAACCGTAGCAGCACCGCACGGTCAGCCCCCCACGTAGTGCCACTAAGAAACCTGAGCATGTTCAGTTTCCTGAGACATGTCATTTTCAATTGCCGTATATGGTGCTGTCACGTTAACTTGCTTTCAAAATGGAGCCCCAGGAAGCGATAAGTGTCAACCAACGGCAACGCAGCATCCCAGATTTTAGTTCAGGGTGTAAATGTAGCCTCCGAAACCGACAAAAATGGACGACGGAGGTTTTCGCTGCTGAAAAACGAAAACCCCGGTCGTGAGCCCACCTGTCGACCCGGTTGATAGCTAGCTGCAATTGCCGTTCCACGACTGCCATACTTCCAGAGCTGTAATGCAGAGCTAAATCGTCTACATACAGCGATGGAACTACCGCGGACCCGGCGGCGGCAACAATGCCATTAATGGCAATCGCGAACAAGGTGACACTCAGCACTGAACCCTGAGGAACTCCATTTTCTTGGGTATAGTATTGCGATAATGTCCTACCGACCCTTACACGGAATAGTCGGACGGACATGAAATTCGCAATGAAAGTCGGTAAGTTACCACGGAGTCCCCACTTGTGAAGGTTGTAAAGGATCCCGTAGCGCCATGTGGTGTCGTAGGCTTTCTCGAGGTCAAAGAAAACCGTGACTAGGTGCTGCTTTCGGAAAAAAGCCTCCTGTATGGCGCTCTCAAATCGCACCAGATGGTCAGTGGTGGACCTATGAGAGCGAAATCCACATTGGTACTCAGACAGGAGACCTTTATCCTCCAAGAACCACGCCAGTCGACGGTTCACCATTTTTTCGAGCAGCTTGCATAGGCCATTTGTCACACAAAGGGGCCTATAGCTGCTTACAAACTTGGGATCCTTTCCAGCCTTAAGAATCGGTATCACGATCCCCTCTCGCCATTGAGATGGAAACTCCCCTCCAATCCATATACGATTGAAGAGGATCAACAGTTTTTTATACTGGATTCGCACAGATGTTTTAACATTTGATTATGTATGTTATCCGGTCCAGGAGCCGTATCCCTGCACAGTGCAAGGGCACTGCGCAGTTCCCATTCAGAGAATGGTACATTATAGGACTCCGAAGCAGCAGTGGCAAAGGACAAGGGGTGAGTCTCTGCCCCCCGCTTCAGAGTCAGAAATGTAGGATCGTAACTCCCGGAGCAGGATACATCGGAGAAGTGCGAGCCAATGCTGTTGGCAATGACGAGATGGTCCGTGATGATGTCTCCATTGATGGACACTCCGGGTATCGACAGTGATGTCGGGAGTCCGGAGATCCGACGAAGCTTAGTCCACACTTGAGATGAAGGAGTATGCGCCGTCATGGACGACACATACTTTTCCCACGTCGTTTTCACACTCTCCCGAATCATATATCGGGCTCTAGCACGCATCCTTCTGAAGGTGATAAGGTTGGCCGTAGTGTTTTGCCTCCGATAGCATTTGAAAGCACGTCGACGATCTTTAATGGCTGCTGCAATCTCGGCTATCCACCAAGGGCAAGCTTCCGGCGTGAGTTGCCGGATGAGGAAGGTATTGTTTCCTCAGCAGCAGCCAAAATACCATTCGTTATATGAATGGTATGATCGTCGACACTCTCAAAGGTATCTTCGGCAAACACCGAACGTGCCGTGAATGTTGGCCAATCAGCCCGACGGAGAAGCCATCGACTTGGTAACTCGATGGCTCTCTGGTTCGGAAGAGTAACGATAATTGGAAAATGGTCACTATTACAAAGGTCATCGTGTACACCCCACTGTAGCAGGGGAACCAGCGCACGACTGCACAGGGTAATATCGATACTTGAATAAGTACCGTGTGCAATAGAGAAGTGCGTAGGCTCCCCTGTGTTCAACAGACAAAGGTCCAGCCGTCTGATTAGCCTCTCAAAATCTCTCCCTTTACCGCTAGTGGTAGCGGAGCCCCAGATGGTGTTGTGGGCATTAACATCTCCCAGAAGGAGGAAAGGAGGGGGGAGCTGAGAGACTAGATCCACCAGCTGGTCGTAATCCGGCTGAGAATCAGGCGGGATGTACACGTTACATACTGTTGCCATTACTGGCAACGAAGTACGAACTGCAACTGCCTCTAGCTGAGTACGCAACGGCACCTCTTCACTCAAGAGGCTAGAGTGGACGAGAGTGCAGACGCCACCAGCGGCCACAGCTCCGTCCACTCGGTCTTTAGAGAAGAGTTTGAAGTGACCCATTGTTGTCTCATGCAGTTTTTCTTTTTTGACAGGTGTAACATACTGGAGGAGGTTTCTTAGAGAAGAAATGTGCATGAGTCAGTTTGTTGTGGCCTATACGTATTCTAGTAATGAGCACTTGTTCCCGAAGCTGAAGGAATGAAACATCAAATTTATCTGTAGATCCTCGTCTGACATCATGAAGCCTTGTGGGTTGTGTGCGTGTCCATTCGGTTAACCATTCATTACTGATCTTTGTAGTAAGAAAAGAGGCAGCATCTGAGTGGGGAGTTAGAACGTTTGGATCGTGTAGAGGTAGACGAGTTGTTTCTTTAGCTGATATGACAGCTTGTTCATTGCCCTTTAATCCTTTATGTGAGGGAATCCATATTATGGTTTATTTATCATTTTTCACAGTATTGTAGGTCTGCAGTATGTCATGAACTAATGTGTTTGGGGATGATGTATTTTGTATAAGTTTTACGGTTGATAAAGAGTCACAGAGGATTTAAAAACATCTTTTTGTGGGGAACTCTTTATGAATTCCATAGCTTTTAAGATGGCATACAGTTCACGTGTGAATATGGAGCATGTAGCTGGTAGAGCATACATTATCGTGTGATCAGGATAGACAACAGCACAGCCACTACCGTATTCAGTCTTTGAGTCATCAGTATATATAGGAGTGTGTCTGGACAAACTTGCGCACTTCTCAGATAGCATTCTTTTAAATACGGTACTGTCCGTTGTTTCTTTACTGAATTCACTTAAATCTAGTATCATACAGTAGGTGGTGGATCGGCTTTCCAAGGAGGGAATGCGATGTCTCTTTCAGTTCTTGGGGAAATCGAAGGAATCGAAGAATTAATTTCATATAAGTATTGTGAGAGCCTAATATGGAAGGGTATATGCCTCTTTTTTTTAGCAGGGGATAGCGTTGAGGCGAATTGCGTGGAAAAATATAAGCATGTGCTGAGAAGCTGCTATCTTTACTGCGTAGTTGATAGTCAGTTGTTTTCTGCGAGTCCTGATCGGGGGTTCATTAGCTTCCATTAATAAACTGTAAGTCGGGCTAGTTTTGAATGCTCCCAAGATAATCCTGAAAGATGAGTTTTGGATCGGGTCAAGCATTTTCAGTGAGGATGCTGTGCCTGAGTTATATATGATAGAACCATAATCCAACTTGGTGCGAATTGTGGATTTGTAGGTGCACATTAATACATGAAGATCAGCTCCCCAGTTATTAGCCTCCAATTCTTTAAGCACATTAACACGATGTAGGCAATCTTTTTTCACTCCTTTTAGATGAGAGTTCCATGTTAATTTTTTTTCAAAGGTCATTCCAAGTATTCTTAGTTCAGTTACTACTTCAATTTTATTCCCCTTTATTTGTATAGTTCTGGGCAGTTTTTACCTTTCTTTTGTTTGGAAAATAAGATGCATTTGGTCTTGGTTGAATAAAATGTGAATCCTGTGTGTTTTCCCCATTTGGCAACATCTTCAAAAGAACTTTGCATAATTTCTTGGTTGGTTGACAGGTTGCGACCTCTGCAGAAAACAGTCATGTTATCAGCAAAGAGACAGACCTTTACCGGAGGGTTAATACATGAAGTGATGCCATTTATAGCTACTAAGAATAGTGTTACACTCAGAACTGAGCCCTGTGGGACACCATTTTCTAAATTGACTTCTTGGGATAGGACACTTTTGGCTCGAACTTGAATGCGTCGGTCTTGAAGGAAGTTATTGATAAAACTGATCGTAATTCCCTTAATATTATGTTGCAGTAGAGTTTTGATAACGTGAGTTTTCCACACCATAGCAAACGCTTTATGAATATCTAGGCAGACTGCAAGGAGGTGTCGTCCGTTGTGAAAGGCAACCAGGATTTCAGACTCTAAAACTACTAAGGTGTCAGCTGTTGAGTTGAACTGTCGGAAGCCACACTGTTCTGCAGTGAAGAACTTCTGCTGTTCTAGAACCCACTTTAGTCGTTTATTTATTACATTTTCCATTATCTTGCACATAGTGCAAGTTAGAGCTATTGGTCGATAGTTGTCTGGTAACGTGTGATCACATCCGGGCTTGGGTATTGGAATCACTATAGCTTTTCTCCAAGCAGCTGGAAAGACTTTCTGAGACCAAATGAAATTAAATATATTTCAGTGAGGTATACTATGCCATCAGGAGGAAGTTCTTTCAAGAAGTTATCTGGACCTGGGCTTGTACTTCGGCAGCTTGTTTATAATTGGAATCACTTGAAATTTTCGCAAAATTTTCTGCTAATGTATTTGCAATGTCGTGATGTGTAGTTGAAACTGACCCAGGTGTTTTATTGAGAGCTATGATTTTACGCAGGTGTTTCCAAATTGTGTTTTGTGGGGTCTGGTGAGAAAGAGATGATACATATGTTAACCATGAAGCTCGTTTACTATCTTTTATGAGTTTTCGAGCTGTGGCGCGATTTTCTTGGAACATTAACTTGTTCTGAAGAGTGGGGTGGCGTTTATATTTGTAGAAAGCTTTATTTTTTCCCCTAATTGCATCCTTACATGAGTCATTCCACCTGGGAACTGATTTTCTGTAAGTCATACCGTTCGTCCTTGGAACAGTATTGTCTGCGGCTTTAATTATGGTGTTAGTAAATTCTCTTACGATATATTTAATGCTGTAATTTTTGAAGAGGGTAGTTTGAGGTAATCTGTATAACTCTGCCTTGATATTTTCTCTGTATTCCTGACAATTGGCAAGTTTGGTATTCCATTTATTTGGATAGACTTGTGAGTGGGGATTGTTGTTTTCGCTTATTATGACTGGAAAATGATCACTTCCAAAGAGGGTTTTACTCGCTAGTGACGTAAATATTGTTGCTTCATCTGGAGTGCTAAGACACAGATCTATGGTGCTAAAAGATCCATGCTGAGTATCATAATATATAGGGCCATTTGAGTCTATTAGGATCAAATTTTCAGAATCTAGTGGTGATTCAATTATTATTTCTCTTTTGTTAGTAGAAAGACAATTCCAAAGGGTGTTATGGGAGTTAAAATCCCCTATGAGGAAGAATGGTTTAGTAAGTCGATTTGTCAGATCAACTAATTCATTTAGGTCCATGTTCTGGCTACTGGGCAAATAAACATTACAGATACATAGGGTAAATGTTAGAAAGACTCTAACTGCTACTGCTTCCAAATTTGTTTCCAGTGATATTTCTCTTTGAGGAATATTTTCGTGAATGTAAGTAGCAACCCCTCCACTTGCATGAATAGGATTATTGCGATTTTTGTGGTATGCAGTGAAATGTCTCATATTAGCCACATAGTTATCACGAAAATTAGTTTATTGTAAACAAATTATTTCTGGTTGGTGTTCATTTATGAGTTGTTGTAGATATTCGTACTGAGGGTAACATCCATTATTATTATTATTATTATTATATTATTACTATGAAGCAAATAAAGAATCACTCCTACTGCAGTATCCATGAATTCATGATGGTTTTTAAGAGATGTGTTTACTACCGTACCGTAGTTGTGATCCATATCGGTTACTGGGAGTGTCTGATCTGGGGTATTACTTTCTTAATTGATGATAGTGAGTAGTTTCTTTACAAGCTTGGTGCTCTGGTTTTTAATGTTTTTATCTTGATAATAGGGGTATAGATTACGGAGGGTCTCGATGAGGTCTTCAAGACGGCAAGTGTAGGATAATGCAATATGTAAGATACTTGTTGCAGATGTTCCTTTAGTATTCTCAAACAAACTTTTGTGTTGAATGAAGTTAAGAATAAAGTTTGAGGAATTAGCTTCTATTACTTTTTTCACAAGAAGAAGTTGTTCTTCAAGGTTGAGAGGATTCGATATCATTAATTTCTTCTTAGGCTGTTGGGTTTTTCGTGGTCCTAGAGCAGGAAATTTATCATCTCCCGAGATAGAAGAATTGCCTAAGAAGGAATTATCGGCCTTGGAAGTGTAATTTGAGGAGTCGCTTGAAGGTATGGGTCGTTTTATCCCGTGGGGTTTAAGTAGGGGTGATTCTTTACTTGCTTCATAGTAATAATATAATAATAATAATATCGTATGGCCTCGGGTGCCTGGTGCAAGCTTTGCTATTTGACACCCAAAGAATAGCCTGCATGTCGAAATTGTTCCTTGAAGCACTATGAAAGTCAAGGAGGTTAGATATATAAGCTCCTTGAACACTGTAGTGCTTTCTAGTAGAGAAATGAGGAACTTTGTGTTGGCGGAAACTCCCGAGATTAATTTTGCCACTATGAACTCGGCCTACTGAATTCAAATGGGTTCTTTGACATGCCAAAATCGTATGACATGTGTATCGTATTTTTGGCGCCTTTCAAAAATCACTTACCACGGCCACGTGCGAACCTGCAATCTTGGGGTTAGTAGACCGATACGCTATCCACTCACCCACCGTGGCAAGCTTGCTTCATAGTTTGGGATTGAATCGTTCGAGTTCCAGGTCACATTCTGTTGATGAGGAGCTTTAGAGGGAGAAGGTGTGTTTTTAGAATGTTCAATAGGTTGTTGTGGGTCAGTAGTTTGTTGAGGGACCATAGTTTGCTGAGAGTCCGTTGTTGCATTTATTGGAATGGAGATGTCATTCTAGGAGGAAATTGAATGATGATTAGGTGTCTGATTGTTTTCATCTAGTGTCTTGGGTAGTAGTGGACAAACTCGAGTCAGGTGACCTTCTTCTTTACAAGTAGAATAGGTGGGAACATCAGATGAAGTGTAGATCCAATAATTAGTTCTTTCATAGCACATCTGTAATGCATTTGGCAGCTTATTTAAATCATCAGGTTTAATATATAGTTGTCGGCGGAAGCTGAGAATATGTGTGAATCCCAGAATATTAATTCCTGCCTTGAGGCTGGATATATATGACAATGGTTTAATGCCCAGTTGCTGTAAGTGTTATTCAATAACTATGTTGGGTAAAATAGGGCATACGTTGGATAATATCACTCTCTTATTTGCAACGATTAACGGCCTGAGGGTGAGATCAATATTATTGATTCGGATTTCAGGGTGATTAAGTGACAATTCCTGAACAGTGTTTTTGTTTGATAGGAATATGCATATTCTTAAGTTCGAAATGCGGGGTATATAACGTATCTTACCTGGATCTGTTAATTTTTCCACGGCAAGGACGTAATCTTTTATTGGAATTCCGTCGTGTGCATCAATCATAACAGCCTGTTCTTAATTCAGTGTTAACTGTATTGCAGAAGCATAACTTTTCTGGGATATCTTGGGTACATTTTGAGTAGAACTGTCGATAAAGTTAGGTACGGTCTGACTTCCTTGGTAAGAAGCCACTGCTTTGAGTGTGAAAGGCTTTGGAGCCTCGCTAAATTACGATTTTCTACCGTTTGTTGCTTATTTTCCACACGCAAAACAGAAAATAATGAATTTCACCCCCAATAAATGACACTATACAGAGACCAGTGCTCAAAGTTTACATTGAGTCACAATACTCACATCCAGTCTAGTCTTTTTGTTCAAAAACGTCTTGAAGAGGGACCAATTTGACCACAAAAAAACAGCACACGTTTTATCCGCAGCCATCTTCCCATTCCTTGTGCATTTTCTTATGTTTTCTGAAAGCGTGTTTCAGCGTTCGAGATATTTTCTCCTTGCTCAAGTCACAGTTTCAAGCTTCTCTCTGCAACACTTCATACGGCGAAGTGCTGAAGTTATTGGTTCCTAGCTGCTTATGAAGAATTCTTACAAGTTCAGATCATCTCCCTCAGAGGGCAACCTTCTCCCTTTATAATTCGTGAACTACACCTTTTGGACTACATGTCAAGACATGAATTTTGTGTAATGTTGAATGATCAAGTTGGCATTCTCTGTGTCTTACGTCATACTTTCCCCTCCACCCCTCTCCTACCTTGCTCTCATAGTCGGCAGCTTGCTTGCTCGTTCACTTAAGTGTGTGAATCTTGGAGGAGTCGCTTGGCCTGACTACTTGAGGCTTCACAACGTCCAACATTTTGTGTTATTCAGGAGCTAACATTCTCTGCTCGCTATCTTCAAATTCACCATGGAAATATAAGTACCTGATCTATTTTAAAACGGCATGGAGCTGTTTTAGACATTCACATCGCCATTTTATCTAGCTGGCTAGCTACCTTTTCACCAAGTGCCACATTTTACTTGCAATGTAAAGCATCAATTTGTTTAATCATACTTTCCGCCGTGGGAACTTATTGCAATGTAATACTGTGAATATTTGTCAGGAACACCAGCGGACCTTCCTTTTAACTCAATTCTTTCAATATCAAAGCTGATAGTGGGATTTTTTTCTTACAACTTTATTCTATCACAACTAAACTTAACATTGTGGGATCTCTCCATAAACTCTGTCAAACGCCAGTACACGGAGCAACGAGGGAATCGTATTGGACTTCGTCAAATCTTATAAATTTCATCTGGACGGTTCTAGAAGGATTCAAATGCAATGTTTGTGACGTCACTGTGAAACATACTTGTACCGTTTCTAACAGTTTAACGGATCAACTCCACTTAACACATGAATTTCTGGAAACTTCACAAATGCTCTAACTTACTTGAAATTGCAATATATCCTCTCGACAGGAACATATTCACTAGCCAAACAGTGACAGTGACCCAACAAAAACTACCCACATAAACTTTTAGTGCTTCCATCCCAAAAACATTTCGGTTAATCTTACAATCGGTCGTGTTGCATGTGAGTGAATGATTGTCCAGACTATACATCCCAATTTCCTTCCCTCTCCCCTTTTCCACTATACTAACAAACTTAGCTTAAGTAATGCATGTTTTTTGTGTAAAATAGAGGTTTCATCAGAGCGATGATCCACCCCTTTTGTTATTTAACACCAAAAAGTAATTCTGCTAAAATCATCCCGGTGGTATATGGACCACCGTTTAATCTAAACTTAATTTTACTATCCTAGTGCCTTCTTTACTCTTAACATTCCCCTAGCCGTCAAGGCCGTCTAAAAGTGGCTTTGTTACTTGCATTATTGATCATAATTCTCATCGGCACGTGCTGTGCCCAAGATCTTATAATCCACATATTATTTTGATATCTTAGCTTCTTTTTCTTTGTGAGGTTTGAATCCATTTTTCAGTGTTGCCTAAGTAAACAAAAGTTTGGTGCTTTTCAGTCGGTCAACACGAATGTACCCAAATAGAGCTGGGTTATGCCCTGATCCTGAAATAAATTACATTAGATTAATAAATACACTAGGATGACCAGTTTCGATCGTCAAGCGATCATCATCAGATCCATTACACTTAGGCTATAACATCTATGTTTGAGAATACAGGTGAAAATATATACAATATGTACAATAGTGATGAAAATCCAGAATTTGTCTGTAAGGGGTGATTATATGGTTTTACAAAATCAACTATGGTTATACTGAAATAATGCAAGCTTATACTTATCGAGTTGTCTCTTTAACTGGAACTTGAAGCAGTTGCGTGTTTCCATAGACACCAGTTGTAGTCGACTAACCCCGAGTGTTCGCTGGGTGGAACTGGTTTTCCCCTTCCTCCCCCTTTAGTTGCTATGCTCTTCCAGAGGTCAGTGCCATGTATATTTGTGTGACTTTGCCAAATCTAGATAAAAGTGTATGCTATTGAATGCAGGAGTCTGCAACTACTAAAGACCGTGGAACTATATTCGCCACGCATGGGCTAAAAAGCCATTTATACTAAGCGGTACACGGTCTATTGAAGACGTCCCGGCACCTTTAATACTGCCGCGCATATCGGCCTAGGTTTATTGCAGAAAAATGTATATAGTACACCTGATCCAAATAACATTTACCTATAAACACCGCTATTCCCCCCCCCCTTTTTTATCTAGCTTGGCTGTATCACTAAGTTGTGTCTTGTATTCGACAGGGTGTGTTTTTTAGTAGAGCGAAAAGGGGGTGAACTCTCCATAAAAGTGTGATCATTTAGATTGTTGGGATTGTTTTGTTTGGCTAGGTGAATCTCGATTGCTTCTTTTATGTCGAGAGCTCTGCCTTTCGATTCGTGATGAATTATTTTTAGATCAGTCTCGATTTTAGTGGAGCTGTGCCCCGTGTCACACATATGTTCGCATACGGCTAAATGTGTTCCGTATCTTATCGCATTCCTATGTTCATTATAACGCGTATCTACTCGTCTTCCGCTCTGTCCAAAGTAATTAGCTTGACAACCAATGTCTTGGCATGTAATAGAATATACCCCTGACTTTGAATACGGGTCTTGTTTATTTAGATTGCTATTTTGCAAGTGCCTCCCGGTCGTATTATTCGTTGTGAATGCTATTTTTATGCCTTGCTTTTTGAATAGATTAGTGATTTTATATGTGTTCTCATTCACATAGTTGAAGCGCGCGAATTTTTTCTCATCAATGTCCGGTTTTGGAATCATTTTATCTTTATTTTTATGTTTGGCTACAATTTGGTCTATTTTGCTTGGCGGGAAATTGTTTTCCTTTGCTATTTGTTTAATGGTTCTTATTTCCTTATTATAATTGTCTGTTGACATGGGTATGTTTAAAGCTCTGTGCACCATTGAATTGAACCCCGCTAATTTATGCGTACTGGGGTGATTAGACTGATTGTCGATTGCATGCGAGGTTTGTGTGGCTTTTCGGAATATGGAGTATGAAAGCTCGTTGTCCTTACGTTCAATAGTTATGTCGAGATAATTTATTTTTCGATCTGTTTCGGATTCCTTGGTGAATTTGATTGAGTGGTGTAGGCTATTAATGGATTGGAGAATTGTTTCTTCGCTTGTTAATTCAGTATCGTAGATGCAAATTACATCATCTACGTATCTTTTCCATATTACTATTCCCTTTGTTGAAGTCTTTTCTAAAAACTCATTTTCTAGTGCATTAAATAAGATGTCAGCGATTAATCCGCTTAGTGGTGACCCCATCGCAAATCCTTCTGTTTGTGTGTACATTTTATTGTCGAATTGAAACGCGTTTTGGCCGAGGACGACCCTCAGTAGTCGCACGATCTCTTCAGTTTCCTTTTCCGAATTGTTGGATTTTAAGTTATTTTCGATAGTGTTGATTGCATCATTAATAGGAATATTGGTGTACATGTTAGTTACATCGAAAGATACAAGCCTCATGCTAGGTTTCATATGTAAGGTGTTCAGTGCTGTTACTAATTCCGTTGTGTTCTTTACAGAGTTGTTTTTGTCGTTGGAAAGGCGGCGTTTTAAGATTTTTAGTAACTCTTTGCTGATTTTGTAATTAGGAGCATTCCTACAATTGACTATTGGTCTTATTGGGCTCTCATTTTTGTGTATTTTTGGTTGTCCCCTCAATGACGGTATTTTCGGGTTCATGTTTATTAGTTTTGATTTTTCAGCTTTGGTCAATATGTATTCTGTTTCTTTTAATACACTTTTCATTTGTTTTTGGAATTTATTGGTGGGGTCTTTTGCTAAGTCCTTGATTTCGTTGTTGTTTAGGAATTCGACTGTTTTTTCAATGTATTCTGTTTTGTTCAAAATTACTGTGGTATTTCCCTATCTGCTTTTGTGATGATTAAGTCAAGTTCTTTTATTTTTGTTTCAATGTCTTTATTTCTTTTAGTTGTTTGTTGTTTTGACTGTAATTGTTTTAGTCCTCTCGTTTGATGATTTTTTTGGCTTCGTTGGTGGCAAGATTTTTGGTTAATTCCCTGTCTTCTGCTGGGAGCTTGTGACTGGCTATCTCGATATCTGTGATTCACTGTTTTATATTATGGTTCGTGTGTGCGTCTCTGCAGTTGTATTTCAAACCTTTGTCTAGCATATCCATTTCATTTTGAGAAAAGGTTACGTTCGTTCTGTTGTTTACCCTGCTGTGGAAATTGAATTCATTGTTATTCGTGTGTTGTTCACTAGGTTGATTATTCTGTGTTTCTCCTAGTTTTCTTAGTTTATATTCTAGCGTTTCGTGTTTCCTCGTTGCTCTGATTTTGATGGTGTCATGTAGGTGCTCGGTAAAACTGTTCCATTGGGATGCGTGCCAGAAGTTACTTAGTTGCAATTGAATATCGTATAGTTGTTGGTTGATTTTTTGTTTTCTTATGTACGCAAATCTTAGTTCGTTTTTTATCCAAAGCGTTTTGGCTTGTTTAGTTGAAATGATTGAGGCTGGTGTAATCGGTACGGTTTTAATTGGTACATATTTAGGGGTGAGATTTAGTTCTATACATTTTTTGTTGAACCAAATTGACTTGTCTATGTTCATGAGTTTAAGCCTGAGTGTTTTGAATCTCTTGGCTTCACGATTTGCCTGACTAGCCGTGAACATTGTGAGGTTTGAAGCCATTTTTCAGTGTTGCCTAAGTAAACAAAAGTTTGGTGCTTTTCAGTCGGTCAACACGAATGTACCCTAATAGAGCTGGGTTATGCCCTGATCCTCAAATAAATTACATAAGATTAATAAATACACTAGGATGACCAGTTTCGATCGTCAAGCGATCATCATCAGATCCATTACACTTAGGCTATAACATCTATGTTTGAGAATACAGGTGAAAATATATACAATATGTACAATTATTTAGTTGCAGTGTTGGTAATGCAACAGTCGGTGTATGTTAAACGTGGTATATCTAATGTTATGTAAACTTCTAAAATAGTGATGAAAATCCGGAATTTGTCTGTAAGGGGTGATTATATGGTTTTACAAAATCAACTATGGTTATACTGAAATAATGCAAGCTTATACTTATCGAGCTGTCTCTTTAACTGGAACTTGAAGCAGTTGCGTGTTTCCATAGACACCAGTTGTAGTCGACTAACCCCAAGTGTTCGCTGGGTGGAACTGGTTTTCCCCTTCCTCCCCCTTTAGTTGCTATGCTCTTCCAGAGGTCAGTGCCATGTATATTTGTGTGACTTTGCCAAATCTAGATAAAAGTGTATGCTATTGAATGCAGGAGTCTGCAACTACTAAAGACCGTGGAACTATATTCGCCACGCATGGGCTAAAAAGCCATTTATACTAAGCGGTACACGGTCTATTGAAGACGTCCCGGCACCTTTAATACTGCCGCGCATATCGGCCTAGGTTTATTGCAGAAAAATGTACATAGTACACCTGATCCAAATAACATTTACCTATAAACACCGCTATTCCCCCCCCCCCCCTTTTTATCTAGCTTGGCTGTATCGCTAAGTTGTGTCTTGTATTCGACAGGGTGTGTTTTTTAGTAGAGCGAAAAGGGGGTGAACTCTCCATAAAAGTGTGATCATTTAGATTGTTGGGATTGTTTTGTTTGGCTAGGTGAATCTCGATTGCTTCTTTTATGTCGAGAGCTCTGCCTTTCGATTCGTGATGAATTATTTTTAGATCAGTCTCGATTTTAGTGAAGTTGTGTCCCGTGTCACACATATGTTCGCATACGGCTGAATGTGTTCCGTATCTTATCGCATTCCTATGTTCATTATAACGCGTATCTACTCGTCTTCCGCTCTGTCCAATGTAATTAGCTTGACAACCAATGTATTGGCATGTAATAGAATATACCCCTGACTTTGAATACGGGTCTTGTTTATTTAGATCGCTATTTTGCAAGTGCCTCCCGGTCGTATTATTCGTTGTGAATGCTATTTTTATGCCTTGCTTTTTGAATAGATTAGTGATTTTATATGTGTTCTCATTCACATAGTTGAAGCGCGCGAATTTTTTCTCATTAATGTCCGGTTTTGGAATCATTTTATCTTTATTTTTATGTTTGGCTACAATTTGGTCTATTTTGCTTGGCGGGAAATTGTTTTCCTTTGCTATTTGTTTAATGGTTCTTATTTCCTTATTATAATTGTCTGTTGACATGGGTATGTTTAAAGCTCTGTGCACCATTGAATTGAACCCCGCTAATTTATGCGTACTGGGGTGATTAGACTGATTGTCGATTGCATGCGAGGTTTGTGTGGCTTTTCGGAATATGGAGTATGAAAGCTCGTTGTCCTTACGTTCAATAGTTATGTCGAGATAATTTATTTTTCGATCTGTTTCGGATTCCTTGGGGAATTTGATTGAGTGGTGTAGGCTATTAATGGATTGGAGAATTGTTTCTTCGCTTGTTAATTCAGTATCGTAGATGCAAATTACATCATCTACGTATCTTTTCCATATTAATATTCCCTTTGCTGAAGTCTTTTCTAAAAACTCATGGCGTATGACATAAGTGGTACAAGTGAAGCAACAGTTGTCTGGAGATGAAAAATGAAAATCTGCAGCCTGCTTCCAGTCGACCGATCGGGTCAGGGAATGGAATGAATGAAGTCTGGAATACTGTGAATATTTGTCGGGACAATATTATTTACTGTGCTTGATCATTTATTTTGTGTGGACTCCCAAGCTCCGAGAACACCAGCTGCCACTGGTAGATGAAACGATTAGTTGAGAACAGGGCTGCTTGGAGCGGTGAATGAAACTAGTCTAAAGGACTAAAGACACATACTGAACCAGTTCATGAGATCATCATGTCAGTAAAATATCGACTAGTAAGCTAAAACAATCGACTATCATCCGAGATGCACAGAAGAATTAGGATATGACCTGAGAATACTAGGGATGTAGCCGGAGAAAGTTCGCACCAGATAGCGCCCGTGTAGTACCGGGTAAGCGCAAGGCGATCGTCCTATGTTTCCCCCAGTCAGCCGCGAGGTATGTATAAATTGAATGGGTGAAAATCATAACGGTATAAGTGACATTTTTTTAATGAGTTAAGTGCAAGATATAACTCAGGAAGGATGTATCTTTTGAATAGCAGAGAGGGACAAGTGATTGCGGTAATATTCTGCCCTCTAGTGATAGGTGGTATAACTACTACAAATACCCTGCTTTATATGAGTGTTACAATGTTTAAATGGCTTTTTCTCTGAATGAAAAAAATGTTACTTATACCGTTATGGTTTTCATCCATTCAATTGTGACCGTGTTTTTTAATCTAAAGTAAATTATATCTGCTCTAATTTTATTCCAAGACTATATTAATTAATTCTATAGGTATATCCCCTAATATAGTATAGACAATTTTCAGCGTTTAAGCGTTAAACAGCTGAAAAATGAGCTACGGACTAGAGGCGCTAAAACTAGTGGGAGGAAGGAAGAATTATAGGCTACATCGGTAATGGCAAAATTGTAACACGCGTTATTATTCCAATAATACGCTGGCTAAACCGCAGTGTTAAGCTATGGGGCCAATAAACCGCAGTGTTAAGCTGTGGGGCCAAGCTCTCTGGTGACTCGGTAGACGCGTGGGTTCGAGCCCCACTGTTGGCCGTCCTTGAAATGGTTTTCCGTGGTTTCCCATTTTCAACACCAGGCAAATGCTGGGACGGTACCTCCTGACAGGCCACGGCCGCTCCCTTCCACATCCTTGCCCAGTTTCATTCCTCTTCACCCATTCCATCTCTCCTCCCGACGCGCAAGTCGCCCATGGGCGTCGACTTGAAAGACCTGCACTCGGCCTCTCACGAAGCCACACGAAAAAAATAGAATAAAAATAAAAATCCAATAATGAATGGGAGTCAGCATGCTTCCTCCTAAAGATTACAATTACTTGAGTATTGTAGGCCTCTATTGATAATCTCCATAAGACTTAAATCATAAATAGAGATTTAAATATTCACTTGCTCCCCTTGCGTATAGACTTCGATTCATGTATTTTTTTTAGGTTAATAGCTTACATGAAACTGTCATGTTTTAAGGTAAACATAATCAAAAAGAGTTGATACCGGTATTTTATACCTCGAAAATTAATCGCAATGTTCGGTTGTTATGTCTACAACTACCTTAATTTCGTTTTTTAAAATTAGAGTCCCATGCTCTGAATAATACACTTTTAACTTTGCCAGCTGTTTTCCGTTAATACTCATTTTTCATGTTTAGGTATCAATAACTTGGAAACCGTTTAAGATAGAGGGCTAATTTTAGGTAGATTTCATTAGAAAGCTAACTATTGCAATGGGTACCATGTTTCGACTTCCGGAAAATTTCGACATATCTTCGCGTTTCATATCCCCCAGACCCCAAAACCACCGTCAGTTCAAAAGTTTATATATAATTTGGTTGTATATATATATATATATATATATATATATATATATGTATATCAGTTTCTTGTGGACACGATAACTGCCGTAATTTTGCACCAATCACTTTGAATATTTTACCGAATATGTATACCTATAAAATCTCGGTCGAGTTCGTTACTGGGCTAAATCTGTCGAAGGGGGGTGAAAATGGGGGGATTTTTTCGGAAAAATGAAATATTGCTATAACTCTCTTAATATGTGAAATATCGAATCCGTTCAAAGTTCATACTATGTGTCGGATAAAGCCCAAAAATTTATGTTTGAAGAGTTTCTTTATAGCACCAACCATTGACCAAAGGGGTGGGAAAAAGTGGGTTTTTCGGGAAACATTAATCATATCTCTCTTAATAGGCACAATATCAAAACCGTACAACATGGACAATATTCCCCTAATAATTACCTAAAATGTTTGTCTGAAAGAATTTTTGATATGACCCACCATTACGCCAAGGGATGAGAAAAATGATTTCGGAATTATAAGAAAATGCCAAGAGTCATCAGAGGTTGCCATGACAACACTACTAAATTGATGAGGGATGAGCCATCAGACGTTGCCATGACAACGCACTTGCATGAGATCACATTCAGTTTTATATCTGACTACGTGTGAAGCGGCTTCGGTAACATAACTGGTAGCATGCTGAACTTCTATACCCAAGGTCGCGGGTTCAAAGCCGGCCGAAGTCGTCGGAGTTTCTAAGAGCGCTAAAAATCCCTCAGTATGCTTTGGAGGGGAAGTTCCAACGTTCGTTGCGAGTTGCTGGTTGCGGTGGCATCTAGTAGCCAAGTTCACAGCTAGGTGTCGTTGACGGTAGTATCTGGTAGCAACATTAGGAACTACTGCTTGAAATTGACCGTCTGCAGTCCTTACCTGAATTACAGACTAATACAGCCATCACAATTCACACCGTTTATCAGACAGATTCTACACTCACCCAAAGTACACGGGGTTACATGACCGCGTTGTCGCAGCCCCTAAACTGAGGAACCAACCAAAAACTCTGCGGGAAATATAATTTTGCGTGAAGAAGTAACAGACCGTTACATAGTTACACATCAGTGTCGAAACCTCGCATAAGGACAGTGTGACCACAAGTATAAAAATGGACCCCAACTGACAAGAAGGTTACTGTCCCCATACGACAATAAAATGTTTAAAATATGCATAAAATGACGAAAAACGAAGTTAATTAAGCTCCAATTACAAAATACTTTCTCGCAATAAATGAGGTCTGATCCTTCTACGAAAACCTGCATATTCTGCCTATTTTCGCCTATCCCCAAGTTTGTCCGGTGAAATCTACCTCCGCCTTCCGGCGTGCCGAGAGTACTTTTTTTACATTAACTTGTCTTAATGGAGTACTTGAATGTTAACCTATTTTCACTTCCAAAACATAGTAGGCATAGATTGGGAAGAGAAAAATTTATACATATTTTTGAATAAATTTAAAAAGAAAGAGTTCGGATTTTTTTTCTTGCATTCTATCCCAATAATAATGAAACAAAGTCATGATCCATTCCAAGTATGTGAACAAAATTTGAGAATATTTTATTGAAAAACAACTGAGAAATGTGTACCTGAAGCAACTTATACATTTTTTTTTAAATGTATATGTCCAATTTTGTATTCATTTCACACATCCTATAAAAGCAAAGTAGCACTACATGATCAAAAACAGCTCAGAATATACCGCTTCTTATGTGACAAGGATCATAGCTGTACGTTTAGCATAAACCCAGAAAATACTTAGTAAAGTTTTGCCACAAAAATAGACTTTTTTCAACGTGTAAGAGTACGTGGTGACCTTAAATATTTTCGGTCAAATTTTTCTCACCGACATTTTTCCTTCTAATAGCATGTAACCATTTCTTCCTCATTTCTTTATTTTGTGGAAATTGGTGAAACGAAAACTGGCTTCCCTGATTTTTCAAAGAGGAACACTGCAATAGCTCGGCAAAGTCACGAAAATAACAATTTAAACAACTTAAATTCGTGGATATTAGCGGCATGAGGAACCAGGAGACAAATGAAGAGGGCCTTGCGCTTACCCAGTACAACAGTAGTGCGCTCTATCGGTGTTAGTTCTATACATCCTTATTGAACAATCATGAAGAAACTAGGAGGCCATGGAATAATATTTTATGACAAGAAGATAAACCTACATAATTATTTAAAAATGTATTTTTTTTAGCGTATGGCTTTTAGTGCCGGGAGTGTCCGAGGACATGTTCGGCACGCCAGTTTTGTAGCTGCTTCGAGACGGACACCCAATGGGTGAGCTACAAGTACCGTTGGGGAGGAATGTTGGATGGGAGGGTCGAGGAGTTGGAAGGTAGCGGCTGTGGCCTATAGTTAGGGACCAACCCCGGCATTTGCCTGGAAGGAAGATGGGAAACCGCAGAAGACCATCTTCAAGGTTTCCGGCGGGGGGATTCGAACCTCCTCGCCTCCCGGATGTGAGCGACTGCCAACAGTTATGCCGCAACGACCTCGGCTAACTCACCCGGTTTAAAAATGTATTAAAATGTATTAATTAATTTTCACGATACCATGTGACGTTAACGAACTTTTCAGTCATGTGTAGTATAATATTTTATATGGACTGATATGACTTATACGATACGTGTGAAGGAGACGTAAGTACAAGGAAGTACTCCACACTCATCTTGGTGACAGTGTAGCTGTGTCTCCTTTTCGTGAAGTTGAATCAGTAAATCCAAAATTACCCGGCTGATAAACGCCGAGGAAAACGTGGAAGTATTGTTGACAGGTCGTAATTAATACAGTTGATATAAATTGTGAAAGTGAAGGATAGATTGATGTTTTTGTCAATTATCGGTAAATATAACTTGGACATGAAGCACATGTGTGAGGAAGATTGAAGTGTGATAAATCCTAAGTCCATTCGGTGTAGAACAGTAAAATATTAATCGCAATGAAAGTAACAGTAAATGCACGAATTATAATCTAAAAATAACAAGTGATTAAATTGATAAATCGAGATTTCCATTAGGCACATGGCAGATTAAATTTTACTGTATTATAACACGTGTAAATTCAGTGAACAAAGAGCAGAAAGTATTATTTGAAAATATATTTCTGCAAAGTTTAGAGTCAGTGTTTTAAAATTGATTTGAAGAAATTAACATTAAATTCTGTGAAATCTTGTAACAACATGCCACAATCAAACTTCACGATGGCCAGCTTATATTACTATCCCGCAAATGCTATGGAGATGTCAGCCTAAATCATGATGAGGGAATATAATGGATCGTCGACCACCCTTGTTGAAGTTCTTAGACTCGGAAGGGATTCACAATCCATGAAAGAAACCTCGAACATCTGGAAATAATGAGTTGAAACCTTAACATGCCATTGTACGTGTAGTCTAGGAGACTATGCGGTTTTAGAGTAGTTTAATAATGCCGAACTCTGAGCACAGTATCATTAGGTAGGTCACATTATGTATGTATTCTGTAAATAACGTGTTTTCGATATGATGTGCCCAACTCTAGGAATGGGTATTCCAAGATTCAGACACCTATATATCAAGGGAAAGGCTACAGCCGCTTTTGAAAGTTGAGATATTTGAATATCGCGCTACATTGCTTCTCGAAGCAATTGGAAAGAATATACCGCTAACAGCATGTCAAGTGACGTAGCGAGTAATAGCAGAGGTCGAGGCTATTTATTGATTAAATAGTTAACCATGGAGTAGAGACTTGAGACTTGGATCAGAATACTGGCACGGCCAAATGAAAGAGAATGCACTTAGTATCAAGTAAATCGGACCAGGGATACTAGAGATATGAGGATTTCTAGATTTCAGCGTGATGACGCGTGACCCTGGCAGATATGAATAAAAGCCGGCTGGCGCAGGCATGGTTAGCTCACTTCGTCACAAGCACTTGCCTAGCAAGTTGCTGCTACGCTGAGCCAAGGCACATGGTTGCCGGATCTACGCAGAAGTAATTTTCAAAGTTGTGATAGTCACAAAAGTGCTGCGCTACGAGGTGGAACTTAGTAAGTTTCCGGCGAGGAGAATCACTGAGGTGATTGAGTTTTTTTTCTACAGACATTAGTGGAAATATTTATGTTTCTACATGGACATATGCTAGACTTTGTCTAGAATTAGTACTTTGTCACAGTCCAGTAATAACCTAATACTTGGATGTTTAGTCCATTTCAGTCAGTTTTCATATTAGTAACTTGTTAACCACTTCGATCTATCAGTACACTGAAGACCAGTCGATCACGGTGGTGTTCGTTAGTCTACGCAAGGGAAACTACAGGTTGCTTAGCGCATGGTAGATGGTGTGAAGCCATGCCCAGGGAACGATCTTCAGAACAGCCGTTGATTGGTTAGACTGTCAGTGTCTTCTTGTATTGATAAGATTACCGTGAGTTATGTTACAACTGACATATCTAAGAATAGATCACTTAGATCTGACCCCATTTAAACAAACTGCTATGGCTTTGATAGAAGCCCATATTAAAATGGAACAACAGTTAATTCAAACGTCAAGAGATACTACCACTATATCTGACTAGACGGATTGTGGGTATATAATGGCGGCCGATACAAGGATTATACATGCTTGTCCGATAGGGCATGTCTATGGATAAATCTGGTACAGACCAGGTTCACTACGCTTCAAGACCATCAAGAAATGTAAACCACATTTGAATTATATTATGCCTAGCTAATTGGAACAAACTATTTTTTCGGCAGATGACCAACACATTTATTTTTCTTCGTATTTAAATCTTGCAATGATTTACGCAAGACATATTAGAGTTATTCTGAGTATTTTCAGCACTCAGAACAGTTTAGGATCGATGACCGAGCATTTCGAGCATTTATTTGAATATTTCATATTTTAGGGATATCACGGAAAACCGTCGATGTGAAGGTTGAGTTAAATTATTTTTGTTGAGGAATGGATATTTTTTTTCCATATTCGAAGATTCGAACATGTGGATTCTCACATAATGAGATGGTAACTAAACACATTTAAAATGATATAACAAATAATAATAATAATAATCCACTGATAATAATAATAATAATAATTTTTATAATTTTTCTAAATAATTCTTGGATATTATATTCACATGTATTGAGAGAGAGCCTATGAAGTAGTTTAATCATTTCTAGTTTGGAACAGGAGATTTTCCGAAGGAGAGTGGTTAGCGCAAGCCCGCATTCAACCAACATTTCAGTTCTGGTTGAACAGTTGATATTTGCAATGAGCAAAGTATATTTTTCAGATAACACGGAGAGGCATGAAACGGGAAGCAAATGATATTTGTATCAAATAGGATATTTTTGTATTTATATAAAATCATGACGTAAATACACATTCGAAAGTGAAATAAAGATTTTCATATGTATGGTAAATTCACGGGTTGAACTGAATGGTAAAATAAAATAAACTTGTAAGTTTATTAATCTTCCAGTGTTGATAACAAGCAGAGGCTTGATTTATTGTATAAATTTTGGGAAGAAAATTTATATGTGTGGAGTAGTTGAAATGCCATTCCCAGGTGCGCATGTTTAAGTCGCAGGAATGAGGAGGTTTTTTCGAGCATCAATCAAATAGCAGGTTCGATGGCTCAGGTTTATAGAAGGAGTATTGGAACTACACATTTCGTCGTATGAATGACCCGAAGGTTATTTCTTAAAACCATCAGTTCTTATTTCAACCTTGTTTACGAATTCCATTTAGACTGTGATTTTGCTAGAACCCGGATTTGTCATGATAGTAGTTTATTCTTCTTCAGAGGAAGACCTTTGCCGTTGTTGTGGTAATATTGTGTTCTTACACAAATAATAGAATGGGCCACTGCCAATTAAAAATAATTCTATAACCACGAATAATTTGAAGGATATTTTCAATCCTAGTGCCATGAACTAAATGAATTTATCATGAAGCTACAATTCTTATTTCCGCATTCTGTCGAAGAATTGCAAGTTGTGAAAGTTACTAAAAGGGCCACAAATATAAATATTTTTCATAATAATGATTCCAAGTGGAAAATTGAATAGTTGAATGGTTCAACAATTTATTGATCAAGTTGATGATTCAGAAATCATATATTTTGTTAGGAACTTGAAGTTCATAATCGAGTCACTTCTCGAAATGTTTAATGTCAGAAGAACAATTAATTTTTGTTGTGCTTCGCACAGTTCTTCGATGCTATGCTCAAGGTCAAATACTTTTCAGATGTTATTAATATGTGTAAATAATTTGTGTTGCTTCAGAAATAATATTTTTTTGACAATATTTTTTGAAACTGGAAAAATAAGTGAAAGTTAAAAATTCTATGAACATTTATTCTACGAGTGTTAATATTATATAAAAATTCAAACAGTGATCTACGATATTTCCAGTAGAGACAATTAAATTTGAACTGGAATTAATCATAAATAATTTTGGAACACAGTCTACAGGACTATTAATCAGACTTGTGTTTCCAAAAAATAATTGTCAAATGTGATTGGAAAATGTCTGTATATTGTGTAAATAGGAGTGTGGGTCGCCACACGTGAGTGATGCTACTTTGAGCATTTTTGCAGTCAATTTTAAATTCAAAATAAAATGAGATAATTTTACTTGATGTGTTACGCCCAATTGAATCTCCTTCTATCATTATTGTTGCATTGAGCCAAAAATCAGTAAAGCATTTTTTTCATTTGATGTCGTTTTTGCGATTAGCTTTAACCCATCTGGCGCTCCGGGATATTTTGACTCACGTGCTGACTGATTATTGGTAAAATGCATATGTGGTCGTGCGGACTTCGGTCTAAACGGGCACATAAAATAAGATAGAGAGAGAAATGGCGCCCAACGTGGGGATCGATTTAGACATGGTCAATCGCATGCCGATTTAAATTGTGATAATTATTATAGAAATATTTTGGGAGTTGAGAGATGTCTGGTTTGGATGAATAAATTAGTAGGAAACCCAATTAGTGGGGAAAATTAAAAATTTAACTGGATTAATAATTAGAATGGGTTTGATTATTTTTGATAATGGCTTAACCATTAGGGCGTCAAGTAAATTCAGTAGTAAACGTTCGATGACTGGACATACACATTATTAGAATCCAGGTGGAGGATATTTGAGAACTTGCATATTTTTCTTGTGATATCGTGGTAAATGTAATTCGTAAAAGTAGAGAATTTTGTTATTCCATCACGTCGACATTAGGACAAATCTCATTTTATTAGAGGGTTCCAATTAGCTATTCATATTTCTTGTTCTATTTATAAGCTTGTGTTTGCCAATATTGTATACCCCTAAGTTTTGAATAATAATTGAAAATTATGGAAGAAATGATGAGGATGATGAGGAGTTTGGAAGAGAGTTCCAAAGAAGCTGGACTGCGTGTAGCAGCCATTATGAAAGAAAATACTGAGGCTTTTGAAAGGAAACTTAAGGAAAATTCTGATAAACTTAAAGAAAGTTTAAACGATAAACTTAAAGAAAATTCTGATTCTTTAGAAAATAAACTTAAAGAAAATTTGAAAGATAAACTTAAAGAAAATTCCGATTTGTTAGAAAGCAGGTTAAAAGATAACTTGAAAGAAAGTTTAGATGAAAAACTTAAGGAAAATTCTGATTCTTTAGAAAATAAACTTAAAGAAAATTCTGATTCTTTGGTAAATAAACTTAAAGAAAGTTCTGATTCTTTAAAAGGTAACTTGAAAGAAAATTTAAATAGTAAATTTAATTCTATGGAGAGTAAATTGAAAGAGAATTCTGAAATTTTGAAAATGTCACTTGAGAGTAAAATGAATAAATTATGCGAAAAAACACATGAGCTCGAAACTTCATTAGCTACTAACGCAAGTTTAATGGACGATAAATTACGTGATGCCGATCTTAGATCTCAAAGCTTAGCTGATAGGATAGAACATGGTCTTAGGAAAGTTGGTGAAGACATGATCAACCTAGAAGTCAGAGTGAAGAAAGAGAGTAATGAGATGGGAATTCTAGTTGTTCAACGGTTGACAGAACAATTCAAAGAACTTGTAATGGGAGAAATAAGAGAAGGTGTGATTAATGAGTTACAAACTGAAATTAAAACCACAGTTGTCAATGAAATAAAAACACACTCAAGCTGGAGAACCAAGAGGGAATCAAGGAGATTAGGGAATCTTTGTCATCCCATATTCAAGTAATTTCCAAAGATATCCAAGCAACTCAGAAGGACATATCAGATATGACAGGGTCATTGAAAAGTCATGAGGCTGTTATGAACCAGATATCCATTGATGTTAAGGAGAATTGTAAAGAAACTGAAGCAATTAAGAAAATGGCAGAAGAAAACCAAAAGGAACTTGAGTCTATGAAAACTCAAATCAAGGACGAGAAACAGTCTGACCATCTGTTGAAAATGCCAAATGTAAGGGGAAAGGAACAGATACATATAAATCTAGGAGCAGCTAGAGAAACGGACAGTCAAAGACAGGACGAGGTCAGGACAGTATTTCAATCCAACCCCATAACTGTATTCAAGAATGTAGAGGATAAGCCTTCTAAATTTTCAGGGCGAGATTCTGTAACACCCGTAGAATTTTTGAGAGAAGCAGGTGATTACCTAAAAGATTCTAAGATCCCTAAAGAAAGACAGATCCGAGTGATAGGGAAATTTTTGGAAGGTCCTGCACTTCTTTGGTTTAGATCTTTTAGATCCACTCTAACCACTTTTGAGGAGTTTTCTCGTGGGTTATTGAAAAAGTTTTGGTCCCCGGAAACCCAACAGCAAGTCAGAGCAGAATTATATTCGAAGAGATTCTCGACGTCACAACCTACTCGATACTCTACGTACTTTTCTGGACAGCTTTCTAAACTTCAACATTTAGATCCGCCGATGCCAGATAACGAATTAATTACTGCATTAATACGTCAGTTTCCAGCAGACGTCCATAGGACCTTGATCGCTGCTGACATCTATAATATGGAGCAATTTGACGAGGTATTACAGAAGCTTGATCATACGAACGCTCAATTCTTCCATCAGAAGGGAGGAAAGAATAACAACGCTGTGTACGCTGTAATGGCTGATAATTATTCTCAAACACCTCGAGAGATTCGAGAGGGGCGAGAAGAGAAAACGCCGAGGGAAGATCCCAATAAGAGAGGATGGAATCAGTACAGTAACAGATACAGTTACAAGCCTTATGCGAGACCGGATGGTGGAAATCGATATAATACTCGATGGAGAAGGCCACGGGATAATGAAGGAAGGTACCAGGAAAGAAGATACTATGGTAGAAACAACTACAGTAACAGAGGGAATGTGGATACTCGTCAGTCCAATGAAGAGTTCAATAAGGAGACGAGGAAGAACTTAAAAGCAAGACACCAAGATAACTTGCAGTTTTTGGAGCAGAGGCCCAATGAACCAGGTCCATCGGGAACACAACAATCCCGGGGGAATGGAACGGAAAAAAAACTTCGAATTCACAGTAGAAGATAGAATTTTAAAAACTTTCACTTCCAGAATTATTAAATGGCAAGCAGAGGATGATGACTTAATTCAACAGAATGACGAACGGAAAGAAATGGGTACAAGAATTAGAATGCCAATCATATCATGCGAAGTATTCGGTATGCCTGTCGATACTTTGATTGATACTGGGGCTATGCTTTGTCTGGTGAGTGAGAAGCTTTATATTCTGTGGAAGCTCAAAGAGAATTTAGAGGAGATTCCAGTATCAGGAATTAAGATCCAAGGAATAATACCCAACAAAATATCTCTGTGTAAAACACAATTATACTTATGTATTACGATTGGAGGACATGATTTCCGACATGTGTTTGTTGTAATGAAGGACATGGCTTTTGACATGATATTGGAAGCGGATTTCAT
This sequence comes from Meconema thalassinum, assembly GCA_946902985.2. Classification (NCBI taxonomy): domain Eukaryota; kingdom Metazoa; phylum Arthropoda; class Insecta; order Orthoptera; family Tettigoniidae; genus Meconema; species Meconema thalassinum. Next base: position 1,410,407,118 of record OX336388.2, read on the forward strand.
TCAGAAATATCAAGCAGTGATAGACATGAAGACAGAGACGATCAGATTCAAGAATAACGAAGAGATTAACTTCGAGGGAAAAGAAGAGGAAGACATCGAGGGAGATGCTCAATGGTCTCTGATTTTTCATGAAGCTGAAGGAAGAGAAGTCTACACTGAGGAGGAGTCCCCAGAGCTAGGGAAAATTTTGGAAGAGTATCACGATATTTTTGATATTAAACCTGGTGAAATTAAAGATTTTGAATATCGTATTCGTGTAAATGATGATGCACCTTTTCATGCTAAATTGTATCCGTTTGCGGAAAAGCATCGAGAAAGGGTAAAAGTGCTTATCAAAGAGATGGAAAGCAACAATGTGATTGAAAAGTACACAACATCTTATGTCAATCCATTAGCAGTAGTGTCTAAGCAAGATGGAAGTCTGAGAATATGTTTAGACGCGCGAAATATGAATTCAAGATTACTGCCAGAGTATGACAGACCACCAATCATTAGGGAACTGTTAAGGAAATTCCAAGGCAAGGTCTGGTTCTCTAATATTGATCTCACTTCGTCCTACCATCACATTAGGCTTAGTGAAGATTCTAAGAAGTTTACAGGATTTATGTTTGACCAGCAGACATATGTATTCCGCCGTCTACCATTTGGAGTCAAAACATCTGGATCTGTTTTGATCAGAGCACTGGAACAAAATTTGAGTCCTGAAGTAAAAGAGATAGCAATTCGTTACATAGATGATATCTTAATTGCATCTGAGACTAAGGAGGAACATTTGTTACATCTTCAGATGTTATTCGCAGATTTGAGAAAAGCGAACTTTAAAGTAAACCTTCGAAAATGTCAGTTCTTTCGAATGGAAATAAAATTTTTGGGTCACATTTTGGATGGAGAAGGATACCGTCCCAATGAGACGAAGATACAGGCAATTGCAAATTTCCCTAGACCTACTAGAGTGAAGAATGTCCGCAGTTTTCTCGGGACATGCCAGTTCATTGCAGGACATTGTCCAAACTTCACCAAGACGGTAGCTCCACTGCAGGAATTATTAAAGAAAGGAAACAAATGGAAATGGGATGAAGATTGTGAACAATCGTTTCAAGATGCCAAGATGTTATTGGTAAACAGTGTGAAATTGGAGTATCCTGACTTCACCAAGAATTTCATCATAGAATCTGATGCATCCACCGTAGGGATTGGAGCTATTCTTCTTCAAGAAGATGAAGATCACAAGAGACGTTACCTGGCGTTCATTAGCAGGAAACTTCGTCCATCAGAAAGGAATTATTACGCCACAGAGTTAGAAGCACTTGCTGTAATATTCGCGTTGGAGTCGTGGAAGAAAATGTTAATTGGACATTCAGTAATTGTAAGAACTGATCACCACGCATTGGAGTTTATCTTGAGAACAAACTTTGCCAGTGATAGGATAACAAGATGGTCACTTTTTATTCAACAATTCAACCTAGTTATTGAACACACTCCTGGAAAGTAGAATGTTGGAGCAGATTTATTGAGTAGAGCAGTGGAGTCTACATCTAAAGTTTTTCAAGTTAACCTGACGCAAGAAGATGAGGATACCTTGAGAAGGTTAAGATTGTTGCATTTATCCCAGAGGAGAGACCGACGTTTTAGAAACATTTTTCGTTTTCTACAGGGAGACATGGATCCAAATGATGATGATTTTGTGGAAACTGAAAGAATTTCAAGAGATTTTATGATGTTAGATGGTTTAATCTACAAGTTTGCAGATCCTGACCATACGAAGCTGAGAGTAGTGATACCTCCACGATTGCAAAAACCCATTATCTGGATGGCACATCGAATCGCCGGTCATGCTGGAGTGGATAAGACGGTCAACATGATTCAAGAGAAATTTTCGTGGGAGCGAATGCGACAAACTGTAAGGAACACTATTCGAGAATGCGACTTATGCCAAAGGAGTAAACATAATTCTAGATTACTGAGAGAATTACCAAGGCTTATTATTCCTTCTAAGCTTTGTGAAATCTTCGCGACTGATTTATATGATCCTCTCCCAAAGTCTAAAAGAGGTTACCGATATATTCTGGTGACCATGGATGTTTTCAGCAAATACACTATGTTACACCCAATTCAGAAGGCAAACGCAAAATATTGTGCGAAGAGAATTAGAGACAACGTAATTCCGGAAGCAGGCAAACCGGAATTCCTTTTATCAGATCGTGGACCTCAATTTACATCTTTAGAATTTCGAACCGTCATGAATAATCTTGGTATTAGACAATTGTTTTGTTCTATCAGACATCCAGAGAGCAATCCAGCAGAACGCGTGATGGCCGAAATAGCAAAATTTTGCCGCCTCTATTGTCCAAATGAGCATTGGAAATGGATGGATGTTCTCTCTTTAGCATCCGAATCCATCAACTCTACAATTCATGAGAGTACTGGACAGATTCCCATGTTGCTTCATCATGGAATTAAACCAAAAAGATTATGGGATCGAATCATCTCTATTCCACCTGAGATTGAACCAAGTCGTCAGATGAGGGAAACTCTAGCTTTAGATAAGTTGAGGAGCCAAGCTGAGAAAAGAGAGCGCAGAGTGAGAGGAAAGCGTTTTCGCAGACCCTTGCGCGTAGGAACTCTTGTTTTAGTGAAAAGACCTACACCCTCTGACGTGCAAAATCGAGTGTACTCGAAGTTTGCAAGCCTTTACGCTGGACCCTATCGTATTGTGGAAGTAAACAACAATGGAAGCTATGAAATCGCCAATACACGAACTGGTAACATCGTGGGAACTTATAATGCATCGAATTTGAAGATTTACTATTCAAGAACCAGATGATTTAATGTGTAGATAGGAAAAATAAAAAAATCAATTTTTATTTTTTGCTACGTGTGGGGTGGATGTACCCAACTCTAGGAATGGGTATTCCAAGATTCAGACACCTAGATATCAAGGGAAAGGCTACAGCCGCTTTTGAAAGTTGAGATATTTGAATATCGCGCTACATTGCTTCTCGAAGCAATTGGAAAGAATATACCGCTAACAGCATGTCAAGTGACGTAGCGAGTAATAGCAGAGGTCGAGGCTATTTATTGATTAAATAGTTAACCATGGAGTAGAGACTAGAGACTTGGATCAGATTACTGGCACGCCCAAATGAAAGAGAATGCACTTAGTATCAAGTAAATCGGACCAGGGATACTAGAGATTTGAGGATTTCTAGATTTCAGCGTGATGACGCGTGACCCTGGCAGTTTTGAATAAAGGCCGGCTGGCGCAGGCATGGTTAGCTCACTTTGACACAAGCACTTGCCTAGCAAGTTGCTGCTACGCTGAGCCAAGGCACATGGTTGCCGGATCTACGCAGAAGTAATTTTCAAAGTTGTGATAGTCACAAAAGTGCTGCGCTACGAGGTGGAACTTAGTAAGTTTCCGGCGAGGAGAATCACTGAGGTGATTGAATTTTTTTTCTACAGACATTAGTGGAAATATTTATGTTTCTACATGGACATATGCTAGACTTTGTCTAGAATTAGTACTTTATCACAGTCCAGTAATAACCTAATACTTGGATGTTTAGTCCATTTCAGTCAGTTTTCATATTGGTAACTTGTTAACCACTTCGATCTATCAGTACACTGAAGACCAGTCGATCACGGTGGTGTTCGTTAGTCTACGCAAGGGAAACTACAGGTTGCTTAGCGCATGGTAGATGGTGTGAAGCCATGCCCAGGGAACGATCTTCAGAACAGCCGTTGATTGGTTAGACTGTCAGTGTCTTCTTGTATTGATAAGATTACCGTGAGTTATGTTACAACTGACATATCTAAGAATAGATCACTTAGATCTGACCCCATTTAAACAAACTGTTATGACTTTGATAGAAGCCCATATTAAAATGGAACAACAGTTAATTCAAACGTCAAGAGATACTACCACTATGTCTTACTAGACGGATTGTGGGTATATAATGGCGGCCGATACAAGGATTATACATGCTTGTCCGATAGGGCATGTCTATGGATAAATCTGGTACAGACCAGGTTCACTACGCTTCAAGACCATCAAGAAATGTAAGCCACATTTGAATTATATTATGCCTAGCTAATTGGAACAAACTATTTTTTCGGCAGATGACCAACACATGTATTTTTCTTCGTTTTTAAATCTTGCAATGATTTACGCAAGACATATTAGAGTTATTCTGAGTATTTTCAGCACTCAGAACAGTTTAGGATCGATGACCGAGCATTTCGAGCATTTATTTGAATATTTCATATTTTAGGGATATCACGGAAAACCGTCGATGTGAAGGTTGAGTTAAATTATTTTTGTTGAGGAATGGATTTTTTTTTCCATATTCGAAGATTCGAACATGTGGATTCTCACATAATGAGATGGTAACTAAACACATTTAAAATGATATAACAAATAATAATAATAATAATCCACTGATAATAATAATAATAATAATTTTTATAATTTTTCTAAATAATTCTTGGATATTATATTCACATGTATTGAGAGAGAGCCTATGAAGTAGTTTAATCATTTCTAGTTTGGAACAGGAGATTTTCCGAAGGAGAGTGGTTAGCGCAAGCCCGCATTCAACCAACATTTCAGTTCTGGTTGAACAGTTGATATTTGCAATGAGCAAAGTATATTTTTCAGATAACACGGAGAGGCATGAAACGGGAAGCAAATGATATTTGTATCAAATAGGATATTTTTGTATTTATATAAAATCATGACGTAAATACACATTCGAAAGTGAAATAAAGATTTTCATATGTATGGTAAATTCACGGGTTGAACTGAATGGTAAAATAAAATAAACTTGTAAGTTTATTAATCTTCCAGTGTTGATAACAAGCAGAGGCTTGATTTATTGTATAAATTTTGGGAAGAAAATTTATATGTGTGGAGTAGTTGAAATGCCATTCCCAGGTGCGCATGTTTAAGTCGCAGGAATGAGGAGGTTTTTTCGAGCATCAATCAAATAGCAGGTTCGATGGCTCAGGTTTATAGAAGGAGTATTGGAACTACACATTTCGTCGTATGAATGACCCGAAGGTTATTTCTTAAAACCATCAGTTCTTATTTCAACCTTGTTTACGAATTCCATTTAGACTGTGATTTTGCTAGAACCCGGATTTGTCATGATAGTAGTTTATTCTTCTTCAGAGGAAGACCTTTGCCGTTGTTGTGGTAATATTGTGTTCTTACACAAATAATAGAATGGGCCACTGCCAATTAAAAATAATTCTATAACCACGAATAATTTGAAGGATATTTTCAATCCTAGTGCCATGAACTAAATGAATTTATCATGAAGCTACAATTCTTATTTCCGCATTCTGTCGAAGAATTGCAAGTTGTGAAAGTTACTAAAAGGGCCACAAATATAAATATTTTTCATAATAATGATTCCAAGTGGAAAATTGAATAGTTGAATGGTTCAACAATTTATTGATCAAGTTGATGATTCAGAAATCATATATTTTGTTAGGAACTTGAAGTTCATAATCGAGTCACTTCTCGAAATGTTTAATGTCAGAAGAACAATTAATTTTTGTTGTGCTTCGCACAGTTCTTCGATGCTATGCTCAAGGTCAAATACTTTTCAGATGTTATTAATATGTGTAAATAATTTGTGTTGCTTCAGAAATAATATTTTTTGACAATATTTTTTGAAACTGGAGAAATAAGTGAAAGTTAAAAATTCTATGAACATTTATTCTACGAGTGTTAATATTATATAAAAATTCAAACAGTGATCTACGATATTTCCAGTAGAGACAATTAAATTTGTACTGGAATTAATCATAAATAATTTTGGAACACAGTCTACAGGACTATTAATCAGACTTGTGTTTCCAAAAAATAATTGTCAAATGTGTTTGGAAAATGTCTGTATATTGTGTAAATAGGAGTGTGGGTCGCCACACGTGAGTGATGATACTTTGAGCATTTTTGCAGTCAATTTTAAATTCAAAATAAAATGAGATAATTTTACTTGATGTGTTACGCCCAATTGAATCTCCTTCTATCATTATTGTTGCATTGAGCCAAAAATCAGTAAAGCATTTTTTTCATTTGATGTCGTTTTTGCGATTAGCTTTAACCCATCTGGCGCTCCGGGATATTTTGACTCTCGTGCTGACTGATTATTGGTAAAATGCATATGTGGTCGTGCGGACTCCGGTCTAAACGGGCACAATGAAGCGATCAGAATATTGTCTGAATGCTATGCAAGGTTAGCTAGCGTGATTCAAATGTCGAGATTTAAATAGCAAGGCAGTGTAAACCGTATCACGGGCGCATTCAGTCGGCCGTGACCGTATAGCAGGCTGTGATCTAGCAGTTGTTAGAAATGAAATCAGTTTTTGGAGGTTATAAAGAATTCAATGCCAAGGTTATGAAAACATCTGGAAATGAGTGAATATTACAATATTTGAGACGACTGAAATGACAGAATGATAGCTAAATGAAATTGTAGAGAGGCCAAAATTTATGTTACAACTATGGCGATTCCATGATTAAATGAGATCACCTAACGGTAACGTAGAAATTGTATCATAACGATGTTATGAGTCGGATGATAAGGTTTTTAATTGTATTGGTGTGTGATTTACGTATACGATGAACCATTGAGTAGAGAGTTTATTGTGAGATGTCTTGATTTAATGAAGTGAAGGATATGCTGTCAGGTGTGTCGTGGTTATGAGGGACGGCTGGATAGCCGCATGCGTGTAGTAGTACTCTCAAGCTGTCGAAATTAATATTACAGTAGAACGTCGTTTATCCGGACGTCAAACAACCGGAACGTCAATTATACGGACGAGAAGAAAAAAAGCTTAAGCGGATGTACAAGAATGAAGTTTTACGTCGTTTACTGTTGGCAGAAGATGAGGAGAGTGAGATATATTTTTCAAAAAGCTTTCTTTTAACGACTACTGTTAGTTGATAGCTGAAGGATGGAACACTTTAACACCACAGAATCTTCGAAATGCATTGAATTAATTGGTAGGTGAACAAGAGACCGTTAAGACCGCCGACACTCTTGATGAAGATTTGGATGCAGTGACAAACGAGTTATTCCCCCAAGTTGCTGGATTTTCCGACTGTGATAGAGAAGGCGCACAAGCTTGGTTGGAAAGTGACAGTGACTCAGGTCTTCAAATCTTAGATGATGATGGTGAAATTGCTTCTCTGGTGCAAGAAGGAAGTGGGAAAGACGAAAAGAATGCAAGCCTAGATGAGAAAGATGAAGAAGGACCAAGTCATGGAGAGGCTTTTACTGCATTAGAAACTGCGCTATTGTAGTATGGTTGTACTATGAAATAAACACATGTTCGGTTATCTGAAAAAATTGTTATCCGGAATACTTTCAGTCCCAATAAGTCCGGATAAACGACGTTCCACTGTATTAGAGACTGGTGCCAATAAGGGCTCGTTTTCCTCTATTGTGAAATGGTATCAGTCGATCTTTTTGTCTTAATTGATTGATTATTTATGTTGACCCTCAAATCCATTAAATATGATGGAATGAGAGCATTTTTGTCGTAGGGAGTTTTTTTTAAATATTGGATCCTTAGAATGTTGTTTAGAGAGTACTAATACCTTTCGTCGCTTTTGGTGCACCCTGAGGTATTTGGTCAAGTTTTAGAGCGTTTGACTACCATTTGGTGCTGCGAGCAAGGTGCAATTGTTTATAGTGACTGGAGTATTTTGATTTCGCTTTGAGGTGTGTCAGGGTGGAGTTTCTGGTTCGAGAAGTTTTGCCATCTCTCGTGGTTTCTTGAATTGCCATATGCTCATGCCCATTAGTATTAAGTTGTTGGGTGGGGAGTTAATGAATGGGGTGGCCCTCATCGGGTTTTGTTGTCAGGGGGAGGGTATTCTTCAGTAATCCGCAAGAGATCGTTTAGAGCTCTGATTTCCCTGAAGAACTTTGTCTAAGGAAATATTTTGCCTGTTTGAGGTAAGGTGTGCTGTGATTGGTTGAGGACCAAAATGGCGTCCTCTGATTGGTTCCTGTTGTATGAGCTATTTAGAGTGCTTTTATTGATATGTAATTGTATTCTGGATTAATTATGAATTTTATCAATAATTTTGAATGGGTTGTAGTTGAGTGAGGGGGCTTATGGAGGGTGGGGGTGTTGCAGTGCTCGGTGTCTTTTGTTATTGTTTGTTATTAGATTTTGTATTGAGTTTTATTCGTAGTTCGCCGATCCCACTTCATAGCATAGGCCTTAATATAATGGCTTATGATTGGTGGAAGCTGGAGGTTGAACTACAGTAGATTCGCACTCTCGTCCATAGATAGCGTGCCCTTCCCGTATGCCGAGAACTTTAGAGAAAGCTCCTGGCGCGAAAGTCAAAACAGCTGAGTTGCACCTCGCAACTCGTCTAACTCCATAAATATATTATTCCTATTATTATATTATCAACCTGGGGAGGTCTATAAATATGTAGACCTGGACAAAGGGAGTGTGATGTGATGATACTAACCAACAAAATCAGTAATACAAGGATTCAGCAGAAGAGAATCCTCATATCCTCTCCACTCCAACTCCCAACACTGACCTGTACGTGGTGTCCCCTGCTAAGCTGAGCAACCCAGTGGAAGGTTGGATAATCAATCCCAGCGGGAAACTGGGTCAGTGAACAGACTAGTGTTGGGGGGACTGAGAATTCCTTTCTCAGTCCTTTCACCTTTCTGAATAACATTCAGGATTGTAATTCGAGGATTTATCCTCCCCTCAAGGTGAAACCTTGGATAGTCGACCATGAAAAGTCATTTGAAGAATAATTCCGCCGTCTGTAATGATAGATTACAGAAAAGAGAGCATTCGGATACGGTGGGCTGTCATGCGGAAGATAATGACAAATCGGAGAGTCTGAAAATTCATCAAGTAGCAAACAAACAAATACTACGGAAAATCAAACCTAAACAAGTCTCATTCTTTTCTACACATAATGTTAACCCTCTGGTTCAAACTGGAAAATTGAAGATCATCACAGATATCATGAGAAGTCATAAAATTCTAATTATGGCCCTTCAGGAAATTAGAAATAGTGATCAAGACAATCTGGAATCACAAGTATACAGACTATATAAAGGAATTCCAGGAAAACGAGTTATGAAAAATTGTCCACAATTTGGTAACGGATTCTTAATAGATCTCAGAATCATTGACTCGATAACAGAATTTAAAATCTCAATCCTCCAGACTTACGACCCTAACTTTGAAATCGGCAAATAAAACATATACAATTATTAATGCACATGCTCCTCCTAATCAAAAAAAAAAAACACCATTAAGGAGAGAGAAGAAGTACAAAAATTCTGGGATCTTTTGGATCAAACATTAATAAACATCCCTTCATCAAACATCAAAATTCTCCTTGGCGATTTCAATGCGCAACTTGGACAAGAAAGAAGATATAGAGATATCATTGGAAAATGGACAGCACATAAACGAACCAATAAAAATTGTCAAAGATTAGTAGAAATTTGTAAAAATCACAAATTAATCTCTAAATCAACATGTTTTAAAAGACAGCCCCATAAATTGAAAACTTGGAAACATCCTGACTTCAGAAGGGGCGAATGGCAGTTGGATCATGTCTGCATGGATAAATTTCACCATCGCGAAATTCACAATGCCAAGGTTCTAAGGGGAGTTGACTCAGGATCAGACCACTATGTGGTAAAGATCAAAATAAAATTAACTCCAATGGCCAAGAAAAAACTAATAATAACAATAGGAGGAAATTTGATCCATCTAACTTAATAAAAAATATAGAGTACTGTGAAAGAACAGGAGAAAAATCTCTCAACACTAAAACATTGGACGAATTAATCACTAAATTAAAATCAATAGCAGAGGAGTTAGCACCGATAAATCCAAGGAAAAAACATGAATGGTGCAATGTAGTTTGTGATCAAGCAATAGAGAAAAGACACCAAGCATGGATAAAACATCAAGCTCTAAAGTCAGAAGAATCAAATTTAGAACTAAATATACAAAGAAAATTAACCCATAAAATCATCAGACAAACGAAACGTAATCATCTTAAAAATACACTGGAAAAGATAAAAGACGATTTCAAGAAAAAGCAATCTCGAGATTATTACAAAACATTTGGTAAATATCTAAAAAAAAATTAAGCTCCAACATTAATGTTGAAAAATCAAACAGGAAAGTTAGCACATTCTAACCAAGAAAATACAGAGATCCTTGCAGAAGCATTCGAGAAACTGTTAAATTGCGATGATCCACTGGAAACCCTGCAAGTAAACACTGATACACCTATTTTAACTTCACCTGATTTAATAAATCCTCCAAACATTAATGAAGTAAAACTCGCAATTAAAGAACAAAAAAATTACAAAACTTGTGGCGAAGACTTAGTCTTTGCTGAAATCTGGATAAATACTGGTAAACCTGCGATTATAAATCTTCATCAACATCTAGTTAAAATGTGGATTACTGAAGAAATTCCTGCACACTGGACCATAGGAATAATCCATCCATTATTTAAGAAAGGAGACAAAACGAACCCAGATAACTACAGAGGAATTACCCTTCTGGACTGCACATATAAAATTTTCTCTCACATAATTTACAACAGGATCAAAAACATTCTGGAACCACAACTTGGAGAATATCAAGGAGGATTTCGCCCTTACAGAAGTTGTCCAGTCAAAATCCTTAGCCTGAAATTAATAATGGAATATTACAAAAAACAGAAGTAAGCAACTCTTTATCTCTTTTATAGATTTCAAGAAAGCCTATGATAGTATTCATAGACTGACACTGCTAAAAATCCTCAGATCATACGGTCTCCATCCTAAATTGATAAAAATCATTCAATTAACATTAACAAACACAAATTCGAAAGTTAAATTTAGGGGAGAAATATCAACTGCTTTCACAGTAAAAACTGGTCTCAGACAAGGTGATGGATTATCCCTTCTGCTTTTCAATGTGGCTCTTGTTTATATCATGAAGGTTTGGCAAAAGGAAAACCCTCCTAAGATCAAAATTGGAACAAAACCATCAATAAAAATAAACTGCTTAGGATTTGCAGATGACTTGGCTCTTTTAGCACTAGACAAGGAAGAGGTTTGTACTCAGATCACTAGTCTCCAAGAAATTGCTCAAGGGATAAGATTACAGACATCCTTTGAAAAAACTGAGATCATGCCTATGAAACCCCTAGATATAAATGAAGTCTAAATAAATGATTATAAAATTAACCTAGTTCCTCAATTTAAGTATCTTGGAGAAATTATAAAACATAACTTAAACGAAAAAGTAACTTGGATAAATAGAACAAATAAAATGAAAAAGGCACAATCTCTAACTTGGTCAACATACAATAAAAATGCCTATCAATAGCTACTAAGATCCAACATTATAAAACTGTAACTCACCCAGAAGCCACTTATGCTTGTGAAACACTGTTCCAAATTAAAAATGTACAAAGAACTGATCAGCTCCTCAAATCGGAAAGAAGAATCATTAGAACGTGCATAAATAAAAAGTATCAGGTTGAGGGAGTCTGGAGGATTCTCCCAAATGAAACTGTCTATCGTGAGATTGATCCAATCACCAGCATAATGAAGAAGAAAAGAATTTCATTTTTTTTTTCGCATCTTACGGCTTCCAGAAAACAGAATTGTATGCCAACTGGTGATGAGAAATCTAGGAAAGAAAACTGGAGGAAAATGGATCCAAGAAATCCAACAAGATCTCAAAGCAGTTGGACTCAAGATAACAGATGCCGAGGAGAAAAATAAAATTAACACCATTCTTAAAACTCACAAATTTTCTGCAGAAATGACACATAGAAAGCCTATGGAGATTTCAGATGAGTTGAGAAAATCCCGATCTGGAAGAATGAAAAAGTACTGGAAAGAGCGCAAGAACCAAGCAACCAACTACCTTCAAAGAAGAAGTGATTGTGGAACGACTCAAGTGGTCCAATGTGACCAATCAAGATTAATAATAATAATTATGCAGGAGAATCCATTCTGAGACCATTTTTCTGTTTGTAAAAAACTACATTAAATTGAAAATAATTATGGTTTAAAGTGAACTTTAAAATATTGATGAATTCAACCCTACTCAATTTTCCATTCTGTAACAGGTTGGAATTAATTATTTCCACCATTTTATTTATTGGGATGCAGGGTTCCCTTTTTTTTGTCGTACGAATGAATTGTTTCGTTATCGATTTTTTTTTACCTTTGGTGTTGTCGAATGAGATATTAGATTTGAATACGTAGTTTTTCTTTAGAAAAAACGGAACAATTCTTAAGAAGTCCCAAAACATGGTCTTCTTTGCAGCTTATTATAACTCCCTCTCATGATGGCAATGCTGTTTTAGAGAAGGGAGGCTCCATGATACAACAAAGCCTCTACCTTCCACGGCTCATGGTCTATACTGATTTGGCTTTGTCGTGGAATAAGTCACCTATTGTTACTAGGTTACATGTTCCAATTAGGCCTATTTTAGAACATACTGTACATTTTGAGAAATAAATAACAAAATGCTATCCCAATCGTGAAAATACGAGTATAATGTATTTTGTGGGAAGTCATATTCACAGTGAAATTGCCACCCGTCTGATATAATCGCAATTCCAACCAAAGAGGACATAATTCAAACAGTAATGAACGGGAGAACTCAATTCAGAAAGGACAACACTACTTAATAAGATGGTCACTACGAAAGTTTTGAGATACCGTATACCAAAAGTAATTTTTAAAAAATTATTCCGATTGTTTCACTTTCTCAAAGTACTCACCACCACACAGTATACACTTTTGAATTCGCTGAAACCATTTCTGGAAGCACTCCTGCCACACGTTTTCTTCTATGGCTGAAAGCTCATCTTCGTAGGTCGTAACAGCCTCTTCAGAGGTTGAAAATCTCTTTCCACGCATGCGATTTTTTACCATTGGGAAGAGATGAAAATCACACGGAGCCAAGTCAGGACTGTAAGGTGGATGAGTCATTAGTTTGACCTCCGTAGAATCCAGAAACTGAATTGTCACATTGGCCGTGTGTGCAGACGCGTAGTAGTGATGGAGAAGGATCCCTCGCAGTCCCGTGCGTGGCCGCCCTTCTTGAAGTTTGCAAAAACTTTTGGCAGGCAAACCGTGATGTACCAATTAGCGGTAACTGACTTTATTCCTCCAGAGGAATGGTTGCCACATGACCACTCTTCGAGAAGAATGAAGCCGCCATTTTCTTGCCAACACTTCGGGGGCGCTTCACTTTTGTCGGTGTCTTGTCATCAGGAAAGATCCACACTGCTGATTGCCGCTTGGTCTCCGGATCAAATGGATAAATCCAGGTTTCGTCACCTGTGACGATGTCAGAAACCCGTTTAGAGTCCCCTCCTTTGAATCTAGTCAGCATTTCCTCACACCATTCAACACGGGTGTGTTTTTGCTCTTCTGTCAAATTGTGAGGCACCCATCGGGATGAGACCTTCCTCACACGAAGGGATTCATGCAGGATTTTCAAAACTGCTGGCGAACCAATCTGCAATGCTGCTTCAATTTCTTTAAATGTTAGACGATTATTTTCGCGAAGCATTTTCTCCACGGTTGTGATGTTTTCCTCAGTCACCGCCGTTGCCGGACGACCGCTTCTCTCCTCATCTTTCAAAAAATTTCGGCCCTTTTAAATTCCTGAAACCACCGGAAAACTTGGCACGGGATGGAGCTATTTCCACTAAAGCCTGTTGCGAACGCTCAAAACATTGAGACTGGTTTAACCCACTTTTAAAATCGTAGAAAATCATTGCACGAAAATGCTCTCTTTCCAGCTCCATTGCAGCAACTGGCTACCTGTGCGCTGCGGCTTGTTCGACCTTGCACTGCGGGAGTTTCCGGAGCGGGAGTCACTTCCTGCTACCAGATTACTCACAAAGGAGGGGGCTTCCGCACCCTGTGTTCCATTCAAGTGGGTCACCTATACTTTCTCACATCTCAAACCTCGTAAACGCGCGAGTTGAAATACCATTGAAATACTACGCACTCATCACATCTCGGAAACTTCTAGACATACGATTATCTTTTTCACTCAAGTTTATGAAATTTAGTTTCTAACTGGTAAAAAATTATGGGTTGAAAAGAGACTTTCCAAAACCGCTTGAGTTACAAAATTGAAACTTCACATTTCCTTCAACATGTGTGAGTCTCTAAACTGCTTGAACGATAAATCTGAAACTCAGGAAAAATATTCTTCTGACATCTGCATCTTCCTCGCATTAAATTTAGTTGTGGTGCGCTACCTGTGGACGAGAGTGCAAATCATTTGTAACTCAACCTTCCGCCAATCATAAGCCGACATTATAAGGCCTGTGGTGGGATCAGCAAATATGCTAGCCGCAATGGTTTGAATTGTAGTAGAATAATGAAGTCATGGGGGTGTATGCCACTCCACAATAATGAGAGTACACTACATAGTATTTTATAACCATTGGTAGGGATCCTAATAATCACAAGCACAAACCAGTGGTTTATCGAGGGAGTAATAAGAACCTAAACCGACATCTTAAATAAGAATGAAATGTGGGGTTTTCTTTAAATCAAAGAACTGAATAGGAACCAATAACTGACTAATAATAATTGTGAAAAATGGCACAGACTTAACAACATTAAATATTATTCATAACCTAAATCAGCCCATAATAATAAATCAAAACTAGCTATTATTTAAAGTGAGACTAATTTATTATGAAACGACTTTGGAAGTGATGGTGAATCACTGGAGGCATCGCCGTTTACAATTTTCAAGCCGTGTCATAAGGTTTCGCAACTCCGCCCATCTGTCATCTGGGAGGCCTAGCGCAAGCATATGGTAAATGCTAACACTACATAAACACATAGATTTTGACGCCAAATGTTTCTGGAAATACAACAGAAAATAACGTCCGCTAAATCTACACACAAATATCACAAATAAAGGATACATATTATCATGCTATGTACTGTCGATTCCCGATAAGGTAATAATAAAAGTCTGTACTGTATCTCAATGTCCCAATGTCTGAAGTTTCCTTTTATTGCTGCTAAGCTCACTGCCGTAATTGACGCGCTCAGAAAAAAAATATTTATACTATTCTTACGAACTTAGAGACTGCCTTGGATAATAAATTCTTTACTTTTTGTCCACACATGCACTCATCATAGTCACAATAGGCCTCCAAGCATAATGCTGACAGTCTAGCAATAATGCTCCACTGATCACTTAATTTAAACATAGGTAGCTTTCTAATGAAATCTACCTAAAGGAACTTACCAACTGAGTACAGTTCATAATGTACTGGAGATGTATACCAAAACTAAAATTACTAGGCACTGAAAGTCCACCTCGCTGTAGTGATCAAAACATAGAGATATAAGAAGTTATTTCAATAGTGCTGCCATAATTTGACTTTCAATCAGGCATACAACACTTCCTAATTATGCATCTGAAATAGTTTAATGAAATATTAGTGAAGAATTTGTTGGTTAAATTCATTAGTAGGTATTGGTTACACATGCAACTTAACACGGGAAGTACTCACTTCTACAACTTTCAGCTGGTCTGATTTACCACAAGGAATTTCACGGGTGTTGAAATAGTTAGTACTAACTGCTTTTAGATGCTGTCATATCAAACTAAACAAT
Source organism: Meconema thalassinum (assembly GCA_946902985.2). Taxonomy (NCBI): domain Eukaryota; kingdom Metazoa; phylum Arthropoda; class Insecta; order Orthoptera; family Tettigoniidae; genus Meconema; species Meconema thalassinum. Next base: position 1,410,422,805 of record OX336388.2, read on the forward strand.
ATTTAAGAATAAAATTTGGCATGTGAACTTACGTGTTTATAGAACTTACGGACTCAACTAAACGTTGCCAATTCTACCATCAGCACGGCTTGAGAATTATAGACAGCGATGCTGGAGGTGATTTGACACTCGACATTAGACATGACAGATGGCAGGGGCGTACAAACAGTACAACACAGAGTGTGCACATTAATAAAATATTGTTTTGAATTTTTGTGTAAATTTGTATTATGATTATTATAACGGTTTTCAGTGTTTTTAAATATTACTTTACGATAGAATTCAGCTAGAATTACAGAGATAAATGTAAATGCTGGAAGTGGCACCAACATAGAATAGCTTATTATTATTATTATCTCTGCATTATATTAATCGGCTTTGCTTTGCACGTTGCTCAATGACATTGAGACAGTCATCAGCTACCTAATTAGGAGCGATGTGACTATAGTTTTATTTTTAATCGAAATGTTTAATTGCTTAGGGATCATTTACGTACCATATTTCTAGTTTGTTTCGATAGCTTTTTTGTATAATAGGACTTCTTGAGGGGACGTTAGGACGTACAGTAGATGCAGGAAGCATTTGATTTTTCAGGAGGGATTATTTATTTACATAGTTTATGGATTAGCCGTCAGATCTCAAACATACAAGTTGGCTAGGGATCTTATCCCAAGTAAAATAGTGAGGAATTTTATCGCAAGTCTGTGTTTTTCTTGTAGATTCGATGTTTTCCTTTTTCTTGTGGATATGCATTTTAGGCTAGTTTCTAAACACCTCCTCTCCACACCCGATACCTCTGACTCAACACTATTGTGGTGAGACTAGTCTAATACTTCTGTGTGGTCTCTTTGTGATGTGATCTGACGATGGCTGCTTTCAGTGTTCCGTCCCAATAGTATCTCGGAACAAACGGGCTCTATACGCAGTCCTGAATTGAATGTTCTGTGCATAACAGGCCAACAAAACGTATTATGCTGTATTATACATTTGCCTAATTAATGACTTGTTAAACCAATTATATTATTTATTTAGCGTATGGTGTTTAGTTCCGGGGGTGTGCGAGGACATGTTCGGCTCGTCAGAGGCTGTAGCTACTTCAAGCGGACACCCATGGGCTGAGCTAAAAGTTTCGTTCAATTTAAAGTAGTTCCAACTTCCGCTACCAGATATCACTGACACCTAGTGGTGAATGTCGGAACTAAGATAGGGCCTTTCAACAAAATCTAACCTAGAAATTTAGCTTCACACAAGTTTAGTTAGTGGAAGGATCTTTTAAATGCCATAAATCTATGACATGGGACCGCCGGCTTTACTTCCCGCCCGAAGGAAGGCATACTGAGGGATTTTAACGATCATAAAAAATCCGACGATGACTTTAAGGAACAGTAATCTAATAAAAGGACGAATGGCGTAGGCTATTCAAATCATATAACTAAATCCACAGACACGTAAAGCATTTGAAACATTATTTATTAAATTATTTCATGTGAGCTATAAGCTACTTAAATTACATTCATATTACTTTTTACAAACATATATACAGATTACTAAGGAGTTTATAAACAAAAGAACAAATGCACACCAACTGTATAAATCTATACCATCCATATATTTGCTGTAGTGAATAATTTCCATTTTATATTTCAATGAATTGTTCTAAAGTTAGCCGTGTTTATGGTTTTAATGATTTGGTTTGTATGTATGTTACTGAACATAAAGGTCAGCACCTCAAAGGCAACATAGAAATTATGGTACTAAAAAGCACATTTCTTTGGCAAGTACCAATTTGAAAGGTACAAGTCACAAAAATTACATAAGAGGGCTGAAAATTTCAATACATCTTGGAATCAAATTTTAGATATAGTGTAAAATTAACTTCCTCCCGTCAACATAAAAAAATTTAAATGTCTTGTTTCGAAACCCTCTCTGCGCTGAGAGAATACAAGTCTTAATATATTTAAGAATCTTGGGAATGTTATTGTAATTTTTTTCATTAAAGCATTTGTATCAACAAAACAATATCTATTTAAATTAAACTTTAGTCCATTTGAATTATGTTCACAAAGTCAAAGTATGCTAACACATTAGAAATTCAGTGTAGTTTATAAAGGCTCTAAAGTAACGTTCTAGGAAGTAACATTTCCCACACGTGCTGTTAATTCAAATGTCAACATAATTTCGATATAATGTTGTCCTTAACTAGTTATCCTCATAGAATTTTGAAGTGATTCAATTTGTTACATAAAAGTAATTTTGTTGGAATACTAGGCAATTAAGAACATTTTCATTCAATATTTCAGTTTACTACGTATTTTATAGAGTGAAATGAACTAGATTTTGTTGTATTCATATGTCTACACCAAATGAAAAATCGATTTAAAGAGCATTTGTGATATTTAAGGATAATTACAAATGCAAACCACTTGAGGTTATAATCAAATCAGGATACAGCTACACAAAATAATGTCTTCTTCTAGGACTCATGTTATATTTTAAAAATTATACTTGGCTTTGAATGGATTCACTATATCCGTTTGTTGACTTTCTTTATGCCTTCGACAACTTCTTCCAAGTTCTTACGTTTTCGTCCCGTTACTTTAGTGTCGATTACGGCATTAGTTACAGCGGAACTAGGTGCAATTGGTGGACAATGTGGAAAGAAGTTTGCGTGGACTCCATGAAACTGTGGAAATCTAGATCTGTCCGTAAATGAAGCAGGGGCATACATGGGCATACGGGGTTCTTGTCCAACACCTTCCATCACTGGAAACCTTAATGGGTAACGCTGGAATACAAATGGCTTAGCTGGCCCATATACCCATGGAGGGCGTAAACCGTGAAGGGGCCGTTGACCAACAGGAAAAGTGTTTCTCCACACAGGACCAGGGAACATGAACCAAAGATTGTTTCGTGGAGGTGGGGGAAATCCTGGAAAATAGGGATTGAAAACTGTAGGCCAAGGCACCTTAGTTACAGTTGGTTGTGTGGATTGACGATCACACGGCAGCGGCTGTATATTTTCAGTCACCGGAGAAGCCTTGTTGCTTGGATTGAGAGTCGCAGGTCTCTGTGGTTCCCTTTCCTTTCTTTCCGACAAAATAGGCATTTCGATTGGTATCTTCATGGTATGTGGCTGGACATGATTTATCATTGAAGATTCTTCACATCTGTCTGCAGTCGTATCAGGAAAAACTTCAGGAGTAAGATGAGGTGGACTATCATGATGCTCAAAACTATGGGAGGGCGCTTTGTGTTTACGCGAAGGACGCCGATTATCGGCTTTCTTGATCCTTTTCCGTGGCATTTTGTTTTTGGTTAATGTAGCTGGGATATCCCGCTCTCGATCTCGTAAACCTTTTACTGCAACACGGTGAAGGTAATAAAGATGCTCTGTTGAAACCGGGCTGGTATACGGAGGTTTGGTACGATAGAGGTCAGAAATACTTGGCAGATAAGGGTCGTTTATATTAGTATCAGGAAGTGTTGAAGATTTGTCTTCTTCCTGTACTTCCTCATCAACTATTCCCATTTTAATTAAGTTTTCTATCGTCCATTCATCTCCCTCAAATTCTCGCAGATCTATCAATCCATGCACTTTCTCACGAACAATTGCTTTCTTAGCTACCCCAGAATCATTTTTCTGACTGGATGTAAAAGATATGTCTAGGGTTATTTCCTCAGTCACATCATTTTCAGGAATAAAGTTATCATTTAAAGGAAACGTTTTGTGGCTTTCATTCTGTTTATCAGGACTGTTTACGATGACGTTTGGTGCATCTTTCTGGTGACTCTGGCTGGTACTAACTTGTGTTTCATTATCTGATAATAACGAATTATTATTATTATTTTGAAAGTTCTCATTGCCAAGACGAAGGATTACTGACTGTATTAAAGGAGTGGAAACGTCAGTATTGCTCAGCAGCTTTTCACTCGGCGAGACTCCATTGATAATAGGAGGATCACCTGGCAGAGACCTACCATGATTGCTGGGATTATATATACTCGAAACTGTACCTATATTTACACTATCTGACGGATTATCCTTGATATCATTCCTTCCACGAACGTTATCAAACTTCGATGTGTAATGTGAAAGGTGGGTACCGTTCCTTACAGCCAAGCACTGCTTTTGTTGATATAACATATTTTCGGATAAACGTATTCCACAATGTAAGCTTGAATTTATTCCTGCTTGTGTTGGGATGTTACGATTATTCTCACCATGACTATTATCGCAAAACTGATTACAGTTTTGGAAGGAGGGATAGCAGGTATTAACTGGAAGAAAGTTATCTTTCGGTTTCTCACTTCGACGTATTCCACAAGAACCAGTAGTTTCATAGGCTTTTTGATAATATCTGTGGCTTACACATTCTTTACTAATTTCTGACGCGTCTTTCTGGGTAGCAGATAGTTCCCGGATAGCGTACTGGTTTACCTCACTATTGTCATATATAAATTGCTTTTCTGCGAGTTGCTGGTAACTTGTTTTACTCACGAACTTGTTGGGAACCGCTTGGCGGCGTTCAACGTCCAGGTCACTTAAGGTTTTACGCTCAAGCATTAGTCTGTCATGGGGATTACTAGAAGAGTCTGCAATTATATTGCTCTTCAAGACACTTCTATTCTGGACAGGACCTTCATCAGGTTTACTTTCAACATCCCTGCAAATTGCCTTATATCGAAACAGGAGTGCGGAGTTTGAGCAACCATTGCTAGGTATTTGACTATTATTTCTTGATACGAAAGGTAACTTTTCCCACGGCAACTTCTTAGTAACCAGATATGTAAGTTCTTCCTTCCCATAATTAATATCATTACATCTCTGTGGCATAGTATCTTTTAATTCACATGACATACCAGTAATTCCTTTCTCAATCAAATCGTAGGACTCAGGGTTGTCAACAGATGATAAACCATTAAGTCCATTTATGGAATTACGATTATTCTGAAAAACGTCCTTAATATTACCACTATTTACAGTACAACCTCTGAAATGTTCAGAGTCAACTTTTTCCGAACAGTCCCTCGGTGCATCAGAATTTGCTACGTCCATTTCTATGTAGTTCTCATGCGAATAGTTACATGGAGTTGAAGTCATTATATCACTACAATCGCTATTATTGAACTCACATCTCATAGGTATATCTGATACCACTTCTTCCACAAGAGGAGCTTCTAAGAAATTCACCACATCAAGAGTATCGTTATTTGTATTCATCTGAGTTCTTAAGCTATTGGCAAAATCTGAATATTTACTTTCATTGCTTCTTTTGATGCTGGACTCCCCCAGTGAATGACCTTCCCTGAATTCTGAATTACTGTGTATCACAGTACTGTCACATCGGAGTATATTATTGTCGTAAGCCGTGTGAATTGATCGGCTGTTGGGATAACAAAACGAGTTTCTTTCAGCATACATACCACCCTTTTCCTTTGTCAAAAGACAATATGTAGATAATTCTTGTGCTCTTGGTTCTGAGATGACATTGTCCTGAGGTTGAGAAGTCTGACCTGTTGCCGTTTCAGGTCCTTTACGTATCTTGTAAAACCATTCACGTTTTCTTTGATCCTCTTCAAGAGATACTGGAACTTCGCACGCGAATCTAGCTGCTTGATCACGATTCAAAAATTGTATGTTAGGTACAGCTCCACCTGAAAATGGAACTCCCGTTATTGCAGTAGCCAATAGCGGTTCAATAGAAGTCACTCGTTCTCTACGTTCGTTGTAGTCATTCATAGAAGGAACTCGTCTTTGAGCAATATCAGGAAGTACATTGCGCTGCTTGGGTACAACATATGCACTTGTATCTCCACTCACAGGTATCATGCAAGTACCGATGAATTCTTTGAATTTTGGTCGATCACGATAAATTTCAATGTATGTTGTGCTTTTACGACATACATTCACTTCAGTACCAGCAACATTGATTTCTTGACGTGCACGATCAATTTCCGCAACTGAAAAAATGGGCATTTAATATTTTATTTACTCAACCATTTTAAAATGAACAAAACAACAACAAACAAAAGAATTCACAGAAACTGTTCAGCCTACATTATGAACAGTAGTGAGTCTAAGATTGCATTGAAACAAATATTTGCCTCAAAATCCCCTACTCATACGAATTATTTCGAAATGTATGCTGTACAACATATAGTAAAACTGATGCTATGTATATTGATTTGGTGTATAAGTTCATAGCGTTTACTAGGGACAGGTGACCTCCATGTTACAACTTTTAAAACAAGAATCACCACCATAGCTCCTGATTCTGGGTTGGCAACAAGGCGTTGCTAAGGGTTATCTGTCCATTATCTACTTATCTTGTTTTGGTGAAATCACAGTGAATGCTCATTCTGCAAATACTCTGGATATTTTTCAATCGAAGCAAAATGAAGTGTCAAGTGGACAAAGTTTTATATTTCCATCATATTCTGCTCTTTGTGTTTGAGGGAAGGAAGTTTGTAGTTTTACGTGACCGTTAATCTCGCGATCATGAGTCACGGGACTTCCTTTTTACGTGGAATCCGAACCACAGGACATGGCAATTCACTTTGAAAATCTCACATGAGTAGGATATATAGGCCGAAGCTGGGGCAGGGGCTAATGGGCAAGATGGCCGCCACGCGCAACAGCCCTATGTTATTCTTATGGAGGGGTCAGTCATAGCTCGGGCAGGGGCTAATGGGCAATATGGCTCCCACGCGCTACCACACTCTTTAATGGCGGGCTTTTCAAATCATTATTTATTTGTTTTTAATTTATAAATTTTTATGTATTTAATATTTAATTTATTATTTTTTAGCACAGGGCTAATACACAAAATGGTCACTGCACACAACCACTTACACATATAACATGCTAACCTAACCTTACCTAACCTAACCTAACCTAACCTAACTTCACCTAACCTAACCTAACTTCACCTAATCTAACCTAACCTAAATTTACCTAATCTAACCTAACTTAAAAGTGCGAGCAAAAAAAAAGTGAGAGCAAAAAGTGTGAGCAAAAAAGTGAGAGCAAATGTGAGAGCACAAATAATAAACTTAGTTATAACCTAACCTAACCTAACCTAACCTAACTTCACCTAACCTAACCTAACCTAACTTCACCTAACCTAACCTAACCTAACATAACCTAACGTCAAAGTGGGGGCTAATATGGGAGCAAAAAGTAACAGCAGAAACTGTGAGCAAAAAATTGAGAGCAAAAAGTAAGAGCAAAATAGTGGGAGCAAAAATTGGGAGCATAAAAGTGGGAGCAAAAAGTGGGAGCAAAATGAGAGAGCAAAAAGTGGGAGCAAAAAAGTGGGAGCAGCAAAGTGATAGCAAAAAAAGTGGGAGCAAAAAGTGGGAGCAAAAAAGTGAGAGCAAAAAGTGGGAGCAAAAAAAAGTGGGAGCAAAAAGTGGGAGCAAAAATGTGAGAGCAAAAAAGTAAGAGCAAATGGGGGGCACAAATAATAAACTTAGTTATAACCTAACCTAACCGAACCTAACCTAACCCACAGAAACCTCATTTAAAGATTTTAGATTTTACGTTTTAACATTATACATTTTAACATTTTAGATTTTGATTTTTTCATTTTACATTTTTTAGATTTTACATTTTTGATTTTTTGTATTTTAGTTTTTTTTAGATTTTACATTTAAGTTTTTTGATTTTAGATTTTACATTTTCCGAAAAGAGTAAACTACAAGGTTACATACCTAACCTTACCAAACCTAACTTAAGCTAATCCAAACACACAAAGTATATAAGGGCACATGCAACTATCCTTATGCTAGTCTTATAGGCTACTGTACAACATGAGCACTACCCCAACCGGGTATTTTTTTTTCATTTTGTTGTTTACACATTTGTCAATTTTTCAATTTCCCATTTTCAGTTTTTTTTAATGTCAGTTTTAAGTTTTTCAATTTCATAATATGGAAATATGGAATTTGCATTTTGTTGTTTACACATTTGTCAATTTTCCATTATCAGTATTTTCAAAATGTCAGTTTTTAGTTTTTCAATTTCATAATATGGAAACATGGATTTTTGCTTTTTGTTGTTTACACATTTATCAATTTCAAAATATTCCATTTACAGTTTTTAAAATGTCAGTTTAAAGTTTTTCAATTTCATGATATAGAAACATGGATTTTCCAATTTATTGTTTACACATTTGTCAATTTACCAAATTCCCATTTACAGTTTTTAAAATTTCAGTTTAATGTTTTTTCTATTTTATCATTATGGAAACATGGATTTTCCAATTTGTGTTTTACATGTATGCACTTTGCATTAGGAGTGGGGAGAGGCGGGTAGTAATTATAAATGTACAAGCAGTGGCCATAAAATATTTTTATTTTAAATACATGTACACTATTTACACATAATACATTTTATATATATATTCTTTTTTATTTTGTTTTCTATTTTATTTATTTTTGATTACGAATACTATTTTTTTATTTTTTATTTTTTTATTTTTGTAGTGCTATTGTTTTATTTCCTAAATTGTTTTGTTTTATGTATTTGCTAGTTGCAGGCAGAAGATTTTGACATTCATAACTTAACTCTTTAAGCATGGTCAATGATTGAGTAATGACCATAGGCATGTGTACCTATACCATCAGCATCAATCACTCTTTTATCATCACCAGGACACAAAGCAATTTTGTTTAGTCTTATAGATGATATGTCATGTTGTTTAGAAGCGATAATGTTTATGGGTATTCTTTTTACATTGTTTTTCATGACACAATCCTTATAATCTTGAAAGCTTATACAATTTTTGACAACACCTCTGTTAATACCTTTAATCTTTTTGATTTCTTTACCATTTATGTCTAAAGCGTACATTTTAGCTCTAAGTCCAACAAATGCTTTTATAATTTGTCCACAAGCCTCGTCTTTAAATTTCCCCAACGTTTTCTTGTTTGATGTAGAGTAACATATGTGATTAGTAGGATAATCTTATGTGTCCAGGTGTTCTAGGAAATCCAAATTGTCTTGATATACATCTTGGGTGTTAACCAAATAAATGAACGAGTCGGTATCCATATACATGAGTTTAAGATTGTTCATTCCATAATAGGGTAGCAGGACATCATAGTGGTGGGAATACATGAGAGTTTTTGAAATATCCAGTATACACATTCCAATATATATAGGCTTATTGAATACAATGTTACGTTTAGCCATGTGGAAAGCAGCTCGGTTAGGACCATAAATGGTTCTGTCAATAAATGTCGGCTTTGCTATTAGCTTTTCTGCCTTTTTGCTGTCAGTCACAAGACGTATGTCTATTCTTTTACGGATATTTTCCATTGTTTTTCCAAAAATAGCATTGTTGAATAATTTGTGCAGATTTTTCTCAAAATCATTTTTGGCTTGTTTTCGAAGGTTGTTATTAAAATCAACGTATGCCTTTAACCAAGGTCTTTGCTTAAACTTTAACACACGATGAATTTTTATCAATTTTATTCCATGATCTAAAGCCTGTTTTAATGCCATGTAGTGAACAACATATCGCCTTCGATTTCCAAGATGAGGAATTAGTTTTTTCAGAGACGAATCCTTAGGTTGTTTACACTCAGGTAGGAAAGGTAAATCGTTGTGTAGATCATGAAGGTCTAATGGGTAATCAACATCAACGTCTAGAATGTATCCCACAGGATCGTCTTCCTTTAGTTTTTCTAGATCAACAATATCTGGAGAAACCCAGTGAAATCCACCATAAGGAAGGGAGTGGCACATTGCCCACCCGTATTGGTTGTTGGCATCATCATAGGTAATAAACTGCGATGGTTTCTCCGAATCATAGGTTTCCATGTATTTATAGTTAGCTTCAGCATACCGATGAGACACCTGGCACATGCCTCCGCGTATTCCAGACTCGATTAGAAGAATCTGATCGTAATCCTGTATCAATTCCAGTTCAATTCCTGTGTAAAGGAGCATTGCCTCGAAACTTAAACCAGGCGAAGTAAAAAAGTGTGCAGCATCCACTCGGTGTGTTTCTAGAGTTTTGTTTCTAAACGTTTCAAAGCTGTCTTCAAGAAGGAGTACATCTGAAGTTAGGTAGAGGTCACTATATTCCCCTAGAGTTTTAATGTTGAACTGTTTCCAGACAATTTTGACATGTTCATAGTCTTCTTGACTAAAATTTTCTTGACTTAATTTGTTAAAGAATGCCTCTTTCGAAGGTAAACACGTTTCACTTAACTTTTCCCATGAGTCAATGTAGTCATAACAAAATACCCCTTTACGAGTCATGAGCATTGCATTTTCTTTTCCAAAGTAATTGTCTGTTTCAGGGTATGATGTTAAGTTGGAAACTAAGTTTTCCAAACTACTCGGCATTAACCGAAACGTGTCCACAAATCTAAGCTTAACATTTCTTACATATTTGGTGAAGGAAATGTACTTTCCCTTGGAGTTAGCGATAACATCCACTCTCTCAGTAGTACATCCTAATTGCTTTACAATGAAATTTGCGTCGTAGCCACTCATATTATGTAGAAATACAGGAACGGGGTTACGTGTTTTACACCTCAAATTACAGTTATTGTGAGCACTTCCACGGTATTTCCCTGTAATATGGCAATGGTCTCGAACTTTCCAATCCTCTTTGGTAAACGGTTTTTGACACAAATAACAGGTTTCAGAACATTGGAACTCTGCTTCTTGATCCTCAGTTAAAGCCTTTGGAACATTTAAGCTGTAAAGGCGATCAATTTCATTAGCTATTGAAATCAAACAGTCCATAAACTTTTCTGCAGCGTCAGGTCCACGATAAATAAGAGGTTGGCTTGGAAGGTTTGTCTGTATGTGTTCCACAGCAGGTGATGGTTTAACGTATATACCAAATCTCATAGGAACATGACTCTGGTATGGCACTGTATAACTTGCTTCAGGATTGGGTAGACATGTTTGATAGGGTAACAGCATACTTTCAAAATCAGCCTAGATAACGTAAGGTATTCTCAGCATTTTTTCCACGTTTAAAAATTTGACAATGGGGTTTTTAATAAGCATTTCAACCCTAGCAATGTCATGCTGGACACACAAAGCTCTATGTTCATTCAATTTTTCTATTCCTTGTTGACCGTATCGATTATCGAAGTGAGTAAAACACCGTTTACACGTATATATCTTATGTCCATGGTGAGTAATCTGATGTCCTACTAGTTTATCAAAATCTTTGATAAAGACGTAGTGGTTCTGGCCGGATGATGAAATTAGCAGAAGGAGGTCGCGATGGTCTTGCAGCTCTTGATCCACAACCTTTAGAGGGAACAATTTGTTGTCTTGTTCCAATCCAAATACATTAATGGATATATCGTTGGCTTTTTCAAATTTGGGAATGTCAGCTAGCGATGTAGGAAATGATATTACTGAAAAATCATACTTGTTTTCCAGATCCTTGTATTTACTAACGCGTTTAGCATCAGTTTTAACCAGTTTTGCGAAAATGGCATACATAAAACACCTCTCGTCCTTAAAGTTTTGAGGATTAATGCAGGCTTTTCTTGCTTGTATAGCAGCTGGTAATGCAATATATGTGCTGCCACGCAAGGGATTGTACTTATTTATTTTCAATCGTACTCCTTCCACTGCTAACAAAGACCAATTACTGCCTTTTAGCTCAGATTCTTCCATTTCCGTAGTTAACTTTGTAAATTGTGTTTTCAAGAAACTACTCAAGTCTGTTTCCAAAAATAGGGACTGATTTCGTGTTTTAAAAGCACGATCTGTAATTTCATTGGTAGATGTATGAATGAATCTACATTCAGCCACTAGATTAACTTTGATCGACTTGTGCATTGCTAGTTCTTTCTGCATAGCTTGTATTATTTGCTGTTTGGACTCTTTAAGGTATGAATTTAAATCCCTACACGTATCACAACGTATGAAATAGGATTTAAGACGACCTTCGAAATATGTCTCATATTCAATAAGTCCATTTTTGTCAGGGACCAATGACAGTAGGTAATGTTTTGTAGGCTCTGCTTTTTGTCTTTTAGCTGCCGACACAACATTACAACATTCTTCATGCCGACGTCCGTTGTACACATTGTTGAATGTACTACCACAGGTCTTGAACTCATGGAATTCACCACACGATACTTCATGTCGCTTCCTATGATAGTCTCAAAGAAAAGTCTTCCCACACTCTTTACACATATAGCTAGGAATGGGTTCTTCCATTATGAATGTTGATTTCTGCAAACAGCTGCTTACTGCGTATCACAGGGCTAGAGGTTAGTCAGTGAGACGGTCTTTCACGATGTGAACACCGTGAGAGGTAGTAGTCAACTGGTGATATTCTTGTTAAGGGTCCTCTAATATACCCCTAGTCTAGACCAACAGCTCTTTACAGCGTATGACAAGGCTGTAGACTGGACAGTGAGACGGTCTTTCACGATGTGAACACTGTAACAAGTAGTAGTCAACTGATTATATACTTGCTAAGTGTTCTCTAATATACAATAGTCAAAACCAACAGCTACTTGCTGTGTAGTACAAGGCTGTACAATAGTTGTTTTGTCAATCTTTCACGATGTGGTCACTGTGAGTGGTGGTAGTCAACTGATGATATTCTTGTTAAGGGTCCTCTAATATACCCCTAGATAAGGGTAACAGCTGCTCACTGCTTATGACAAAGCTAAAGACTGGTTTTTTCAACGGTCTTTCACAATGTAAACACTGCGGCAGTTAGTAATCAACTGAAAATATTCTTATAGCCTACTCAAGGTTATCAGGTACTTACTGCATATCAAAAGGCTGTACACTCATGTGTTAGACAGTCTTTTTTTTTTGCTTTTTTTTTTTTTTGTGCTAAAGACCCTCTATATTCCCTACACAAGGCTATACATGTTAGTTCTAAATACTTGGTGGTTAATTGTATAATAAATTTAAATACACAGCATATACGAGCACGTTTTCACTCGGTAAAACTTTACCAAATAGTCAAATGCGACACGAAAAGTATGTTGCCGCTATCTAGCGGAGACTATGAGAACTACTTGAACGACCAGCATTCTACGTAGCGCTCCATTTCAACACTCGCTCACTGAACGATCAGCATTCTATCTAGCGATCGATATCAATACTCACTCAACTACCAGCCTGCTACCTATCGGTCAATATAACAACTCACTCAACTACCAGCATGCTACATGGCCTTTTTGTCAGTTTTTTTGTTGGCTTTTTTGTATTAGCTCTTACATATTTTCTCTTGTTTGTTGGGGCTTATTTGGTCTTGGAAAGTATGTCAGTCCTTTTTTATGGATGCATAATGCTTACAGCCATGTTTGTAAGCAGCAGCAACAACAACAACACACAAAATTCCGAAAAAAAATCCAAAGTACTCTAAGGGTTTATCAATGACGCTCAACTCCTACACTTACCACTCCACTACTGTTATTTTTTTGTCCTAGCGACTTGAAATTTATTTTGGTGGTAGATGGGGATAGGGCCATTCATTTATGTCAAACAAATTTTTTTTAAACTCTTTAGTTTCCAAAATATAAAAATTTCAAAATTGAACTTTTTTCAAAAAAAATGTAAAAAATAAAAAAGTTTTATTATAAAAATAAAGGACATAGAGGCCATTCTTTTAAGCCCATAGACCACTTTTCAGAATGTTTGTTTTTATGAAAAATCGCCTACTTTCCCCAGTTGAACTTTTTCATTTTTTGTCGTACAGACCTGTAACTTGGTTTACAGGTAGAGGGGATAGAGACCTTTCATTTATGTTAAACAAACTTTTTTGTAGAATTCCTAGTTTCCAAAATAGTGACCATTTTTTGAAATTTTTATTTTTTTGACCTAGTGACCTGAGACTTAGTATGGGAATAGAGGGGGTAAAGACATTGATTTACGTTAGACAAACGTTTTTGTAGAATTCCTAATTTTGGAAATATAGCCTATTATCAAGATTTTATTTTTCTTGACCTAGAGACCTGAGACATGGTATGGGGATAGAGGGGGTAAGGACCATTGATTTACGTCAGACAAACGTTTTTGTAAAATTCCTAATTTTGGAAATATAAGCCCATTTTGAAAATTTGTATTTTTGTTGTCCTAGAGACCTGGGACTTGGTACGTCGTTAGAGGGGGGAATAGGCCATTCATTTATGTCAAACAAACTTTTTGTAAACTTTTTAATTTTGGAAATAAAACCCATTTCGGAAAATTTGAAAAAATACACTATTTTTGGACTGAGAGTGGTATAGTGGTAAGTGATGGAGTTAACATATGTCTTTTTAGGATTGTTAGATTAATGACATAGCCCACTTTCCAAATATTTATTGAAAAATTTGAAAAATACACTGTTTTTTTGACTAGGCATGGGATAGAGGTAAGTGTAGGAGTTGAGAGTCATTGATAAACATTGGAGTACTTTGGATTTTTTTAGGAATTTTGTGTGTTGTTGTTGTTGCTGCTGCTTACAAACATGGCTGTAAGCACTATGCAGCCATTAAAAAAGGACTGACATTCTTTCCAAGACCAAATAAGCCCCAACAAACAAGAGCAAATATGTAAGAGCTAATACAAAAAAGCCAACAAAAAACTGACAAAAAAGCCATGCAGCATGCTGGTAGTTGAGTGAGTTGTTATATTGGCCGATAGGTAGCAGGCTGGTAGTTGAGTGAGTATTAATATCGATCGCTAGATAGAATGCAGGTCGTTCAGTGAGTGAGTGTTGAAATGGAGCGCTAGGTATCATGCTGGTCGTTCAAGTAGTTCTCATAGTCTCCGCTAGATAGCGGCAACATACTTTGCGTGTCGCATTTGACTATTTGGTAAAGTTTTACCGAGTGAAAACGTGCTCGTATATGCTGTGTACTTAAATTTATTATACAATTAACCACCAAGTATTTAGAACTAACATATATAGCCTTGTGTAGGGAATATAGAGGGTCTTTAGCAGCAACAAAAAAGACTGTCTAACACATGAGTGTACAGCCTTTTGATATGCAGTAAGTACCTGATAACCTTGAGTAGGCTATAAGAATATTTTCAGTTGACTACTACCTGTCGCAGTGTTTACATTGTGAAAGACCGTTGAAACAACCAGTCTTTAGCTTTGTCATAAGCAGTGAGCAGCTGTTACCCTTAACTTGGGGGTATATTAGAGGACCCTTAGCAAGAATATCATCAGTTGACTACCACCACTCACAGTGACCACATCGTGAAAGATTGACAAAACAACTATTGTACAGCCTTGTACTACACAGTAAGTAGCTGTTGGTTTTGACTATTGTATATAAGAGAACACTTAGCAAGTATATAATCAGTTGACTACTACTTGTTACAGTGTTCACATCGTGAAAGACCGTCTCACTGTCCAGTCTACAGCCTTGTCATACGCTGTAAAGAGCTGTTGGTCTAGACTAGGGGTATATTAGAGGACCCTTAACAAGAATATCACCAGTTGACTACTACCTCTCACGGTGTTCACATCGTGAAAGACCGTCTCACTGACAAACCTCTAGCCCTGTGATACGCAGTAAGCAGCTGCTTGCAGAAATCAACATTCATAATGGAAGAACCCATTCCTAGCAATATGTGTAAAGAGTGTGCGAAGACTTTTCTTCGAGACTATCATAGGAAGCGACATGAAGTATCGTGTGGTGAATTCCATGAGTGCAAGACCTGTGGTAGTACATTCAACAATGTGTACAACGGACGTCGGCATGTAGAATGTTGTACTGTTGTGTCGGCAGCTAAAAGACAAAAAGCAGAGCCTACAAAACATTACCTACTGTCATTGGTCCCTGACAAAAATAGACTTATTGAATATAAGACATCTTTTGAAGGTCGTCTTAAATCCTATTTCATACGTTGTGATACGTGTAGGGATTTAAATTCATACCTTAAAGAGTCCAAACAGCAAATAATACAAGCTATGCAGAAAGAACTAGCAATGCACAAGTCGATCAAAGTTAATCTAGTGGCTGAATGTAGATTCATTCATACATCTACCAATGAAATTACAGATCGTGCTTTTAAAACACGAAATCAGTCCCTATTTTTGGAAACAGACTTGAGTAGTTTCTTGAAAACACAATTTACAAAGTTAACTACGGAAATGGAAGAATCTGAGCTAAAAGGCAGTATTTGGTCTTTGTTAGCAGTGGAAGGAGTACGATTGAAAATAAATAAGTACAATCCCTTGCGTGGCAGCACATATATTCCATTACCAGCAGCTATACAAGCAAGAAAAGCCTGCATTAATCCTCAAAACTTTAAGGACGAGAGGTGTTTTATGTTTGCCATTTTAGCAAAACTGGTTAAAACTGATGCTAAACGCGTTAGTAAATACAAGGATCTGGAAAACAAGTATGATTTTTCAGTAATATCTTTTCCTACATCGCTAGCTGACATTCCCAAATTTGAAAAAGCCAACGATATATCCATTAATGTATTTGGATTGGAACAAGACAACAAATTGTTCCCTCTAAAGGTTGTGGATCAAGAGCTGCAAGACCATCGCGACCTCCTTCTGCTAAGTTCATCATCCGGCCAGAACCACTACGTCTTTATCAAAGATTTTGATAAACTAGTAGGACATCAGATTACTCACCATGGACATAAGATATATACGTGTAAACGGTGTTTTACTCACTTCGATAATCGATACGGTCAACAAGGAATAGAAAAATTGAAAGAACATAGAGCTTTGTGTGTCCAGCATGACATTGCTAGGGTTGAAATGCCTATTAAAAACCCCATTGTCAAATTTTTAAACGTGGAAAAAATGCTGAGAATACCTTACGTTATCTATGCTGATTTTGAAAGTATACTGTTACCCTATCAAACATGTCTACCCAATCCTGAAGCAAGTTATACAGTGCCATACCAGAGTCATGTTCCTATGAGCTTTGGTACATACGTTAAACCATCACCTGCTGTGGAACACATACAGACAAACCTTCCAAGCCAACCTCTTATTTATCGTGGACCTGACGCTGCAGAAAAGTTTATGGACTGTTTGATTTCAATAGCTAATGAAATTGATCGCCTTTACAGCTTAAATGTTCCAAAGGCTTTAACTAAGGATCAAGAAGCAGAGTTCCAATGTTCTGAAACCTGTTATTTGTGTCAAAAACCGTATACCAAAGAGGATTGGAAAGTTCGAGACCATTGCCATATTACAGGGGAATACCGTGGAAGTGCTCACAATAACTGTAATTTGAGGTGTAAAACACGTAACCCCGTTCCTGTATTTCTACATAATATGAGTGGCTACGACGCAAATTTAATTGTAAAGCAATTAGGATGTACTACTGAGAGAGTGGATGTTATCGCTAACTCCAAGGAAAAGTACATTTCCTTCACCAAATATGTAGGAAATGTTAAGCTTAGATTTGTGGACACGTTTCGGTTAATGCCGAGTAGTTTGGAAAACTTAGTTTCCAACTTAACATCATACCCTGAAACAGACAAGTACTTTGGAAAAGAAAATGCAATGCTCATGACTCGTAAAGGGGTATTTTGTTATGACTACATTGACTCATGGGAAAAGTTAAGTGAAACGTGTTTACCTTCGAAAGAGGCATTCTTTAACAAATTAAGTCAAGAAAATTTTAGTCAAGAAGACTATGAACATGTCAAAATTGTCTGGAAACAGTTCAACATTAAAACTCTAGGGGAATATAGTGACCTCTACCTAACTTCAGATGTACTCCTTCTTGCAGACAGCTTTGAAACGTTTAGAAACAAAACTGTAGAAACACACCGAGTGGATGCTGCACACTTTTTTACTTCGCCTGGTTTAAGTTTCGAGGCAATGCTCCTTTACACAGGAATTGAACTGGAATTGATACAGGATTACGATCAGATTCTTCTAATCGAGTCTGGAATACGCGGAGGCATATGCCAGGTGTCTCATCGGTATACTGAAGCTAACAATAAATACATGGAAACCTATGATTCGGAGAAACAATCGCAGTTTATTACCTATGATGATGCCAACAACCAATACGGGTGGGCTATGTGCCACTCCCTTCCTTATGGTGGATTTCACTGGGTTTCTCCAGATACTGTTGATCTAGAAAAACTAAAGGAAGACGATCCAGTGGGATACATTCTAGACGTTGATGTTGATTACCCATTTGACCTTCATGATCTACACAACGATTTACCTTTTCTACCTGAGTGTACACAACCTAAGAATTCGTCTCTGAAAAAACTAATTCCTCGTCTTGGAAATCGAAGGCGATATGTTGTTCACTACATGGCATTAAAACAGGCTTTAGATCATGGAATAAAATTGATAAAAATTCATCGTGTGTTAAAGTTTAAGCAAAGACCTTGGTTAAAGGCATACGTTGATTTTAATAACAACCTTCGAAAACAAGCCAAAAATGCTTTTGAGAAAAATCTGTACAAATTATTCAACAATGCTATTTTTGGAAAAACAATGGAAAATATCAGTAAAAGAATAGACATACTGAACCCTATATCCTCTGATGGATAAATGATTCGATGTTTTATTTCTTCAATTAATTAATATTTCCACCATCGTCATAAAATAGCCAGACGAAGATGGGGAAATTTCAAGCATTTGTTGGAGACAGTTGGGACATACCTGCAGCAGTTTGACAAAAGGCTAGATACTTAAGGATTGTGAAAAGAAATAGCATAGCAATGATTCAGAAGGACAGGTGGTGGCCACCTCAAAATAAAAGGGACGCGTGGTGAGACACGCTTATGGCATGTGCATTGTACTATTCGCGCCTAGAAAAAAATATAATGCAGTAACGTGAGTGGTTGATGGTTCCACTGGACACTCCTACGAGGCCGATGTCTGATAAAACCGCGAAGAGAACAGAAAATGTGGAACCAATGAGAGATGAATGCTTACGAGCGCGCCAAGTCTAGCTTGGGCACGCGACATCTAGCATTAACGCGGGAGATCGGCTAGACAACATCTCTACGATCGATTCTTGAATTAATGGGCATATTCTTGACCTGCGCAATTTTACGAGTTCAGTGATATTTGTTTCATTCCTGTACCACTATTATTTCGAGAATTTTTTATATAATTCCCCCTTCATCGATACCTAGGGCCAGTTCATTTATAAGTGGCATGAAGAGCCAAGAAGACTGACTATATTTTGTGCGTCCGATGACGTAAGACTGATTACATTGTGTGTGTCGGAAGACACAGGTTATTACTTCTACTGATTACATTTGTGCGTCTAAGGACGTAGGTTACTGTACTTTGCGTGTCATGAGGACACAGATATTTATTAATACTAAAGTGTGTTAAAATCAGTGTGATAGATGGTCACTGTACTATTTTTGTAGGGACAGTATCTTCGACAATTCGCCAACAGACTGTATCTGGGGAACTAAGTACCTAGAACGGCGAATTTAGTAGTCAGATATCGAGTGTATAATAATCTATAACTTTTTACATCAGCACGACAGATGACATCACTGAACATGGAAGAAGTTTGGAACCAACAACACTCCGTCGAAATGTTTGAGACGAGCTAAGCATCATTAGTTGGGAAATGGCTGCAGATGTCCGTTGACGGTGATTGGCTGAGGATGAGTACTGAATAATATTCTTATTATCTGATAAATTAACTTATGGTGTATGGGACAAATAGTTTTTGTAAATATCTTGCTTGTCTTGATTAACGTAGTGTATTTAGTTTTGGTCTGACACACCTTTTGCATGGAAACAGCTCGCACAATTTTGTTTAGTTAGAGTTTCTTGTTTGTTTCTTTATTAACTAACATGACTATGTGGACGACCGTGTTCGCATATGTTTACGTAATACGGTTGAGAAACGTCTCTCGGAGATATGTTGCTTTTCAGAAGTAGGACTGAATTAGTATAATCATGCAGTAGATTGGAGGGTAAATTAATCTTTGAAATTTTTATTATTGATCCGATTCAGTGAAGTTATTGCCGTTGGAGCAATGTGATTTGTGGCGAGGAGCAGTCAGCTCTCTCGTAGGTTTTAATATTTTTTTAATTGTTTGTGAGAATCTTATTCAACCGACCTGTGTGAAAAGTGTTATGTCATTTCCAGCAGTGTGTGTGTGTGTATTGTATTGGTCATTACAAGCGGGAATTTCAGCGTAGACTGATTTCTGTCAGCTTGATGCCAAGCCCATATCGTTACCTTGCGAGGACGTATGTGGCTATTTCGATTAATGTCTTACCATATGTTTATGTGGTTGAGATTTGTTACTGTTGATTCTACGAGATAACGGGACAGTTGGTCAGGTTATTTTTACACACTGGGCTGGACGATGACAGGTGTTGTGGTAGGGGGTAGCTGGTTTCACAAGGCGGGCTGAAAGGATTGCAGCAAGGTCATTAGGGAGTGCTTTGGCTCCGTAAAGTTACTTGAAATACAGAATAAGAACTGATCAATGGTAAAATTGATTAAATAAATGGGAGTTGCCTACGAATCACTATAATCTCCGAAGCGTTAGCTTAACGTGCATGTTTGTTCATATAAGGTAATCTAAGCCGTTTGAGGCTTTTGTTGTTGTTGGTTTAATTCCATGTTTATGTTTCATATTTGTGACCCGTGTAGTCACGTGCGATGCTGTCTTTCCTTGTTTGTGTATTGAGCAATTGGCCGGGATGGCAGCTCATTTTGTCAGATGCGTCACCGCATTAAAGGAGGGTCTCGAGGGAGATTCCTGTAAATACTAGATTTTAGATTGTGTGTCAGCATTAATTTTTAAGTTTTTTTTATTAGTGTTGTGTCCCATATCCGTAAATGTTGATTTACGAGATGATTGATCGTAAGCATCGTGGCTGTTACCCGATGTAAACGAACAGTCATCCAAAGTACTCATTCCTCGTAGTTAGTCATTACGCGTACATGAAATCCCAATGCAAGTTAGTGGAACTTGGATCCACATTTTTATAAGGGAGAGATCCGTCTGACTCCTCAACATTAATAGATATTTTGTCATGGGAAGATTCAGGGAGGATTTTTATTGTTATTGTTTATATTCTTTTCAATTTGCACAAATAGTCATTAATTTTTTTATTATTTTACGTCTTGTCACTTCTTTCTTTATTATAGTTTTAATCCTATGACCCTTGCCTCAGTAGAGCATGTTGTTTGGCGAACGTATACATCACACTATGAACTGAGCGCGACACCTTGATTAAGATTTCTTACATATAAACACTGCAATACTAAAGGGTTCATAGAAAGTATACTGGCGCCCAACGTGGGGCGGTTCACTGTGGTGTAACGGCAGAGAAATTGCACATTTCAATGTAAGCGTAGTTGGGATTACAATCTGACGCAACAATGAAGGTGTATTTTTGTTGCTGGTTCGCTCCTGGAACACATTTAGTTGGCGTATTTGAATAAAACTGACATGCCGCAAGTGCAGGCAGATATGGCAGTATTTTAATCACCGGAATGTGATATTTTATTAAAAGTAATTGAGGCGAAGAGGATACCGCCAAATGTGTGAAAGATAAATTAAAATCAGGAGTTTGCAATGTAAAATACGGTTCACGTTTTTGTCTATCGAATTAAAGTAAAAGGTAATATACGTGATATCGGGCGCCCAATGATTAAAGTTAAAACTAGATTTGTTTAGAAAGTCAAACTCATGAAAATGTTAGGCGGCTGGTAGCCTTAAATGACAATTAATACTTTGTTAATTAGTCAGTGTTAATATCAGATCAGGATAACAATTTAATGACTGAATATGTGCTTGGGTTTAAATTAAATTGAGTAAAATTAGAACCACTCAGAGATGCAATCGACTAGTGGGATTAAATGTAAATTATAAACGAACTGAGTAGGGTAAAGAAATTAAATGTGCATTGGGATTGTATGTGTGTGTCAGGGGACATTGCTTTATGCCATTTCCCTAATGTCTCATATAAAGTGTATAACATGGCAACAGTAGAACAGATTCAAGAAATCATTGAGAGTGCGGCTAGGAGGACACAGAAATTGTTGGACACTAAATTAGCGGAACAAAGTGAATCATTAAACACTAGTATGTTAGAGCAAAGTGAAGCATTAAAAGCGAAGTTATCTGAACAAATAAACACTAGTATGTTAGAACAAAGTGAGTCTATAAACAAATTGTCTGAGCAGAGTGAATCACTAAAAACTAAATTATCCGAGCAAAGTGAATCAATAAACAATACTATGTTAGAACAAAGTGAGTCTATAAACAAATTGTCTGAGTAGAGTGAATCACTAAAAACTAAACTATCCGAACAAAGTGAATCATTGCGGACACAATTAAATAACAGTAGGATTGAACAAAATGAATATCAGGCGGAACAAGCTAGATTACTAAAAAATGAAATCAATGACACTATAAATTCGCAGTTAGAGGCGCAGAATGTTAAAAACACGAACCAATTAGCTTCGTTAACCGCAGAGATGAAGGATCACACTAATCAACAGATGGTATTGCTGGCCCTAGATGTTAGTAAAAATAATGAAAAACAATTAGATCAGATTAAGAAAATGGAAAGTATTTTTGATCAAAAACTTAGCATTCTGGATGAAACGGTGTTAGCTAAATTAGAGCAAATTGAACTAGCATGCACTATGAATACAAGCGAGGTCAAGATAGCTCAGGATAAGTTAGAAGGACGATTTAAGGAAATGGAAAAAAGCGGCAAGGTCATTCAGCAACAATTATCAGCGGTAGATGAAAATATATCCGGCATAATTAAAGATATGGATCGTCTCGAAATAAAATCAGCGGAGCAATGGAAAAGCCTAGAAGCGGATCAGGATCAATTAAAGAATACCATCGACGAAAATAGCGCGAGATTGGAAGAAATGAAAAGCCAGATGGAAAGCAATCAGGATGACACTAAAAGCCAGATTGAGGAGAAAGTAAGCACAATTAAGGAGCAAATAAGAAAAGATTGGCGAAAAATGAATATCGATTCTAAAGAGGAAAGATCAACCATCCTTAAGACAGTAGGCGAAAATCATACTCGTATTCAAGCATTGGAACAAGAAATTAAGAATAAACTTAAAGAACAAACAGACAGGATCATTAAAGCTGAACTCAGGTCAATAGAACAATCCTCGATATTTAAAACGGGAACCATGAAAGACAAGCAGGACGACTCAAATAGCCCAGACGGGACGAGCACAGCAGGGAGTCCGACTCAGACGGAGAGCCCATTATTGACAAACACGGAGGGGTTTCGCAAGAATATTGAAAGGAGTTCCATGCCACAGGACGGTCATCAGCCCACACAACTTATCCAAGTAATTCGCTCGAACGATTATAAACCGCAGAAGTACACGGAGAATTCAGGGGTGACACCTAAAGCCTTCATTAAAGAAATTGAAGATCATTATAATGACACTGGGGTACCTGATGAACGTAGGATGAGAATGATGGAGAGGTTTTTGTCAGGAAATGTCCTTACATGGTTTTTAAGCTCCAAATATACCTTTGGAACTATGACGGATTTTAAAATCGCGTTTCTGCGCAAGTACTGGTCGCCGGCATTACAACAGAGTCTAAGAATGGAGCTTTACTCTAGGAAATATCAAACTACCCAGCAAACGAAATACTCAGATTTCTTTAACATGCAAATGCTAAAATTTCGCGACCTTGATTACCCTTTAAATGAAGCGGATCTGGTGATAACTATAGCGCGGCAATTACCAGTCAACGTGCAACAAGTACTAGTCGCAGCGAACGTTAGTACGGCCTTACATTCAGAGCAGATATTACGCCAGATAGATGAGACTACATCTCATAATCATTATAGAGGAGGAAGACAACTGGAGTTAGTAAATACGACAGAGGTCATAAAACCAAAACAGGCGAACACCAAAACGCAGGGTACAAATACGAGCACATCCACACCTAGGCGAAACCCGGAAGAGGTAGAAAACAGACCGTACCAGCGTAACGAAAATAATTACAACAATAGGTCATATCAAGGGAACAATAGATATCAACAGAGAGGATATCAACAATGGCGTGAAAATCGAAGAAATGAGAGGCCTTATGGAAGATACAGTAATTACAATGGGAATCAAAGATGGAAAGGAAGGAGAGATCAAAATCAAGAAGAGGCACGTAATTATCGAAATGACTGGGATGATAGGCACGCTCAATCACAAAATTACCTAGAGGAATTACACGCTAGTCAAGGTGGGGAGCACGGACGATGGGAGGAAGCCATTGGGAACATGAAGAATCCAGACACACATACTGAGGAAGCTGGAAGTCTACTGAGACAAGAGGAATGTCAAGGGCGTGGGCGACAAAATGATGATGGGAGTCGCAACGGAGCTAAAAAAAAATGCTAAATTTGGATAAAGGAGACAGTCTACGAACGCAACAGTCGGAAGTTGAAGATGGATGGATAGTAGCGAACATACAAGAATGGATTGCTTTGCCAGAAGATTGCCTGGAGGAGACGGTGAAACCACGGAACGATGAAATTAGGCAGTTACCCATTATTTACGCGAGGATTGGTGGAATTAATATAAGATGTTTATTGGATATGGGGTCGCAGATCAGTCTGGTATCGGAGGCCTTGGTTCGAGAGTTGGGACGGAGTCAGAATATTCCTGTGATTCCCGTACCACAACTCAAAGTGAGGGGTGTTATTCCTGAACGCACCGTCACTTGTAAACGTCAGGCATACTTAGAGCTGAACATATTGGAACACACTTTTGGGCAAACATTCATTATCATGGCAAAGATGAATTTTAATATAATTCTTGGTGCAAATTTCATTTGTGACTATCAAGCAGTGATAGATTTGCACAAGAATACAGTCAGTTTTAGAGAGTATGATCAACTGAAAAACGTGGGATTGCATATGGATGAAATCACTACCGGAAGAGATGTAAATTCTTGGGCATTGGAAGCAATATCGGAAGAGACGGAAGAGGAGATACGAAAGGCAGAAGATAACATCATAGAAAGAGCTGTTGTGGCACTAGATGAGGAGAGTGAAACCCAGGAGATATGGTCTTTATTAACAGAAGGAGATAACAATGATGCACAATTTGAAGAGTTACTACAGGAGCGGCTCAATGACATTCAACTTGGGGGTGAACATAGAAAACAATTGGAAGAAATTTTAAGGAAGCACAAAGCAGTATTTGATACAGTACCTGGGAAAATATTAAATTTCAAGTATTCAATGCAAGTCGAGGATTGGTCACCTTTCAAAAGTAGGTTGTACCCAATTCCGGAAAAATATCGTGGTCAAGTCAAGGTCATTATAGATGAGATGTTACAAGCTGGAGTGATAAGGAAGACACCTACACCTTATCTAAATGCGATTTTGGCAGTCACAAAACCAAATGGATCTATTAGACTTTGTTTAGATGCCAGAAATCTCAACATGAGACTCATTTCTCCTGAGTATGACAGAGCACCAATTATTAGAGACGTACTAAAAGGCTTTAAGAACAAGAGCATTTATTCATCAGTTGATTTGACGTCCAGTTTCCACCATATTGAATTGGATGAGAAGTCACAGCTCTAACTGGTTTCTTATTCGATAACCAAACGTTTTGCTTCGTCCGAATGCCCTTCGGAGTCAAAACAGCGGGCTGTGCTTTAATCCGAGTCCTGGATCGAAATCTAACCGAGGAAGTTAAGGAGATGACGGTGCGCTACATTGACGACATTCTGCTGGCATCCGACAACATTGAAATCCACATGGAAAATTTAGATAAAGTATTAGGCAACCTTAATGCATCAAATTTGAAAGTAAACCTGAAGAAATCGCATTTCTTCAAGGGCGAGATCTTATATTTGGGTCACATCATTGACAAGGAGGGACTGAAGCCAAACCCAGCTAAGATCGAAGCGATAAAGAATTTCCCTACACCAACGAGAGTCAAGCACATTCGGTCTTTCTTAGGCGTAACGGGATTCTTTAAGGAAAACTGTCCAGGTTACACGGAGACTGTAGCTCCAATGCAGGAAATGCTAAAAAAGAATAATAAATGGTTATGGAATGCGGAATGCGAGAAGGCATTCCAAGCAACAAAACAGCTACTGGAAAACTGCATTAAGTTAGGATATCCAGATTTCAAGCACAAATTTATAATCCAAGCGGATGCTTCACTAATTGGTATAGGTGCCATGCTCTACCAAGAAGATCCAGCTAACCTGCAACATAAAACATATTTGGCATTTGTCAGCCGAAAATTGCGTAAGCACGAGCGCAATTATACTGTAACGGAACTAGAGCTGTTGGCTATCCTGCATGCGCTTCAACAATGGAAACGAATAATTTATGGTTACCCCATTGTTGTCAGGACTGATCACAAAGCACTAACATTCTTGTTTAAGACGTCGATGGCAAGCGAACGTGTGACACGTTGGTCTATATATATTCAGCAGTTTAGCATTGAGTTTGAACATTGTCCAGGGAAGATGAACGTGATTCCGTATGCACTCAGCACGAACCCAGAGCCTGATGTTGAAGAAACAGCGATGGTACAACACTTGGAGTTAACACCGAAGGACCGGGAATTCTTGGAGGAGTTACGTGAGATACAGCGAGAACAGGAAGCGGAACCATGGATGATGCTATTAATCCAAAACTTCAGAAAGCAGCTACCTACAGGAACACCTGCATTTCGAGAAGCGAAAGCAAAAGAAGGAAGATTTGTTTATGTCAACAATTTGCTGCACAAATGGATAGATAATGACCACACCAAGTTACGCATACTAGTACCTGCATCTTTACAGCGAGGATTGACAAGGCATACTCACGAAAGTTACGGACACGTCGGCGTAGACAAGTGCGAAGCGACAATAGGAGAGTCATTTACATGGCCACGTATGAGAACAACTATATGTGAAGTCATTACAACTTGTGATCCTTGTCAGAGGACAAAGCCAAATAACTATTTAATGAGGCAGTATCCTAGACCATTGCTACCTCAGTAACCATGCGAGCTACTGGCCCTAGACTGTTTCGGTCCAATTCCGAAAGGAAGGCGAGGTTGCCGTCACTTGCTAGTGTGCATTGATGTATTTTCTAAGTTTGTCGTATTATGCCCCATTCAGAAAACTGCATCGAAGCAATTACTCAGTCGTATTCGAAATAGAGTTATTCCAATTCTTGGAAAACCAGAATTTATATTATCAGATCATGGCAGCTATTTTACATGCGCCGAATTCAAGAAAGGTATGGAGGACATGGGTATAAAACATGTTTTAAGCAGTATCCGACATGCCCAAGCTAATCCAAGTGAAAGAGCAATAAAATGTGTAACATCATACTTGAGAATCTTCATTCCCAAAGAACATCACAAGTCGGTGGATAAAATTAAGGATGTAGAGACATGCATGAATTCTACCAGGCACGAGTCAACAGGACAGATCCCTTTGGTCTTACACAAAAACGAGTATCCAGTGAGAACGTGGAAAAGCATCATTAACTGCCCACAAGATCCCATGATAGCACCTGACTTGCGAATTGAGAGAACGAGAGCCTACATGAGAAAACAAGCAGATCGCAGATTACGGCGACTGAGAAATAAGAGATTTCACCGTGATCTAGAAATCAACCAGCTCGTTTTAGTGAAACGATCCGCTACATCTGATCCAGAGAAGAAAATCTTCAGCAAATTCTGTGAAAAGTTCATAGGACCCTATTCCGTTGTAAGAAACCTAGGAAATAATGCATACAGAGTGAAAGAGTTAAGCACAGGAACAATGTCGGTCTACAATGCAGCCAACTTAAAAACTTATCGAAGAAGCGAACCATGGGAGCGCCGAAATAATGATGCAGTTTAAATATATGGACGTCCTAATATCAACCAAGTGTACGGGGGGCAGTTGAGTACGGCACGTGAAGAAGGAAGTGGAGTTGGTGTTGACAATCATTAACGAGACGGGCAGAGTGTTGCCTCAGGCATTAGCGCGTCACGCAAGTAGACTGACAGGGTGAGGTCCAAGCAGGAAATAAAACGAGTAAATGCCATTCAAGACAGGAGCGGCTAGACCAAGTAATAGAAAGGGGTGATTCTGAAATAAAACAAATTGGCCTACGGCAGTCTTTTAAAAATTGTCGACTTTATCCTAAGTTCGAAATTTTGTGAGTGGAGGAGTTGTGAACCCTTTATCCTCTGATGGATAAATGATTCGATGTTTTATTTCTTCAATTAATTAATATTTCCACCAGAGTCATAAAATAGCCAGACGAAGATGAGGAAATTTCAAGCATTTGTTGGAGACAGTTGGGACATACCTGCAGCAGTTTGACAAAAGGCTAGATACTTAAGGATTGTGAAAAGAAATAGCATAGCAATGATTCAGAAGGACAGGTGGTGGCCACCTCAAAATAAAAGGGACGCGTGGTGAGACACGCTCATGGCATGTGCATTGTACTATTCGCGCCTAGAAAAAAATATAATGCTGTAACGTGAGTGGTTGATGGTACCACTGGACACTCTTACGAGGCCGATGTCTGATAAAACCGCGAAGAGAACAGAAAATGTGGAAGCAATGAGAGATGAATGCTTACGAGCGCGCCAAGTCTAGCTTGGGCACGCGATATCTAGCATTAACGCGGGAGATCGGCTAGACAACATCTCTACGATCGATTCTTGAATTAATGGGCATATTCTTGACCTGCGCAATTTTACGAGTTCAGTGATATTTGTTTCATTCCTGTACCACTATTATTTCGAGAATTTTTTATATAATTCCCCCCCATCGATACCTAGGGCCAGTTCATTTATAAGTGGCATGAAGAGCCAAGAAGACTGACTATATTTTGTGCGTCCGATGACGTAAGACTGATTACATTGTGTGTGTCGGAAGACACAGGTTATTACTTCTACTGATTACATTTGTGCGTCTAAGGACGTAGGTTACTGTACTTTGCGTGTCATGAGGACACAGATATTTATTAATACTAAAGTGTGTTAAAATCAGTGTGATAGATGGTCACTGTACTATTTTTGTAGGGACAGTATCTTCGACAATTCGCCAACAGACTGTATCTGGGGAACTAAGTACCTAGAACGGCGAATTTAGTAGTCAGATAACGAGTGTATAATAATCTATAACTTTTTACATCAGCACGACAGATGACACCACTGAACATGGAAGAAGTTTGGAACCGACAACACTCCGTCGAAATGTTTGAGACGAGCTAAGCAGCATTAGTTGGGAAATGGCTGCAGATGTCCGTTGACGGTGATTGGCTGAGGATGAGTACTGAATAATATTCTTATTATCTGATAAATTAACTTATGGTATATGGGACAAATAGTTTTTGTAAATATCTTGCTTGTCTTGATTAACGTAGTGTATTTAGTTTTGGTCTGACACACCTTTTGCATGGAAACAGCTCGCACAATTTTGTTTAGTTAGAGTTTATTGTTTTTTTTTATTAACTAACATGACTATGTGGACGACCGTGTTCGCATATGTTTACGTAATGCGGTTGAGAAACGTCTCTCGGAGATATGTTGTGTTTCAGAAGTAGGACTGAATTAGTATAATCATGCAGTAGATTGGAGGGTAAATTAATCTTTGAAATGTTTATTATTGATCCGATTCAGTGAAGTTATTGCCGTTGGAGCAATGTGATTTGTGGCGAGGAGCAGTCAGCTCTCTCGTAGGTTTTAATATTTTTTTAATTGTTTGTGAGAATCTTATTCAACCGACCTGTGTGAAAAGTGTTATGTCATTTCCAGCAGTGTGTGTGTGTGTATTGTATTGGTCATTACAAGCGGGAATTTCAGCGTAGACTGATTTCTGTCAGCTTGATGCCAAGCCCATATCGTTACCTTGCGAGGACGTATGTGGCTATTTCGATTAATGTCTTACCATATGTTTATGTGGTTGAGATTTGTTGCTGTTGATTCTACGAGATAACGGGACAGTTGGTCAGGTTATTTTTACACACTGGGCCGGACGATGACAGGTGTTGTGGTAGGGGGTAGCTGGTTTCACAAGGCGGGCTGAAAGGATTGCAGCAAGGTCATTAGGGAGTGCTTTGGCTCCGTAAAGTTACTTGAAATACAGAATAAGAACTGATCAATGGTAAAATTGATTAAATAAATGGGAGTTGCCTACGAATCACTATAATCTCCGAATCGTTAGCTTAACGTGCATGTTTGTTCATATAAGGTAATCTAAGCCGTTTGAGGCTTTTGTTGTTGTTGGTTTAATTCCATGTTTATGTTTCATATTTGTGACCCGTGTAGTCACGTGCGATGCTGTCTTTCCTTGTTTGTGTATTGAGCAATTGGCCGGGTTGGCAGCTCATTTTGTCAGATGCGTCACCGCATTAAAGGAGGGTCTCGAGGGAGATTCCTGTAAATACTAGATTTTAGATTGTGTGTCAGCATTAATTTTTAAGTTTTTTTTTATTAGTGTTGTGTCCCATATCCGTAAACGTTGATTTACGAGATGATTGATCGTAAGCATCGTGGCTGTTACCCGATGTAAACGAACAGTCATCCAAAGTACTCATTCCCCGTAGTTAGTCATTACGCGTACATGAAATCCCAATGCAAGTTAGTGGAACTTGGATCCACATTTTTATAAGGGGGAGATCCATCTGACTCCTCAACATTAATAGATATTTTGTCATGGGAAGATTCAGGGAGGAATTTTATTGTTATTGTTTATATTCTTTTCAATTTGCACAAATAGTCATTAAATTATGTTATTATTTTACGTATTGTCACTTCTTTCTTTATTATAGTTTTAATCCTATGACCCTTGCCTCAGTAGAGCATGTTGTTTGGAGAACGTATACATCACACTATGAACTGAGCGCGACCCCTTGATTAAGATTTCTTACATATATACACTGCAATACTAAAGGGTTCAATACCTCTTGTGACTGACAGCAAAAAGGCAGAAAAGCTAATAGCAAAGCCGACATTTATTGACAGAACCATTTATGGTCCTAACCTAGCTGCTTTCCACATGGCTAAACGTAACATTGTATTCAATAAGCCTATATATATTGGAATGTGTATACTGGATATTTCAAAAACTCTCATGTATTCCTACCACTATGATGTCCTGCTACCCTATTATGGAATGAACAATCTTCAACTCATGTATATGGATACCGACTCGTTCATTTATTTGGTTAACACCCAAGATGTATATCAAGACAAGTTGGATTTCCAAGAACACCTGGACACATCAGATTATCCTACTAATCACATATGTTACTCTACATCAAACAAGAAAACGTTGGGGAAATTTAAAGACGAGGCTTGTGGACAAATTATAAAAGCATTTGTTGGACTTAGAGCTAAAATGTACGCTTTAGACATAAATGGTAAAGAAATCAAAAAGATTAAAGGTATTAACAGAGGTGTTGTCAAAAATTGTATAAGCTTTCAAGATTATAAGGATTGTGTCATGAAAAACAATGTAAAAAGAATACGCATGAACATTATCGCTTCTAAACAACATGACATATCATCTACAAGACTAAACAAAATTGCTTTGTGTCCTGGTGATGATAAAAGAGTGATTGATGCTGATGGTATAGGTACACATGCCTATGGTCATTACTCAATCATTTACCATGCTTAAAGAGTTAAGTTATGAATATCAAAATCTTCTGCCTGCAACTAGCAAATACATAAAACAAAACAATTTAGGAAATAAAACAATAGCACTAAAAAAATAAAAAAAATAAAAAAATAGTATTCATAATCAAAAATAAATAAAATAGAAAACAAAATAAAAAAGAATATATATATAAATGTATTATGTGTAAATAGTGTACATGTATTTAAAATAAAAATATTTTATGGCCACTGCTTGTACATTTCTAATTACTACCCGCCTCTCCCCACTCCTAATGCAAAATGCAAACATGTAAAACACAAATTGGAAAATCCATGTTTCCATAATGATAAAATAGAAAAAACATTAAACTGAAATTTTAAAAACTTTTAAATGGGAATTTGGTAAATTGACAAATGTGTAAACAACAAATTGGAAAATCCATGTTTCTATATCATGAAATTGAAAAACTTTAAACTGACATTTTAAAAACTGTAAATGGAATATTTTGAAATTGATAAATGTGTAAACAACAAAAAGCAAAAATCCATGTTTCCATATTATGAAATTGAAAAACTAAAAACTGACATTTTGAAAATACTGAAAATGGAAAATTGACAAATGTGTAAACAACAAAATGCAAATTCCATGTTTCCATATTATGAAATTGAAAATCTTAAAACTGACATTAAAAAAACTGAAAATGGGAAATTGGAAAATTGACAAATGTGTAAACAACAAAATGAAAAAACATACCCGGTTGGGGTAGTGATCATGTTATACAGTAGCCTATAAGACTAGCATAAGGATAGTTGCATGTGCTCTTATATACTTTGTGTGTTTGGATTAGGTTTGGTAAAGTTAGGTTTGGTAAGGTTAGGTATGTGACCTTGTAGTTTACTCTTTTCGGAATATGTAAAATCTAAAATCAAAAAACTTAAATGTAAAATCTAAAAAAAAACTAAAATACAAAAAATCAAAAATGTAAAATCTAAAAAATGTAAAATGAAAAAATTAAAATCTAAAATGTTAAAATGTATAATGTTAAAACGTAAAATCTAAAATCTTTAAATGAGGTTTCTGTGGGTTAGGTTAGGTTCGGTTAGGTTAGGTTATAACTAAGTTTATTATTTGTGCTCCCCCATTTGCTCTTACTTTTTTGCTCTCACATTTTTGCTCCCACATTTTTGCTCCCACTTATTTGCTCCCACTTTTGGTCCCACTTTTTTTGCTCCCACTTTTTGCTCTCACTTTTTTGCTCCCACTTTTTGCTCCCACTTTTTTTCTATCACTTTGCTGCTCCCACTTTTTTGCTCCCACTTTTTGCTCTCACTTTTTTGCTCCCACTTTTTGCTCCCAGTTTTTTCCCCCACTTTTTGCTCCCACTTTTTGCTCCCACTATTTTTCTCTTACTTTTTGCTCTCAATTTTTTTGCTCACAGTTTTTGCTGTTACTTTTGGCTGCCATATTTGCCCCCACTTTGACGTTAGGTTATGTTAGGTTAGGTTAGGTTAGGTTAGGTGAAGTTAGGTTAGGTTAGGTTAGGTTAGGTGTGCTTAGGTTATAACTAAGTTTATTATTTGTGCTCTCACATTTGCTCTCACTTTTTTGCTCACACGTTTTGCTCTCACTTTTTTTTGCTCGCACTTTTAAGTTAGGTTAGATTAGGTAAAGTTATGTTAGGTTAGGTTAGGTGAAGTTAGGTTAGGTTAGGTTAGGTGAAGTTAGGTTAGGTAAGGTTAGGTTAGCATGTTATATGTGTAAGTGGTTGTGTGCAGTGACCATTTTGTGTATTAGCCCTGTGCTAAAAATAATAAATTAAATATTAAATACATAAAAATTTATAAATTAAAAACAAATAAATAATGATTTGAAAAGCCCGCCATTAAAGAGTGTGGTAGCGCGTGGCAGCCATATTGCCAATTAGCCCCTGCCCCAGCTATGACTGACCCCTCCATAAGAATAACATAGGGCAGTTGCGCGCGGCGGCCATCTTGCCCATTAGCCCCTGCCCCAGCTTCGGCCTATATATCCTACTCACATGCATTAACCGGGAATCGAACCCGGTCCGCCTTTGTGAGAGGCCAAAAGCTTGTCCACTGTGCCACCGCGCCCTCTAGCCCCTCCCTCTTGCTCTTTGAGTTTAACCAAGAATCAAATGCAGCAACAGCAACGATACCTTTATTCTGTACGGAGCTAATGATACTCCTGAAAATACGGCAAAGAAATGTTTTTCTCGTTACTGGGAAAATCTATTTGATTTATCTAATGAACCCTGTTCAGGATGACCGTCACACTTTGAAGAAGGGCTGGCTGCGTGGCTCAGCGGTACCGTTCTCGCTTGCTGAGCCCAAGGTTGCAGGTTCGTATCTTGGCGCAGTCAGCTGGCATTTGAGGGTGCGCAAATGCGAGGGAGCCGTGTCAGTAGATTTACTGGTACGTTAAAGATCCCCTTCGGGGCAAAATTCCGGCACCCCGGCGTCTCTAAAAGCCAGAGTAGTTAAAAGGGACGTAAAACCAATAACATTAATTACACTTTGAAGAAGATCAACTAAGTGACGCCATTGAAGCGAATCGCCGTTCAAAAAACGCGAGTATCGACAGAAGCTATAAAATGGAACCATGGGGCGTCATTAGAATTATGTGGATAAGGTGTAAAATCTGGGTCCAGGATACCGCATGTGTTAAATGAGGGATCAATCATCTGCATGTAAGACAGCATGTGCGTCATCGCTTGTCCGCCATAGGTTGGCTTGTGATCATCACTACCAGTTCATTGAAGACATCGTTATTATATACAATGATTAGTGTCTATAAGTCAACATCAGAAAGAGGGAAGAGTGGCTAAGCTCGAAGAAAATAACAACTCTAAGCGCGTAACACGGGTACATAAGAAACATACTGTGCTTCTGATGGAAAAAAAAAAAAGATTGAGTCCTTTACCATGAATTGCTTCCACGAAACGAGATAAACACTGCTTCTGTGTATAGGTAAAGAAGACGACTCGCCACCGTTGATGAATACAAACGATCAGTTCGTCCAATGATTTTGATTCATGATATTGCACGATTACATTCGACCAAATTGACCAAAGAAATTATTGAAGAACTCCGCTGGGAAACTGTTCCTCACATTCCCTGTTCTCCAAACCTTGCGCCAACCGATTTTAATCTTTTCCGCGTTAGCTATTTCTCTAACCAAATGCAGGAGATGATTGATGATTGTTGTGGTTTTAAGGGGTGGAACAGCGACGTCATCTGCCCCCCAAACATGCAGGAGTACTCTTGACACTTGGCTCACCGATTTCTTAAAAACACAGAACCAATCATTTCTATAGGTGTGGGATCAAATTCCTCTCGCAACGATGGTGGATGGTGATTCATAATGGATGCAAATACCTTACTGAATGACTGATTAAGCGTTAAGGTGTATCAGCCGACTGTCTTTGTGTTAATTAGTATTGTAGTCCTTTAAACATACCGTATATTAATAATGATGCAGGGCCTACCTTGGTTTCCAGAGCACTACGAACTTATGCACCCTTTTAATAGTACCGTATTTACTTACGCGAAAGAATTGAGGGAGCTCCTGTTGTAACTTGGATGTCTGTTTCTTCTCGTCCGAACAGTTCACAAACATTTGAGTTGTCGTCTCTCCTTGCCATCGTTCCTCGCAATAACCTGAAATATCACAATAACTTCTGCTAGAGCATTGCCGCAATGGTATTCTCTACATACTTTTTAGGAAATAAGATGGGAAATAAGATGTCCGTCTAAATCGTGTATCACTACGCCTTGTTCAGCAGTTACAAGGTTCCAAACATTAGTTCACATGGGAACTGGTTTGTGATTCTCTCGGTAGGAAAGAATGCAGGTAGCAATGCAGCCAACATACATGCAGCTTGTGGGTATAATTCATATCCCAGCTGAATACCAGCGGATCTTTCACTTTAAGGTTTTCTGTTGAAATGCGATACCGTGTTATTGACTGTTCGCGTGGTGCCAATCTGCTCGTCTGGCAAAGGATGCGCGTATCACTGTAAGAAATTCAACACATTTAACTATCAGATATATTAAGAAACTATCCCTAAGGTAGTATGCAAACTTCCCTGTTATCACTGAGAAGTTTAGCTTTTCACAGTACGCCCAAAACAGCACTTGAGTAACAATAGTTTGAACACTAATATACCTTTAATTAAAAGGAAAATCGGCGTAGGAAGAGATTTTCATATTACAGTCAACATTTAAATACAGTCCTTCTAGAGAATAAGTTCTTATCGGTTACACGAATGATCGCATAAACTGTTATCATCTCCGAAACAAATCTGCGAATAACTTTGCGATTACATATTTTTCCATTATACATGCCTGAATAGATTGTTGGCAGGAGTTGGAAATGGACTGTAAGTCAATTAACAAGTAGGAGTCCACGCCGCACGACCTGCTTTGTATGAGACGGTGCGGCTACATAGCGGCGAGCAAGAGGATGTAATAATCTCAAACAACAACTTCGTTGGCGGCATGGCCTGCGGCCTTGCATTTCGGACCCTCGGCCCGATTCCGTGGAAATGTAGGAAAATTATAAAATGTTATTCCAGGCAATGCTGACACCATCACGTGGTTATGAAAGCCGGACGTCTTCGGAAATGGAAAATATCTTACAGCTGTAAATACATTAGAGAATTCATAGGCAATGCTTAAGCCATCACATAGTTATGAAATATCTGCAATAGCTTTCTTGCACCCGTCCGCCTCGAATAGGCTGACCTACCCTGTATATTGTTTTACCCTAAAGTAAAGAGCCCCTGGCTGCCCTATGCTACAGGCACCGCGCTGCCTTAATCCGGCACTGTATCAAGCTTTTCCGTTTCGAGATGCCGAGATCCCGGAAAAGAAGAAGAAGAGGAAGAAAGGTTTGTTTAACCTATGACGTATGGCAACCTTGAATAATAAATTGTATGTCAAAATTTCAGGCTCATTGTAATACGTGTATGCTTTTTCATTGAATACGGCTGTACAGGGTGGCGCCTTTTCGATGTATTTGGCGGGTATCTTTGAAATCATCGCTGCCCTCTTGGTTTTCGAACTACAGGGTGATTGGGACCCCCCTTGTATTTCGAGCATTTCTTAACTTATTGAAAAGGTGTTATTTATTTATTTATCGTTTGGCAATATAATCAATACAAGATTTCAGAGTAAAAAGAAAATCACTTTAAAATCCACTGTACATTATTTTTACTATTTACACTATTTACAGTCTCAGGTCTAATGAGTCTATCCATTGGACAACGTCAGGTGTCGCCAACAGGAAGTCGATCCAGTCCCCTCCCTATGCCCTCAGAGGACAGTCAGTTGTAATGTGTTGGATGGTTTGATTGAAAAGGAGAAAACGGATTATTATAGAGAATTTTCCGTAGAATTCAATTAGACCATTAGTTGAAAAAATTGAAATTCAGGGCCCCAAATATAGAAAACGATGAGAGATATCAAAACATCAAATGGGATAGAAAAGTTGCTACTCACTGAGATCTTACACCAGTAGATTTTACTTTTTTCGATAGGACCGATGGTTTCTGAGATATAACGATTCGGAAAAAAAGATGCAATTCAGGGCCCCAAAAAAAGAAAATGGTGAGAGATATCAAAAAATCTTAAGAGTTATAAAAGTTGCTAATCACTGAGATCTTACACCTGTAGATTTAACTTTGTTCGATACGACCAACCGTTTCCCAGATATAACGATTAAAAAAAAGAATGAAATTAAGGGCCCCAGAAAATGAAAACGGTGAGAGATATCAAAAAATCATAAAAGTTGAAAAAGTTGCTAATCACACAACTGAACATTTAACTTTGTTCGATACGACGAACCGTTTC
The DNA here is from genome assembly GCA_946902985.2 of Meconema thalassinum. Classification (NCBI taxonomy): domain Eukaryota; kingdom Metazoa; phylum Arthropoda; class Insecta; order Orthoptera; family Tettigoniidae; genus Meconema; species Meconema thalassinum. Next base: position 1,410,460,206 of record OX336388.2, read on the forward strand.
CCAGATATAACGATTCAAATAAAAGGAAAAAAATCAGGGCCCCAGAAAATGAAAACGGTGAGATATATCAAGAAACCATGTGGGGAAAAAAAGATGCTAATCACTGCGATCTTACTCCTGTAAATTTAACTTATTTCGATACGACCAACCGTTTCCGAGAAATGTCGATTCCCAAAAAAAGGATAAAATTCAGGGCCCCAAAAAAAAGAAAATGGTGAGTGATATCAACAATTCATAAGGGTTAAAAAAATGCTAATCACTGAGATCTTACACCTGTAGATTTAACTTTGTTCGATACGACCAACCGGTTCCCAGATATAACGATTCGAAAAAACAGAAATAAATTCAGGGCCTCAGAAAATGAAAACGATGATAAATATAAAAAAATGTTAAGGACAAAAAAGTTGCTACTCACGGGATCTTACACCTGTAGATTTAACTGTTTCGATAGGACCGACCGTGTCCGAGATATAACTATTCGAAAAAAAGGTCGAAATTCTGGGCCCCTAAAAAGGTCCGGCCCAGCACCGATTTTAACGCCCAACAATAGGGTTCCTCACAGGCCTTAACTCTTTCACTGTACCAAATTACAGCTCAATATCTTGAAAATTGCGACCTGTACTTTGCTAAACGCGAAAACGTCACATACATACATACATGCATACACACTTAAAAAAATAAAAAAAATCGACTCCAATTCAATTGGTAGAGGTTTGAACTCTGGGCGACGCTTAGTTCCCGAGATCTCGAAAAATCCTACCACGGCTATAAGAAAGCCTATAGGATCTAGATCCGGCTTTCATAACAAGTTATACTGTAAAACATTTGAGCAATAAGAGAAAGGCCGCTAAAACTGCCATTGAATCCTATGTGAATGAACACGTTTTAGAAAGGCAGGTTCTGACGCTTATCATACCAACATTGCCTACCCATCAAGACAAATAACGATTCATGGAAACATTCGGAAAATGAATTGTTGATCAGTGAGCCAAGGAACTCTTTGATCCATGTTAATGTGATTATTAGTTTCTAAGGCCTGCGTATACTAACCTCTGAAGCTATATAGTTCTTTAGAAAGTAGATCATTGTTGTCTTAGCACACATTTGTGAATTGCAGGGGATTTCGGTTCAAGTCTAAGTCCAAGTCCACTGTTTTCTTTTTTCAGTTTCATCGTTTAGAAACCGACGGAGGGACATAGAACCTGCTCTTTGTGCGTATTTTGTACAACAAACGTGTTCTCTCTTCAAGAAATTCCCACCTTCCTAGGCCGGGAATTACTGGCCTTGGTGAGAAGAGAGGAGATATACTACTCTGATAGCACGCTCCTAAATTTTCACGATAACAATATTTTATGTCAGTTTTGAATACAAAATGCTATATATTTACTGTATTAGGTAACCTACCGGGCTACATGAATTGAACCCTCGTGTTTTTTATAGCCTACAGGAATTATTTTATCAAAGAGTATTACTATATTGTGTGCCTCTAATTTTTAGCATACTTTCGATTTTAGCAAAAACTGACATGAGATAATGTCTGTGTAGGTCTATGTTGGTCCCTCTATCAATTCAAAAACGACTAAACCGAATTGAACCTAATTTGATACAGACGTAGCACTAGCTAGGGACACCTCAGTGACACGTTTTATACCGCTGCCATCGTAAACAAAACACACTGAAGACCACCCAAATCTTTAGGGCTTAAAACACATTATGACTGAACTAATCATAGGATCTCTCTGAAAAATATATCTTCATGTGAGAAGCCAAATACTTTCAAGATTGCAGCCGTGTGCAACATGCAAGCATTATAAACAATAACGTATAATTCAATGAATTAATGTCCACAGCATTTGACATTCAGATAGTTTTATACGAGGGCACTTTGCTGTCAACGTGATAACATGTGATAATATGTTAGGTGCCGCCGCCATCTTGGGATTATACAATATAAAAATAAATAACTCTGTAATATTAAGGACACAGATGGAAAGCCTCTAACAGAAAGGGAAGAAAAGGTTGAGAGATGGAAAGATTACATAGAGTGTTTGTATAAGGGAGAGGAGATTGAGAATCATGTAATGGAAAGGGAAGAGGAAATTGATGAGGATGCAAAAGGGGATTTAATATTGAGATCAGAATTTGACAGAGCATTGTAAGACTTAAGCAGGAACAAAGCACCAGGCATAGATGATATACCGATTGAGTTGCTACGCTGCATAGGAGATTAAGATCTCATCAGGTTATTTCACTTGGTATGTAGGATTTAAGGGAGTGCAAGGGGTAGATTCTCTCTATCCAAACGTCATCCTCACCTGCACGTGGTACACCCTGCTCCATACTGACGAGGCTCTGACGACCGAGTAACTCCCGGGATAAGGAGTTCCCCTCTCTCCTGCCAACGGCTTATGTAAGGCGGATGAGCAGATTGAGGTTAGGGCACTCTCTTGCCCTTGAGGTGGGAAACTATCTCTTAAGACGGATGAACAATAATGGTCAACGGCATAGAAGACCTCAACGGTGGACCAAGCGCATGAGCAACTAGTATTGCCCGAACGGTTGGGAAGGCGGATGAAGTCTGCAACAGTCCAGGACCACCAGTCGTCATAGCTTCTATGCCACTGGATAAAGGCCCTGTATCTGTCAAGTACTGTGTGTCTGTTGATGTGCAACAACCTGCCCACATTAAAATATGTCACGCACAGGCGTCTTCTAAACAACGAAGGAAGGATACAAAATCTATTCGCCAATTAATCACAAGTCCTGCGGCGATCGGGGAGTTGTGACGGGAGCAAGATTGTGTTGTCTGGGAGCTACTAGTGATAAACCGGCACGTAGGCGACGAATGTGTGATTTTCGCTTTGCTTGAGGATGGGCTGTAGAGCAATTCGTATGCTGCATTCGTGACTAAGCAGGCCTGTTTATGATCCACTCTGCTTACCCTGAATGGGGAGGGGGCTAAAAAAGGTGCCCTAAAAATAGTCAGCCTAATATCACCCGACTGGATAACCGCGTTCAGAGGGTACACCACAAGCGGTCGAACCACAATGAAAATTAATTTTGCTACATGGAATGTCCGTACTTCGATGGACAATGACACACATAATCAACCACAAAGGCGAACGGCAATTGTTGCCCGTGAGCTGAAAAGATTCAACATTCATTTGCCGCACTCAGCGAAACAAGGTTAGCCAATGAAGGACAACTGAAGGAACATGGAGGTGGCTACACTTTCTTCTGGAAAGGGAAAGACACTGAAGATTAACGTATTCAATGAGTTGGCTTTGCCATTAAGAACGAACTTGTCAACCTTCTCGATGAACTTCCACATGGTATACATGAAAGGCTTATGACACTACGACTAAAGTTTTAAAAAAAATCCTCTCGGCACGCCGGAAGGCGGAGGTAGATTTCACCGGACAAACTTGGGGATAGGCGAAAATAGGCAGAATATGCAGGTTTTCGTAGAAGGATCAGACCTCATTTATTGCGAGAAGGTATTTTATAATTGGAGCTCAATTAACTTTGTTTTTCGTCATTTTATGCTTATTTTAAACATTTTATTGTCTTATGGGAACGGTAACCTTCTTGTCATTTGGGGTCCATTTTTATACTTGTGGTCACACTGTCCTTATGCAAGGTTTCGACACTGATGTGTAACTATGTAAAGGTCTGTTATTTCTTCACGAAAAATTATATCTCCCGCAGAGTATTTGGTTGGTTCCTCAGTTTAGGGGCTGCGACAACGCGGTCATCTAACCCCGTGTACTTTGGGTGAGTGTAGAATCTGTCTGATAAACGGTGTGAATTGTAATGGCTGTATTAGTCTTAATTCAGGTAAGGATTGAAGACGGTCAATTTCAAGCAGTAGTTCCTAATGTTGCTAGCAGGTACTACCGTCAACGACACCTAGCTGTGAACTTGGTTACTAGATGCCACCGCAACCAGCAACTCGCAACGAACGTTGGAACTTCCCCTCCAAAGGAAAGCATACTGAGCGATTTTAGCGCTATTAGAAAATCCGACGACTTCGGCCGCCTTTGAAACCGCGACCTTGGGCATAGAAGTTCAGCATGCTACCAGTTACGTCACCGAAGCCGCTTCACAGTGAGATGGAAATACTGAATCTGTTCTCGTGCAAGTGCGTTTTCATGGCAACGTCTGATGGCTCATCCCTCATCAATTTAGTAGTGTTGCCATGGCAACCTCTGATAGCTCTTAGCATTTTCTTATAATTCCGAAATCATTTTTCTCATCCCTTGGCGTAATGGTGGGTCATATCAAAAATTCTTTCAGATAAAAGTTTTAGGTAATTACTAGGGGAATATTGTCCATTTTGTACGGTTTTGATATTGTGCCTATTAAGAGAGATATGATTAATGTTTCCCGAAAAACCCACTTTTTCCCACCCCTTTGGTCAATGGTTGGTGCAATAAAAAAACTCTTCAAACATAATTTTTTGGGCTTTATCCGACACATAGTATGAACGTTGAACGGATTCGATATTTCACATATTAAGAGAGTTATAGCAATATTTCACTTTTTCGAAAAAAGCCCCCCAATTTTCACCCCCTTCGACCGATTTAGCCCAGTAACGAACTCGACCGAGATTTTATAGGTATACATATTCGGTAAAAAAATCAAAGGGATTGGTGCAAAATTACGGCAGTTATCGTGTCCACAAGAAACTGATATACATGTATACATATATACATATATATATATATGCATACATAAATTATATATAAACTTTTGAACTGACGGTGGTTTTGGGGTCTGGGGGATGTGAAACGCGAAAATATGACGAAATTTTCCGGAAGTCGAAACATGGGACCCATTGCAATAGTTAGCTTTCTAATGAAATCTACCTAAAACAGCCGACGAGCGACTGTAATTAGTGCATATGCTCCTACTCTCACCTCTTATGATGAACAGAAGGAAGTATTTTACTCGCAACTTGATGTGATCTTGAAGGATATACCGCAATCTGATAAAATCATCCTCCTAGGATACTACAATGCTCGCGTTGGAAGAGTCGCAGCATTATGGGCTGATGTTATTGGAAAAGATGGTGTTGGGAAATGCAATTCTAATGGGACACTCCTTTTATCCAAGTGTTCTGAACATAGCCTCGTAATCACAAACACACTATTCCGAGAGAAGGACAAATTTAAGACTTCAGGGCAGCATCCTAGATCAAAACACTGGCACCTACTTGATTACGTGATTGTGCGAGCAAGAGACAAGCGTGACGTACTACTCACAAGGGCTCTGACAAGTGCTGATGACTGATGGACGGATCATCGATTAATAAGATCTGTAATGACTCTACAAATTCTCCAAAAGCGCAGAAAACAGAGAAAGCACATCAGACGTAGGGTGAACACCGAACGTTTACAAAACGTTACTGCTAAAAGGAAGTTTCATGAACTTCTGAATGAAAAGTTACCAGATAATTACCCTGAAAAGGTTGAGGAACATTGGCAAACAGTCAAGTCTGCTATACTCTCAGCGTGTGAAGAATCGATTGGTTTCGTCAAGATGAGGCATGCTGACTGGTTTGATGAGAATGATGCAGAAATCCAGAATCTTATTGATAAGAAGAGGAAAGCATTCCATGCATGGCAAGCCAATCCAACTTCTATCTCCAAACAGCAACTGTATAAAGATGCAAAGGCTGAAGTGCAAAGGAAAACTCGGGTCTTGGAAAATCAATGGTGGATCTCCAAATCCCGTGAAATGCAGCATCTAGCCGAAACGAATAATACTCAAGCTTTCTTCAAAGCAACAAGAACAATATATGGGCCACATTATCATGGTTTGAATCCTCGGCAGTCTAAACTTCTAAACGGAACTTCTTAGAGACACAAACTCCATTAATTCCCGTTGGAAAGAACATTTTGAAGAACTACTCAACAGGAACACACAGGTTGATAATAACATTTTCACCCGACTTCATCAGAGACCTCCTAAAGACCACCTTGATGATCCTCCGCCTCTATCAGAAATTGAATCTGCCATCAATCAGCTCAAAAACAATAAAGCATCAGGCACGGATGGGATTCCTGCTGAGCTCTTTAAAGTAGAGAATACTACTCTAGTTCATCACATACACCAACTCATAGTTAAAATATGGACTACCATTACCATACCTAAAGACCTAAGGGATGCCTTGATATTAACCATCTTTAAGAAAGGTGATAGGGCACAATGTGGTAATTATCGAGGTATATCGTTGCTTTCTCTTGCTGGTAAAATCCTGGCCAACGTCTTACCCAACCGTTTGAACCCGTTGGCCGAAGACATATTGCCTGAAACTCAGTGTGGCTTTCGACCTAATCGAAGCACAACTGATATGATCTTCTGTGCTAGGCAGATGCAGGAGAAATCCAGAGAGCAAGGACGCCCTCTATATATGGCTTTCATAGATATTGTTAAAGCATTTGATTCGGTCAATCGAGAAATGCTATGGAGGATTCTTGCCACACTTGGCTGCCCCCCAAAATTCATTCAGATTCTTCGATTACTACATGATGATATGAATGGCACGGTCCTAAACAGCAATGGCCCTGGAGAGCCATTTAAGATTTCAACGGTTGTCAAACAGGGATGTGTGATTGCCCCTACACTCTTTTCAATATATGTTAGTGTTGTACTAAATTTGGTCCAAGAAAAGATTCCAAAGGGTGTAGAAATTATATCCAGGACAGATGGAGGTTTATTCAATCTCAACAGATTACGTGCAAAAACTAAAGTGTCAGCTACATCCGTTCTTGATCTCCAGTATGCTGATGACAACATCATCTTAGCAAATTCAGATGAAGATCTTCAAACCACCCTGAATATGTTCAATGAGGCATACAGAAGCATTGGTCTGGACATAAACACCAATAAAACACAGGTTCTTCATCAGCCTACATCACATGACAGGGCTACTGCTCCTGCTATCATGATTGATGGACATAAACTAAAGAATATAGATCATTTTCCCTATTTGGGTAGTCACCTATCAACAAATGCGAGAAAGCAGGGTGGGCAACAAAAACGCTACAAAGGTGTTCTGAAGACCAACTTGAAGAAATGTCAAATTGATACAGGTAACTGGGAGGCTGTCGCATCCGACCGATCAGAGTGGCGCCGCAACGTCCACCAAGGCCACTTGTTCTTCGAACAAGAGAGAAGAAGGCTTCAGGCTGAAAAAAGAAATGCCAGAAAAGAGCGCATGATTCGCAGAATGATCAACCCCCAAGATCCATTGGCTGCTCAAGACCTTGTGTGCCAATATTGTGGAAGAGTCTGTGGTTCTCGGATCGGACTGTGCAGTCACCAAAGAACTCACGCAATATGATTAGGCCTAATGTTGGTTTACAGCGAAGATTTACATAAATGTACCTTGGAAGACAATCATACTCGTATCACGAGTGATAGCCTAAATAATAATAATAAAGGATTTAAGAGACAGGTGAGGTACCCTCTGATTTCAAGAAGAATGTTATCATCCCTATACCGAAGAAAGTGGGAGCTGACAGATGTGAAGATTACCGTACAATCAGCTTGATTACTCATGCTTCAAAGATCCTGTCTAGAATAATTTACAAGAGGATGGAAAGCCAGATAGAAACGGAGTTTGGTGAAAACCAGTTTGGTTTCAGGAGAAATGTAGGAGCAAGGGAAGCTGTACTAAGTCTTAGGCTGATTTTGGAAGATAGAATAAGGACAGATAAGAGAACGTCCATGGCATTTGTAGACTTATAAAAGGCTTTTGATAACGATGATTGGACTAAATTTTTTGACATTTTGGAAACGCTTGGAATAAAGTACAGGGATAGGAGGGTGATCCACAATCTACACAGAAACCAGACAGCAGTGATTCGAGCTGAAGGACATGAGAGAGAAGCTGGTATTCAGAAAGGTGTAAGGCAAGGCTGCAACTTATCACCGATACTTTTCAATCTTTACATTGAACAAGCAATGAAGGAAATTCGAGAAAAAATTTAAAGTGGGAGTGAAGATCCAAGGAGAAATAATTTCAACTCTGAGATTTTCTGATGACATAGTCATCTTGGCCGACACGCCTGAGGATTTGAATGATTTTTTGAATGGTATGGACAGAATTCATGATGAAAATTAATAAATGTAAAACAAAAATATTGGAATGCAGCCGAAATAAATCAGAAACCTCTACGGGCATCAAATTGGCAGGTGAAAAGCTGAAGGAAGTAGGAGACTTCTATTACTTAGGAAGCAAGATAACCAGTGACGGACGAAGCAAAAAGGACATAAAAAGTAGGTTGGCTCAGGCAAGGAAAGCGTTTCTACAAAAAAGGAATCTGTTGACTTCTAATATAGATTTAGGTATTAGGAAGTCATTATTCAAAGCCTTTGTCTGGAGCATGGCACTCTATGGAAGTGAAACTTGGACTATTGGTGCAGCAGAAAAGAGGAGAATTGAAGCGTTTGAAATGTGGTGTTACAGGCTACTGATGAAGATCAGATGGGTAGATAGGGTTACAAACGGAGAGGTATTAAGCCGAGTGGGAGAGGAGAGATGTTTCTGGCGACTGCTAATGAAGAGAAGAAATAGGTTGGTAGGACACATACTAAGACACCCAGGAATAGCAAGCTTAGTTATGGAAGGAAGGGTCGAGGACAAGAACTGTAGGGATAGACCAAGGTTAGAATATGTTAAACAGATTGCCTCGGATGTAGGATGTGGTAGCTAAGTAAGATGAAACTATTAGCTCAGGACAGGGAGGAATGGAGGGCTGCATCAAATCAGTCAAAAGACTGAAGACTCAAACAACAACATCAACAATAACAACAACTCTCAACACTTAAGAGCTACTGCAACGAAAATTACTGACAAGGTAGGACCGTACTGTATTATGTGGCCTTCTATAGCCAAGACATTCAAGATGGCGGCTGTGTGAACTATTAGAACATTAAAATTGACACCTACGAATGAAACTGGGACATTAAGTCGAATCTTGCCAAGAGGAGAGCATCGTATTAGAGCTCTCACCTGCATTAGTCAGAAGAATATCACACTCAATATAGCGCATAACGGCCAACTTGAAATTTCAAGTTCGGTCTTCTGTCGGTGTTCTTAAAGCAAATGTAGTAATCTAGTAACAGCCAACTGAAGGCGCTACTCGCCAAGAGTGGAGTACACAGATCGTGGTTCTTCCATTATTTTGATTCGGCCAAGCTCTCTGCGCGACTAACAATTTACGTATCAACGCGCATGCTACAGAATTGGAGGCCCCCACGTGTATGGTTTCCCTAAGAGCATCCAGGGTCCACCGGAAGAAAACAGTGGAGTGGAATGTAAGATCGAACAAGCACTAGCACCATAGTAACACCATTTTGCTATCTTTAAATATTAGGAGCAGATGACCTCGCTGTTCCGACCCTTAAAACCTCAATAATCAATCAATATCTTTAACAGTTATGTTTATGTTTATTGTCTAAAATGCTACAAGTTTAACAGCGTAGGCCATGTACCAAAAGCCATCTAGTCCATCACATGGATAATCAATTTAATAGGCGGGAGTATTTTATATGGAAAAAGCCAGTATATACGAAAATAGACTGTTTAATTCTTCACGGAACTACTTGTTAGGATGTAAAATATGGCTTCAAATCTGTCTGCACGGAAATATCAATTCATTCGTTTTACTTCTGTTCCGTATTATTCCTACTTCGGCGAGGTTGAGAATGAGGTGAGATGAGTTTCATTGCAGTGAATGTTGTTTCATCCGCATGCCGTTCGAGAGACAACCCTTATCGGTAGAGCTGAAGGGAGATGAATGAAGAAGAACGCAAAAGGACAAGGAGTTGTAAGGTAGCCGCCATAACCTATTATAATCTAATTCTGTATCATCCGACCGCCACTCGCGAGGATTGGTGAACAGGTGTTGACTGATATGATCAGGTAATGAGAATTGTTGTTTCAAGGGGCAAAACAGTGAGGTCATCTGTCTCAATGAGAAGACACCATATAGTAATTATAAAATTGACCCATGTGGAATGCGACCGCGTGGAGGACCAACAAAGCGGTGGACCGACAAAATCAAAATTGGCATGCACGATGTTGGCTTCAAACCGTAAGATGCCAACGACAGACTGAAATGGAGGAGATGTAACAAAGCAGCGAACCCTGCACGGCGGGATAAACGCTATGAGAGAAAGATGAAAAATCGTTACAACAGCACGTTAGTAGTTTCATGACTGGACTTCATGGCTGAAAGCCAATAAACATATTAATAGAAAGTTAAATTAATGATGCTGCCCTATGTGACTACCAATGGACATGCTGCTTCATGTCCGATCAATTTGCAGGCCCTAGAATACAATACGATGATTATCACTACGTTTTCCACTAATTACTACACCAAGTAATAATTCTTATGCACTATAGTAAATAGACCTATTGGCTACTTACCATTTACAAAATGTAGGTCAGTCAATGACATTTCATTCTATTAAACACGGATGAACACAAATCTAATCACACGCACACACTTTGATGTTGTTACATTTCTCCTCAAATACTGTTACTAAGGGGCGAATGACCTCGTAATTCCGGCCCTTAAAACAACAATAACTGACCAGCTAACTAACTACTGTTATTACGATGCACATCACATTGTAACGATTATAAAACTAGAGCAAACAGTACACAGTCATATTCCCCAAACACCAATAAACCCACTACCTCAGTATTAACTTTAAAAGGACTTTTAGTCGCTATTTATAGCATAATGGTTACTCTATTCAACCTTATAAGCAACGATTTTCTAAGCGAAACTTATCACACAGCTAACAGACCGTAAAACCCCATTACGCGATCGTAGTGATCAGACCGGTAGTACATAACATCCTGGTCGGTTTTATACTTATACATAAAGGGTTAAAAATAACAGTACTGGCCCTCAGAGAACCATGCGTAGCCCAGGATGAGTGAGTTCATAGCTTGAGGATTACCGGATACGAGGGGCCAGAACGACTCCCTCAGTCGCTTTAAATTGGTTTAAGGTCATTGGGTGCTTCTATTGTCCCCACGATGTCGAGTGACCTCACTTCAATATCTTAATTATCTGCTGGAGGCATGAATCGAACTTGGCACCTCGCTGGTATAAAGCAAGCGTGTCAGCCCTATACCACGTGGCCAGCCCTTTATACATGCCGAAAATAATAAAACAATTCACCTGAAAGATCTTATGAACAGTTCCAATTAAAGTTTGCAAAATGGTAAATGGCATAAAGTAACGTGTTGTGTTACTCCGTGGTATTATTATTCTCTGAAATTATACCATCTTGATTTTTCTTAAGAAATATATTAATTTCTGTCGATAGCACGGCAGTTCATAATTAGACAAATTCAGTGGTGTAACAGACACTTTAGGGAAAAAATGCGTGTTGAAACTTGCAATTATTCAGAATGAAACACGTCTGGTTGAAGAAAGCTCATCCCAGAAGGTCATGAGGGTCGCTGCAACCAAGCCTCAAAGTAAAGATGAGCACAATCCTATCCGTTACCTGTATCCGTGTTCTTGGGTATATTGTACCTACTCTATCTTGTCTTGCCTGCATTCTGTCTACATTCTAGGTACAACACCCGTTTTGTTGCCTGTGTGTGTGTGTGTGAGTGTGTTATATTACGTGAACATTTACTCTTTAAAATATAAGATCGATTAGATTGAAGTTAGTCGGATGGTTGGAAAGACCATCAGCCAAAATAACACGTCGTTGTTGATTCATTTAAGTGCTCTACGCCATCGTTGTCAGGTAAACCAAGTACTAGGGTGTGTGTGTGGAATCTGTCTGAGAACCTACATCATTGTGATGTCTGTACAAGTGTTCATATGTGTAAGTCAGCAAGGATTAGGTAGGAGGTCGCCGTGGCCTTAAGTTTGGTACCATCTCGGCATATTCCAGGAGTAAAAGATAGAAACCCATTGAAAACAATTTCAATGATGTATGAGGTAGGATTCGTACCCACTCCTTCTCAATTCTTCCTCACGAGACTGAGCATGCCTCGTTCCAGACCTCAGACCAGAATAAAGTTTCTTAACAAAGCGTGAATCGAACCCGTTTCTCAAGCCAAGAATGCTTCCCACTATATCACAAGGTGGTCTACATAGTATGCACCTCATCGCTATTCCATTCTAATTTTAATTTAACAGGGCACATAGTTGCGATTTGAAGTGGGAAACATACTGTGGAGATATTGTCAAAATAGCATTAACTGTATGCTTATAATTCTGTGTCTGTAATAATAATAATAATAATAATAATAATAATAATAATAATAATAATAATAATAATAAAATAATAATAATAATAATAATAATAATAATAATAATAAAATAATAATAATAATAATAATAATAATCATCATTATTATAATAATAATAATAATAATAATAATAATTATAACGCATTTATTCAAATACGCATGTCCTAAGTACATTCTTCATTAACATATAAAACTTTCAGACGCTATCACGCAAATAAAATGAATTTGTCTGCACGAAAATATGCAAGTAAATAAATGCGTTAGAAACAATAAGTTATGTATAGTAAATAACTAATAAAAAAATTGGTCAAAACACAAAGGAGTGGCTTCTACAAATTTTAAACAAAATCGTTTGCCGCAAACAAATTCCAAAAATATGTCGGAAAGCAAAATTCATAGCCATCCTGAAGCCTGGCAAAGATCCATCTGATCCTAAGAACTACAGACCAATCTCGCTGTTACGCCATTTATACAAAGAGTTTGAGAGAATTCTCCTTAACAGACTATCTCCGAAATTTGATCCTCTTCTGATCCCTGAACAAGCAGGCTTCAGACCAGGAAAGTGCTGTACTTCAAAGATATTGAGCCTAGCACAGCACGTAGAAGATGGTTTGGAGAACAGGAAGATAACTTGTGCGGTTTTGGTGGATCTAACGGCCGCCTACGATACTATTCAACATCAACTCCTGCTTGGTAAACTGTACCAGATTACCAAAGATTTTGGACTCACAGAAATTGTCACTTGTCTTCTACAAAACAGAAGGTTTTTTGTCGAGTTCCAAGGAAACCGTAGTCACTGGAACACCCAACGAAATGGTTTATTACAGGGCAGTGTTCTATCACCTTTTCTGTTTAATGTGTACACTAATGATCAGCCTACATGTCTGCATACCAAGAGATTTATCTATGCAGATGACCTCTGTCTGACAGCACAAACTGAAAAGTTTGAAGAAGTGGAGCAGATACTCTCTGATGCACTGGAGGGCCTTTCACTTTAATACAAAAGAAATCTACTCAAACCTAATCCATCCAAGACACAGGTTTGTGCTTTCCTCCTCAGAAACAGGGAAGCAGCAAGGAAAACTCTTATTAGCTGGGGAGGAGCTTGCCTGGAACATTGTTTTACCCAAAAATACCCAGGGGTAACTTTGGATCGCACCCTATCTTACAAGAAACATTGTATGAACGTCAAACAAAAAGTGTCTACACGAAATAACATGCTTCGTAAGTTGATAGGGGCCGACTGGGGCGCCCATGCTGAAACACTACCTACATCTGCATTAGCTCTGTGTTATTCAGCTTCTGAGTATGCTAGCCCTGTATGGTATCATTCAGCTCATGTAAAACAAATTGATGTTGCACTCAACGAGTCCTGCAGAATAATTACTGGTTGCCTGAAACCTACATCTGTCCACAAACTACAGGGTGTCCGAGAAGTCCCCGTACCCCTAGTTTCATATTATTATTTTGTTACATTATGGCATGGACAATTGAGTTTGTGTAATTGGGGAATTAAATAGTTGTTTTATTGATATCCCTGCTCAAAAGCGTTGTTGTCAGTCTCATTTCAGTTGTGAAGCCAAGGCTGACGTGAGCGGACACGGCTACACTGTTGAGGGGCGATTAGTAGCGTGTGTGCGGCTGCACGAACGACCACATACGGGGCAAACAATGACAGTGATAATGAGTGCGTTTAAAGATAGCTTTGGCAAGCCCCCACCTCGTAAAGCTACTCTACTCAGGCAGTGTCAAAGACAGGCCGCGTAGAGGACGTAAGAAAACGCGGGAAGAAACGTGTGCCGTCGTCGCTCAATCAATTGAGCTGTCTCCAATTAAATCCATTCGCAAAAGAGCAGCTAAACTTCAAGTACCGCGATCAACAACGCATGACCACATCAAAAGAGATTTGAAAATGAAAGGATTTAGACGGACGCATGTGAATGAATTATCTGACAATGGCATTGAGCAACGAGTTGCAACCTGCCGTGCATTGTTGGCACAAATTCCAAATGCCGTGTCTCGCTCTAGAGTGTCATTTTCTGATGAATGTGCGATATAGCGCAGTTCACAGAGGAGGAATGTGGTTTGTGGTCGAAGGAAAATCCTCATTATGTGCAAGAGTTGGAAAGGAACTCACCTCATGTTATAGTATGGGCCGGGATGTCATCACGTCACTTGAGCGAACGTATTGTTTTTGATGGGTACGTGAATGGAAGATCTTATTCGCATGGATGTTACAATCTTGGTTAATACCTCAGCTTCAAGACAAGGGAATCATGTATCATGTGTGGTTACAGCAGGATGGGGCTCCAGCACATTTTTCTATTCAGATGCGCGAGTTCCTTGATGAACAATTTCAAGGCCGCTGGATTGACCGTGGCTCACCAACATCTCCAGCCCCATTGAAGTGGCCACCACGAAGCACGGACCTTACCACGCCAGACAACTCATTATGGGGAATAATCAAGTCCCATGTGGCTCAACGTCTGTTCACGACTAATGAAGAATTGCGCCGAAGCGTGGAGGAAGCCTTTCGTACCATAACTCCTGAGATGCTCCGCAAGATGTCAATGGGGACTTGGAGTCTTGGAGACGGATAGAACTCTGTGTAAGGCACGACGGTGCACATACAGATCTCCTGGATACATAGTTTTTATATGTAAGTACTCCACTATAGAGTATAATGTTTTGGCGAAGGGTACGGGGACTTCTCGGACACCCTGTACATTCCTTGGCAGGAATAGCTCCTCTTGAGGTACGTCGTGAGGTCATAGCACAAACGGAACGAAGCAAGTCCTCAGAGGACCATGCTCACCCTCTCTTTGGTCACCAGCCTCCAAGAAGGCGGCTAAAATCAAGGAAAAGTTTTCTGCAAACAACATCGATGCCTATTACAAAACCCGAGGCAGCCAGGATACAGCTATGGCAATCCACCATACCACCAGATTGGATGAAGGCCAAGGAAAGGCTTCCAGCAGGCCACAACAACAACTGGGAAACTTGGCGGTCACTCAACAGACTTCGGAGTGGAGTTGGGAGATGCAAAGTTTATCTCCACAATTGGGGATACCTACAGGAATCGGAACTCTGTGAGTGTGGGCAGAGACAGACCATGGTACACCTGTGTTCCTGAGAACTGTGCCCGTGCTCTTGCACAACGCAGGAGTTAATGGAAGGTCATGAAAGGGGTGTGACAGAGGCCCGTTTCTGGTCGAAGAAAATCTAATTCGAGACATTGTTGTATATATCATTGTATTATTCCTTTGTAATATTGTGTATCATCCCTCTTGTGCATGTTGTAGTGCTTCTGACTCGAATAATAAATGAATAATAGTAAATAACTGAATAATTAATTGTCAGTTATGACTACATTTCTTCATAAACTGCGCATTCTATTACACGGTGCACATACACTTATAAAACAACATATTGTATCCTATTCGGTATATAAAAGTAAATACAGTAGCTTGTTGCTCAACGTCCGTAAGTTTTACCTTTTAAGTACCCTACACGTGTCCTCTGGGTGGTGCTAATAGAGCAACAACAGCAAGATGTCGCCGTACTGCCCATCTAGGCCTCACGGCTATGACAATCTAGAAACAACCTTAACTGAAGGAAGCTTGTAGTTTAACGTTACCATTAATCTCGCGATCATGAGCCACGGGACCTCCTTTTTACGTGGAATCCGAACCACAGGACATGGCATTTCACATCGAAAATCTCACATGCATTGACGGGGAATCGAACCCGGTCCGCCTTGGTGAGAGGCCAACAGCTTGACCGAAACCTTAACTGGACCCGATTGTCAATTGTAACATTATACGCCAATAATAATAAGTAGCTTGGTGAATTGATAGGACAAGTTGTTAGTTAGTTAGCCATTGTTGTATTAAGGGGCAGAACAGCGAGGTCATCTACCCCTCTTAGGAACAGTAGTTTAGGTTTGTGCAATCTTGTATACCCGTGTTCATCTCTTTAAAGTTTTCAGTTCACGCGTTCATTTTATCTTAAAGCATTTTCATACGACATGATAACATATTGTATGTAAAATTGCTCTTCAGTCGGTTGTGTTGAACGACTGAGGAGCATTTTAGAAGACTGTAAGTGTCAACACTGAAGGAATAGATTCCAAGTATTTCACCTTTACATGCTTGAAGATCTTACGGCAAGAAAATGGTGACCCACACTTTCGTGATTTAATTTATCAAAAGTCGGTTTTATTTCTACAAACTCCTTATTGGTTACAATGTGGTTTGCCAAATTAATAAGTTTCTGGATTATCTGGTGCACAATCTCTGGTATAAGACCAAATGTTTTGTAATGTTTTCTACAATGTGTATTTGCCTCATAATCCCTATGTTGTTAGATTAGATTAGATAGATTTATTTTGTCTGGCAAAATTAGGGTCTTTGGGCCCTCCCTTCCATCTAACCAGATTATAAAATTGCTACATAATGGAAAATACAAATACAACTTAAATATAACAATATTACGATGTCGATACAATATAAAATACCGTACATATAAAATGGATTAGCTTGGTGTAGGCAGTAAATTGTTGTATTGCCAGGGTGAATAACTAAGATACTTAGAAGTACGGTACGTTTAAAATTAGAGTACAGCAAGGTAAGGAAATACTGATAAAATATAGACTAATGATGGTGATGATGAAGATGATGATGATGATTAGTCGTTACTGAAGAAGATTATTTAGATGTCAAAATCGAGAGTAAATAAGAAAATGAGAATTGGAAAGTTTGAATATATGTAATACGACATAAGAATATAAGCATAGGTGTTGAGTTCAACTTTCATTTACTTAGTGAGTATGTACTGCTGGCAACGCTGCTTGAAGCTGGACGGGGTTGCTCCTCTGACAGAGCGAGGCAGATTGTTCCAGAGTCGTGCAGTAGCAACAACGAAGGAGCTGGTATGGCGTACTGTGCGGTGTATGGGTATCAGCAAGAGTGTCGTTTTTTGACCGTGTTCCAAGACTATGCTCGTATGAGAGGCGGTGAAACTGGGATTTCAGGTATGCTGGAGTGGAAGTTGAGAGTATTTGTTGAAGAAGGCATAAGGAATGGAGGTAACGTTGATTTAGATGTAACCAGTTAAGTTGCTCATAAGCGGGGGTGAAATGGTCATAATGCCGTAAATTAAATATGCAGCGTACACAGGCATTTTGTGCAATTTGGAGTTTGTTTTTAATGGTAACCGTGAGATCTTTGTATACCACAACGCAGTAATCAAAACGAGGCAATATTACGGAGGAAAAAAGTCGTTCCTTTAATACATGAGAGAAAACATTCCAGAATTCAAGAGAATTCAATCCGAAAAAAAACCTTTGGAAACATTGCAGACGTGCTGCGTCCAGGAAAGATGTTCATATAGCCTGTAATAACGCCTAGATCTTTAACTGATTCTCGGAATTCGATTGGGGAATCGCACAAGCGTAATTTCGGTAAATTGGGTTCATTTTTTTAATTTTAGGAGGATTTTCGGGTGGGAGATTATGATTGCTTGATTGTTGTATGGTCCTTTGCTCCATATCATCATGAACTATAAACCTTTCTTTTCATAAAAGCGGAGGCACCTTGCGAAATCTTACCCCTGGCTCTTGCGGCGAACGGTAATACCCTAAGGAAGTCCACAAAATAGACCATGTTGTGCTTCTACTTGTACATTAATTTTTTTTACACACGAAAGTTTACAAACAATTACGACGAATATTTTGAATAATTTATAACATTTTGAAACCATAAGAATTATGCTCTATGATGATGATTGTTGTTTTATGAGGTGGAACAGCGAGATTATCTGCCCCCTAAAAGAATGCTGTGTACTTATTCTTACGGCACTTAAATACTAAGCTCGTGGCGGCTAGCGTTCTTGACTGTCGCCCGAGGATCCGAGTTCTGTTCCCGGCTCTGCCAAGAAATTTTAATTCTGGTTTGAGGGCTGGAACGGGGTACACTCATCCTCGTGAATAAACTGAGAAGAGGAGGGTTCGATTCCTGCCTCAGCCATCCTTGGTTTCCCCATTTCTACTCCACGCAAATGCTGGAATGATTCCTAACCAAAGGCCACGGCCGCCTCCTTCCCAATCATATCCCCAATCTACAAATACACACACTAGTACATCCATCACAATAATACAGGTTACCACACAAATTCCACAAACACCCAAATTCACGGGACTATGTGACCACGATGTTGCAGCCCTTAAAATAAACAACAACAACAACCAAACTAAGCTCATGGCACGAGTTCCCATTCAAAGAGTGGGTGAGTAGGCTACTGATAAGTTGAAAAATTAAGCAATAAACGTCAAACAATAACTTAGCAAAATCCAGATGTAGAACAGGCTCGATTAAGGAAAGACAGGTACAGTAAACGAAAAGCTCGAAATCGTTCGCTGGAAATGATTTCTGATCTATCGCCTATCAAGAAGAGAGAAGATGTAGAAACAGAAACAGAACCTTTAACTGAATTGCCCCCTGAACATAAATTGCAGAAAGTAGTAAACCATTTTAGCAGAAAAAGTGTTTAGAGAATGAATTAAATAGGCTCAGAGCTAAGGCCAGGGTGTTAAAAAACACTCAATGAAGAAAACTAAACAATTCCAAAACCTAGAACCAAAAATACGTGCCAACCTAAAAGAAACGTCAACCAAGTTTTGGGATATTCTTCACAGAAGCACAAATAAACTAGTTCACAACAATTCAATGGACTTCAGAGGACTTCAGTAAAACATTAACTCTTCGTTCCTTGTCTTATATATATTTACGCAAGTGCTAGGTTTCTCAACGTTTAGAAGGTGGATACCAAACTCGTTTCATTGTCATCCGGGTATTTTAGGCGACGTAATTGAACTAAGGAAAACTCAGGTGAAGAGATTTCCTACTATGGATCTAATATGTCTATAAAGTTTTGAGAAGACGTATCTGTTACGATCAAGAAGACGACAACATTTTCGGACCCCATAGGTTGGGATAGTTCGTTGATCGTAGTTGTAAGCTCATTAGGTTAAAGGTGACTTCCATTTACTAATCGCCGGACACTAAATGTATCCTAAGTGTTCCTCTATACTAATCAGGTTTAAAGATTGTCTAAAAGGAGCTTTATTTTAATGTATATTACGCTTGAAACCTTGCAGTATAAGTCTACAAAACGCTTGCATTTGCGGTAACGTCACGCAAGCGAGCAGTTTCTCGCGATCAGCGGATGACGCTACCTTATTGCTCTTCTATTTACCTCGATTTGTACGTGGAATCTTGACCACTGGACGTTAATTTTCACTTCAAAAATCTCACATGCATTAACTCGGAATCGAAACCGGTGAAAGGCTGCATCCTTACACTAAATTGATGGTTAGCCTATAATGATTTCGAAGGTTACGTTCTCCTAAATAGGATGTATATAATGTGACTTAGCTGAATAATATGTTTTCGAAATTATATTGGATTCCCTATAGCATCCTTGTCTTCTGATTATTTCTGTTACTTATTATTATTGTTAATAATAAGCAATAATAATATGATTTTGGGAGTACGAGCCATATCCAGTAAAAAAATAGATACGTGATTAGGCCCCTTAAAGCAACAATCAACTACAATAATGAAAGCAATATACGGTATATCAATTTGCTCATATAATACATATACCAGAATCCACCACATTAGATTATTTATGGACTTGATTTCATTAATATTTTGCTATTAAGGTGAAACATTTTTTCACATACTTCTATTGGTTTAACGAAGGAAGGTTATATAGGCTGCTTGTCTTATAGTATAGTGCGATAGACTGGTATGTAAGATTCTCAATAGTCGTCCATTGAACAGTGCAGATAAAACGTCATTATGTTTACGGAAGCTGTTGCTAGGCAAAGTGTTTTGCACTGTAGCAAAGAGTGCAATTTCGCCATTACGGCATAATGATTGCGACCAGACAAAACCCAACAATGCAGCGGGACCTTCTAATCAGAATGCACAATGTCTCTTCCTACAAATGGATCCTGGTTAATTGAGAATCCCTGATACTAAAAAATTGACACTCGTGTTGGTCAGAACTGAAGTTTATATAAGACTGGTGGTTGGTTAGTTCTTAAGTTTAGGGGCTGCGACAACGCTGTCATGTAGCCCCGTGTACTTTGGGTGTGTGTAGAATCTGTCTGATAACCGGTGTTAATTGTGATGACTGTATTAGTGTGTGTTATCTGTTTTTTAATTCATGTAAGGACAGCAGACTTTTGAATTTTTCAAATAGTTCCTACTTTTGCTGCCAAACGCCACCGTCAACGACTACTAGTTCAGAACTTAGCTACCACACGCCACCGCAGTCGGCTCTTGGCAACGAACGTAGGAACCTAAGAGCGTTGTTTACATTCTTAGCCTATACAATTTAGCATCACACAGGTGTAATTAGTGGAAGGTTCTTTAACATGCCATAAATCTATGACATGGGACCGCCGGCTTTACTTCCCCTCCGAAGGAAGGCATACTGAGGGATTTTTAAGACTACTCTATAGTAAGAAATAAGCCAAAGTTAACCTTCCATAAAATGTAGGGTATATTATCTATAAGTGCTTGCCTCTCATCAAGACGAATCGGGTTCGCTTCCCAGTCAAATCAGTCGGATTTTCCTAGCGAAATATCACGTCCTGTGGTTCGGATTCCATGTAAAAATGAAAGTCTCGTGGCTCATGAATGTGAGATTAACAGTCACATAAAACTACAAGCTTCCTTCCTTTATACCCTTGTTAGAAAAGGGAATTTTTATAAAATGAGTGCGTTTTTGAATCCTTACACAATCTATGGAGGGCCCCTTGATTCGAATTATACAGAACACGGGGGAAACGTCTATGATGGTATTCCATCCCAAATTTACTCAGAGCAGCCTTCATGATGGGAAAAATAGTACGAGTTTACAGATATGCAAGGAATGCGCACCGAGCTTCGCTGTATTCCTGATCAATTGCTTTACTGATGATCATCATGATAAATGATAAATAAATCATGATGATTGTTGTTGTAAGGAACGAAACAGCGATGTGATCTGTCTCTTGTAATATAGTTAAAATGTATTTCCTTTTTTTTTACTCGTACCATGACGAATAGAGGACCTAGTGTGATGACTCCGCCATTATAGAACGGTAGTTCGTGGTCCCGCCGCTACAAGCACTGGAAGAGATTATGTCCAACACGTGTCCTGTTGTTCCGTCGAACCGGGTCATAGAAAAGTGCGGGGGAAGCTACTGTGTGAGATATTTGTTTGACATCAGCGTTTTATGTTTTGTGTAGGCCTACTTCAAACATATTTCTTTGTTAATATTACTGTTTAGTGCCATCATCATTCCGAGTCCAGCATCCAAGCAAACTGCACGCCACTGCTCCAAGCTCCGTCTTCTAACGCCAATTGATGAAATCGATGATCCGCCAGCCTTGCCAGTCTTTCTACCAAGCCTAATCCTCGCTATCGCCTCGACTTCGATATTTCAAGCCATTCCACTACGTTCCTATAGGCTTAATTTGCATCCCCCAAGTAACAGTGCAGATTAAGTCACTCCTCTATCATTAAAATATCCAACACAATACCCACCCTGTAACCATCCTAGTCAAGCAACTCCTGTCTCTCTCGAGTTTTAATACAAGTTTAGCTCATCCCCTCACCCTACCAAGCCGCCAATAATTAATTATTTAATTAATTATTTCAAGTAACTTCAAATTTCATCAGCGCACTCAACGTCATAGCTCCAATTGTATTTAAACTGGATTACTTTGAGTGACTGGTAAATTTGTTTTTCTCTTTCCTTATTCTCTGGTCGACCAAGGTATTAGACCACTATCTCTCATCACCTCTTACTCATTACACGCACTTATAGTCTACACTCACGAACACAAACATGTCGCGCACTGACACTAAACCTCACACATTAACGTACCAGGGCATAACATTCCTGATAACTCAGGACCGTGATGACCCTAAAAGCCCAAATTATACCCCTGTCAATCCAAAAACACTAATTCCGAGTGGGCCTACCCACAAAGGAGATGGTACACTCGTCCCAATTAAACCAGCTTCACCAAAATCAGATTCCTCACTCTCTAGCTCACCTCCTCCCTCACCGGGCCACGTCTCATTCCCGTCATTTGATTTCGAGAAAGAGCTGTGGTACGCTTCACCCAATGGCAGTAACCTTCAGACCACGATGGTCCTTATCCACCCAATTATTGGTATTAGCTTTTGTATATCAGTCAGGCAAGCAGTAATTATTAACGCGCTCAATCCCATAGCCCAATTTATTTCCCTCATAGAGGAATAGGTAATCACCACATGGGCATCACTCCCTCTGAGGATAGCCATCTCAACTCTGTCACTAGTGTTCTCAAGAGCCGCTCTGCCATTCCCCCATTTTCATTAATTAGATTCAGACTCATAAATTCACCTTATTTAGTCACTCAATCTGAGGAAACTAAATTGCCACAACAAGAAACAACAAAAGTAACAGTCTGTATAGCCCACTCCAGAAATCTGTGTGCTTTCCGTAACATGTAATGGAGACCGTAGTACTTATTTCCGTGAATTATATTTTCCATTGGGCCCTGCTGTGTTATTTTAATTATAATCTCTAATTACTTTTTAAAAGAGTATCAGTTACAAAGTAATTCGTTTCCCTTGGCATTATCCCTAAGACCAGCTGACCGGCAGCGTGGAACTTGCCCATTCTAGCGCTGCCGGGCGGGGCGCACTTGAACTTGAGGAGTCCTCTCACTTTCTCTTTCATTCGTCATGCTCGTACTTTTAAAGGGGACGCGTAAATAAGAAAAGAATCCAATATCAATGAAACCAAAATAAAAACAAAAAATGGTATGAAAATTAAAAAATTAATTTCACACACAAATAAAAGGAATGAGTTTTTTGAGTTATATTAAGATCAAATATTGATGGACTCGAGATATGTAAGTGGAATCGAGGTCGTCAAAGAAATTAGAGGGGCCGAAGTTGGAAGTGATCACAACCTGGTTCTAATTAAGGGAAAGCAAAGAATATTAAAAGAAAAGTTTGCGAGAGCAGGCACGGTAAAAGGAGAAATATAAGTTAATTTACGGAGAAATGAAAAAATAAAAAGTGAGTATCAACTAAAACTACAAAACCATTTTCAAATTCTAGGGGAACTAGAAGAAGAAAAGGGAGAAGGAAATGAAAACCCGTGGGAAACCTTCAAATCAATAGTAATTGAGACGGCAAATGAACACTTAAAAAAGAAAGAAAGAAAGAAAGAAAGAAAGGCAAGGGAGGGTTAAGGTATGGGTCAATGAAGAATGTAAAGCAACAATGAAAAAATAAAGGAATACAAACGGAGGATGTTAGATACCAACAGCCAACAACACAGAGAAGAATACGCCAAAGCAGCACGGGAAACAAGGCAGATAATAAAAAGAAGAAAGAGGCAATTCATCAACAAGCAGCTAGAAAAGGCTGAGGAAGACAGAAGTAAGAACAATATCAGAGAATTCTACAGATGCACACGGTTCTTCAAGACAGGGTACAGACCACAAATCGCAATGATAGAAAATAATAAGGTGACATGGTGGCTGGACAAGAAGAAGGCATGAACTTATGTAAGGAGTATTTCGAAGATTTACTGAATGTCCCTACAGAGGAAGAGGGGACTGAGGAAAATAGAATCTACGAAGGATTCCAACCAAATGTGGAGGAGCCTACAATGAGAGAAGTAGATGCAGTGTTACGGCAAATGAAGAACAAAAAGGCACCAGGAATTGATGGCATGGCAATGGAACTAATGAAGCAAGTGGGAGAAGCGTGCAGAAAAGAACTGTATGGATTAATTCTGAAAAATTTGGAGAAAAGAAACGATGTACCTAAAGAATGGCAAGAAGCAATAATATGTCCAATACACAAGAAAGGGAAGAGATCCAAATATGAGAACTACAGGGGGGGGGGGATCATTATTATGTAGCGCATACAATATATTTGCGCGTATCCTATTACAAAAGCTACAACCGTATGAGGAGGAAAACCTTGAACAGCACCAGGCCGGATTTCGAAAAAGCTTGACAACAACAGACCAAATACGGTCATACTCAGGCAAGTAATTGAAAAGATGTGGGGATTTGACAGGAAGGTTTACTGCCTGTTTATAGACTTCAACAGAGAGAGCATATGGAGAACAATGGAAGAATCAGGAATACCCTCGAAACTGATTAGATTGACTAGAATGTGCATGGAGAAAACTAAGTGTAAAGTGAGGGTTGAGGGCAGGGAATCTGATAGTTTTAATGTGGTGACAGGATTAAATCAGGGAGACAGCACCTCTCCCAGCCTGTTTAATCTGGTATTGGAAAAGGCACTAAAGAAGGTGTCATCGATGGGAAGAGGTGTGAACATAGGTGGTGAGGTCAAACTGCTAGCATTTGCCGACACTATTGTTGTCATAACAGAGAATGAAGAGGAACTAAAAGGACAGCTGAAGTGTTAATAGAGGAGGCACAAAAACTGGGTCTGAAGATCAATCAAGAGAAAACGGAGTGTACGGTAGTTACAAGGGAGAATAAAGAAGAAGCTATGGGGGCACTAGAGATGGGAAGCTTGCTGTTTAAGAAGACTGGATCCTTCAAATATCTAGGAAGCATCGTAAATTGGAATAACAACATGGAGGAAGAGATAATGAACCGTATAAAATCTGCAGAGAGGTGCACGTTTGCGATGAATAAACTATTCAACAGTAAACTGTTGCCAAGGACATCAAAACTCCGTGTTTATAAGCCAATTGTACGGCCAGTATTAATATATGGGACAGAGACATGGACGCTGAGCAAGAATATGGAGAGGAGAATATTGACCTTTGAAAACAAAGTGTTAAGAAAAATCTTCGGGTTGGTATTGGAGCAGGGAATCTTCAGAAGAAGAAAAACCACAGAAATTCACGCACTGTATAACGAACCGGATGTGATAGCAGTCATAAGGAGCAGAAGAATAGAATGGCTGGGACATGTACTGAGAAGGGAAGAAGGGATGGTAAAAAGAGTGCTAGAAGGAAAACCACAAGGGAAAAGACCCCTTGGTAGACCAAAGTTGAGATGGCAGGATGGAGTCAGAAAAGACCTGGAGGCCCTGGGAGCCAACGAGAATATGGCCGGAGACAGAAAGCAATGGAAGAGGCTAAAGAGTGAGGCAATGACCCGACTTCGGTTCGTGTGGCCAACTAAGTAAGTAATATTAATGAAAATATTTTATTTCTGGCCCCTACCCACTCCCTCCTATAAAGCGGGTAACGCGATCAGCAGCCACCGCACCATCGACTACGGTAAGATAGAGCCTATCCTGCAGGTCAAGGTTTCTTCGTAGATCAGCAAGATTCACACACTCAGTTAAAATGTAGGCTACGACGAAAAGTATCCACAGGTACAAAGTGTGTGGGCGGGTGGGGGGGAGAGGGCTCTTCCCATCTTATTAGGAACGAGTGAGTGGACACTGCATGGCCTATCCTTAATCTGCATTTGTAATAACGACTCCTTCTGCGCCTACAAGAAGCTCCGCCACACGCGAGTAGTTCCTCTAATCACTCTCAGATTAGTATTATCTTGGATCAGCTATCCACTGAGTCTTGGCGGTGTAACTGAAAGCGAATATGTCTAGCTGGTACATCCATGGGTAGGGATGCCGCCTCTTTTGCAGCTAAATCCACTAATTCGGATTCGCTGCACTAAACACTATCGCGGGAAACATGAAGCAATTGACAATGAAGTCAAAGAGTCGGTACACACAAGAAAGTTGAGTCATGCATCCAGCACAGCCAACTGCAGAGCATTGTAGCAACGAACACTACAGTGAACTCTCTAGAGATTGGTAGAAAAGAGATCTTCGTATCTGCAGTATCGACATAAATGGACAACGGAGGGTTTTGCATGTGAAAAACGAAAACCACGCTTGTGAGCAACAAATCAAATCTTCGATATTTTAATGTCATTCTGACAGACAATTTCGAAATTGTATTGCCAGAAATTTCTGAAAATAATTATTTTAAATTAATTAATGCTGTTGAGGTATAACTAAGTTTTTACATTCAAATATAAATGATTCTAAAGATGTCATACACGACCATGAGTAGATACTGCTCCAATGACCAATATCGTAGCCTCGTGTTAGTTTACCAAACACTATCATTGCCATTTGTGCCCAATTTGCCGTATGAAAACAAAAATCGTTTGATTAGGTTCACCTCCCGCGAAAAAGGGGTCGTATACGTCGCAGGTATCGTGCACGTGGGCGTATACGACACAATTTATTTTGTATTTTTCGCAGTATGTAATTTTATTTTGGGCCGATAACCTAGATGTTAGGCCCCTTAAAACAACAATTATCATCATCATGTAATTTTATTTTTTCGTGCATTACCGTAGGCCTTTTGGGCGCTTTTCAACGTCGGTGGCTGATACAAAAGTTTTTCCTCACTGTTTTTTTCTTCAATTTATTTACATTTGTTTATGAGCAAGGAACATGAATATGAATGTTTTCAAATTTAATATTGGATCTTCGAGGTAGCCAAAAATCAGGTTAAAGTAAAGATTCTTTATATTAGCTCTATGGCTAATTATTTAATTATCTCCACAATGTCTTTATTTTAGAACAACCTTGATAGTATAGCTACAGTTGATCAGTCTTACTTTGGTACTTCGCTGAGCGTTGAACTTCGGTAGGTCTACTTGTAAAATGTAGAATTGACAAAAGTTTTTTTTCATGATTTTATCGTAAGGTGTACCAATACATCATAAAAATGCTCGTTAGCAAAGCAAATGTACAGGGCCAATTAAAATTTGTCATGCCAAATACATCGATGGTGGTTGTGGTGTAGCTTAGCTGCTGTTACATTTTTTCAATTTTTGTGGCGGGGCACGAACGGGTGATTTTGATCTTTTTTTTAACAAAATAGATTCCTTTGGGACGAACGGGTGATTTTGTACTTTTGTTTTTCTATAAAAATTGTTTCTTTTGGAGGGTGGGGTGCAAACGGGTGATTTTGTTCTTTTGTAAATTGTTTCCTTTGTCTTGGTGCAGGATGGGGATGGCGTTCCTCGGTGTCCAGAAAGCTCGGCTGGTGCTGGTGGTGAATTTGTGTGGACCAACAATACTGTTCCTGCAACGGCTCCAATTCCTGCTCCCCCTATTGCTCCTGTCTCTGGTGTTGGTATAAAATGGTGTACCGTTAGGACCATTGATAGTATTTTCTCTAAACAACGTAAGATCGCAGTTGAGCCTGAAACTGCTGGCGTAAATTCGCCGTCAGCAATCTCTCCTCTGTGTACTGAGAAGCCATCCAATTCTGGCAGCAGTACATTTAACCAAGCAAGTACTAGCAACAGTGTGGAGGGTTCCAGCAGTCAACTAGCCACTGTTACTTTATCTGCCGACCCTGTCAATGCGTACGCATGGGATGTTGGGAATTTCGTGGGCCAGGCCGGTGTAACAGATTTTGAAAAATGTCAGCTGTTAGAGAGACCGTGGACTCCATCGAAAGATTATGCATTTCCGCACTGTGTTATTAAGAAAAAGGAAAAAGAAACGAGGAAGTTTGCACACAGATCTCACCTCAACAGATATTTTGGCTAGTTCTCTCCCATAAAGATAAAGGCTTGTATTGTAAATATTGTGTACTTTTCGCCGCTGGAGAATGCGGAGGTTATCAGTGCAATACCAGTCTCAAACGCCTAGTCCGACAACCAGTGGCAATGTTTGACGACCTTTAGGGTGAAAAGAGAGCAAGCACTCGGCTCTCATGAGCGGACTCAGTATCGCAGAAAGGCAGTTGAAACTGGAAGAAACTTCCTTCTCTCCTACCACAACCTTTCTTTGGAGGTAATTAATCAGCAATCTTCTCAGCGTGAAATGCAAGTACGCGAAAACAGAGAACGACTCAGGCCTATATTGAGTACAATCCTTCTGTCTGGCCGCCAGAACATACTACTCCGTGGTAACGGAGATCAGGGTTTCTTATTACCACAATCTTCAAAATCCGGAGAAAATGACCAGGACCAGGCTGCAAATTTAGAGGAGGAAGAGAAGTCTGTGGCTAAAGAAGGAAACTTCAGAGCTTTGCTTCGTTTTAGAATAGAAGCAGGAGATGAAAAGTTGTTGAAGCACTTTGAAAATTCTGCCGCAAATGCTACTTACATCAGTCCCAGAACGCAAAATTGGTTAATAGACTGCTGCAAGGAAGAAATTCAAGAGGTGATTCTAGGTAGAGTGAGAGAAGCGGAGCTATACTCAATAATTTTCGACGATATCACCGATTGCTCCCATATCGAGCAGCTCATCTTGTCATTCCGCTACTTGTATGGGAATTCAATTAGAGAAGATTTTGTCACTTTTGCTGACGCATATGAATCGATTCGCCCTCAAGATGTAGACGAAAAGGGTGAACGCCGACTGACGGGTATCGCTTTTGCTCTTGTCGTGGAGAACCTTCTTTTAAAGCATTCTATTGATATATTAATGATGGTTGGAGCAGGCACTGACAATTGCGCTGTTATGTCTTCAAATGTGAAAAGAGCAGTTCAAGAATTACTCAAGAAGGCGGTAAACGCAAGGCGATGTCCCTGTTGTAATCATGCCCTAAACGATGGCATGTCAAAGTGTTCGAAAGTTGTTTCTTGCCGCAACACTACCGGAATTATGCAGATAATTATTGTTTTTGCAAATATGTCTGCAAAGAGACATCTGATTTTTAAACAAGAACTTGGTGATAAAGCTTTAAAAGGATTGTGTGAAACACGTTGGAGTGAGAAACATGACGGGCATTTGCAGTTTCAGGAAAACCTACCCAAAATTGCAAGAGCCTTGGAGAAAATCTCCTCGTGGCAAGACTGTTTACTCCAGGCGATCAAAACTACAGATTTCGTGATTTCCATGGTGTGCATTTGCGATGTTTTGGGTAAGAAAAACGTACATATTACTTACATAATGATAATTTTGTTCGTTTATTTACTTTAAGATGTTTATTAATCTCACACTAATACCATTGTTTAATATTTTAATCGTTGTTCCGGTGGTATTTGCTTCAGGAACTACAAAGTCGCTTAGCAAATATTTTCAAACTCCATCGCTCGATTTAAAAAGTCCTCTCGGCACGCCGGAAGGCGGAGGTAGATTTCACCGGACAAACTTGGAGTTAGGCGAAAATAGGCAGAATATGCAGGTTTTCGTAGAAGGATCAGATCTCATTTATCGCGTGAAAGTATTTTATAATTGGAGATTAATTAACTTTGTTTTTCTTCATTTTAAACATATTTTAAACATTTTATTGTCTTATGGGGACGGTGACCTTCTTGTCATTTGGAGTCCATTTTTAGCCTATTTTCAATTTTGAAAAAATAGGCTTATGAGATCACCTTTTGTCCGTGTGTGTGTGCGTGTGTGTGTGTGTGAGAGAGAGAGAGGTGTGTGTGTGTGTCCCCCTAATAAAATCTAAACGGATGGAGCGATTTCAGTGAAACTCGGTAAGTTCATAGCACTATTCCCGGCGACCTCGACCGTGCCCATCGAATTTTGTTACGTCTCACCAATCCAACATGGCGGCTGTGCGAAATATTTCACTAGCATTCAGTATCTCCGAAACTATAACGGTTATCGCCCTGAAATTGTGTACGGTGATAAAGGGTACTACTAGAAGTTCACCTATGAGACTTTCAAAAACCTGGTTACTACATAACCAACATGGCGGCCAAGCGAAGTGGAGACTTTTAAATAGACTTTTCACGCGATTTAACTATCCAAACGTAATGAAACTTGGTACAGCAAATATTTATACACATTGCAATGCACTGGAGTCTAATTTAGTTCAATTGTTTACATAACCTCAAAATGGCGGCTGTGCGAAATATTTCACTGACATTCTATATCCCCGAAACTAATACAGATATCACCCTGCAATTTTGTATGGTGATAAAGGGTACTGATACACGTTTACCTATGTATAATTCATAAATCTGTAAAGTACAAAACGAACATGGCGACCAAGCGAATTTGAAATATTTTAATAGACTTTTCTCGTGAGTTAACTCTCTGATCGCAGTGAAATGTGGTACAGTAAATGATTTTGCAGATTGTAATGTACTGCCATCTAATTTAATTCAATTGTTTACATAACCTCAAGATGGCAGCTGTGCGAAATTTTAAAATTATGGACGTTTCTCGCGAATTAACTATCCGACTGCCGTGAAACGTTGCACGTTAAATGCTTACACAATTGTTGATCCACTGGCATCTAATTTATTTCAATTGTTTGCATAATCACAAGATGGCTGCTGTGCGTAATTTTAAAATCTCGTTTTTACTTCTTGTGTTCTAATCATGCGATTGAAGTTTGAATACCACACGTACACAATAATCTTAATATAATAGTACAAAAATAAAAATCCAACCTGGCGACCATCTGAAATATTTAGACGGTTCTCAATATCTACGAATCTGTTACAGCAATTAAACTGAAATTTTGTATGTTGATAGAGGCAATTAACATGAGCAGGATATATGAAAATAGGCTGTACAGTTCTTCACGGAACTACTTGTTATACTTGTGGTCACACTGTCCTTATGCAAGGTTTCGACACTGATGTGTAACTATGTAACGGTCTGTTACTTCTTCACGCAAAATTATATCTCCCGCAGAGATGTTGGTTGGTTCCTCAGTTTAGGGGCTGCGACAACGCGGTCATATAACCCCGTGTACTTTGGGTGAGTGTAGAATCTGTCTGATAAACGGTGTGAATTGTGATGGCTGTATTAGTCTGTAATTCAGGTAAGGAATGCAGACGCTAAATTTCAAGCAGTAGTTCCTAATGTTGCTACCAGATACTAACGTCAACGCCACCTAGCTGTGAACTTGGCTATTAGATGCCACCTCAATCAGCAACTCGCAACGAACGTTGGAACTTCCCCTCCAAAGGAAAGCTTACTGGGGGATTTTTAGCGCTCTTAGAAAATCCGACGACTTTGGCCGGCTTTGAACCCGCGACCTTGGGAATAGAAGTTCAGCATGCTACCAGTTACGTCACCGAAGCCGCTTCACACTTAGTCAGTTGGAAATCTGAATCTGATCTCGCGCAAGTGCGTTGTCATGGCAACGTCTGATGGCTCATCCCTCATCAATTTAGTAGTGTTGCCATGTCAACCACTGATAGTTCTTGGCATTTTCTTATAATTCCGAAATCATTTTTCTCATCCCTTGGCGCAATGGTGGCTCATATCAAAAATTCTTTCAGACAAACGTTTTAGGTAATTATTAGGGGAATATTGTCCATTTTGTACGGTTTTGATATTGTGCCTATTAACAGAGATATGATTAATGTTTTCCGAAAAAAAACACTTTTTTCCACCCCTTTGGTCAATGGTTGGTGCTATCAAAAAACGTTTCAAACATAAATTTCTGAGCTTTATCCGACACATAGAAGAACTTTGAACGGATTCGATATTTCACATATTAAGAGAGTTATAGCAATATTTCATTTTTTTCGAAAAAAAAAAAGTCCCCCATTTTCATCCCCTTCGAGAATAACCAGTGATGGACGAAGCAAAGAGGATATTAAAAGTAGGTTGGCTCAGGCAAAGAAAGCATTTCTACAAAAAAGGAATCTGCTGACATCGAATATAGATTTAGGTATTAGGAAGTCATTTTTGAAAGCCTTTGTCTGGAGCGTGGCGCTCTATGGAAGTGAAACTTGGTCTATTGGTGCAGCAGAAAAGAGGAGAATTGAAGCATTTGAAATGTGGTGTTACAGGAGAATGATGAAGATCAGATGGGTAGATAGGGTTACAAACAAAGAGGTATTAAGACGAGTGGGAGAGGAGAGATGTTTCTGGCGACTGCTAATGAAGAGAAGAGATAGTTTGGTAGGACACATACTAAGACACCCAGGAATAGCAAGCTTAGTTATGGAAGGAAGGGTCGAGGACAAAAACTGTAGGGGTAGACCAAGGTTAGAATATGTTAAACAGATTGCCTCCGATGTAGGGTGTCGGAGCTATGTAGAGATGAAACGATTAGCTCAGGACAGGGAGGCATGGAGGGCTGCATCAAACCAGTCAAAAGACTGAAGACTCAAACAAACAACGACCGATTTCGCCCAGTAACGAACTCGTCCGAGATTTTATGGGTATACATATTCGGTAAAAAATTCAAAGTGATTGGTGCAAAATTACGGCAGTTATCGTGTCCACAAAAAACTGATATACATATATACATATATTACATAAATTATATATAAACTTTTGAACTGACGGTGGTTTTGGGGTCTGGGGGATGTGAAACGCGAAGATATGTCGAAATTTTCCGGAAATCGAAACATGGTACCCATTGCAATAGTTAGCTTTCTAATGAAATCTACCTAAAATACTACCGTCAACGACACCTAGTTGTGAACTTGGCTACTAGATGCCACCTCAATCAGCAACTCGCAACGAACGTTGGAACTTCCCCTCCGAAGGAAAGCAAACTCAGGTTTTTTAGCGCTCTTAGTAAATCCGACGACTTCAGCCGGGTTTGAACCCGCGACCTTGGCCATAGAAGTTCAGCATGCTACCAGTTCCGATACCGAATTCGCTTCCCACTGACATATGAAAACTGAATGTGATCTCGTGCAGTGGCGTTGTCATAGCAACTGCTCATGGCTCATCCCTTATCAATTAAAAGTAAAGTTGTCATGGCAACCTCTCTTGGCACTTGGCATTTTCTTATAATTTAAATCATTTTGTTCACCCCGTGGCGTAATGGTGGGTCATATCAAAAATTCTTTCAGACAAACGTTTTAGGTAATTATTGGAGGAATATTGTCCATTTTGTGCGGTTTTGATATTGTGCCTATTAACAGAGATATGATTAATGTTTCCCGAAAAACCCACTTTTTCCCACCCCTTTGGTCAATGGTTGGTGCTATCAAAAAACTTATTTGACATACATTTTTGGCACTTATCCGACACATATTATGAACTTTGAAGGGATTCGATATTCCATGTATTAAGAGAGTTATAGTGATATTTCTCTTTTTCGAAAAAAGCCCCCCATTTTCACCCCCTTTGCCCGATTTTGCCCATTAACGAACTCGACCGACATTTTATAGGGATACATATTATGTAAACAATTCAAAGTGATTGGTGCAAAATTACGGCAGTTATCGTGTCCACAAGAAACTGATATATATATCTATATATATAAAAATCAATGTAACGTGATAGTTTGTCTGTGGGTGGGTATGTATGTCTCCTATGCGTTCATATACCATTCGTCCGATTGCGATGAAACTTGGGTGAGATGTTGAGTACACTCCAAGGAAGGTTTCTGACTTAGTAAATCCATTTTACAATAGGTAGCGCACGCGTAGATTCAACAAATGAGCGACGATGCGCGAAGCATTTCAACAAAGTCCCGTATGTGTTCATATACCATTCGTCCGATAGCGATGAAACTTGGGTGAGATGTTGTGTACACTTCCGTGAAGGTTTCAAAATTAGTGAATACATTTCACAGTAGATAGCGCACAAGTAGATTCAACAAATAAGCGACGACACGCAATGCGTTTCAACAAAGTCCCGTATGCATTCAAATACCATTCGTCCGATAGCTATGAAACTTGCGTAAAATGTTGTGTACACTGCAGGGAAATTTTCTGGCTTAGTACATCCACTTTACAATAGGCAGCGCACGAGTAGATTCAACAAATGAGCTACGACGCACGAAGCATTTCAACAAAGTCACGTTTGCGTTCATATACCATTCGTCCGATAACGATGAAACTAGGCTGAGATTTTGTGTGCACTCCAGGGAAGGTTTCTAGCTTAGTAAATCCCTTTAAAAATAGGTAGAGCACGAGTAGAATCAACAAATGAGCGACGACGCGCAAAGCGTTTCAACAAAGTCCCGTATAATTTCATATACCATTCATCCGATAGCGGTGAAACTTGGGTGAGATGTTGTGTACACTCCAAGGAAGGTTTCTGGCTTAGTATATTCATTTTACAGTAAGTAGCGCACCAGTAGATTCAACAAATGAGCGATGACACGCGAAGCGTTTCAACAAAGTCCCGTATAAATTCATATACCAGTCGCCTGATAGTGATAAATGTTTGGTGAATTGTTGTGTACACTCCAGGAAAGGTTTCTGGCTAAGTGAATCCATTTTACAATACGAAGCGCACGTTTATATTCAACAAATGGGTGACTACGCGCGAAGCGTTTCGACAACGTCCCGTATACGTTCACATACCATTCATCCGATTGCGATGAAACTTGGGTGAGATGTTGTGTACACTCCAGGGAAGGTTTCTGGCTGAGTACATCCATATTACAATATGTAGCGCAAGAGTAGAATCAACAAATGAGCGACGACACGCGAAGCGTTTCAACCAAGTCCTGTATGCATTCATGTACCATTCGTCCGTAGCTATGAAACTTGGGTGAGATGTTGTGTACACATCATGGAAAATTTCTGGCTTAGTAAATCCACTAGACAATATGCAGCGCACAAGTTGATTCAGCAAATGAGGGACGACGCGCGAAGCGTTTCAACAACGTCCCGTATAAGGTCATATACCGTTCTGCCGTTAGCGGTGAAACTTGGGTGAAATATGGTGGACACTCCAAGGAAGGTTTCTGGCTTAGTAAATACATTTCACAGTAGGTAGCACACGAGTAGATTCGACAAATGAACGACGACATGCGGAGCGTTTCAATACAGTCCCCTATGTCTTCATATCCCATTAGTCCGATAGCGATGAAACTTGGGTGAGATGTTGTGGACACTTATGTGACGGTTTCTAACTTAGTAAATACATTTTACAGTAGGTAGCGCACGAGTAGATTCAACAAATGAGTGACGGAGCGCGAATCGTTTAAACAAAATCAGGTATGCGTTCATACACTATTCATCCGATTGCGATGAAACATTGATCAGTTATTGTGTACCCGCCAGGGAAGGGGACTTAGTAAATCCATTGCACAATAAGTAGCGCAAGAGTAGATGCAACAAATGGGTGACGATGCGCGAAGCGTTTCAACAAAATCCCCTATTGCGTTCATATAACATTCTTCGATTGCGATGAAACCTTGATGAGTTATTGTGTACACGCCAGGGAAGGGCTTCGACTTAGTAATACATTTCTCAATAGGGAGCGCACGAGTAGATTCAACAAATGAGTGACAGCGCACGAATCGTTTAAACAAAACCCCGTATACGTGCATATACAATTCATCCGAATGCGATGAATCATTGATGAGTTTTTGTGTACACGCCAGGGAAGGGTTTCGACTTAGTAAATCCATTTCACAACAGGTAGCGTACGAGTAGATTCAACAAATGAGTGACAGCGATGAAACTTTTGAAAGTAGTTGTGCACGCTTCCACGAATGGTTCTAAATTAGAAAATCCATTTTACGATAGCTTAGAGGCTGTTAACATTTTGTGTATCCAAAAGCACTTCAAGAAACAGAATTTCAACGCCAACACTTTCTTTGATTGGCATTGCAACGCATGCCGGGTACAGCTTGTATATATATATATATATATAGATAGATACATATATACATAAATTATATATAAACTTTTGAACTGACGGTGGTTTTGGGGTCTGGGGGATGTGAAACGCGAAGATATGTCGAAATTTTCCGGAAGTCGAAACATGGGACCCATTGCAATAGTTAGCTTTCTAATGAAATCTTCCTAAAACGGCATCGGATTTGGTTAAAGATACAACGCAGGCCTTGGAAAAAACAACGACGAGAAGTGGACAAAGAATTCAACCAGCTCTTTGACCGAGCCTAAGCTATTGCACAGGAACTGGGGGTGGAATTATCACGACCTCGCACAATTGTTCATCAAATTCACCGTGACAACCCACCGGCTGACAACGTGGAAGAGTTCTTACGAAAATCTATTTACATCCCTTTGCTTGATGAGGTCATTTCGGATTTGAAACGACGGTTTTCGGATTAAGTGCTAAAAGCGGTCAACCTAAATGTATTTATGCCGCCATTTACGAATTGTGACGAAAATACTGAACTACTAGTTAAGAGTGTAGCTGAGACGTACCAACACTTTCTCAAAGTACCAGTACAATCCGTGTAACATGAGTTTGAACTTTGGGTGCAAAAATGGGCAAGGGAGTCGAATGAAAATACCTCCAAAGCGAGTATTGTCAGTATCATTGAATAATGTGACAGAGCTATTTATCCGTCAATAAACACGTTGCTGAGAATTTTTGGCAACTTTGCCAATAAGTGTAGCAACTGCAGAAATATCTTCTTCGACCTTACGGCGGTTGAAAACATGGTTGAGAAGTCGTATGGGAGAACAGCGTCTAACAGGTTTAGCACTCATGCATGCACACGAAGACATCGACGTAGACTTAGAAAAAGAAATAACAAGATATGGGAAGAAGAGTGTGCGGCGCCGCGAATTTGTCGTTTAAAATTAGTTTTATCGCTAACATTCAGCACACTTTATCTTTTAGCTAAGTTTATTCACTGTCTGTGAATTTTAAACTTTTGTAGGCCTAAAAGTGACTGTGTTTGGGAAAGAACCGTTTCTTCATGTTTGTGCATATTGTACGTATTTTAATATCTTTGTTCGGAAAAAAATATGTATTTGCTAGCTTAAATACTTGTCATAACGACAGACCCCCCTGTGTAGGACTTGGCCCTGTTCATGCACATGACCCCCCCCCCCCCCCTAAAAGTAAAAGTCTGGGTACGCCACTGACGGCATACACAATATATTCAATTTATTAGTTATCCATTAAATGTCATGGAAGTTAGACGCAGTTAAACATTGAACCTATCAGCATACGTAGAATAATGTTGGCACCACAGTCACGTATGGGCTTTCGAAATGAATATGCAAATTAAACGTCTACCCCCATGTGCCAAATTTTGAATGGTTTGCCTTGAACTTGTTGCATTGTGCAAGCAAAAAGCACATAGTGACAGAAAATTTAAAAAATTCTCCGATAATACTGTAATAAAAGAAAAAAGAAAAAAGTATAGGGTTTACTGTAATAGAATAACAACATTGAGAAGAGCATTGAAAAAGACATATTATGATAATAAATGTCAAAATAACATACACAATTCAAAATATACTTGGAAAATCATCAATGAAGTTTTAAATAAACCCTCAAATACAACATCTGATATTAAAAGTATAAATGTAGGTGGATAGAAGGCAAAATTGAGATCTGCAATGTTCTCAATGTACTTCGTGTCAGTTCCTGCCACATTGTCTTCAAACATTGTTCCAATACCGGAGCGAACAGCAACAATCAATGAAGGCTTCATTTAATTTTACTTAGAACCTTGCTCCCCACAACAAGTATTTGGTATCATTAATAATGTTAAAATAACGAACACCTCCAATGATGGCGTAACTAGTAAACTACTTAAAACTTGCAACCGTGCACTCTCAGGTCCCATCTCAAAATTCGTCAACTGCTCACTAGTCAACGGTATCGTCCCTGATCCCCTTAAAATTGCTCGTGTTGTACCCATGTATAAACAAAATGGCAGGTCAGATCCTAGTAATTATATGCCCATTTCAGTACCATCTGAATTATCTAAAATCTTAGAAACGGTTATGAAAACAAGGCTTTTGAGCTATCTGGAGAAATACCATTATTTTTCTAAATTTCAGTATGGATTTCGTGAGAAGGCTGGGGTTAATTCTGCTATTGTTGATATCATAATCGAACTTCAAAACAATATAAAGGGAATAAGTCTGCCGGATTCTTTATTGATTTAAAAAATGTCTTTGTTACCGTTAGTCATCCACTGCTTGTATATAAACTGGAGAAGACTAGTGTGAGAGGAGTGCCATTGTTGTGGGTTAAACATTTTGTCAAACAGGCAACTAATAGAAGCAACTTATAAAGGGTGTCGTACGGTGTACCCCAGGGTTTTAATTCTAGGGCCGATTCTCTTCCTCATATATATAAATGACATTACCTTATGCCCTTTTAAGGGTAGATTATCTCTCTTAGCTGACGATACTTTGTTGTTTTACTTGTCTAAATCTGATAAGGAGCATATGTCTGTTATATCTTGGATGAATGGCTAAGGATGAATATGTTAACACATAATTACTCAAACACTGCAGTGGTCGCGCGTTCTACTATTGTAGAACAGGCCAATATCATTTCCAGCCCTGAGCGGTTGGCAACACCCGTGGCCTTGAGGGTCAATGTACCTTCCCTCCACACCCTTCTACGTACCACAGTGCAGTTTCGCATGTCTAGCTGTTACGTAATCAGCTTGAGCTCAACAACAATGTAGTGTTCTACTATTGTAGATCGCGCGACCTCTCATGTACCATTAGTGTTTCGTAATTCTCAAGTGAATTTATTTCCTCCATGCCCTTTTTGACAATTAAGTGATTATATAGTCAACCCCTGGCACTATCCAGCCCATGACAGGCTAAGGCCGACCAAGCGACCGCTGCCCAGCCATTTGGCCTGCAGATATTGGGGTGACGCGTGATCAGCGCGTCGGGTCCCTTCGGCCGTTAATCTTGGTATTCGTGATCGGGGCGCTGTCTCACTGTCAGACAGCTACTTAATTGTCCTCACGAGGCTGAGTGCACCCCGTTCCAACCCTCACGTCAGTTTTAAAATCCCTGACGGAGCCGGGGATCGAACCCGGGGCCTCCGGGTGAGCGGCAGGCGCGCTACCCCAACACCACGGGGCCGGCTATTAAGTGAGTATAGGCTATACGATTGAAAATGTAAGATCGTGACAGGGAGCAAGTGCGAATATGGTTGGAGGAGGCAGAAAGTGATAATGAAAGTGTGCTCGGTGTTGAGGCTGAAGACGAACTAGAGGAGGATTTTGTAGAAGAAACTGCAGAACACAGTGATACTGAGGACACACCAGGACCAAGAGTAGAAGAAGAAAAAGAGGATAAAGAACCTGTGCCGATACAGCCTGCTGTTCGAGAAACACATACAGATGCAACATCTATGTTTATGCGTGAGTTTTACATTGGGAGAGAAAATAGAGAAAGAAAAGAACCTTCTCGCTGGTATCTAGAACCCTTAGTTCCACGAACTTCAAGAACACCCAATTTCAACATAATACCGGCTTTTAATAGGCCTGGGCCTCAAGGGAATGCAAAACATACAACAAGTCCATTACCGTCATTGTCATGTCTTACAGATGATGAAATGATTCGACATGTAGTTTCATGCACAAACATATACAGTACATAGATAAGATAAATAAATTTAGCAGAGATGAATGAAAATCCATATACTGCTTCCAGTCTCCGACCGGGTCAGGAATGGAATGAATGAAGCCCCCGTCTAGCGGCGAGGATATGAACTGTGCCGGCTGCCGAGGCCTGACGCACTCCTCCAGGGCAATGATTAAATGAATGACACATGAAATGAAATGATAGTGGAGAATGTTGCCGGAATGAAATTTTTGACAGGGAAAACCGGAGTACCCGGAGAAAAGCCTGTCTGCCTCCGTTTTGTCCAGCACAGATCTCACATGAAGTGACCGGGATTTGAACCATGGATCCAGCGGTGAGAGGCCGGCGTGCTGCCGCCTAAGCCACGGAGGATTACCATTTTAGCAGAGATAGAGATGCTAAATATACAGATGAGTTGGAAATCAAATCTTTGCTAGGCATTATGTATATGTGCAGTGTTTTAAAATCAAGCAGGCAAAATGTGTTTGAACTCTGGGACAATAGTTGCGGGTCTGGTTGTGAGATGATCTATGTGACGATAAGTGAGCATCGATTCAGATTCCTAATTCGATGCTTAAGATTTGATGACATACGGACAGAGAACAACGTAGAGCTCTGGATAAGTTAGCTGCTATAAGGCTAATTTTCGACAAAATCATCTCAAACGCTGCTAATGCCTTCAGACCGTCTTATTATGTACCATAGGCGAACAGCTTGTGGCTTTTCGTGGAAATTGCCATTTTGGCAATATACAGTATGTCAAAGAAACCCACCAAGTTTGGAACTAAGGTTTATGCCCTAGTGTATTCATCCAACTATTATCCCACTAATCTAGAAGTGTACGGGCAACAGCCAGACGGTCCGTTTCGCAAGAGCAACAAGATAAATGATCTCGTGTGTCGTCTAGTAGAACCGATAGTTGGGTCACACAGTAATATAACAGCGGATAATTTCTTCTCATCGATCCCTCTAGCTAGAATCCTTTTGCAAAAATCTCTGACTTAAGTAGGGACTTTGAAAAAAAAACCGGAGATTCCTGAATGTTTTCTGCCGTGCAATGATAGGGAACCTTAAGCCAGCCCGTTTGGATTTCAAGACAAGTGTATGCTTGTATCCTATGTTCCACAGAAGAACAAAGCAGTGTGTGCTATATCAACCACGCACTACAACAATGCAATTGATGGTGACACTGGAGGAGAGAAGAAGCCTTGTATCTTCACAACATACAACCAGACTAAGCATGGAGTGGACATTT
Source organism: Meconema thalassinum (assembly GCA_946902985.2). Lineage (NCBI taxonomy): Eukaryota > Metazoa > Arthropoda > Insecta > Orthoptera > Tettigoniidae > Meconema > Meconema thalassinum. The sequence goes on from OX336388.2 coordinate 1,410,501,013, forward strand.
TAGATAAAAATGAGTAGACATTTTGGCGTGTCTAGGAATTCCCGCAGGTGGCCACTAACAAACTTTTTTCATGTTATGAATGTTGCGGGTGTGAACGCTATCAACATTTACAGAGCCACAAGAATGATGCAAATATCTGTCGTAGGCAATTTCTGAAGGATTTGGCATTTGAACTGATGGAACCAGCAATAAGATACCATGTCACCATGGAGACCCTGCCAAAAGAGATACGACGGAGAGGAAAACGTTTGCTTCGTATCCCTGAAGAAACTCCAGCGCTAAGAGTGCAAGCTGGTACAGTAGGAAAGTGTTTTCTCTGCGGCAGGCGTCGCAATAAATCAACGAGGAAGACTTGTGACACGTGTCTGACATGAGTGTGCCCGGACCACCAGAAAGGCGTGTGTGATGACTGCTACGAATAGACACTTCCTGTAATAATAATAATAATGTTATTGGTTTTACGTCCCTTTTAACTACACTGGCTTTTAGAGACGCCGGGGTGCCGGAATTTTGCCCCGAAGGGGATCTTTAACGTGCCAGTAAATCTGCGGACACGGCTCCCTCGCATTTGCGCACCCTCAAATGCCAGCTGACTGCGCCAGGATACAAACCTGCAACCCTTCCTGTAATATAAGGAAATCATTGTTCCTCAAAGTGACATTACAAAGAAAGGTTCATTTTTTTAAAAATTTTGGATATCTTTGGACACTTTTCAGTTGTATTAAGTAAAAATAATGCTGATATGACGCTTACAGAAACACTTATCGTGTAATTTTGTTTAATGATATGGGTTTATAAAAAATAAAAGTTTAAATCATAACATGGGTTTTATATCGTATATTTTACACACCCAAGTCCAAAATAATTCATAAAGTTATTTTAACAAGTGTAAAAAAATAATTAACCTGTCTTCTACAATAGTAGAACGCGCGACCATTCACGTAACGCTATGAGGCGCGACCACTGCAGTGTTAATACCTTGGCTTGATAATAGACAATGCTCCTTCTTGGGCATCACATATAACGAATATAAAAAATAAAATCTCAGCTTTAGTTGGAATCTTTGCTAAATCAAGTATTATGTAACAACACAGATACTTTGTGTAATATAGTTCGCAATGACTCAGTCTCGGCTCTCATACCAATGTTTCATCTGAGGAAGGGCTTCACAAACTAATCTGAATAATCTTGAGATTCTACAAAACAGGACTTTTAGGTCAATGCATGGATTTCATTGTTTATGCCCTCGCTGTAGAATGTACACTGAAACTAATACAGGGTCTTTGAAAAAGGTTGCAGCAATTTCAAAAAATCTTATCTCCCGTTGTCAGTGAGATAAAGTAATAATTCGACCTGAGAACTAATCGAAAACTCATCAAGTGTTAGTTTTAGATGTGACTGTACTCCTCCATTGACTTTCAGTCGATGCTCAGAATGAGTGCGCGACAGGAAGCTGCTATGCCGGTCCTATTCAATGGCCCCCTAGAAGCCCCGACTTGACACCCCTAGTCTTTGTTTAAAATGGGGATACGTAAAAAACATTGTATTCAGTGAACCGGTCAGATATCTGTAACATTTAAGACAACGCAGCACCGCTGCTGTTGCAACAATCCCGCCTGAGATAATCCAGCGCACTTGGGCCAAAATCGACTATCGACTGTATGTTTGCATAGCAACTAAGGGAGCGCACATAGAAACATTATCAGATATGAGCAAAGAAACTTTTTGAGTTGGTAAATTTAATTTTAAAAAATACTCGTTTTAATATCTCAAGTAGTTCCTGAGATATGATTTTTTGAAATTGCTGCAACCTTATTCGATGACCCTGTATATTGCCTTGGAAACTGCTTGTATCTATCAATTCCACTTTAATTATAAATAATAATAATAATTGCATAGTCACATAATCACTAACAGTACATTTTCCTTCGTTAGTGAAATTCACATGCACTGCACAAGACAAAAAAACTAAGTAAAATGTAGTCAGCAATAGAACGACTAAATTTGGAGCCAATGCACTCCAGCACTCTCTCATCTCTGTATACCACCATGTACCACTTGATCTAGCATGAATCTCTCAAATTGGACCAATTCGTGAAAAGTTGAAATGGTACTATTTGTTGACTCTGTGTTTGAGTCTTCAGTCTTTTGACTGGTTTGCTGAAGTTCTCCATGCCTCCCTGTCCTAGGCTAATCGTTTCATCTCTACATAGCTACCACACCCTACGTCCCAGGCAATCTGTTTAACATATTCTAACCTTGATCTACCCCTACAGTTCTTGTCCTCGACCCTTCCTTCCATAACTAAGCTTGCTATTCCTGGGTGTCTTAGTATGTGTCCTAGCAACCTATCTCTTCTCTTCATTAGTAGTCGCCAGAAACATCTCTCCTCTCCCACTAGTCTTAATACCTCTTCGTTTGTAACCCAGTCTACCCATCTGATCATCATTCTCCTATAACACCACATTTCAAACGCTTCAATTCTCCTCTTTTCTGCTGCACCAATAGTCCAAGTTTCACTTCCATAAAGTGCCACACTCCAGACAAAGGCCTTCAAAAATGACTTCCTAACACCTAAATCTATATTCGATGTCAACAGATTCCTGTATAAATACTTACCTTTCCTGAGCTAACCTACTTTTTATATCCTCTTTGCTTCGTCCATCACTGGTTATTTTGCTTCCTAAGTAACAGAAGTCTCCTACTTCCTTTAGTTTTTCACCTGCCAATTTGATGTCCTTAGAGGATTCTGATTTATTTCGGCTGCATTCCAATAATTTTGTTTTACATTTATTAATTTTCATCATGAATTCTTTCCTCAAGACGGAGTCCATACCATTCAAAAACCTCATTCAAATCCTCAGGCGTGTCGGCCAAGATGATTATGTCATGACTCTAAATGTATAATAATTTACTCTTTTCCACATTCTTCCAAATATTTTTAACGTTTATCAGTACTTTGTATTATATCTTCAAAGCATGAGAATGCACGTTTGCTTGCACTCTCATTTTCTCGAATTATATTGTAAGACTTTTTCCTTATTCATGTATTGTGAAACTCTAATTTGTCAAAAGCATCGCTTCAATTGCATATTTGTATACTGTAAATGTATTATAATTTAGCCTATGTATAGTTAGTCCGTCATCTGTGTAATGAACTATGTACTGTTCCCCACGACAGAGCTCTGCTCTCGGGAATCTTCTTCTTGACGAATAAATAAATACATTGAGACAAGGGTTCAACTAGGCCTACCCAACGAACGTATGTTTCTAAACCTAAACGATGATGGCTAGTAGAGTACTTAGTACTGGGGCAGGTAGAAAGCCTCAAGTAGCTCATCCGGTCCCCCATCTGTTCCTTGTACTAACAGCATGTCGGAGACAGCGCTAGCTAAACAGCAATTAATAATACCTGATGGCTCAAACATGCGTGAACACGAGTGCGGAGAGGGGAAAGGTGGAAAAGGAATGTAGTGGAGACACTAACGTGCAGCTAGCCACGGTGGGTGAGTGGTTATCGTGTCGGTCTACCTAACTCCAAGTTTGCAGGTTCGCTACTGGCCGTGGTAAGTGATTTTCGAAAGGCGGAAAAATTACGACACGCATGTCATACGATGTCAAAGAAACCATTTGATTTCAGTAGGCCGTGTTCATAATGGCAAAATTAATCTCGGGAGTTTACTCCAACACAAAGTTCCTCATTTCTCTACTAGAAAGCGCTAGGCCTATAGTGTTCAAGGAACTTAGCTATCTTCAAGGAACATCGAAATTCGACATGCAAGCTACCCTCTGGGTGTCAAATAACAAAGCTTGCACCTGGCACCCGAGGCCATACGATGATATTATTATTATTTACTAACGTGCAATACTGCTACTGCTAAAGTTACAGTAAGAGCCGATGTGAACATTTCCGTAGCAATGAGAGAATTGAATGTTTCTCCCCTCTTAACCATGCTGCAGCAAGTGAACTCGCCCACATACCGACCTCGTTGCTTACGCTTGTGCCATCAGGTAGTCTAATAATTGCGGTATATGTTTTATGCCACGGGCGGTGGGGAACTTTCGAGGCCCCCGAAAACTAAAAGAAAGAAAAAAAAAACTGCTCATGAGTAAGTACAAATGTTCGTGCTCACTTTTGCGACGTTTGCATGGGCTTAAACGGCTTTGGTGGCGTAATTGGTTGCAAGCTGAGCTTCTATGCCCAAGGTAGCGGGTTCAAACGCGGCCGAAGTCGTCGGATTTTTAAACAGCGTTAAAAATTCCTCAGTATGCCTTCCACGGAGGGGAAGTAAAGACGGCGGTCCCATGTCATAGATTTATGGCATGTAAAAGACCCTTCCACGAATTGCACTTGTGTGAAGCTAAATTATAGGTTAAATTTGAATAACGCTCTTATATTCCAACGTTCGTCGCCAGGAGCCGACTGCGGTGGGATCTAGTAACTAAGTTCAGAACTAGTTGGTCGTCGACGGTGGCGTTTGGTAGCAAAAATTTGAACTACTTGAAAATTCAATGTCTGCAGTCCTTACTTGAATTAAAAACAGATAACACACACTAATACAGCCATCACAATTAACACCGGTTATCAGACAGATTCTGCTCAGGAGAGCTGGATGTCCAGAAATCGAATGTTCGAAACCCAACGTTCACACGGGGCATCCTGTGTATGGATTTCCATATCCCCAGCAACAAATACTAGTGCTTTGTATGTATAAGTCCCGGGGAAGCTACTCAAATTATACATGGTGTTCAAAGAATTTTCAATGTCAATTTTCCTGACTTTTCCTGACCATTTTTCAACAAAATTCCTGACTCGCGAAGTCATCGTAACATCGGAAAAAAGGTTTATTGAGCAAATATATATATAAAACGCTCGCCTCTTTATTCATGTAAAATACAAAATAAAGTAAATTATAATGCAATAATACATAAATCAAAGTACTTAATAACCTGAACTATAGTGATGGGGTTGCCACATCCCTACGCCAACGCCAAAAAAGCGTACAAACAATAGGTAAAAGAGGTTTTTACTATGATGTACTGTAAAAATGGAAACTTACCATAATGTCCAGTGAGTTATTGCTTTTTATCATCAGAGATTAGTTGAACTAGTAACTTGAAAATATGACTGTAAATAACAAAATGCTGTATGGTTAATATAAAATTCCTGACTTTCTAACACTTTTCGCCATTTTTTCCTGACTTACGCCATTTTCTCACACTTTTTCCTGACTTTTCCTGACCAAAAACAAAATTCCTGACTTTTCCTGCCTGTGGACACCAGGTTATAGACCCAAAAATTCACTGTTACACACAACACTACGGTCACCACAGAAACACAGATTATCAGACAATTTCAATACACAACCAAGTACGCAAGGCTATTAATCAAGATGTTCTAAGCCCCTAAAATGAATTAACTACTATAGTACGTCACTTCACCGTGTTTTGTCTCGTTGCGTAGTGACTAGAATTCTTGGCTGACACCGCGGAGGTCCGGGTTCGATACATGGATCTGCCAAAAAATTTAATTCTGATCTGAGGGCTGAAACAGAGTACACTCAGCCTTTTGAGGCAAAGCTGAGAAAAGGTAGATTCGATTCCCATCGCAGCCATCCTGGAATTGGATTTCCGTGGTTTTCAACTACCGCTCCAGGCAAAAGCCTGAATGGTTCCTGACTTAAGGCCATGACCGCCTCCTTCCCAATCCTCACCTGAATTACAAATACACACTAGTTCCGACACCACAATAACACAGTTTATCAGGCAAATTCTGGGGCTAAATGACCACGGTGTCCAATTTAGGGCCACAGCCGCCTTCTTCCCAATCCTCGCCTAATTACAAATGTACACGACTGCAGACACACAGTAACACAGGTTATCAGTCAATTTGTATTATGTAAATATAATATAAACATTAGCCTACACCCAAGCACACGGGGCTAAATCACCACGATGTCCAAGCCCTTCAAATGAAACAACAACGTTATTGCAAGGATAATATTATTAACGTAACTTTCAGTTTCAAGTCATTTCCTCCATTATTCTACATCCTGGAATTCTGTTATTGGGAATATGTGGAGTTACAAATTAGAGGAGAGAAGTATTCGTGAAGAGTTAGTTATTGATTCTGTTCCGCCCCTTAACCTATTCTTCAAGTAGGTAACGAATACTTCTCTGTTATCTGATGTGATATACTTAGATGAATCTGATCCAGACGAAAGTGAGAATGCAGAACACAACGATACCGAGCCAAAAGGTAACAATGATGAGCATTGTAGACAATGGCAATAACAGTGATGGATCATTTTTAGCCTAGCACGTTAGCCATCCTGGAACTGTTTTTCCATGGTTTCTCCACTTCCACTCCAGGCAAATTCCGGGATGGTACCAAGGTCATGGCCGCGTCCTGCCCCAATCCCACCTCAGTTACAAATACACACAGTAGTAGGCATACAGACCTCACAGTGCCACAGGTTATCAGACAAATTCTGCACACACCCAAGTACGCCGGACTGCATGACCACAAATTCACAAAGCACCTAAAGAATCAACTACAACAACAGATTTGTAATCCAACAATACGTTGAAACGAAATCTTGTATTTTGACGTCGAGAATAAGATCAATTCTTGGCCATTTTCTCGTTGTTCACCGCTTTGAAAAGGTAGATGCCTGAGAAAACCCCACATCTCTCTTGGTTACTCAACAGATCACATTCTAAACTGCTCGTGGATGACAAAACACAATAACCTATCTCTAACTGTAATCAATGCACGGGCCACCCTCAGGGTGGCTTAAACAGGGCCTATCCTAACAGCATTTATTTTCTATGACTCAATCTAACTTGTTTCTTGCATCAGAAATTTACAACGGGTTGTAATTTTGAAATCAGGTATCAATAACCTACAATACATACACCAGGTGCTAACAATCCCATTAATGTAAATACAGTAGCCTACATAAACGCTGCCACGAAAACATTATCATGTTCACTTGAGCTTGATCGAAGACCATTCTCACAAATACTGTAACTTGGACCGACTTCAATATATACTGAATACTGGATATCGCTTCTCTGATTTACATACGGTAAGTAACTTAACCTCAGCATTATCATATTCGAAATGTTTCCAGTCCTATCATAGTCTGACGTTTGGGAAATTCATACAATGATTGAAACCATATTAACTTACTTACAACCTACCAACAAGGCGATTACCTCTTGTCTCCCGAAGAATCTTACTTTCAGGGAAATGTTAACACACACTCTTGTATTCCCCGTAATGTACAAATAATTTCTAGGAATGTTGTGTATGTATTGCTTTCATAAATTGTCGTGGTGGAGAAGGAGAGGCAAGGCACATAATCATTTCTTTCATAATACCGGTAGTTGCTGTAAACAAACTTTTGGCATACCTGCGACCTGGGAAGGAGGTTTCCTGAACGAATAACATTTTATTACCATCCAAAAAACCTTATATGAGTCGAAATAATAAGTGATATAGAGGTCCTAACTAATACATAACCTTCAGTGTGATGACAAACATGCAACGCAAAATTTGCGTATAGGCCTATACAATAACCTACCAACAAAATGGCATTTGTTTCAGAAACTAAATAATCCTCATTCTACATGACGTAAATAGAAACGTTCTCAAGTATCACTTTTCACGCGGATACTCATTCATAAAAGATATAAGCAACACACCACAAAAAATATGGTTTTCATCCCTACCACAATACCGATCAGCTGATCAATCGTTAGAGTCGCTGAATGATGGCCTGTACATAACGATGGCCGTGCCGCGGACGTCTGGATTCGATTCCCGGCTCCACCAAAATACATAATTCTGGTCTGAAGGATGGATCGTGGCCCACTCAGTCTCGTGAGGCAGAACTGAGGAGATGGTTTCGATTCCCACCCCAACTATCCTGGTAGTGGTTTTCCACTTCTACTCCGGGTACCTAAATTAAAGCCACAGCTGCCTCCTACTCGAATCCTAACCCCAATTACATATGCACACATTAGTACAGTCAGCACGATGACACAGGTTATCAATCAGTTTCCACACTCACATAAGTAAAAGGATGTCACAGAAAACCCTAATTGAATAATTCCACTTGGACTACTTCTAATTGAGGCGAATGCTCCTAATTTAAGTTCACGGTTGTCTCCATCCCAATTCTCAGCTGAATTACAAATACACACACTAATACAGCCATCACAATAACACAAGTTATCAGACAAAATTCCTCACTCCCCCGAGTACACGGGCCACGATGTCCAAGCCCCTCAAAAGAAACAACAACAACAACCTACTCTGTCAGTCGCGGTGAAGGGAATAAGACCTCCGAGGTATGGGGTAGGACGACTGGTTCATTCCACCCAAGTTGGGAAAAGTGGATATCCTACTTATCATATATTTAACTGTAATTGATGGTTCTACAAGTACGTTTCGTTTAAATAAACAGAGATAAGATTTATAAATCTCCTAAAATGTACTACAGCGGTAAACTCATTCTGTTTCTTTTTCTAACAGAGAAAAAGTTATAAGCCATAATAACATTTTGGAGGCTTGATTTTCCTCGAGGTGTAGTGGCTAGCATTATTGGCTAACACCTAAAAGAATCTGAGGTTTGGAACGGGGTGCACTCAACCTTGTGAGGAAAAACTGAGAAAATTCCCATTTTCGCCATCCTAAAACTCGTTTTCTGTGGTTTCCCACTTCTTCTATAACAGAAGTAATTACACGGATGGATCCTGACTTGAAACCACGGCCGTCTCTTCCTAATACACGTCTCAATTTCAAGAAGACACACTTCTACAGACACAGAATAACACATGTTTTCAGACAAAGTCACACTCACCCAAGTACACGCGGTTGAAATGAACACAATGTATACGCCACTAAATCGAACTAACGAAGGCATACTAATATCGATATAGACTGTACGAAACTCTCATACAGTCTCATACTACAGGAATAATTTTCGCGCCCAGTTAGGATGCAGAGATCAAAGTCAAATGCTACTTGTTCCACTTCAGCGCATGTGTGCTGCCAATTGTATTTAATAACTATTCTAAGCTGTAATTAAATTAAATTAAATTAAATTAAATTACAAGCAAGGCCAGACCAAGCAAAATTGCAATTGCTAATGGAAAGCTTAACCTATGATAGTAATTAAAACGTACCTCACAATTGCAACTATCCACAACCTTTCCAGCTAACCACACATCCTCGAGACTCTTCTGACGTTTAGAGGTAATGTTCTACCTCTCTTCCTCTGTGATGATTATGTTGACACACACCACTGAATTTTAGGAATATCGTTCACTTTACTGCAGTTTGTGAGGGATCTTGACTGAAGTCACCTCAACTAAATTCTTTACAATACCTCACACACTGCAGTAGCATGCAATCGTCACTCTACTTCAGTATCAATCATTATATTAGCATGAGATTTCACTAGTTCGCCTCATTTGGACTTGAAGTAAACAGGAAAGGTTATAGGAGTCGAAAATGAAAGCTTATGCGACTTGATGCAACCGGACCAATATGTGCGAATTGTGTTATTCTTTTATTTACATCGAGATTGCATCGAGTTAACGTTCCATAGGAGCGTTGCGGAAGCAGTGATCTCGGAGGCAACGATTGGAGTCTGACTGAGCCTCGGCCTGCGTTAATTGTTGCAGAGAACTTCTACAAAAACCACAGCCGACTCAATCCGACCCTATAGTAAAGAGTAAACAGGCTCATCGAGTCGGCTCTGATTTGCTGCTACTAAGTGTTGCCACCAGAATGAAAATTCCCTAAATCCTCCCTTTACAGGTAGAGTAACTAAATTGTAAATATATCACGGAGTAAATAATGTGGGTTTATCCCATTGAACTGTAGGTACTACTGGAACAACTCCTCCCATGGTAACCCTCGCTGAAAACTGGTTGGTTGGTTCCTTAGTTTAGGGGCTGCGACAACGCGGTCATGTAGCCCCGTGTACTTTGGGTGAGTGTAGAATCTGTCTGATAACCGGTGTTAATTGTGATGACTGTATTAGTGTGTGTATCTGTTTTTTTAATTCAAGTAGGGACTGCAACTTTGAATTTTCAAATAGTTCCTACTTTTGCCGCCAAACGCCACCGTCAACGACTACTAGGCCTAGTTCAGAACTAGCTACTAGACGCCACCGCAGTCGGCTCTTGGCAACGAACGTAGCAACCAAAGAGCGTTGTTTACATTCTTAACCTATCCAATTTAGTTTCACACAGGTGTAATTAGTGGAAAGATCTTTAACATGCCATAAATCTATGACATGGGACCGCCGGCTTTACTTCCCCTCCGAAGGAAGGCATACGGTACTGAAGGATTTTTAACGCTCTTAAAAATCCGACGACTTCGGCCGGGTTTGAACCCGCTATCTTGGGCACAGTAGTTCAGCATGCTACCAACTACGCCACCGAAGTTTCCTCATCATCCCCTCCTAGACGTGCACTACCAGGCGTAACTAGTCGCACCATAAACTGTCATACCCATTGAACTATAGATACTACTGGAATGCCGACTGTATGGGAGAAAAGTGCGGTTTTTGGTGCGACTAGTTACGCCTGGTAGTACACGTCAAGGAGGCGAGTGTGGCGTATACGTACGGCGAGATACAAGTAAAAGAGGTACTTCGTCAACACCATGGCCGTGCATGGCTATCATCATAGAGTATGGTTGGTGGTTGGTTAGTTCTTAAGTTTAGGGGCTGCGAAAACGCGGTCATGTAAGTAGGGGAGTGATGAGAGTTCTGCTTCACTCTAGAACCCTCCTTGCCCCACTACTAAGCCTCAGCAGTAGTGGAGTACTAGGAGTTCTGCCCCACTTCAAAACCCCCCTTGCTCTACTACTAAGCCTCAGCCATGTTAAATATCTCTTGAACGCATGGTCCGATTTTGACAAATGAGGTATTGTTGGACTCGGGCTGACGTCCTCTTTGCTATGGACCACTCATTATATTTTTCAAAATTTTTTTGAAAATTTTTGTTTTCGAAAATAGGCGATAGTTTGAAAACCAAACAGGATAGAACGTTGTGCCATGGCTCAAACGAACAGTCTTTATGACCTTTATTTTTTGTAATAAAAAATTTTTATTTTTTATATTTTTTTGAAAACACTCGAATTTTGAAAATCCTATATTTTGGAAACTAGGAACTCTACAAAAAAAATTGTTTAACGTAAATCAATGGTCCCTACCCCCTCTACCCCCAAAATAAATTTAAAGTCTCTAGAATGAAAACCTGCAGTAGTGTGGTAAGGACAGAGCTGCTTATAAAAGCAAGTGGTGAGCCCCTGCGACCTTGGAATGGAAGGAGCCATGCTAGGAGGGCGTGCTTGGATTCGTTTTTTTCGTCTCGTTGTGCTCTTTACGGGAATGTCGGTGTCGAAAAGGTGAAAATCTGGAAACACAGTCTTTTTGGGGTAAAAACGTGATTTTAGACTTTTTGCTATATCTCGCGAACCAATCATGCTAGAGGCATGTTCGACAGGTCCAAGGACTCGGGGTGACGTCCTCTCTGCTATGGACCACTCGTTATAATTTTTAATAAAATTGGAAACTCGATTTTGGGGTAAACACATGCTTTTTGTGATTTTGCCGATATCTAACGAACCAATAACGTTAGAGGCATGTACGACGGGTCCAAGGACTCGGAGTGACGTCCTCTTTGCTATGGACCACTCGTTATATTTAAAAAAAAAATTGGAAACGCGATTTTGGGGTAAACACGTGTTTTTTGTGATTTTTGCCGATATCTCACGAACCAATAACGCTAGAGACGTGTAGGAGGTGTCCTAGGACTCGGGGTAACGCCCCCTTTCGAGTGTGGTAGATATTTTTTTCAAAAAATAATTCACAAAGGGCCTAACGCCATACATGTTGAAAAAACGTTTTCTTTTTCTTTACCTGTTTATAATGTCCATGAAGCGTGGTGGTTGAGAGAGACGATACGGCTGGGTGTGTGTGTGTTTCAACGAACCTGTCGCTGACCACGGTGGCTGTGCTCAATAGATCAATCGCTATTTCGGCGGGTCGGTGTATGACAGAGCGAGGGTGCGTTTTCTGATATTTTACCTTTAACGTGTAAACGGTAATGAGAGCTAGGTTCTATGTTGGTCGAAGCGAGTAGAGAAAACAAACTTGCCGAGGAGGTGAAGGTCATTTGAGCTTATTGGAAGGCATTGATCTGACTTGACAACAAGTGCAATGGAAAAAATGACCAAGACGCTTGAAGGTGAAATAATCTGACCATCGTGGTGGCAGGGGAGTGCGAAAGGCGTGCACACATGTGTGAAACCACAGGCACGCTAAACCAGTGACATCCTGTCTTGCTTCGTACGTGACAAAATGCAAGTCCATGTGAAATTTGATCTACCGCAGGTGTTCACCTTGGACGTTATCTGTCCACGTGCATGATAACTGTTAACAAGTCACATCCTGTTTTGCTTCGTACGTGACAAAATGCAAGTTCATGTGAAATTTGATCCGGCACAGGTGTTCGCCTGGGACGTTAGCTGCCCACGTGCACGATAAGAGAATGTTCAAAGCGTGGGAAAAAAAAAGATTATACATGCAATGTGATATATAAAGACACGTCGCTGACATTTCCACTCGCACTTATGTGACTACTTTTGAACACGCTACAGCGTTGTGTGAAACACTTGGCCTTGTTTAACAGTTTTGGTGTTGGTGGAAAATACTTATTCTTGTTGTGAGGTAGGTATATATTTATTCATTTATACATTTATTGATTTATATATAAATACATGCAATTATTTATTGATTAGGTAATTAATGATTTTATTTATTTATTTGTTTGCAGATAACCGGCATACCTTACATGTCTGAGGGAGAAGAAACCACTGCACTTTTGAGCCCACTAGAAGGGAAGAGTAACAAGTCACTGCAAGTAAAGGTGAGATGATTTTTTTAAACTAACTTGTTTCATTTTTTGTTTTATGTTTTATTTTATGAAATGTATGTATTAACCTGAATTTAGGTATTTATAGCGGTTTATTTTATTTATTTTTAGAAACTTGGAAAGAATAGCCTTACCGCCGTAGCAGTCGCTGAAAAAAAAACAGAAACGCACTAAAGCGAAACCACTGCCAAAGAGTGAACTGTTTAAAACTCAGGTAAGTCCAACTTAAAAATGCTATTCCATTTTACCACTACTGAAAACTCGTAGACAAAAAAAAATTCATTACCTGTACATGACTGGGACAATGATTGCTTTCTTGATGAATGGCTATGTTGTTGTTGTTGACTGGGAAAAGTACAAGGCCATGTTGGATTTTCTAAAAATAAAAATAATAAATTTAATTTATGGGTGGTTCCCTATGGACTCAACGAATATCCACAGGTTTGAACATGATAATGTGAACAAAATGACATGACATTCATTTTTGTTTATAAATTGGTTAAAGGGAGGGTGGGGGAATGTAAATGACTGTAGCTTTATAAAAAAGAAAATAAGTACATGGGTTACTGTTAGTGCCAACATACAGTTTATTTTTAATGGTGTTTTGATATATTAATGCCAATTAACGTTAACGTTTTATTTACAAGTATTGATTGATTGATTGATTGAGTGATGGGTTATTTTGTTTGCTTTTAGGTGTCGTCATGTGCCATTAACGTAATGAACAGACAGTGAACAAGCATGCATTATGCTTTAAAGTACTCTGTGCAATGTTAATAACTTACAATAAGAAAAAGTTTTATTATAACACATGGCGTTAGTACCAAATACAACAAGTGAGCAAGTTGGTTTACCACGTGGGTTAAATTTAAAATCAGAACATGATCGATGGTTAACATTTGAATCCTGGCCTGTAGGCTTTTTGTCGACGCATGAACTTGCAAAAGCCGGTTTTTTTTACTTGAACCGAGAAGATGTGGTGCGCTGTGTGTTTTGTCGTATTGAACTTTCACACTGGGAAGAAGGGGATGATCCCTTTAGAGACCATTTGCGATGGTCTCCTCACTGTCCTTACATGCTTGGAAAGCAAGTGGGTAACCTACCCGTGCATTCATTTTACCGAACCACAAGGCCTTTGGCCGCTACTTACGTTGCTGAATCACAAATAAATAATAATAATGATGTATTACCAGCCAACGGAAGTGTCGATATATGTGGTCCATATGCCATAGACAGTGTTGAATTGGCGTGTGCTTTTGAAAAATTGGGAGTTTGCAAGACTAAAGCACTAGCACACCCAGAGTACAGCTCTGTTGAAAAACGTTTCGAATCTTATAAAAATGTTTGGCCATTAATATTAAAACACCTTACCAAACAGCTAAGTGAAGCTGGATTTTTTTATACTGGTGAAGGGGATAAAACAATATGTTTTTATTGTGGATTTGCTTTAAAGGATTGGCAAATGACTGATGACCCTTTTGTGCAACACGCTCGTTGGTTACCAAACTGTAAATTCATGGTGTTGCTTAAAGGTCAGGAATTTGTGAACACTATTCGTAAAGAAAAAGTGATTGCAGCACAAGACATAAAAGTGCCTTTAGAGTTAGAGCACGCGGAGCAAATACATAAGGCTGAAAGAAAAGACTTGTGTTACGAACAGATACAAAAGTGTGACCAACAATTATGTAAAATTTGTTATCAAGATGAACTAGGTGTTGTATTTTTACCCTGTGGACACATGATAGCCTGTGTCAAGTGTGCATTAGAACTTAACACTTGTGCTATATGCAGAAAAGTAGTATCTGCTACAGTTAGGGCATTTCTTGCATAACTAGTATAATTTATTCGCCATGGATAGTGCAAAATCCCTAATTGCACAATATTATTAAAGCTGTTTTAGAGTGTAATAGATATGATTTTGTTTTGTTTATAGACTACTACAATGAATGTTTTGAATGCTGTGGGACAATCATGTGGCTTAGAGACAAAGAAGCTCAGCGAATTGCCAATGCATATTCCATTCCGCATTATCAAGATTCGGAAATTGAAAACAGCATATGGTGATCGTGTACTTTGTGTATGTGAAAACTTTGAGACATTTCTGCCTATACGGTTTAATGATATGTCGGAGAGTGTTTTTGATGAAGTCAATAATGCTGTGCAACCTGTACACTTAATTTATGAAGGTTTTAAAAACAATAGGTGCATGGTTCGTTTTAATTAAATAAATAAATAATGTGAAATAATAATGGAAATTATAAGTAATGACAATATACTGAAAAAGAAAGAAAATATGTGCATAGAATAGTAATGTTTTAGTGTTTAGTGTTGTCTTTAAAAGTATTATGATGAAACCAAAAAAAATGTATATAAAGTTTGTAAATAAATGCAAAATGATGTTACAATGCTGTTTTATTTTATACAAAGTTAGTATATTTAACATTGCAGAGTATACATGATTATGACAATAAATGCATACTGAATACAAGCCTTTCTCACATTACAATAGTCTGTTATAGTTTTAAACACAAGGCTTGTTGTAGATCATTTTATAGCAATGTCCCTTTAATGTTGTTTTCGAAAAGTGGGGAAGCCACAATGGTTGTATTGACATAAAAACCTTATGGTTATTACTATTTAGTCACTTTGATCCCCTTGCAGATCAACAGTAGATGACCTAGTTGTTCCACTCTTTAAAACGACAACAACAACACTACCTCTTGCATAGTTTGTGATGTTGATGGCTCTTGCGACGTGGAAGATGGATTAAAAATAACTTTGAGAACAGGGGTTAAACGTTGATCATTAAACAATGCACTATTTTGAGTAGCAATATGGTTTTCTTGATTTTTTGTCGACGGCAACTGTGTTTCATGCGGTACACTACATTGATGATCACTGACACTTAAAACCTCACTATCTTTACTTTTTAGGTCACTACGACAATGTTTGGAACGTTGCTTTGAACAACGCCAAATAACAGTTCCATTTTTATTGGTTCGTTTCACAATATATGAATATCCTTTATAGTATGCGTAAGGCTTACCATACCTAGTCACTGATACTTCCATATCAACTGTCGAGCATAGACTAAGCTCTAGTAAAGTCAACTTGGTAATAAGAATACTAGTTTAATGTGAGAGCAAATATGGATCCAAAGAGTTCAGGTAAAAGTGAAAGCAAATAAGCAAATATTAGAAACAAGAGTTGGGGTGAAAGTGGTCGCAAAGTGGTAGACCCATTACACAATAATTTCAGCACGACGAAGCTCTTGTTCAATTTCTTTGATTTCCCAATCGTGACCAGTATGGCCAGATTGACGTGAGGCATGCAACAACTGTAGCCGCTGGACGAGCTTATTGGGATTGTGCCAGTATACAAATTTAACAAATGGATTTTTAGGTGTAAACAAAGCATTACCATTATCATGATCATTATCATCATCGTCATTATCATCATCATGATCACCATTATCATCATGACCATCATCACTGTTACTATATAGTCCTTTTTGATCCTCTTGCAATACCACTTTATTTATAGTCTGAGTTGATTTTGACAGTGTTGAAGGCTTTTTGGACGTTGACAACTGTCCTAACATGACGTTTTGAGGACATGATAAGTCCTTTTGAACAAACACTGTACTATCTTTAGCCGCAATATCGTTTTCTTGAACTTGCTTTTTAGCATTTTGATAATTGTTTGTAAACAGTAAGCGTGGTTCGTTTCGAGCACTACATTGATGAACACTCACACTTAAAACCTTTCCATTTTTACTTTTCAGATTGCCTCGACATTTTGTTGACCTCTCTTTTGAGCATCGCCAGAATATTATTCCATTCACATTCTGGCGATTATAGTTATAGGAGTAGCCTTGATAGAGTGCACGTAGCCTACCTTTGTTGGTTGTAATAAGTTCCATAGTAGTAACTGACCTGTCAGTACGATGTTCACACTACAAAGGTTACAACTGTTTTGCTGATGGAGTGACCTACTATAAGCTTATATATTGGCTTATGTGTTGGCTTTTTGTGTTGGCTTTTCGTGTTGGCTTTTGTGTTGGATTATGTGTTGGCTTTTTGTGTTGGCTTTTTGTGTTGGCTTTTCATGTTGGCTTTTCGTGTTGGCTTATGTGTTGGCTTTTTGTGTTGGCTTTTTGTGTTGGCTTTTCGTGTTGGCTTTTGTGTTGGCTTATGTGTTGGCTTTTTGTGTTGGCTTTTTGTGTTGGCTTTTCATGTTGGCTTTTCGTGTTGGCTTTTCGTGTTGGCTTTTTGTGTTGGCTTTTCGTGTTGGCATTTCGTGTTGGCTTTTGTGTTGGCTTTTCGTGTTGGCTTTTTGTGTTGGCTTTTCGTGTTGGCATTTCGTGTTGGCTTTTCGTGTTGGCTTTTTTTGTATTGGCCTTTCGTGTTGGCTTTTTGTATTGGCTTTTCGTGTTGGCTTTTTGTGTTGGCTTTAGTATTGGCTTTTGTATTGGCTTATTTGACAAGTTATTTGTGTCAATGTATTTAGTGGATTTTTTCTTGGTGTTGGAAAGTAGTTGAAAGAGAGGGAATATTTAAAGACTTAACCTCAGCTCACTAACCTAACCTAACCTTTCAACTCTCAGATGTTAATTAAATTCTGTGCATTGTCGAGTTGGAGCCCAAGACCTCAGGGGTTAAAAAAACAATTATTTTTGACGACTTATTTTGGTAACTTATTTTAATGGCTAACCTAACTTTACCTAACCTAACCTAACCTAACCTAACCTCAGCTCACTTTGGATATTACTAGTAAGTGTTCATATCCTCTGCTAGGTAGCATGCTAGTAGTACAGGTAGTGCTCATATTTACCGCTAGATAGCGGAAACATACTTTGCATGTTGCATGTGACACTTGTGAAGTTTAACCACATGCAAGACGTGCTTGTATAAGTTCTCTATTTAAACTCAATATACAATTAACCACTAAATGTTCAGAACTAACATGTATAGCCATGTTTAGGGTATATAGGAGACCCTTAGCAAGAAAGGCTGTCTAACCCACGAGTGTACAGCCTTGTCATACGCAGTAAGCCCCTGTTGGCAGAAAACAACAACAACAACAATTTGAGAAAGCCAACAGGGGCTTACTGCGTATGACAAGGCTGTACACTCGTGGGTTAGACAGCCTTTCTTGCTAAGGGTCTCCTATATACCCTAAACATGGCTATACATGTTAGTTCTGAACATTTAGTGGTTAATTGTATATTGAGTTTAAATAGAGAACTTATACAAGCACGTCTTGCATGTGGTTAAACTTCACAAGTGTCACATGCAACATGCAAAGTATGTTTCCGCTATCTAGCGGTAAATATGAGCACTACCTGTACTACTAGCATGCTACCTAGCAGAGGATATGAACACTTACTAGTAATATCCAAAGTGAGCTGAGGTTAGGTTAGGTTAGGTTAGGTTAGGTAAAGTTAGGTTAGCCATTAAAATAAGTTACCAAAATAAGTCGTCAAAAATAATTGTTTTTTTAACCCCTGAGGTCTTGGGCTCCAACTCGACAATGCACAGAATTTAATTAACATCTGAGAGTTGAAAGGTTAGGTTAGGTTAGTGAGCTGAGGTTAAGTCTTTAAATATTCCCTCTCTTTCAACTACTTTCCAACACCAAGAAAAAATCCACTAAATACATTGACACAAATAACTTGTCAAATAAGCCAATACAAAAGCCAATACTAAAGCCAACACAAAAAGCCAACACGAAAAGCCAATACAAAAAGCCAACACGAAAGGCCAATACAAAAAAAGCCAACACGAAAAGCCAACACGAAATGCCAACACGAAAAGCCAACACAAAAAGCCAACACGAAAAGCCAACACAAAAGCCAACACGAAATGCCAACACGAAAAGCCAACACAAAAAGCCAACACGAAAAGCCAACACGAAAAGCCAACATGAAAAGCCAACACAAAAAGCCAACACAAAAAGCCAACACATAAGCCAACACAAAAGCCAACACGAAAAGCCAACACAAAAAGCCAACACAAAAAGCCAACACATAAGCCAACACGAAAAGCCAACATGAAAAGCCAACACAAAAAGCCAACACAAAAAGCCAACACATAATCCAACACAAAAGCCAACACGAAAAGCCAACACAAAAAGCCAACACATAAGCCAATATATAAGCTTATAGTAGGTCACTCCATCAGCAAAACAGTTGTAACCTTTGTAGTGTGAACATCGTACTGACAGGTCAGTTACTACTATGGAACTTATTACAACCAACAAAGGTAGGCTACGTGCACTCTATCAAGGCTACTCCTATAACTATAATCGCCAGAATGTGAATGGAATAATATTCTGGCGATGCTCAAAAGAGAGGTCAACAAAATGTCGAGGCAATCTGAAAAGTAAAAATGGAAAGGTTTTAAGTGTGAGTGTTCATCAATGTAGTGCTCGAAACGAACCACGCTTACTGTTTACAAACAATTATCAAAATGCTAAAAAGCAAGTTCAAGAAAACGATATTGCGGCTAAAGATAGTACAGTGTTTGTTCAAAAGGACTTATCATGTCCTCAAAACGTCATGTTAGGACAGTTGTCAACGTCCAAAAAGCCTTCAACACTGTCAAAATCAACTCAGACTATAAATAAAGTGGTATTGCAAGAGGATCAAAAAGGACTATATAGTAACAGTGATGATGGTCATGATGATAATGGTGATCATGATGATGATAATGACGATGATGATAATGATCATGATAATGGTAATGCTTTGTTTACACCTAAAAATCCATTTGTTAAATTTGTATACTGGCACAATCCCAATAAGCTCGTCCAGCGGCTACAGTTGTTGCATGCCTCACGTCAATCTGGCCATACTGGTCACGATTGGGAAATCAAAGAAATTGAACAAGAGCTTCGTCGTGCTGAAATTATTGTGTAATGGGTCTACCACTTTGCGACCACTTTCACCCCAACTCTTGTTTCTAATATTTGCTTATTTGCTTTCACTTTTACCTGAACTCTTTGGATCCATATTTGCTCTCACATTAAACTAGTATTCTTATTACCAAGTTGACTTTACTAGAGCTTAGTCTATGCTCGACAGTTGATATGGAAGTATCAGTGACTAGGTATGGTAAGCCTTACGCATACTATAAAGGATATTCATATATTGTGAAACGAACCAATAAAAATGGAACTGTTATTTGGCGTTGTTCAAAGCAACGTTCCAAACATTGTCGTAGTGACCTAAAAAGTAAAGATAGTGAGGTTTTAAGTGTCAGTGATCATCAATGTAGTGTACCGCATGAAACACAGTTGCCGTCGACAAAAAATCAAGAAAACCATATTGCTACTCAAAATAGTGCATTGTTTAATGATCAACGTTTAACCCCTGTTCTCAAAGTTATTTTTAATCCATCTTCCACGTCGCAAGAGCCATCAACATCACAAACTATGCAAGAGGTAGTGTTGTTGTTGTCGTTTTAAAGAGTGGAACAACTAGGTCATCTACTGTTGATCTGCAAGGGGATCAAAGTGACTAAATAGTAATAACCATAAGGTTTTTATGTCAATACAACCATTGTGGCTTCCCCACTTTTCGAAAACAACATTAAAGGGACATTGCTATAAAATGATCTACAACAAGCCTTGTGTTTAAAACTATAACAGACTATTGTAATGTGAGAAAGGCTTGTATTCAGTATGCATTTATTGTCATAATCATGTATACTCTGCAATGTTAAATATACTAACTTTGTATAAAATAAAACAGCATTGTAACATCATTTTGCATTTATTTACAAACTTTATATACATTTTTTTTGGTTTCATCATAATACTTTTAAAGACAACACTAAACACTAAAACATTACTATTCTATGCACATATTTTCTTTCTTTTTCAGTATATTGTCATTACTTATAATTTCCATTATTATTTCACATTATTTATTTATTTAATTAAAACGAACCATGCACCTATTGTTTTTAAAACCTTCATAAATTAAGTGTACAGGTTGCACAGCATTATTGACTTCATCAAAAACACTCTCCGACATATCATTAAACCGTATAGGCAGAAATGTCTCAAAGTTTTCACATACACAAAGTACACGATCACCATATGCTGTTTTCAATTTCCGAATCTTGATAATGCGGAATGGAATATGCATTGGCAATTCGCTGAGCTTCTTTGTCTCTAAGCCACATGATTGTCCCACAGCATTCAAAACATTCATTGTAGTAGTCTATAAACAAAACAAAATCATATCTATTACACTCTAAAACAGCTTTAATAATATTGTGCAATTAGGGATTTTGCACTATCCATGGCGAATAAATTATACTAGTTATGCAAGAAATGCCCTAACTGTAGCAGATACTACTTTTCTGCATATAGCACAAGTGTTAAGTTCTAATGCACACTTGACACAGGCTATCATGTGTCCACAGGGTAAAAATACAACACCTAGTTCATCTTGATAACAAATTTTACATAATTGTTGGTCACACTTTTGTATCTGTTCGTAACACAAGTCTTTTCTTTCAGCCTTATGTATTTGCTCCGCGTGCTCTAACTCTAAAGGCACTTTTATGTCTTGTGCTGCAATCACTTTTTCTTTACGAATAGTGTTCACAAATTCCTGACCTTTAAGCAACACCATGAATTTACAGTTTGGTAACCAACGAGCGTGTTGCACAAAAGGGTCATCAGTCATTTGCCAATCCTTTAAAGCAAATCCACAATAAAAACATATTGTTTTATCCCCTTCACCAGTATAAAAAAATCCAGCTTCACTTAGCTGTTTGGTAAGGTGTTTTAATATTAATGGCCAAACATTTTTATAAGATTCGAAACGTTTTTCAACAGAGCTGTACTCTGGGTGTGCTAGTGCTTTAGTCTTGCAAACTCCCAATTTTTCAAAAGCACACGCCAATTCAACACTGTCTATGGCATATGGACCACATATATCGACACTTCCGTTGGCTGGTAATACATCATTATTATTATTTATTTGTGATTCAGCAACGTAAGTAGCGGCCAAAGGCCTTGTGGTTCGGTAAAATGAATGCACGGGTAGGTTACCCACTTGCTTTCCAAGCATGTAAGGACAGTGAGGAGACCATCGCAAATGGTCTCTAAAGGGATCATCCCCTTCTTCCCAGTGTGAAAGTTCAATACGACAAAACACACAGCGCACCACATCTTCTCGGTTCAAGTAAAAAAAACCGGCTTTTGCAAGTTCATGCGTCGACAAAAAGCCTACAGGCCAGGATTCAAATGTTAACCATCGATCATGTTCTGATTTTAAATTTAACCCACGTGGTAAACCAACTTGCTCACTTGTTGTATTTGGTACTAACGCCATGTGTTATAATAAAACTTTTTCTTATTGTAAGTTATTAACATTGCACAGAGTACTTTAAAGCATAATGCATGCTTGTTCACTGTCTGTTCATTACGTTAATGGCACATGACGACACCTAAAAGCAAACAAAATAACCCATCACTCAATCAATCAATCAATCAATACTTGTAAATAAAACGTTAACGTTAATTGGCATTAATATATCAAAACACCATTAAAAATAAACTGTATGTTGGCACTAACAGTAACCCATGTACTTATTTTCTTTTTTATAAAGCTACAGTCATTTACATTCCCCCACCCTCCCTTTAACCAATTTATAAACAAAAATGAATGTCATGTCATTTTGTTCACATTATCATGTTCAAACCTGTGGATATTCGTTGAGTCCATAGGGAACCACCCATAAATTAAATTTATTATTTTTATTTTTAGAAAATCCAACATGGCCTTGTACTTTTCCCAGTCAACAACAACAACATAGCCATTCATCAAGAAAGCAATCATTGTCCCAGTCATGTACAGGTAATGAATTTTTTTTTGTCTACGAGTTTTCAGTAGTGGTAAAATGGAATAGCATTTTTAAGTTGGACTTACCTGAGTTTTAAACAGTTCACTCTTTGGCAGTGGTTTCGCTTTAGTGCGTTTCTGTTTTTTTTTCAGCGACTGCTACGGCGGTAAGGCTATTCTTTCCAAGTTTCTAAAAATAAATAAAATAAACCGCTATAAATACCTAAATTCAGGTTAATACATACATTTCATAAAATAAAACATAAAACAAAAAATGAAACAAGTTAGTTTAAAAAAATCATCTCACCTTTACTTGCAGTGACTTGTTACTCTTCCCTTCTAGTGGGCTCAAAAGTGCAGTGGTTTCTTCTCCCTCAGACATGTAAGGTATGCCGGTTATCTGCAAACAAATAAATAAATAAAATCATTAATTACCTAATCAATAAATAATTGCATGTATTTATATATAAATCAATAAATGTATAAATGAATAAATATATACCTACCTCACAACAAGAATAAGTATTTTCCACCAACACCAAAACTGTTAAACAAGGCCAAGTGTTTCACACAACGCTGTAGCGTGTTCAAAAGTAGTCACATAAGTGCGAGTGGAAATGTCAGCGACGTGTCTTTATATATCACATTGCATGTATAATCTTTTTTTTTCCCACGCTTTGAACATTCTCTTATCGTGCACGTGGGCAGCTAACGTCCCAGGCGAACACCTGTGCCGGATCAAATTTCACATGAACTTGCATTTTGTCACGTACGAAGCAAAACAGGATGTGACTTGTTAACAGTTATCATGCACGTGGACAGATAACGTCCAAGGTGAACACCTGCGGTAGATCAAATTTCACATGGACTTGCATTTTGTCACGTACGAAGCAAGACAGGATGTCACTGGTTTAGCGTGCCTGTGGTTTCACACATGTGTGCACGCCTTTCGCACTCCCCTGCCACCACGATGGTCAGATTATTTCACCTTCAAGCGTCTTGGTCATTTTTTCCATTGCACTTGTTGTCAAGTCAGATCAATGCCTTCCAATAAGCTCAAATGACCTTCACCTCCTCGGCAAGTTTGTTTTCTCTACTCGCTTCGACCAACATAGAACCTAGCTCTCATTACCGTTTACACGTTAAAGGTAAAATATCAGAAAACGCACCCTCGCTCTGTCATACACCGACCCGCCGAAATAGCGATTGATCTATTGAGCACAGCCACCGTGGTCAGCGACAGGTTCGTTGAAACACACACACACCCAGCCGTATCGTCTCTCTCAACCACCACGCTTCATGGACATTATAAACAGGTAAAGAAAAAGAAAACGTTTTTTCAACATGTATGGCGTTAGGCCCTTTGTGAATTATTTTTTGAAAAAAATATCTACCACATTTGAAAGGGGGCGTTACCCCGAGTCCTAGGACACCTCGTACACGTCTCTAGCGTTATTGGTTCGTGACATATCGGCAAAAATCATAAAAAACACGTGTTTACCCCAAAATCGCATTTCCCATTTTTTTTTAAATATAACGAGTGGTCCATAGCAAAGAGGACGTCACCCCGAGTCCTTGGACCCGTCGTACATGCCTCTAACGTTATTGGTTCGTTAGATATCGGCAAAATCACAAAAAGCATGTGTTTACCCCAAAATCGAGTTTCCAATTTTATTAAAAATTATAACGAGTGGTCCATAGCAGAGAGGACGTCACCCCGAGTCCTTGGACCTGTCGAACATGCCTCTAGCATGATTGGTTCGCGAGATATAGCAAAAAGTCTAAAATCACGTTTTTACCCCAAAAAGACTGTGTTTCCAGATTTTCACCTTTTCGACACCGACATTCCCGTAAAGAGCACAACGAGACGAAAAAAACGAATCCAAGCACGCCCTCCTAGCATGGCTCCTTCCATTCCAAGGTCGCAGGGGCTCACCACTTGCTTTTATAAGCAGCTCTGTCCTTACCACACTACTGCAGGTTTTCATTCTAGAGACTTTAAATTTATTTTGGGGGTAGAGGGGGTAGGGACCATTGATTTACGTTAAACAATTTTTTTTGTAGAGTTCCTAGTTTCCAAAATATAGGATTTTCAAAATTCGAGTGTTTTCAAAAAAATATAAAAAATAAAAATTTTTTATTACAAAAAATAAAGGTCATAAAGACTGTTCGTTTGAGCCATGGCACAACGTTCTATCCTGTTTGGTTTTCAAACTATCGCCTATTTTCGAAAACAAAAATTTTCAAAAAAATTTTGAAAAATATAATGAGTGGTCCATAGCAAAGAGGACGTCAGCCCGAGTCCAACAATACCTCATTTGTCAAAATCGGACCATGCGTTCAAGAGATATTTAACATGGCTGAGGCTTAGTAGTAGAGCAAGGGGGGTTTTGAAGTGGGGCAGAACTCCTAGTACTCCACTACTCTCAGCCATGTAATATTTGTCAATATCTCTCGAACGCATGATCGGAGATTCACGAATGAGCTGTCGTTGGACTCGGGCTGACGTTTTCTTTCCTATGGACCATGTATTGTATTTTTCAAAAAATTTTGAAATTTTTCGTTTTCGAAAATAGGCGATAGTTTGAAAACCAAACATGATAGAACGTTGTGCCATAGCTCAAACGAATGGTCTTTATGACCTTTATGTTTTGTAATAAAAACTTTTTACTTTTTATGTTTTTTTTTAAAACCCTCGAATCTTGAAAATCCTATATTTTGTAAACTAGGATCTTTACAAAAACGTTTATTTGACGTAAATCAATGGTCCCTACCCCCTCTACTTCCAGAATAAATTTCAAGTCTCTAGGATAAAAACCTGACAGTAGTGTGGTAAGGGGGAGTTGCTACACTTATTTTTGAACCCTCCTCGTATTTGCCCCGAACCTGATATCTCGCTAACCAATCATGGGATTTGAACATACAGGCTGTCCTAGCACTCGTAGTAATTCCCCCTACTTTCCTATAGGCTCTTTATTTAATTAAAAGACCAAAACTAAAAGGTCATCCGCTTTTAATATCTCGCGAACCAATCATGCTAGAGGCATGTACGAGGGGTCCAAGGACTCGGGCTGACGTCTTCTTTGCTATGGACCACTCGTTATATTTAAAAAAAAATTGGAAACTCGATTTTGGGGTAAACACATGTTTTTTGTGATTTTTGCTGATTTCTCACGGACCAATAACGCTAGAGACGTGTACGAGGTGTCCTAGGACTCAGGCTAACGCCCCCTGTTTGAAAATATGTTTGAAATTTTGACAAAGGGCCTAACGACACTTTTGTTGAAAAAAATATTATTTTTTCTATACCTGTTTATAATGTTTATGAAGCGTGGTAGTTGAGAGAGACGATACTGCTGGGTGTGTGTGTGTGTGTGTGTGTGTGTGTGTGTGTTTCAACGAACCTGTCGCTAACCTCAAGGACCATGCTTAATAGAACAATCGCTATTTCGGCGGGTCGGTGTATGACAGAACGAGGGTTCGTTTTTCTGATATTTTACCTTTAACGTGTAAACGGTGATGAGAACTTGGTTCTATGTTGGTCGAAGCGAGTACAGAAAACAAACTTGCAGACGAGCAGGAGGTGAATATCATTTGAGCTTATTGGAAGGCGTTGATCTGACTTGACAACAGGTGCAATGGAAAATGACAAAGACGCTTGAAGGTGAAATAATCTGACCATTGTGGTGGCATGGAAGAGCGAAATGCATGTGAACACATGTGAAACCACATGCACGCTAAACAAGTTACATCCTGTTTGCTTCGTACGTGACAAAATGCAAGTTCATGTGAAATAATATCTACCACAGGTGTTCACCTTGGGTGTTAGCTGTCCACGTGCACGATAACTGTTAACAAGTTACATCCTGTTTTGCTTCGAACGTGACAAAATGCAAGTTGACGTGAAATTTGATCTGCCACAGGTGTTCACCTTGGACGTTAGCTGTCCACGTGCCTGATTACAGAATGTTCAAAGCGTGGGGAAAAAAAGATTATACAAGCAAGGTAATATATACAGTATAAAGACATGTCGTTATCATTTCCACACTCACTTAAGTGACTACCTTTGAACACACTGCGTTGCGTGAAACACTTGGTCTTGTTTAACAGTTTTGGTGTTGGTGTAAAATATTTAACCTTGTTGTGAGGTAGGTAAATATTTATTCACTTATATATTTATTGATTTATATATATTTACATGCAATTATTTATTGATTGTTAAAGTTATAATTAAATGTTTATTTATTTATTTGCAGATAACCGGTATAGCCTACCTGTTGTATGAGTGTGTGTGAGAACGATATTAAAGAAAGAGAGAAAGACAGACAGTTAGAAAAGGAAACCATTTCCACACTAGCCCACGAGACTGGAATAAAGCAAAGCATTACACGTCAAAGTGAGATTTGTTCTTTTATATATATAACCTGTTTGATTTTGTTTTGTTTATGAAATGCATAAACTATATGGAATGGATATACTTATGGTGGCTTATTTTATTTCTTTTTAGAGTGTTGGAAAACGCTTGACCTCTGTTGATAACCAGGAACGTGTGTGTTTGGGGCCATTGTCAAGCAGTCTAGAGCTGAAAACTCAAGTGAGAGTGTTCTTTCAAAATAATGTCTTTTACTGCTGCGGATACGTTAACTTGGGAACCCCTAAACAGTTGTTTCAAATCGCGTGTGTGCTCCGGTCGTGTGGTCAATGTTAGAAAAAGTTTGATTCCCCAAGAAATTTTAGAATCTTGTTTTGAAATTTTTAAAATTGAAATTTGTACAGCGCAAAAGTTGCATACAGCTTTAAAGGTGAATACAGAACTTGTGTGCGATTTCATATATAAAAAAAGGACGTAGAGCATAAAGAGACATTTTATATTTGCAGTAAAATGCAAGAGCTTTTGATAGCCGATAATCTGAACGAGTGGTATCAAAGCCATGTGGTGAATGCCTTGCTATCAAAATTTGATAAACTGCAACAAGGACCGAGTGGCCTCGCCTTAGACAAAATTCACCATATACAAATCAACATTTGTCATTTCAACCCGTTGAATGCTGGGTCTTCTTCTTCTTCCTCGTCTTTTCCCGTTCATGCGCGGTCGACGTTTCTGACAAGTCGTTTCCATTTTCCTCGGTCCCAAATAGTGTTTTCTGTTAACTGCTCCTCCCGGAGATTATCATGCACGCAGTCCATCCATCTTCTTCTAGGCCTGCCTCTTTCCCTTTTGCCTTCCACCTCCAGACCAAGCACTCGCCTTCCTACATAACTCTCATCCCTGCGCTTAATGTGGCCATACCAGAGCAAGCGTCTTTCTTGCACTTTTTTTGATATTTCAGTCACTTTTACGCTGCCTCGTATGAAGGTGTTTTTGATGTGATCGTTCCTTGTAACACCACACATCCATCTTAGCATCTTCATTTCACTACTTCCAGTCGCTTGCACTGTGACTGCACTGTTGGCCAAGTTTCTGCTCCGTATAGCATTGCAGGTCTCACTGCACATTTATAGGCTTTACCCTTTACTTGGATATTCAGTCTCCTGTCACAGAGAATACCAGATAACCTTTTCCAGTTTAACCAGGCAGCCTGAATTCGGTGGGTAATTTCCAGATCCAGATTGCCATCGTTAGATACAGTGGATCCCAGATACTTGAAACTGTCCCTTGCCTGTAGCTGGCTACCATCCGTCTGAATAGTTTCGTTTCCAGTTCCTCCAAGGCACAGGTATTCGGTTTTATTCCTACTGATTTTAAGGCCTCTGTCCTCTATGGCTCTTCTCCAGCATTCCAGTTTATATTCAAGCTCTTCCCTGTGTGTACTACATAAGACAATATCATCTGCAAATAGCATACACCAAGGAGCTGGTTCTCTTAAGTTTTCAGAGAAGACATCCATTATTATATCAAAAATATAGGGGCTTAGTGCAGATCCTTGGTGAAGACCTACTTGAACCGGTATAGTATCTGACAATCCTACACTGCTTCTAATTTGTGTCCTTGCTCCACGGTACATATCCTGAACAATGCGCACATACTTCTCCGGTACTCCCTTGCATCTCATGCATCTCCATACCTCTTGACGGGGCACTCGATCATACGCTTTCTCTAGGTCTATGAACACCATATGTAGTTCTTTTCTCTTCTCCCTGTGCTTTTCCATGACCTGCCTAAGTGCAAAAATAGCATCTGTTGTTCCCTTTCCCGGCATAAATCCAAACTGTTCACCTCCTATTGTCGTCTCCACCCGAAGCCTACTTTCAATAACTTTCTCCCAGATCTTCATTGTGTGTGACATGAGTTTTATTCTTCTGTAATTTGCACAATCCTGAATGTCACCTTTCTCCTTATAAATGGGAATTATGGTACTCTCCCGCCATTCCTTGGGCATTACTTCCTCTTGAAGTACCTGTTGGAATAGATTCCACAACATATCTATGCCCTCTTCATCCAGACATTTCCAAGCCTCCACTGGAATTTCATCGGGGCCGGTTGCTTTTCCACATTTCATTTTCCTAATAGCAGTTACAACCTCTTCCCTGCATATGCCAGTTGTTACGTTGTGATTTGGGATACCATCCTCAAACACAAGACGGGTATTTTCCTCATTTAGCAACTTTTCAAAATATTCCTCCCATCTCTTCTTAATATGCTCTTCATCTTGAATTACAATTCCTTGTTCACTTTTCATCTGCCTGATGTGTGTGAGATCTTTTGAAACCCTGTCTCGTGCCTTAGTGATTCTGAAAAGCTTGGCCTCCCCTTCTGTGGTCTCTAGTTCTTCATAGACTTCCTTCCATGCAGCTGTCTTTGCTTTCCCTACAGCTCTTTTCACAACTTTATTTGCCTTTCTGTAGTGTTCTCTATCTTCGTCATTTCCAGACTCATCCCATTTCTTTTTTGCCTGTCGTTTTGCCTTGATGGCATCCTGAACCACATCATTCCACCACCATGTTTCTTTATCCAGGGGAGCACCTTTCCCAGACGTCTTCCCCAAAACTTCTACACCTGCTTTCCTGATTGCTTCTGCATTTACTGTCCACCATCTCTGAACTCCTTCCACTGGCCGTGTTCCTTGCAACACCTTTTCCTTGAATTCACTTCTCAAAATAGGATCTTTCAATTTCCACCATTTAATTCTTGGAGTAATTTTCCTTGCTGTTCTTTTCTTAATGCCCGTGAATTCATAATCAATAACTAGCACTCTGTGTTGCGATGTAACATGTTCCCCCACAATAACTTTACAATTCTTAACCTCCTTCAAATGCATTCTTCTGCACAAAAGGAAATCTATTTGGCTCTCTCTTCCTCCACTTTTGTAGGTCACCAGTTGCCTTTCATTTTTCTTGAGAAAGGTGTTACATATTGCTAGATCTAATGCCAAGGCAAAACTTAGCACTCTCTCACCCTCCTCATTTCTCGTACCAAATCCCCAGCCTCCATGCACTCTCCTCACTACTTCCCCTTCCACACTGGTGCCAACATGTCCATTTAGATCTCCACCCAGAAATACCCTTTCATCTGCTGATATACTAGAAAGTTCCTGCTCCAGGTCCCTCCAAAAACCATCCTTTTCTTCCTCCTCACAGCCAACTTGGGGAGCATAGGCACTTACAATGGTAAACCCTTCCCCAAGGCACAGCTTCACACTCATCAAGCGATCACTTCTTCTGTTTACACTGACTAGAGAAGGGATCAAATCGTTAGCTCCGCTGTACAACAATTTAAAGCCACTTCCAAGCTCTCTTGCTTTATTACCCTTCCACCTAGTTTCTTGGACACACAGAATTCCAATTTTTCTTCTCATCATTAGGTCCACAACCTCTCTTCCTTTCCCTGTCATCGATCCAACATTCAGGGTTCCAATTCTAATCTGGACTTGCTTCTTCAGCCGAGCACGCCTATGACTCGGTAGCCTTTGCTCATTTCTCACAAGGGGCAGGCGGAACCCTTGCGCGTCGCTTCCGAGGAACGCCCTAGCAGTTTCCGAGGCTAAATTTACAGAACTTGTCATATTTGTACGGTTGTGGCAGTTTGTTTTATAGCCGGATGCCCTTCCTGACGCTAACCCTTTACTAATTTCTGGGATAAAAGAGAATAAAGCTATCTAAAATAAAACAAGTATTAAAAAACCATAGCCTACATATAAAAATTGTAAGTAATATATAAAAGTTAGGGATCGACTTTTACTTCACGGTGGACGCATAGAAGCTATATTAAAACACCACCAGCAATAGCATTGAAAAAGGCTGTGGTGAATATAAAGAATTATGACAATGATTGCTTCCTGTGGTGTGTGGCCGCGTATTTGCAGCCAGCACAAGACCGTAATGGATCTCGACCAGGAAAGTACAAGGCCAAGTTTGATGAATTGAAACAAACTTTAAATTTAACTCGAGTGACGTTCCCTATGGACTTAACCGAGATCCATAGGTTTGAACAAGACAACCAGGACTTTTCATTCATGGTGTATGGCCTTGATGGTAATGAGATTGTGGGCCCTTTTTATGCCACAAAAGAACCGAAACGACATCACATTCATCTTTTATATTTATCTGTAGGAGAGGTGAATCACTATTGCCTCATTAAAATCCTGAGTAGATTGCTAAGCAGTCAAGCGTCCAAGCATAATGGTAAAAAAGTACATTTGCGACCGTTGCCTGCAATATTTTACAACCCCTATACTTTTGGAACATCATAGGGAAGATTGTGTTTCTCAGGAAGCGGTTAGATTGATATTGCCCCAAGGGGACAAGGCTGTGTTAAAGTTTAAGGACATTCATAAGCGTGACACTGTTCCCTATGTGGTATATGCAGATTTCGAAGCACTCACCACACCCATGGCGGGATGTGAACCAGATCCCACCATCAGCTCAACCACACCCATTCAAAAACATGAACCCTTTGCCATAGGATGTAATGTGGTGTGTGCCTATGACCCCACGCAATCCGTTTACAAATACCGTGAGGGACCAGATTGTGCTAAATGGTTCTTGGATGAACTTGTCAAGTTGGCTAATGATGTACAGAAATTACTGGACCACCCAGTACCCATGAGCCTATCTACAGAACAGCAGCAGCAGTATGAGCATGCCACGACATGCCATATTTGCGAAAAGCCACTGATCAGTGCTGAAGACACCGTTCGAGATCACTCTCACTTTACAGCGGAGTTTCGTGGAGCTGCGCATAGTAAATGCAACTTGAACTTTCCAGCTCCTCGTTTCATCAGTGTCTTTTTCCATAATCTGGCGAATTATGACATTCAGTTTTTGATTCGTGAATTGGGCCATGTCAACAAGGGCTCGTTTACCATTATTTCTCAAAACCATGAGAGTTTTACGGCCCTGACATGGAGGTTGGGCGACTTAAGCATTCGATTTTTGGATGCCTTTAAATTTATGGCATCCTCGCTAGACAGCCTTGTGAATGGCTTGAATGAGGAGGAATTAAAAAATTACTAGAATGCATTTTAATGATCCTGAGCAATTTCAATTGTGCATTCGGAAAGGTATATTCCCGTATGATTTCTGCAACAGCTGGGACGTGTTAAAGCAAAG
This sequence comes from Meconema thalassinum, assembly GCA_946902985.2. NCBI lineage: Eukaryota > Metazoa > Arthropoda > Insecta > Orthoptera > Tettigoniidae > Meconema > Meconema thalassinum. The sequence continues at coordinate 1,410,533,381 of OX336388.2, forward strand.
AAAACTCCCACCACAAGAGAATTTTTACTCGAAACTGACACGCAGTACCGTTTCCGATGAAGACTATGCACATGCATGTCAAGTTTGGCGAGTGTTTGGCATTAAGACGCTAAGTGATTATGCTTTGCATTACCTAAAACTGGATGTATTGCTGCTCACTGATGTGTTTGAAAAATTCCGTAACTTGTGTCAACACATCTACGGTCTTGACCCGGCTCACTATTATACGAGTCCTGGGCTCTCGTTTGATGCCGCTTTAAAATACACTCAAGTGGAATTGGATTTACTCACTGACGTAGACATGTGGGTAGATTATAGGTTAGGGAATAACCCACCCACCAAGGGAAGATGATGAAAGAAGGAAGTAGATTTGGGATTTGGAAAAGAAGGATAGAGAAATAGGAGGAGAGTCCCACAAAATTAATAAGTTGACTTTTAATTCATTTAGAAGCGGTTGCCACCGCAAATATGTGCTCGGATACCTAAAATGGCTACGAGCTTGGTCGAGGCTAACGGGAGCCGCAGATAAGGCTTGGGCAGTTTGCCAGAGAGAACCTGTAGTGTATTTCCTCCCAAGCACGAATGAAAGTACTATAGGGAAGGGTGATGATCTGGCCAGACAGATAGTAAAAGCTTTATTATATATGAACGAGGGCATAAACCTAGGAAGAGCTAGGGAAGCCAGGATCCTGCCTAACTGTATTATCAAAGAAATGATGAATCCAAAAACAAATATTTAATTTATTTAACAATGCAGGAAAATTTGAGGGAATTAACAAGTATGTAATATAACTTTAATTAACATAGTTCATTTGAACTTTTTAATAAATAGGGTCGCAGACCTCTCCACATTAACCGATTGCTCCAGGCAATTGACAATTTAAAAGGTTTCAAACCTTACATGTTTCTGAAATCTTTATAAGATTTGAACAAATGAACAATAAAATAATTAAAGCTTGAACGTAAATTGAAGTACAAAAAGTGCACCTTAAGAAATTCTGGAGAGAATGTTCTAGAGACAGTGACAACTTTGAAAATAACAATAATAACAACGTGAAAAATAAAATAGAAGTTCCTATAACTTCTTATATTTATACAGAGTTAATATGAGAATTATGCAAAGAGGGCAGGTCACTTACTGTGAACCTGAAAAGTTGATCAGAAGGAAGGTTCTAGACCTCTGATGCTTTGAATAAGCCTCGCCAGTCAAATGAGGCAGTTTTCATTTAGCGAGACCAAAAAATAACTCACTCAAGAGTTGAGAGAATTGTTTTCCCTGCCTTTGAAGGGAGGAACAATTTAAGTTTGAAACGTGTGCTAGACACGCAATTATGCAGAATTACTTAATGATAAACCAACAAAAATGGAAGGGCACTTCTTAGAATGACACCTTATAGAAAGTTACGATTTCATAAATAATGGTTGTTAGTAGAAGGTTAAGGAAAAGATCATTGGTATATAGGGACAATGTTCATGGCCGTATTTAATATAACCGGACGATCGCGACGCGGTAGAAAAGTGGAGCAAGCACTGATTATCACTATAGTCTGTAAAGATGGATGCAAAGTTCACTGGAGAAACACTGAAGTTTATGAGAAATAAAAGTTATTGCAATTATGGAGATAACTGATTGCACTATGTAGGTGAAAGTCTATTTCTTGAAAAAGTGGTAATTTACAATGAAATGCGCCATAGAATTTTCCAGAGGTTCCAGCGGAGGACGAAATTTCACTATTGTAGTAATTTAGTTTTAAACAAATTTCTCCCAAGTACGTGAGAAATACATGATGGCAGGACTCGCAGATAGAGAACAAGTTCTAGAAGGTTCCAGAACGACCTTAGCAGAAAATGGGGTTGAGAAAATCCAACGGAGGAAATAGTTTTATGATTATAGGCAGTGGGTATTAGATAATATCCCACGTAGCGAGAGGGTTTCTCGTTTGAATCGCTTAAGAAAAGCTCTTTTTAGTAAGGTTGGCTTATACAAGAAAAAAGCTCAACATGGCAAATCCCACGAAGAGTGATTATTGCCCCAAAGTAAATAGTTTCACACTGCCTATAAAAGATAGTTAAAACACGAGGAAGTTAAAACCATGAAGATGAGGTTAAAACTTGAATCAGGTACTTATCTTTGTTGCATGGCGAAGGTGAAGTTCTTCACTAATACTTAAAGTTCCAACATGGCGTGGAATTTAAAAACTGCCTCGTTAGGTCAGGAGGCTGGCTCTGGTTGAGCCTTTACTGATTACTGCGACTGCCGACTAAGAAGTGAGAGCAGCAAAACGAAGCGCGGAAGGTCCTAGGAAGGGGAGAGAGTGGGGGTAGGAAACAAAAGGTATACATATCAGCATAACCAACTTATTAACAATAAATTCTCTTCTCTTGCTGAGCTGGTCTTCAAGGAGTTGATAGATGATACTAGCGCAGCATGGTGAGTAAAGAAGTAGACGTAGTCCTCTTGCTCAAGGAGAAAATAGCTGACGATGGTACCGAGATCTGGTAGCCAAATGGATAAGTAAGTCATCTTGCACGATGAGGAAGTGAGTAGCTTCAGAGGTTCGCTACTAGATGGCGCTAGGTGGATCACAGAAGTTATATATCTGAAACATACTTATGAAGACATAAGAGACATGCTCAACAGGGAGAAAACAGATGATCACTGTTGGTGTTTGGCGAGGAGGAAGGAAAAAATGAACATGCAAAGAGCAATAGACATTATATCTCTCGTACCGTGTATTCAAAGAATACACCATACTGGGGGGACAGACACCAACAGCGAGCAAGAAAAACAAGTACAATAATGAACAATTGCCGTACAGTAGTGGTCTTGTGATCTGACCATTATTGGTCAAGACTCTTAATACCCTGACTCTCCTATCTTTTCCAGGGTGACACTTAGTCACTTTTCGAAAAGGCCAGACTAGGGGGGGCGAAATATCCCTAACCAAGACCAAGTCTCCTACTTGAATGTCGGGACTGGAAAGAAACCACTTCTGCCTCCGTTGCAAGGAAGTTAAATATTCCAAGTTCCACCTCTTCCAAAAAGAATTACGGAGGGCTTCAAGTTTGCAACAAACAATAGGTAAATCAGAATCCCTGAAAGAAATGGAAAGGGGAGGATGGGCAGAGAGAGAAGTGCGGATAAGGAAGTGACCAGGGGTGAGTGGAAGTAGGTCATCAGGGTCATTGGAAAGTGGAGTTAAAGGGCGAGAGTTAACAACACCTTCAATCACGAAATAGCTGGAAACTGAGGGAAATAAAGCACTAGTAAAGATTACGATACGATGAGAAAGAAGAATTGGCAAGTTTAAACAAAGCGTATAGGAACAAGTACATCTATTCAGGACAAGAATATACCAAATAAACAAAGGAACTATGCGAGTAGAAAGCAAGAACGCCAAAGGTAACAAACGAGTAGCCATAAACAATGACCTCAAGACATAATGAGTATCAAAGGGTTTACTCAGAAAATTACTTAAGTCATCGAAAAACGTGACATGACAATCATGAATACAAAAACACATCGAATGTAACGACGAGAAAAAACCAATTTGTTCATCAATGAACATTAAGATCGCAAAATATGCAAGCAAATTGCAATACATACGCGCGTGAGAAATACGCAACGAAGTTTTAAAGTAAGAATCGAAACAATTGTAAGATACGAGCGTGAGTAAGTGATAGAAGTAAACAAATAAGGCCTTGACACACATAGTACAACGAGATAAGGCATATAAATAGCTGAACGAGTCCTTAAGCGGAACGAGTTTATTTTGAGAACTAGGTAAACGGCTTCCGTACTTGAAGTAGCGACTCACCAGACAATGCTTGGCAATCAGCCAGAGTTGAGATAAGAGAAACTTGTTTTGAACTGTGTCAATCATACAGGAAATAAACAACTTGGCGTTCCTCCGGCGTGTATACATACAAGTCTGACAAGCAAGCAGTTCGAAGTACACACACAACATTTGGTGAATCAGCTGTAACTTAAAGCAGAACGAGTCACACGACATGCAGTCAATCGTAACTTGGACGTGAAAAAGCAATTTAAAGCTATATGAAATAAACGAGGAAATCAATTTCGCATAATTGAGAGGATCGCGAAATCGAACAATTTTCAACAAAAAGAAGCTTAATTCTTCCGAGCAAAGAAGACAAGCTGGGACATTGAGACGAAGGTTATGCATAAGAATAGTTATTCTAGATGCAATGGAATTCAGAGTTTCAAGCGGTTTCATGAGCGACTTCCAATTGCGAGGAAGGGGGGAGGAGCCTGCCGTGGCCATCCCTCTACGTAACGAAAGAAGTGAAGCATAGCGTACAGCAAAGTGATGGTGACTGATAGCCATGGTTTTACACAAGGGGAAGATAGTTTTCGAGGAATAGTTTAAGTAATTAACTGCTATAAAAAATGACATAAGAAGATATACGAAATAACACAAAGCAAGGCGAACTTGAATTGCCATTTTGTGCGGGAAGAAGGAAAAACCATTTAAACAACTTACAGGGTTAGCGCAGTTATTCACTATAAGACATCGTTTCGACAAGTGGTTTTCAAAAATATTGAGATTTGAAACATGAGCGTTCTCTTTTTCAGAAATGGGATTTATGTCAGCTGTGACGAAATGACATTGAGCTTTGGTTTGAACACTGGTATGTTTGATTTCGCCAGTGATAACCCAACCAAAATCGGTGTCTCTAGCGACCACGGTTGAAGATAACTTGCGTGTTTGTTTGCGAATGCAATTCCAAAAAACATTGGCACTGAAAAGCACATCAATGGGACCTTGAACATTAAACTGAGGATCGGCTAACCTTAAGTGCGAAGGAATCTTTAAACTGGAAGTATTAATGGAGTGACTTGGAGTGTCTTTACCAATACTGGTAAGAATGAGACAGTTTAAATTAAGATTGGTGTTTCTTTGACAAACGTCTCTGATTTTTAATTTTGAAGACTGCAAAACTTGAGTTTTCAAATTGTCAATGCCGGTCACATTGATAGAAGTAGGCGATGACGAAAGACCTAGTTTTTTAATCAACGATTGCGAAACAAAGTTGTGCGTTGAAGCGGAATCGAGAAGACCACGGGTTTTGAACCAATTTCCAAATCTATCTTGGATTTCAAATTGTACAGTGGTCAACAGGGTTTGCGCACTATGAGAAGTGTCGGCGTTGGAAATGCAGGAAGAAGCATTAGTTTGTTCGGAGCGGCTCTGCAAGGAGCTTAAAGAGGCAGGTGCTGATGACCTCGATTTATCGTGAACGTGCAATAACGAATGATGCGTTTTTTTGCAATGAAAACAAAGGTTTGATGACGTACAGTTCGAAGAAGAATGCTTAGGTGACAAGCAATTGAAACAATGCTTGCTGTTTAAGACAAACTTTCTTCGATCTTCGACAGACAATTCTTTAAAGGATTTGCACAAATACAAGGTGTGAAGCTTTTTACAGAGCGTGCATTTTAACGATTTGTTAAGCGGCCTGATATCTTCTCTTGGATTATTAAAAGAAGAACGGGTTTGTTTGTTTTCGACAAATGGGGGCTGATGTCCCTTTGAAGAAGCAAGTTTTTTTTCAAAAATTTGACACTGAGGATTCGTTTCGACTCTTTCGCACTGAAATGCGAGTGCTGTAAGGAATTGACATCGACTGTTGAGAAACGAGACAAGGTGTTCGAAGGAAAATTCTTTGTTGTAGGCGAGTTCGACCTCCCAGGCCTTCAGTGTCGAAAAACCGAATCTTGATGTAGCTAGGTGAATAAGTATGGTGTCCCATGTTTGGACAGGCTGTTTTAGCTGGTATAACGCTCTGACATTTAACTGCATAGAATCTAAGAGGTCTCTTAAAGATGTGACGTCATTAGGTTTGACGGCAGGTAAGTTGAAGAGACAGCGGATATGACGAGCGACACTCAACCTTAAATTGCCATATCTCTCTTTAAGGAGATTAAAGGCGATGTGGTAGTTGTCTGCGCTTAAAGGCAGTGACTCTACCAAGGTCAAGGCCTCTGATTCCAAAGACGTACGGAGGTAGTAAAATTTATGTATGTCTGGGATCTCGATATTTTCATGAATTAAAGAACAGTAAAGTTCGTAAAAAGAATACCATTCACCTTCCTTGCCTGAGAAGTGGGGTAGGCTTATCTTGGGAAGTAACGGTTTCGGTTTGTTCTCGTGAACTGAAGCGGGTACGAACTGGGCCGGATTGATGACCCTAGTGTCCGGTTCTGAGATATTGCGAATCAATTGGTGGGCCTTTGCAATTCCTTCAAAGTACAAGGGTTCGACCTCATCCCGGTCCAATTGCAGTTCTGGACAAGCGGATTCAATCTCCGTTTGAATTTGGTCATAATAATCATAAGACCGTTCGTACAACTTAAGGCGATGAGTCAAGATATCTAAATCACACTCGGCGGGATTTAATTTGCTGATGAAATTTCGGAATCTAGTGAGTTGCCCTTTATAAGAAGAACGTCTAGCAATGAGAGTTTCATCTTTTTCGGCAGGAGCCATGACAAAAATAATAAATTGAAATACAACTCACGAAACTGTAGAACTTTGGAGATGCTGTCAGGTTGGCAACAGCGAGAGAGTAGAAAGAACAGGACACCCCAAAGGAGACAGGAGCGGCCTCTTTCCCGTTCACAGGCTTTGCATGACGTAGATATAGCTGAAAGATCCAAAGGAGATATTAAAAATTTGCAAAGTAATGTCAAATGACACTTGACAAACAATAGAAATAACAAATGGACTCTCCCGGGTTTCTGGGACCAAATTTTGGGTAGATTATAGGTTAGGGAATAACCCACCCACCAAGGGAAGATGATGAAAGAAGGAAGTAGATTTGGGATTTGGAAAAGAAGGATAGAGAAATAGGAGGAGAGTCCCACAAAATTAATAAGTTGACTTTTAATTCATTTAGAAGCGGTTGCCACCGCAAATATGTGCTCGGATACCTAAAATGGCTACGAGCTTGGTCGAGGCTAACGGGAGCCGCAGATAAGGCTTGGGCAGTTTGCCAGAGAGAACCTGTAGTGTATTTCCTCCCAAGCACGAATGAAAGTACTATAGGGAAGGGTGATGATCTGGCCAGACAGATAGTAAAAGCTTTATTATATATGAACGAGGGCATAAACCTAGGAAGAGCTAGGGAAGCCAGGATCCTGCCTAACTGTATTATCAAAGAAATGATGAATCCAAAAACAAATATTTAATTTATTTAACAATGCAGGAAAATTTGAGGGAATTAACAAGTATGTAATATAACTTTAATTAACATAGTTCATTTGAACTTTTTAATAAATAGGGTCGCAGACCTCTCCACATTAACCGATTGCTCCAGGCAATTGACAATTTAAAAGGTTTCAAACCTTACATGTTTCTGAAATCTTTATAAGATTTGAACAAATGAACAATAAAATAATTAAAGCTTGAACGTAAATTGAAGTACAAAAAGTGCACCTTAAGAAATTCTGGAGAGAATGTTCTAGAGACAGTGACAACTTTGAAAATAACAATAATAACAACGTGAAAAATAAAATAGAAGTTCCTATAACTTCTTATATTTATACAGAGTTAATATGAGAATTATGCAAAGAGGGCAGGTCACTTACTGTGAACCTGAAAAGTTGATCAGAAGGAAGGTTCTAGACCTCTGATGCTTTGAATAAGCCTCGCCAGTCAAATGAGGCAGTTTTCATTTAGCGAGACCAAAAAATAACTCACTCAAGAGTTGAGAGAATTGTTTTCCCTGCCTTTGAAGGGAGGAACAATTTAAGTTTGAAACGTGTGCTAGACACGCAATTATGCAGAATTACTTAATGATAAACCAACAAAAATGGAAGGGCACTTCTTAGAATGACACCTTATAGAAAGTTACGATTTCATAAATAATGGTTGTTAGTAGAAGGTTAAGGAAAAGATCATTGGTATATAGGGACAATGTTCATGGCCGTATTTAATATAACCGGACGATCGCGACGCGGTAGAAAAGTGGAGCAAGCACTGATTATCACTATAGTCTGTAAAGATGGATGCAAAGTTCACTGGAGAAACACTGAAGTTTATGAGAAATAAAAGTTATTGCAATTATGGAGATAACTGATTGCACTATGTAGGTGAAAGTCTATTTCTTGAAAAAGTGGTAATTTACAATGAAATGCGCCATAGAATTTTCCAGAGGTTCCAGCGGAGGACGAAATTTCACTATTGTAGTAATTTAGTTTTAAACAAATTTCTCCCAAGTACGTGAGAAATACATGATGGCAGGACTCGCAGATAGAGAACAAGTTCTAGAAGGTTCCAGAACGACCTTAGCAGAAAATGGGGTTGAGAAAATCCAACGGAGGAAATAGTTTTATGATTATAGGCAGTGGGTATTAGATAATATCCCACGTAGCGAGAGGGTTTCTCGTTTGAATCGCTTAAGAAAAGCTCTTTTTAGTAAGGTTGGCTTATACAAGAAAAAAGCTCAACATGGCAAATCCCACGAAGAGTGATTATTGCCCCAAAGTAAATAGTTTCACACTGCCTATAAAAGATAGTTAAAACACGAGGAAGTTAAAACCATGAAGATGAGGTTAAAACTTGAATCAGGTACTTATCTTTGTTGCATGGCGAAGGTGAAGTTCTTCACTAATACTTAAAGTTCCAACATGGCGTGGAATTTAAAAACTGCCTCGTTAGGTCAGGAGGCTGGCTCTGGTTGAGCCTTTACTGATTACTGCGACTGCCGACTAAGAAGTGAGAGCAGCAAAACGAAGCGCGGAAGGTCCTAGGAAGGGGAGAGAGTGGGGGTAGGAAACAAAAGGTATACATATCAGCATAACCAACTTATTAACAATAAATTCTCTTCTCTTGCTGAGCTGGTCTTCAAGGAGTTGATAGATGATACTAGCGCAGCATGGTGAGTAAAGAAGTAGACGTAGTCCTCTTGCTCAAGGAGAAAATAGCTGACGATGGTACCGAGATCTGGTAGCCAAATGGATAAGTAAGTCATCTTGCACGATGAGGAAGTGAGTAGCTTCAGAGGTTCGCTACTAGATGGCGCTAGGTGGATCACAGAAGTTATATATCTGAAACATACTTATGAGGACATAAGAGACATGCTCAACAGGGAGAAAACAGATGATCACTGTTGGTGTTTGGCGAGGAGGAAGGAAAAAATGAACATGCAAAGAGCAATAGACATTATATCTCTCGTACCGTGTATTCAAAGAATACACCAACATGGTTCTATTTCTTTGAAAAGGGCATTCGTGGCGGCTTTGTGTCACTTAACCAGCGCCATGCCGAAGCGAACAATGTCTACATGCCTGATTATTCACCAGACAAACCAGAATCGTACTTAATGTACTATGACGTGAATAATTTGTACGGTTACGCCATGAGTCAGCCTTTGCCCTATGGGAAGTTTGCTTGGCTGACAGACAAACAAGTGTCAGAATTTGATGTGAACATGGCTAGCCAAGAAACAGGCCGTGGATATGTGCTAGAAGTGGATATTGAATATCCCTCATCCTTTTATGATGAACATGCCGATTTCCCATTCTGCCTTGAGCAAATGGTTCCCCCTGACAGTAAAGTGAAAACTGAAAAACTCATGAGCACACTTTACAACAAAAATCGGTATGTGCTACATATCCAAATGTTGGTGCAATGCCTCGCCCAAGGCTTGGTGTTGAAGAAAGTCCACAGGGGTATTTCTTTTGCTCAAAAAGCATGGCTTGAGACATACATGCGACTCAACACAGAGCACCGACAAATGGCAACACAGCAGTTTGAAATTATTTTTTTTAAATTAATGAACAACTGCATCTATGGCAAGTCTATGGAGAATGTCTGCAAATACCGTGACATTAAATTGGTGAATGTCTGGGAGGGGCAGTGGGGTGCCCGGCGGTACATTGCCAAGCCAAATTTCAAATCGATCAAAATTATCGATGAGGATTTGGCTACTATTGAAATGAGTAAGACCAGCGTGACCATGGATAAGCCCATTTACTTCGGCCAAGTCATTTTAGACTTTTCTAAATCGGTCATGTATCGATTTCACTATGAGTTTGCCAAACACCATTTTGAGGACGTCTCTCTTTTGTATATGGATACGGACTCATTCATTTACCACATTCGCCACTGCAACCCCTATGACTTCATGAGGCAACATACTGACTGGTTCGACACCTCTTGCTATAGCGCTGACAACGTGTTTCAGCTACCCATAAAAACAAAAAGGAAATGGGTGTTTTAAAAGATGAATGCGGTGATTTCGTTATGACGGAATTCGTAGGTTTGGCTTCGAAAATGTATGCTTATCGCACACTCGACTGTAAGGAAGCCAAAAGAGCAAAAGGTATAGGTAGGGCAGTGGTAAAATCGCTACGTGTAGACGATTACTTAGCGGTTTTACGCACTGGCATAGCTATGTCTCATACACAGAGCAGGATACAATCCAGCAACCATCGTTTGTATCTTGTGGAACAGAGAAAACGCACCCTCGCCTCCATGGATAACAAGCGTGTGTGGGCTGATGATCTGCTCTCCAGCCTGCCCTGGGGTTATGATCGCAAGGAGGAGGAGGTGTGATTTCACTGTTTAATCATTTAGGGACATAGCTTTATGTAACTTGTAGATTTAGTATTTTGTAAATATTGTTTTTTTTTTTGTCATTGTAAATAGTAGATTTTGTAAATAGTGGCAACCCACTTGGACCTTTTGCTCTTAAAAAAAGTTGTGTGCAACCTTATTTTAAAAAAAATTGACTGGTAAATAGTTTGATTCTTTTAAAGCTGTACAAGGTTGTAGTTTTTTTTTTGTAAATATGAAATAAGTATGATTTTTAGTAGCTTTTTTTTTTGAAATGGTAAAATGGTAAACTAAAAAAAGGTTTTTGGGGATGAGTGTGCATGTCGAGAATGTGCTTTTGGGAATAAATAAAGTGGTTGTGTTTGTTCCCAAAGGCAGGTGTGAATGTATGAGTAGCGAGAGAAAGCTGGTGTGTATGTATGACCAGAGCAAACACGGTGAGGTAGGGGGGGTGTGTGGGAAATTGTCACTTTTATACTCATTTTGTTTTGTCATTAGTTTTTTTTTTTCATTGAAATGTGGCAGACAATAGACATTATTTTTGTAAAAACAGTCTTACCTGCAGTAGTCGTAGACCTCGACGTTTCTCCAAACACGCATTAACACATTGCAGTATTATCAAGGTCAAGCACTTGCATCAACATCATTTTCAATCTCAACTTTCGACATATACCAAATGGAAAAATGTGAAAACAGCAAAATGGAAAATCCATGTTTCCATATCACCAAAAAAAAAACGCAAAACTTAATACGGACATTTTTAAAAACTGGAAATGGCCATGTGTGAAATTTGAAAATTCAAAAAACTTCAAACGGACATTGTTTAAAATGTGTCATCAACAAACTGGAAAAAATCCATATCATCAAAAACGCAAAACTTGAAACGAACTTTTTTAAAATCTGTAAATTGCAAAGTGACAAATGGCAGTGTGTGAATTCAACATGTGTGAAATGTGTAAAATGAAACATAAGCCATCAAAATCACGATTTCTTAAAATTAAAAATAACAAAACATCGTGCTCTGGTAATCCTTTGTTTTTATTTCATAGTCATAGTGAATTGACAAAAGAAAAATAGAATACAAACAAATTCCAATTCCTCACTCCTCAATGTTTATGTCCATGCATCATCAACTTTCCTTTCATAGCACTCATGACAATCAGGGCTGCCATCCTTTCACCCACTGAGGCATCACTGGATGTGAAACGTTGTTTAGTTCCTTCAATAACAATTTATCAGCCACATGTCTTAAACCAGGATGACTATGGCGATAAGAAAGGTCATGTTCCTTGCATGCTTGATCCAAAAGATTAAAGGGTACATCACCACGTTGTAAACGTTTTTCAATATGAGTTCCAGGGCCGCAAAAACGATAATCTGGAAGATGGATTTCGAAAGGTAGGTATTGAATCACTTTGTCAATGACGCCATTGCCAGTACAGGTCTGGCATATCCTTTTCCATCGATGGTAAAAAGATTTGGTCTTCCTCCTCCTCTGTGGACGATGTTTGTGTTTGTTGTTGCTTTTTCTCGCCATGACACCCGTGGAATGATTCAACAAAGTCTTTACATGGACTTTTATGACCGTGATACAGTTTCACTAGCTGGCAAGTCGCACACTGACGCATAGACGGTATTTTTGCCATGGCCACTTGCTTATGGTGATCGTAATCCGTACAGGGTTGCAATTCACTCAACACAGGGTCTTGAGTCCATGGTTTTGGTACATGTTGCCAGATTTCTTTCACTGCGTTGGCGGCCACATAATAAATGAACGACTTGGGGAGCGCCAAGAGTTCCTCTTTGGTAAAACTGTCTAGTTTCTTTTTGCACACAATGAACATGCCGATGGCTTTGTCCGTAGCATTGCCTTTCTCCATGGTATCACGTGCTGTAGATGTTTACACGTCGCTTGTAGAAATCTCACTGGCGTCATTCACAGGTAAACTTTGAGTTATAATTTGTTTCAACAACTCCCAGCAGGCATGGGTGGTTAACCAATGAAAGAGATGCCACGCATGCGATAGGGCTGTATGGGTAATGTTGCCACAGGAACAAGTATCCATGAGCGTTTGCAGGGAGGGGGAGCCGAACTCCATGAGGTCGATACATTGACAGTAAGACGCCAAAAATGGTTGCAACCATTGACGTTTTTCATTACCTTTCACAAATACCACATTGGCCGAGGACAAGTGTGCTTTCATGACACGTCCAAATATTTATAGGAAATGGTTCCCTGATTCCAGTCTAGTTGCCTATGATTTTCAATCCACTGGGTTTGTTTACGGTCTTTTTCACACAACAAATCAAAAGCATGGGGTGGTTTAAATAGCAAATGCGTAGCTTGCGATATCCAAAACGTGGTACAATCGATAATGGCCACTTGTTTAAATATAAATTTGTTGTCACCAATTTTAAACCCTTGGCAAACCACAATGAGTGTGCGCAACATGTTGACGCTTGCCTGGACCAAAGTCAACTGACGACTGACTGACGATCGACCACTAAAGTGTGATCATGGCATGGGCTTACCTGCCATGCTAGTTTCAAATTGAGGTTAGAGTAGGACAGGGGGACATGTAAAAATAAGAATTTAAGAATTACATAATTTTATTATCATAACACGTCTTACAGGCTTTTGTCATTTTGGGATAAGGACGATACCAACTGATACAACAATATAGTCTCTTGTGTTTGTAACGTCCATAACACCGATGATGTCCCAATGTCTCTAAACTAGGCGTTTTTGATGGTGAGCTGCTCACCGAAGCACCATGGATACCATACGGTCCACACGTATCGTAGCTTTTTTTTCATTACCCAGGGACACAAGTGAGGGATAGCTTGAATGACAGGGTATATTTCCCACTTCCATTCTGCACAGGTAGGGGCAGGTGGGTGACCAGCGCTGATGTTCCTGCATGGGTTCATCGCCCTCCTGCCATTGGTCTATAATGATGGGACAAAAGGCACATTTCACTTCATCTCTTGTTTTTAAATAGTAGAATCCAGCGGCCGCCAAGGCTTGAGGGTTTATGAAAGGCACCGGCCACGTGGCAAAAGTCTTGAAACGTTGTTCCTCAGAGTTTAAATTCATGGATGTGATGTCTCTTGAGGCTTTAAAGCAAGACATGACTGAGCGGCTTGACGTTGGTTGACCTGTTATTTATACATTCGTCACTTGGTTGGACAGTGGATAATAGTTGACTTGTTAGTGATGAATAATCAAACAGTAGGCCGTCGTATTGGCTGGTACATTGTCATGCGTTTCAAAATCTAGTCGAATGTCAATATTGGATGGCTTGACAGACTCTTCCAGTAAGAACAGTCAAAGACAATCAGTGGCGCTCTTGCCTTAAACGCTTGGGGTAGTAACATGGGGCCGTTCTCTTTTTGATAATACGACCATCGAAATTTAGAAAACAAGTCGTACAGGGGGCCAAACTTATTTTTTGAAAAATCCAAATCCAGTCCTTCATAGGGAAACACGGCTCCTTTGAGGAAAAGACGTGCATTTCTCAATTGCAAGTGATCAAATTGCGTGGCATCTTTGGTTTGTTGATACTTGCGATTCGTTTGAAAACCCACGATCAGGTATATCGAGCTGTTTTTACAGACCAACTGTGTGTGTTGGTGGTGGGCAATAGCGGATACTCATGGAGTGCCCAGCTTCTAAATTCCATGGTTATATCTCTCTTTACCATTTTGAGTATGTCCAGTTTTTTGCTATCTTCGTCACATGAGGCACTTTCCATAGCAAGCGTTGTAGTTGAATTTTTGAATCTATGGGGGCATTGTCGGCTCCCTTGATTGCATTATTTTCACTCCTGTCTCTCACTAGATAAAGCACTTGCCTTGCGTTGACCACAATGCGTTGGTGATCTTCGGCAAAGCCTAAGATCAGTTTAAGAGGTAAATATCCAGTGAAGGTCCCATCAGTGTGTACCATCCAGTCATTGGTCGAGTCAGGACACCAACCTGACATGCAAAGTGCTTTACCTTCTCCCTCACTATAAGAGGGGTATAGTTTCATGACACTGGAAATGCCCACATTTCGAGTTCTATCCACCACGATATCGTTAATGACATACCGCACTTCAGAAAACAGAAAGGCCAAACCATGGTTGGCCAACTTCGATGTGGTGGGTGTAGAGCCATCGGCTTTGGTGAGCCGACCTTCAATCTGAATGACACTTTCATGCGGTAGGGTGTAAATATCTTGGTTGTTGATAACAAATTGAATTTCATCATTGTTATTGAGTCCAGGTGTTTGAGCTTGATAGGAATGGAGATAAATTCTTACCACTCCTGGTTGCTCCTCTATGCGGTTCGCTATCTCTAGGATAGAATTCAACATGAGGGTTGACGTGGTAACCCAAATGCTGTAAAATCTGCTTGCCTTGAGATGTTAACGTGTATTCACGTGGCAAACAACTAATACCATTCCTAGACGGTGATGTTGCTTTATACACAAACTTCATAGTGGCTTTAGCACCAACTTGTAAGTCACTGGTATGATAGAATCCAGATCAATGAGTTGTTGATCTCTATTGATCAGCCTTAATGTTATATTACTAATACTATCGACAGCCACAGAATGAAAAAGCACCACTGGAGGGTTTTCACGAATAATATACCCATTGGGCGATGTCACAATAAAGTCATAAAGCGAATGCGATGGTTCTTGATTGGTGTACACTTGGCTAATAATATTACACGTCACCGACACATGATGGTCCTCAATGAATTTCACTTCATGGTCCGATTCATGTTTTTTTTGGGCTCCAACACACGTGGTTTAAATCCTAGTAATGGGCCAATGGAATCGGGGTGTGTTTTAAAGTCAATGTTAAAGGTAGAGAAAATACTGCAGCGATGAGTGTTGGTATTGCCTACAAGTTCAAACTTGTGCGTTCCATCGAGAAATGACTTTAAACCATACTCATTGATCAACACCACATAAATGTGTTCATAAATGTCATCGATCGTGTATCCACCAGAGTTCAAGGTGAGCACAGAATCATCATAGTAAAACTGGTTGTTCACATTTTCACGTATGTTGTATATTCGATTGTACGTTTCAAGAGAAACAAGTCCTAAACCATAGGGTTTTTCACTCAATTCGATAGGCGGGTAAAAGTCTAGGCTGACTTCAGGTCCACGTCCATGCAGTTTAAACGTTTTACTTTCTGCCGACATACTGGTGGCGTTTTAGCTTATGCTGCGTCTTATATAAAAAAATAAACACAAACGTCCACACTGTTGGCTGTTAAACGTTTGCTCACGTTTCACATTATAATATATCTTGATCCTGTTTCCAAAATAGGTCACTGGTTCCATGGACGGGGGCAAATTCCCAAAACTGTCAAAGTTCCATACAATGGATCCCTCTTTGACATAAGCTACATAATGCGTTCCTGGTCCTCGGTGATCATCCAAATTGACAACAGCACATTCCTGTTTCCAGGGTCGTGGGGGTAATTGGTTTCGCATAAACACACCTCGAAAATGAGAAAGCTTTAGTTGTTTAGCATAGCTTTCCACTTGTTGATGCGTCAGGGCATGTCTCGCTATGGCTGAGGTTAAATTTTTTTTAATACTTCGAAATGGTGAAATCCCAAATCCTTGTTGATAAAAGGCTGGCTTTAAATTGGCATTTCTAGCCCCCATGGCAGTCGCTTCCATCGTTTCATTGTGTCGCTGACTTTCTTTGAGTTGTTGCTTGCCCTGCTGCGCGGCTTTAATGGTTTTCGCCACTGCACTGGTACCGCCCAAAAGTGAACCTAGAGCAGCCAAACCGGCAAATAATGCAGGTAAAAATCCCGCTCGTTTGGGGACGGGAATCACTCGCCCTTGGTTTGAAACCTGTCGCCGACGTTTTGGAATAACATTTCTCTGTGCTGCTCGAAAGGCTTTCCTTATGGTCATTACATTATTTTTTCTTTTTTTTCTTTCGCAAGGGCTTGTCCACGAATGTCTTAAGCCCAGGCTTTGCCAAGGACAAAGTCCTTTTTTTAGTCTTTCTCACCGCATACCTTTGTTTCACCATGATGATAATGACGAACAACCTTTCACAAGAAAGTTTAAATCACAACTAACGTCAGATTGTTATTTCATGGCTGTATATTCCAATTCCACATAAAGTGGGAAATCTTTTATATTTTTTCCCGCTTGCTTTTCATCCCATGCAACATGAGATGAAAGGATAATTCGTCACCTGCATTGACCATTTCATGGTTATGGATCAACATCCTATGACCATTTATCTTTATTTGTAAATGGTTCTCATCAGGTAAGGCATATTTGATGTGAATGGTTCCATCTAAGTGTAATCGATAGAGGCTTAAACCCGGAGCAAGCACATAGGTCAAGTGCTGATCATGGACTAGCGGTAAATGGTTTCTGTCATTCACAGGTTTTTCATTTGTCAGATACACTAAAAATACAGATGGGATAAATTTATAAAGCCTTTTCATTTCATAGGTCATGTAACGCTTGGTACAAACATCGTCTTCGTCTTGTGGGTCTTCCACGTGAATAATCCGATGGTGATTAGCGCTATAGCCATTCACCGTAAGCTGGGGCACTTTGTCATAAAACTCATACACTTTGTTATCCACATACTTTTTCGTACTAACGTCTGTAGACACTTGAGGATGTTTTACATGGGTTAACCGCTTTCCCTTAAATTCATAATCTCCCTGTTTTGTGTGTGGCACTACTGATCTATCCACATAGTGTTTATTAGCAGGATCTGTTTCTTGTTTAGGATCATGTATGGGGACAGGCCTAGCTTTGGCCATCAACGCACGTCCAAAGACATCCATCGTCAACCTGTAGTACCAGTCTACTGTTTCTATGACAAGGTTCGGTGTCCTGTATATAGACAGCCTGCTAGCCTGTCTAAGCCTTAGTTGAAATGAAGATTATTAAGCAGCAATAGTCATTCCCCGTGGGGGACATGGTTTCCCATCTCTGTCCCACATCACGTGAACAACGCCATGGTTCACTGTTTCCATCTTCCATTCGCTGCATCATTGTGGGGCCTTCCGGCTGTGGAAAGACTAATCTTTTGATAACGCTCATTACAGCGCCCAATGGTCTGCGTTTTCAAAATATTTATATTTTTGCAAAATCTCTCTACCAACCCCTCTACGTGTTTCTGGATCAAGTCATGTCTGGATTACAAAAAGGGAATATGGGTTATTTTACATTTTCCATACAAGAAAATGTGATTTCACCGGATGAGGTAAAGCCTGATTCACTCATGATTTTCGATGATGTATCCACTGAACGTCAAGGCATCATTCAAAGCTATTTCAGCATGGGTCGTCACAAACATATCGATTGCTTCTATCTTGGACAAACGTATTCTAAAATGTCCAAACAGTTGATTCGTGACAATGCCAATGTCATAGTTTTATTTCGTCAGGACGAGAGGAACAGTCGTCACATTTATAATGAGCATGTGAATCCTGATATGACCTTTCAAATGTTTACAGAATTGTGTGCCAAGTGCTGGAACACTCAACGTCATGCCTGTTTAGTGATTGACAAACAAAGTGAACTCAACCAAGGACGGTATCGCTTAGGGTTTGATCATTTTATTGCTATTTAAGGCCCTGTCTCATTCCCCGGCAAGTCATTTGTCAAGACACCATGGCGTTAGCAGAGAATCAATTGAAAAAGCATATTATTAGAGCAAAAAATACTATTCGCCAAAAGTTTCGTCAATTGAAACGATCATGCTTTGTTTATTCAACAACATTTAGCACCTCCGCTAAAAGCCATGTTGAAGTCCACTTTCAAGCCATCTGAAACGCTACCCACCGTTTCACAAGCCACGCAGACGCTGCACGAGGACCCTGAGGAAGAAGAACAGGAAGATTTGACTAGTGTTAGCGAGGTTGAGGATGAGGAGGAACAAGTGTTTACGCCTCAAAAAAAGGCCGCACCCCTTGCAGAGTTTTTGAGAAAAAAGAAATCCTTGGCCAGGGTCGAAACACCTTGCCCTTCCAGAGCGTCTCCGTTTTCACAACTCTTGGCCACCCCTCAACATAAAGCTCAACTGAAAACCATTTTAATAAAATATTATGGATCAACATTGGAACCCTATTTCACTTATCTATTTATTGGAAACACGGATACCACGTATGGTGTTCGCTATGAGGATGATAGTTTTAAAATTGGCGATTCATCCATTAAATTTGCTCATACTAAAGCTGTCATTAAAAATATCGGTGGCGTAGTCGGTAGCATGCTGAACTGCTATGCCCAAGATAGTGGGTTCAAACCCGGCCGAAGTCGTCGGATTTTTTAAGAGCGCTAAAAATCCTTCAGTATGCCTTCCTTCGGAGGGGAAGTAAAGCCGGCGGTCCCATGTCATAGATTTATGGCATGTAAAAGATCCTTTCACAGACTAAACTTGTGTAAAGCAAAATTTGTTAGGTTAGATTTCGTCAGAACGCTCTATCAAAGTTCCAACGTTCACCACTAGGTATCATTGATATCTGGTGGCGAAAGTTGGAACTGCTTGAAATTGAACGGAACTTGTAGCTCACCCTTTAGGGTATCCGCTGGAAGCAGCTACAGACTCAGGCGAGCCGAACATGTCCTCGGACACTCCCGGCACTAAAAGCCATACGATAAATAAATAAATCAACTATAAATTAACTCCAGGACTGTTAAAGCTGCTCTTTTCTCGGACCCCCTCTTCCCATGATTATACACCAGAGGATCTTGACAATTATAAATACATTTTATTGGATACCCATGCCCACAAAGACAGAATGATCCCGCTCAACAAGTGAATGCCAATATATCTCAAAAATATAAAACCATCATTGCAAAAATGTTTCCCACCAGTCAAAGTACTCGTCGTAAAGCGTCCGCTTCGGGAGTGACATTTAAACCATTAAAACCCCTTGTGGATGTTACCTACTGGCACAATCCCAATTAGCTCGTCCAGCGGTTACAGTTGTTGCATGCTTCACGTCAAGCTGGCCATACCGGTCACGATTGGGAAATTCAAGAAATTGAACAAGAACTTTGAAATGCCAAAATTATTGTTTAAGCCCTCACCCATTAAAATGGGTATTGCTCACGAGTTGCATCGCCCAGCTAGGCGTCACTATCCGCGACTCAAGGTGATTTCACGAGGTGTGGATGAACTTTGGCAGGCTAACTTGGTTGAAATGATACCCTATGCTGGCGTTAACGACGGTGTACGCTATATGTTGACCGTCATTGATGTCTATTCCTAAATGGCCTTTGTTGAACCAGTGCGTCGCAAGTCTGGTCCACTAGTTACCAAGGCCTTTCAACATATTATTCAACACTCCAAACGTCAACCTCAGTTGCTACAAACCGACCAGGGGAAAGAATTTTTCAACGAGGATTTCTCCAGTTTTCTCCAATCTAAGGATATTTACCATTACACCACGTACAGCAATCTCAAAGCCAGTGTGGTCGAGCGGTTCAACCGAACATTGAAAACCCATATGTGGAAAGCGTTTACCGCTCAGGGCACGTATCGCTGGTTGGACATGTTACCAGAGCTAGTATCACGTTACAATGACACCAAACATAGAACGATTGGGACCAAGCCACGCCTCGTGACCAAAAATATTCAGCGATTGGATAAACCCCATAAAAACAGCCGATCCTAAACGTCACCGACTGAAAATTGGGGATTTTGTTCGTGTGAGCAAATTTAAGTCTGCCTTCAATAAGGGCTACACGCCACAGTGGGGGACTGAACTATTTCGAATTCGTCGAGTCATCTTGGACAGTCCAGTCACCTATTTACTCGAGGACCTCAACCATCAACCCATAAAAGGTAGATTTTATCTCCATGAACTTCAGAAAACAGTTTTTCCTCAGCATTATCTTGTGGAAAAAGTGTTGAAACAAAAAGGAAATAAACTGTATGTCAAATGGTTAGGGTTTAACTCTACGTTTAATTCTTGGATCAATAAATTACATGTTGTGTGAACCTGTGCAATTTTTAATTTATTTATTCACACATTTTGTACACCACCTATAGCTTTATGTGTACAGTCCTCAGCTCCACATATTTCTTTCTCTTTCCACCTGTGTTCTCTCATACATTACCCCTCCCCCTCTCCCTCCCCTCACCTCCCACCACTGCTGTTCGCAGCTCTTGCCTATCTAATGGTTGTGACATCATTCCCACAAGTTTCATCATACTTTTTACTGATTCAGCGATTCCCACGCTTTGAACATTCTGTTATCGTGCACGTGGACAGCTAACGTCCAAGGTGAACACCTATGGCAGATCAAATTTCACGTCAACTTGCATTTTGTCACGTACGAAGCAAAACAGGCTGTAACTTGTTAAAGTTATCGTGCACGTGGACAGCTAACACCCAAGGTGAACGAACACCTGTGGTAGATCAAATTTCACATGAACTTGCATTTTGTCACGTACGAAGCAAGACAGAATGTAAATTGTTTAGCGTGCATGTGGTTTCACATGTGTTCACATGCATTTCGCTCTTCCCTGCCACCACGATTGTCAGATTATTTCACCTTCAAGCGTATTTGTCATTTTCCATTGCACCTGTTGTCAAGTCAGATCAACGCCTTCCAATAAGCTCAAATGACATTCTCCTCCTGCTCGTCGGCAAGTTTGTTTTCTGTACTCGCTTTGACCAACATAGAACCAAGTTCTCATCACCGTTTACACGTTAAAGGTAAAATATCAGAAAAACGAACCCTCGTTCTGTCATACACCGACCCGCCGAAATAGCGATTGTTCTATTAAGCATGGTCCTTGTGGTTAGCGACAGGTTCGTTGAAACACACACACACACACACACCCAGCAGAATCGTCTCTCTCAACTACCACGCTTCATAAACATTATATACAGGTATAGAAAAAATAATATTTTTTCAACAAAAGTGTCGTTAGGCCCTTTGTCAAAATTTCAAACATAGTTTCAAACAGGGGGCGTTATCCCGAGTCCTAGGACACCTCGTACTCGTCTCTAGCGTTATTGGTCCGTGAGAAATCAGCAAAAATCACAAAAAACATGTGTTTACCCCAAAATCGAGTTTCCAATTTTTTAAAAATATAACGAGTAGTCCATAGCAAAGAAGACGTCAGCCCGAGTCCTTGGACCCCTCGTACATGCCTCTAGCATGATTGGTTCGCGAGATATTAAAAGCGGATGACCTTTTAGTTTTGGTCTTTTAATTAAATAAAGAGCCTATAGGAAAGTAGGGGGCATCACTACGAGTGCTAGGACAGCCTGTATGTTCAAATCCCATGATTGGTTAGCGACATATCAGGTTCGGGCAAATACGAGGAGGGTTCAAAAATAAGTGTAGCAGCTCCCCCCTTACCGCACTACTGTCAGGTTTTTATTTTGGAAGTAGAGGGGGTGGGGACCATTGATTTACGTCAAATAAACTTTTTTGTTAAATTCCCAGTTTCTAAAATATAGGATTTTCAAAATTCGAGGGTTTTCTAAAAAACATAAAAAGTAAAAAGTTTTATTACAAAAAATAAAGGTCATAAAGGCCATTCCTTTGAGCTATCGCACAACGTTCAATTATGTTTGGTTTTCAATCTATCGCCTATTTTCGAAAACGAAAAATTTCAACATTTTTTGAAAAATACAATACATGGTCCATAGGAAAGAAAACGTCAGCCCGAGTCCAACAACACCTCATTCGTGAATCTCCGACAATGCTTTCGAGAGATATTGACAAATATTACATGGCTGAGGCTTAGTAGTGGGGCAAGGAGGGTTCTAGAGTGAAGCAGAACTCTCATCACTCCCCTACTCATGTAGCCCCGTGTACTTTGGGTGTGTGTAGGATCTGTCTGATAACCGGTGTTAATTGTGATGACTGTATTAGTGTGTGTTATCTGTTTCTTAATTTAGGTACTGCAACTTAGAATTTTTCAAATAGTTCCTACTTTTACCGCCAAGTGCCACCGTCAACGACTACTGCAAGCTCAACTCCTTTCATAAGAATCACGACATATCAGCAGACTTGCAACCTAGAGTTCAGTGGTATGAGGGTTTTATATGCGAGTTCGTTTTTTGAGCATTTTATCTTCTTGGGTGGGCTTTTAAACATTTTCTTGGCGCTTGAGGTGGTGGGTGTTTCCTGATGACTATCAACATTCTCTCAATGAGACCCTGAAGTTGGCGTGTTACTTGTTTGAGAAGTTGAATTAGATCTGCATGGCCTTGATCAGCTAACTTCTCACCCAAATCGTTCGCGCTGTTTTCGTCGCTGATCATATTATCGGATTCAACGGATGGAACACTACTTTTCATTCTTCTTGGTGTGATTGTGTCTGTCAGAAATGAAAAAGGGCCATGAAGGTGTATAGCATGCATATGTACCACTGCGAGTTTTGCTCTTCTTCTGTTTCATGAATTCCTTTCGAAACGTATCTCGTAGGCACCTCCATCGCTTCTTAAGTTCTTGCTCTGAAAAAAACAATTTTAGATTCAATGTAAGTAAAGTACTACACTCATTTATCAAAATTAATGTTTTCTAATTTTATAACCACTTTATTGTTTTTCTTTCGTTTAATTTCCAACGTTGACTCCTTACAGATAATTAGCAACTGGAGTGTCATTTAAAACTCTGGGCTATTCTTTCTGAATGTCAGATGTCACTGTTGGACGCATTATTCGCGAAACTAGTGCAGCCATATGGGAATCATTAAGCAATGTGCATATGGCCTTTCCCTGTGAAGAAGAAGTTGACAAAATATCAAGAGAATTTTGGAGGAAATGGAAATTTCCGAATTGTGTGGGATGCGTCGACAGGAATCACATTCGCGTCAAACGCCCTCAATAATTTGCAATAAAAATACACACCCCCTTAATAAAGCGAGTCTTATTAATTATCTAAAAATTATTTATTTAACAAACAACCTACTATAAGTCTTTCACGTTTCATACTATAAATCTTAGCACACTAGAGGTCTGTCTTACTTCAAATAATTATTAACTTTAATAATTTAACCCAACTGCAAATAACTTTTTATTATTATTATTAACCCCGCTGAAGCTGCTGCTGACAGGCCACTACCGTACGAACTAGAGCTAATAACATCTAATGCCGTTACGAGTCTCATGGACTATAGCCCCAGTAGCTGACCCCAAATCAGTACTCGTAGCTCATTATGCATATAACAGAACTAGTACTCTCAACCATCATTCAGACAGTCATACCAAGTAAATAAAACCTACCAACGAACTAAATGACAAACTTGTGACTAAATCCATTATCACAAATATATTATACCTAATGTACTGTGAGAGCAATTTACCAAATCTTAACGATGATTTATTTATTTATCGTATGGCTTTTAGTGCCGGGAGTGTCCGAGGACATGTTCGGCTCGCCTGAGTCTGTAGCTGCTTCCAGCGGACACCCTTATTTGTGTGAGCTACAAGGTCCGTTCAATTTAAAGTAGTTCCAACTTTCGCCACCAGATATCAATGATACCTAGTGGTAAACGTTGGAACTTTGATAGAGCGTTCCGACGAAATATAACAATTTAGCTTTACACAAGTTAAGTCTGTAAAAGGATCTTTTACATGCCATAAATCTATGACATGGGACCGCCGGCTTTACTTCCCCTCCGATGGAAGGCATACTGAGGATTTTTAATGCTCTTAAAAAATCCAACGACTTCGGCCCGGTTTGAACCCGCTATCTTGGGCAGAGTAGTTCAGCATGCTACCAACTACGCCACCGAAGTCGATATTCTTAACGATAAATTAATAACATTAAATCTAAAACTAAATATCTTTAATAAAGGAGTGAAAGGAGCCCTTAAGGGCACCAGACTCTAAGCATTATCAATAGCCCCATGGCGATATGACTGAATGAGAGTACTACTACTTGGCCCTAACTACAAATTGATCTGCATCGATGTTGGAGCCTACGGGAAAGAAAGAGACAGTGGAATATTTGATCTTTCCGACTTGAACAAACAACTTTCGCGTGGTACCCTCAGAGCGGACTTGGAAAAACAATTAACCGGCAGTGATTTACGTGCACCTCACGTGGTAATCGGTGACGAAGGTTGTCCTCTAAAACCATATTTAATGCGTCCTTATCCTGAAAGAACTGCTGGGCCTGTTGAACATACTTTCAACAATCGTTTGTCACTTGCGAGGCAAACTGTGGAATGTGCATTTAGTATCATCAGTAGGGCCCGGATGTTGATGACATGTCATCTTATTACTGAGCTGTCTAAAACAATGCTGAAGTACATAGAAACTCCGGACGGGCTACCCCGTCTTCAAATATGTCACTTTTAATTTGCATCTTTTTGCATTATTTGATATTTTTCCATTTTAAGGGCATTTTTTAAAATTTGGTATATTTTTTGGTCATATTTTAGAGAAATCGGCCTTTTAATGTATTTTTTTCCTATTTAGTCATGTCACTAATGCAAAGAGAAGCAAAAGCTTACTCTATCTTAACGTGTATTCCAAAGAATACACCAAGCTGGGAGAGTAAACACCAACAGAGAATGAAGACATAAAAATCAAAAGGTATAGGAGCAATTAAAGACAATGGTCTTATGATATGCCCATTAGTGGTGAAGATCTTGGCTACCCTAACTCTGCCATCCCTTCCAGGATAACACTCGGTCACCCTACCAGAAATCCAGACCAAGGGAGGAGAAACATCCCTAACCAGGACCAAGTCCCTCACTTTAATGTCGGGATTGGAAAGAAACCACTTCTGTCTCCGTTGCATGGAAGTTAAGTATTCCAAATTCCACCTCTTCCAGAAAGAATTGCGGAGGGCTTCAAGTTTACGCCAAACAATAGGTAAATTAGAATCTCTGTGAGAGTTGGGAAGGGGAGGAGGAAGTGACCAGGTGTGAGTGGAAGGAGGTCGTCAGGGTCATTGGAAAGCGGAGTTAAAGGGCGAGAGTTAACAACACCTTCAATCAGAACAGACAGCGAATTAAATTCTTTATAAGTCAGAATGCGATTACTAAAACCTTTCTTAAGTGATGTTTAGTGAGCTTTACGCAGGATTCCCACCTACCACCGTGGTGAGGAGCGTAGGTAGGTATAAAACACCATTTGAAACCCTTTGAGTAGGAAAAATTAGAAATCTGTTCCATGGCAGGAGAAGATGTGAGAGCTTTCTTCCACAAGGAAGCTGCGCCTTGAAAAGTGGAAGCGTTATCAGAGAACATCTCCGAAGGAACACCACGCTTAGCAGCGAAGCGAGAGACAGCTGATAAAAAGTAAGAAGTAGAGGCATTCGTTACTAGTTCCAAATGGATCGCGCCAGTAACCATGCAAACAAAGAGAGAAATATAGAGCTTACCAAACAATTTGCGTTTATCTTCAGGGGAATTGCGTTGATATTGGAACGAACCCATATAGTACACACCAGTTGGAGCAAATGGACGTATAGGAGAAGGGCGAAAGGAATTCCATTTATAATCCAGTACTTTTACCTTAAGAAGCAAAGCAGTGGGCGTGTACCAACATGCAGATTGCGATAATGAAAGTCACGTATGATTAAAGAAGTTACGTGATGTTTATAAGGCAAAATAACAGGATGCTTTTTGTCCTCAGAAAGCAAAGATTGCGAGAGCCTACCACCTAACCTGAGTAACTTATAGTCATCAAGGAACGGGGCTAAAGCACGAAGTCGACTGGATTTGGGAAGATCCCTTTTAGAAGAAATTAAAGACAATTCAGAAGAAAAGGCTTCTTGCTGTGTTAGTTGCAAAACCTTAATGATAGCGAGATTCAATTCAAGATTGGTAAGGTGTGGTTTGGGGAGAAGAGGTTGGTCGACCACAAGATATTTCCATCTGAGAAGATGAGCAACAATTCGAATCAATTTGTGAAAGGAAGCATAGCGGGACAACAAGGGATGAGAAACGTTGGAAACAAGACACGAAGCAGTAGATTTAGATACTTTAGCGTCAGGCAAGTTGAAGTTTGTAGCTGGAGGTTTAGAAGGCCAACAAGAAGAGTCTCCGGTTAACCACGAAGGCCCATGCCAGTACAACTGGGAAGCTGCCAATTGAGAGGGTAAACATCCAGGAGAATGATGTCGGCAGGGTTGTCAGTGCTGGGCACATGCCTCCATTGACATCCCGAAGAAAGAGTTTGAACTTTGGAAACCCTGTTTGCAACAAAAGTTTGCCAATGAGCGGGGTTTTTGGCGACCCAAGAAAGGGTGATCATGGAATCGCTCCAGAGATAGATTTGCGAAAATTCGACTTTTAAGACTTCCCGTAATTTCATAACAAGTTCTGCGGCCATGAGTGCAGCACATAATTCAAGCCTAGGCAAAGTGATGGTTTTAAGAGGAGCCACCTTCGATTTGGCACAAACAAGGTTGGAAACTGAAGATCCATTTAATGAACCGCGATAAACCAAATAAGCACAGCAACCGTACCGTAAGCTTTTTCAGAACTGTCCGCAAACACATGAAGGAAAAAAGATGCATTAGGATGAGCGTTAATTAAATTTCTGGGAATTTCAATAAGGGAAAGATCAAGCAAGTTGCTGCGAAAAGAGAGCCATTTGTTAAGAAAGGAAAGGGGAACAGTGTCGTCCCATTCACATTTGAGCGACCATAGCTCTTGCATGAAAAGTTTGGCTATAACAATAACTGGGGCAAGAAATTGAAGCGGATCAAAAATTATTGCAATTTCAGAGAGAATTTGTCTTTTTGTGTTCGGGAGCTCTTCTGCAAGCGAAACATTATAGATGAGAGTGTCAGTGCTAGTGCACCAATGAAATCCAAGAGTTTTTATGGATTCGGAGTCTCCACAAATTTCGACGGAGGAGGGGTCTACATCTTCAATAGGAGACCGGGCGAGAAACTCATGGGAGTTGGAATTCCACTTATGAAGAGGGAATCCTCCATTCTTTAACAATGCTTGAAGTTCTAGTGACACGAATGAAGCTTCCTCCAGAGTGGGGAATGACTGCAAGTAATCGTCAACATAGAATGATGTAGTTAGTGCTTCGGAAGCTTTAGAATCAAATAAATGACCATCTTGAGAGGCTAACAAGTGTAGGGATCGGATAGCAAGGAAAGCGGAAGGTTTTAAGCCATAAGTAACCGTCTTTAAGCGAAATACCTTAATGGGCTTGCTGATTTCGTCGCGCCACAAGATTCTTTGGAGATCTCGTTGTTCAGGCTGAATTAAAACTTGACGGTACATCTGTTTTATAACCGCTATAACAGCTATGGGAAATAATCGAAAGTTTAAGAGTATAGCAGATAAATCTGACTGAATGGCAGGACCAGAGTAAAGAGTATTGTTAAGACTGATGCCATTAACGTCAGGTGATGAACCATTGAAAACGACTTGGATTTTATCCTTTAAAGAGGGTTTTTCCACACGGGATGATGATTAAGAAAACCGTTTCAATTGGGGGGTGTAATTCGTCATCAGATTTGTTAACAACTTCCATATGATCAAAGCTTTCATACTCATCCATGAAATCCGTATACTGCTGTTTAACGAGAGGTTCTTTCTTGAATTTGCTCTCGATAGCAAAGAGAGCTTTTCGAGCTTTGGGTTGAGAGTTAATAAGTTTAGGGGGATTATGTAATCTTGGCATCTGAACAATGAACCGGCCATCAGAAGAACGAGTGGTGGTGTTCAGAAAAAGTTGCTCACAGAATTCGTTTTCTGAAGAGGTCACGTTAGGAGAATCAACGCTTTCAAGCCTCCAGAACTGTTCCAAGTCAGTATTAGCGAAATAACATTGCGATGCGGGTTGGGGAGAATAATGAGGAAGTTGACCGGTGACGATCCATCCAAAATTAGTGTCTCTGGCAACCACGTTTGAGGATAACTTGCGAACCTGTTTACGAAGGCAATTCCAGAAAACATTTGCACTAAAGAGTATGTCAATGGGGTTTTGTACATTGAACAGAGGATCGGCTAGCCTTAAATGCGAGGGAATGTTTAAACCTGAAATGTCCACAGAGTGACTTGGAGTATCTTCTCCTATGCTATTGAGAATGAGACAATTCAGTTTGAGAAAGTTGTTTCTGTGACAAATGTCTCTTATGGTTAGCTTTGAAAACTGTAAAGCTTGCGATTATGAGCTGTTAATGCCCGATACGTTAATAAAAGTGGGGTTTACAGGTAGGCCTAGTTTTCTAATCAAAGAATTAGACACAAAATCATGAGTTGCCGCTGAATCAAGAAGACCACGTGCACGGACACAGTTGCCAAAGTTATCCTGAACTTCGATTTGGACAGTGGACAATACTACTTGGGCACTACGTATGGACTTGGCATTTTGAATGTAAGATGAAGCGTTGGAACTATTAGCATTGTCACTTTTCTGAGAAGTAGATGCGGTCGATGACCTTGCTTGATCATGACGATGTAGTAAAGTGTGATGAGCTTTTTCACAATGGAAGCAAATTCTGGTGGACTTGCAATTTGAAGCAGAATGCGTGGGTGCTAGGCAGTTGAAGCAATGTTTATTCTGGGAAACTAATTTTCTTCTGTCGTCGACTGACAGTTCTTGAAAAGATTTACATAGATATAAGGCGTGGGAATCTTTACAAAGTATTCACTTTAATGGTTCATTTAAACTCTTGCGGGGTTCGCTTTGAGTGTTTAAAACGAGAGAACTAGCAATACGGCGTTCACTAGACCTAGTTGGGTAACCAGTGGCGTTTGACTTGAGTTTAAATGAGCTGGACCCAGGTTTTTGGGTACTAGACGCTAAGCGTTCGCTTTTAGGTTTAAGAGACATTGATTCAAATTTAGAACTAGGGGATGATGGTTCACTTTGATTAGCTAAAGCAGTTAAGAGTTGGCATCTAGCATTTATGAAAGTGACTAAATGCTCGTAAGAGTAATCGTCTTCTCTGGAAAGTTCAATCTCCCAAGCTTTGAGGGTAGCAACATCGACTTTAGAAACCACTAAATGTATTAGGAAATTGCCCCAGTGATCAGTGGGTTGATCTAATCGGGATAGGGCTTTTACGTGAAGTTGTGTTGTATCAATGAGAGTACGCAAACTAGTGCCGTGATTGTGCTGTGACGCAGGTAAGTTAAATAGAGCCTTCATATGGCATTGAATACGTAACCGTAGAATTACCGTATCTTTCTTTCAACAAGTTAAAGGCAATGGGGTAGTTTTCGGCACTTAATGGGAGTGCTTCAACTAACTGCAGAGCTTGACCTCGGAGGATAGATCTCGAATAATGAAACTTGTAGATGACTTGAATGTCTTCATTGTCATGAACAAGAGAACAAAATAGTTCATAAAAAGAATCCCAAGTAGATTTGTCTCCAGAGAAGTGGGGTAAATCAATCTTAGGTAGAATTGGTTTGGGCTTGTAAGTGCCATCGCGAGAAGAGGTTTGTTGATCGTGAAGGGAACCAAGAACAGAACCATCTCTTTTCTGTTCTTTTCGAGTTGGCGTATTATTTTAAAAGCAGAACATATACCTTCGTAATATTGGTTTTCTACTTCGACTCGATCATCAGTTTGATTGAGCATACAAGTTTCAATTTCAGTTTGGATGTTAAAATAATTTTCATATGAACGTTAAAAATCCTTTATACGATGTTTTAACAAACCTAATTGAGCTTCTGAGGGATCTAGCTATTTGATGTATTTTCTGAATCGGGTAATTTGCCCTTTATCGGATGCTCGTTTAGAAGTAATTTTTTCATCCTTATCCTTTTCTGTAGGAGCCATGACAAAATAGGTAAATTAAAGTATAACATACGAAACTGCGGATCCTTGGAAATGCTGTCAGGCTGGCAGCAGCAAATAAGTTGATAGAAAGGGACACACCAAAAGAGACAGGAGCGGCCTCTTTCCACTTCACAGGCTATGCACGGTGTAGTTATAGCTGAAAAATTCAAAGAAGATATTAATGATTTGCAAAATATTGTCAAATGACCCTTGACAAATAGAAAATATCATAAATGGACACTCCCGGGTTTCTGGGACCAAATTTTGGGTAGATTATTGGCTTGGGAATAACCTAACCCCCAAGGGAAGATGATAAAGAAAAAGAAGTGGGTTTCGGACTGGAGAAAAAGGATGGAGAAATAGGACGAGAGTCCAACAGAATTTATAATTTTAACTTTAAGTATACTCAAAGGCAGCTGCCACTGCAAATCCACTCTCTGATACCTAGTGGGTAGGGACCTGGGCAAAGCTAACGGGAAACGCAGCTGGAACTTGGGTTGTTTGCAAGAAAGTTGCTCTAGCGTATTCCCTCTCAAGCATACATATGCCTACTATGGGGAAGGGTGGTGGTCTGGCAAGACAAAGAGTAACAGATTTATTGTGTATCTGTTCAAAGGAGTTTGTTTCTAAACAGGTAATTTGAAGAGTGCAAATAATTTGAATCAGCTTCGATATTTTAATTTTTGAAATTGTAGAATTTCTAAAGATCGACCAAATGCTTCCAAGAAGGATAGGGATAAAGCAATTATACCTTTGGGAATAATTTTGGTAAGTGTACCAATAGTTGCATTAAGAAATGGCTAAGCTTTTACCCAGCAAGGCGCCGACCAAAAGTTTAAACAATGAGAAACACTTACATTTTGAATAACCAACCATAAGTGTTAGAGAGAATCTCCACAAGCAGGAAGCTGCGGTAGCGAGCTATGCTTGCCTTAATGGCCAGTTAGAATTAGCTATTAAAGCTAAGAGAGACTTTACTAAGTTACCAACTAAGAGTTCTTGTTCAAATGCAACAAGTGGTGAAAACCCTTTCAATAGATTTATTTATATTAAATAGGAGGAGTCAAGGATGACAGGATCTTGCCTAACCGTTATGTTAGAGAAATTATAAAGCGAAAAACAAATCTTTAATTTATTTAACAATGTAAAAGGAAGTTGTTTTTGTAACAAATATATAATTTTGATTTTTTTATAAACAATTGGGGTTGCAGACCTCCGAAAACATCTAAAGCTTGCACCAGGCAATTGATAATTCTTTTGGTTTTAAACCTTTTATATGCTTTAAAATCTTCGTAAGATTTTGAAATGGCTAAGATGAATAAATGCAAAATTTAAAGATAACTGACGTAATTAAAGTTAAACATTAAATCATGTACAAGGTGTGTACATTAAGGATTTCTAGATAAGTATCTTAGAAATAATAACAACTTCGAATGCAACAACAAAAAACAGGAAGAAGTGAAATAGAAGTTTCTATAACTTCTTGTATTGATACAGAAATACGCTTAATGATTATACATAGGAGATTATACAAATAGGGCAGGTCACTTATTGTGAAACCTGAAGAGAACAATCGAAAGGAAGTTTCTAGAACTCCTATGTTTAAGTAGGGATAACGAGAAAAATGGGGCAAGTTTCCCTTTCGTGAAACATAGAGATAACTCACTTTGGATTAGAAAGAATTGGATTCCCTCATTAGAAGGGAGAAACAATATAATTTGAGGCGTGTACTAGACACGGAGTTTTACAGACATTAATTCATTGTACGTGGAACAAGTAAGGGAGGGCACTTATTGAGAGTGACACCTCATTGAAAAAAGACCTAAAGTAACAATTTTAATATTTGGAAAAGATCAAATGGGATTGGGGAAAAGTGTTCATGGCCGTATTTATTGTACTCGGACGAGCGCGACGCGGAATAAAAGTTGAACAGGCACTGATTTCACTATAGTCTGTTGATGTAGTTGAAGTGTTCACTGTAGTAGCGCAAAACGTTGATAGCAAGGAAAGTTATTGCAATGGTGGAAAATAACTAGTTACACCAGATTAGCGAGAGTCTATTGCTTGAGAAACTTGTAGGTTATAGTTGAATGCACCAGAAAAATCCCAACGGAGGAAGAAAAATTAGATATTGATTAGCAGTTCATAAGGAAGATTCCTTAGTTTCAAAAAGTATTCCCTTATGTGAGTGGAAAGTACATGACAGTATAACTGGTAGATAGAGTGCAGGTTCTGGAAGGTTCCAGAGCAATGATGACTTGTTTAAATTGGGTAGAGAATCCCTCGGCGGAAAGCTAGATTATATAGACAGTGGGTATTTCGGAAATATCCCTAGATGTGAAATAGAATATCAGAAAATCTTTCATATTGAACGTTAGACTAGATAGTTTAAGTTTGATCAAGAAGATCTCTTGAAAGCAGTTATTATCACATAGCAACATTCACTGTCTATAAAATCCAAATAAAAACATTGAGCCTTTTAAAAGCGATGAGAATGAGGTTAAAACATGAAGTCGGTACATATCTTTGCTTCATGAAGAAGGCGATGTTGCAGTTGACGGTTGATACTAAAATTCGAACGAGGCGTCGAATTTCAAATTTGCCTCTTGAGTTGAGGAGGCGAGCTTTAGTTAAGCTCTGACTGACTGAGTTGACTTCCGATGTACAAGTGAGATCCGCTCAACGGAGCACGGAGGGACCAGGGAAGGGGAAAGGAGTAGGGGTAGGAGACAAAAGGAATACATATAAGAATAGCCAACTTAACAGTTAAAAAAATCTTCTTGATGAAATGGTCTTCAAAGAGTTGATAGTAGGAGTCACTAGCGCAGCCTGGAGGGTGAAAAAGTAGACGAAGTTCTCTTGATCACGGAGTTGATAGCTGGCGATAGCGACGAGATCTGGTGGCTAAATTGATTAGGAAGTCCTCTTGTACAGGGAAGAATTGAGGAACTTCAGAGATTCGCTGCTAGATGACGCTAGGTAGGTCATGGAAGATATATATCTAGAACAGACTTACAGGTAATATGAGAGACATATACCAACAAAGAGAAATCAGGAGATCACTGTTGGTGTTTGAGAAAAAGGAAGGGATAAACTAAAGCAAAGAGAAGCAAAAGCTTACTCTATCTTAACGTGTATTCCAAAGAATACACAAAGCTGGGAGGGAAACACCAACAAAGAATGAAGACATAAAAATCAAAAGGTATAGGAGCAATTAAAGACAATGGTCTTATGATATGCCCATTAGTGGTGAAGATCTTGGCTACCCTAACTCTCCCATCCCTTCCAGGATAACACTCGGTCACCCTACCAGAAATCCAGACCAAGGGAGGAGAAACATCCCTAACCAGGACCAAGTCCCCCCTTATATGTCGGGATTGGAAAGAAACCACTTCTGTCTCCGTTGCAAGGAAGTTAAGTATTCCAAAATCCACCTCTTCCAGAAAGAATTGCGGAGGGCTTCAAGTTTACGCCAAACAATAGGTAAATTAGAATCTCTGTGAGAGTTGGGAAGGGGAGGAGGAGCAGAAAGAGAAGTGCCTTTAAGGAAGTGACCAGGTGTGAGTGGAAGCAGGTCGTCAGAGTCATTGGAAAGCGGAGTTAAAGGGCGAGAGTTAACAACACCTTCAATCAGAACAGACAGCGAATTAAATTCTTCATAAGTCAGAATGCGATTTACTAAAACCTTTCTTAAGTGACGTTTAGTGAGCTTTACGCAGGATACCCACCTACCACCGTGGTGAGGAGCGTAGGGAGGTTTAAAACGCCATTTGAAACCCTTTGAGTAGGAAAAATTAGAAATCTGTTCCATGGCAGGAGAAGATGTGAGAGCTTTCTTCCACAAGGAAGCTGCGCCTTGAAAAGTGGAAGCGTTATCAGAGAACATCTCTGAAGGAACACCACGCCTAGCAGCGAAGCGTGAGACAGCTGATAAAAAGTAAGAAGTAAAGGCATTTGTTACTAGTTCTAAATGGATCGCGCCAGTAACCATGCAAACAAAGAGAGAAACATAGAGCTTACCAAACAATATGCGTTTAGCTTTAGGGGAATTGCGTTGATATTGGAACGGACCCATATAGTCCACACCTGTTAGAGCAAATGGACGTATAGGAGAAGAGCGTAAGGAGGGCAGATCGCTCATTAATTGAGTATTGACTTTAGGTTTAGCTATGAAGCAAGGAATGCACTTGTGAATTACAGAGGAAACTTCATGAATTCCATTTACAATCCAGTACTTTTCCCTTAAGAGGCAAAGCAGTGGGCGTGTACCAACATGCAGATTGCGATAATGAAAGGCACGTATGATTAAAGAAGTTACGTGATGTTTATAAGGCAAAATAACAGGATGCTTTTTGTCCTCAGAAAGCAAAGATTGCGAGAGCCTACCACCTACCCTGAGTAACCTATTGTCATCAAGGAACGGGGTTAAAGCACGAAGACGACTGGATTTGGGAAGATCCCTTTTAGAAGAAAGTAAGGACAATTCAGAAGAAAGGGCTTCTTGCTGTGTTAGTTGCAAAACCTTAATGGTAGCGAGATTCAATTCATGTTTGGTAAGGTGTGGTTTGGGGAGAAGAGGTTGGTCGCCCACAAGATATTTCCATCTGAGAAGTTAGGCAACAATTCGAATTAATTTGTGAAAGGAAGAATAGCGGGACAACAAGGGATGAGAAACGTTGGAAACAAGACACGAAGCAGTAGATTTAGATACTTTACCGTCAGGCAAGTTGAAGTTTGTAGCTGGAGGTTTAGAAGGCCAACAAGAATAGTCTCCGGTTAACCACGAGGGCCCATGCCAGTACAACTGAGAAGCTGCCAATTGAGAGGGTAAACATCCACGAGAAATGATGTCGGCAGGGTTGTCAGTGCTGGGCACATGCCTCCATTGACATCCCGAAGAAAGAGTTTGAACTTTGGAAACCCTGTTTGCAACAAAAGTTTGCCGATGAGCGGAGCTTTTGGTGACCCAAGAAAGGGTGATCATGGAATCGCTCCAGAGATAGATTTGCGAGAATTCGACTTTTAAGACTTCCCGTAATTTCTTAACAAGTTCTGCGGCCATGAGTGCAGCACACAATTCAAGCCTAGGCAAAGTGATGGTTTTAAGAGGAGCCACCTTCGATTTGGCACAAACAAGGTTGGAAACTGAAGATCCATTTAATGAACCGCGATAAACCAAATAAGCACAGCAACCGTACCGTAAGATTTTTCAGAACTGTCCGCAAACACATGAAGGAAAAAAGATGCATTAGGATGAGCGTTAATTAAATTCCTGGGAATTTCAATAAGGGAAAGATCAAGCAAGCTGCGAAAAGAGAGCCATCTGTTAAGAAAGGAAAGGGGAACAGTGTCGTCCCATTCACATTTGAGCGACCATAGCTCTTGCATGAAAAGGTTGGCTATAACAATAACTGGGGCAAGAAATTGAAGCGGATCAAAAATTATTGCAATTTCAGAGAGAATTTGTCTTTTTGTGTTCGGGAGCTCTTCTGCAAGCGAAACTTTATAGATGAGAGTGTCAGTGCTAGTGCACCAATGAACTCCAAGAATTTTCATGGATTCGGAGTCTCCACAAATTTCGACGGAGGAGGGGTCTACATCTTCAATAGGAGACCGGGCGAGAACCTCATTGGAGTTGGAATTCCACTTATGTAGTGGGAATCCTCCATTCTTTAACAATGCTTGAAGTTCTAGTGACACGAAAGAAGCTTCCTCCAGAGTGGTGAATGACTGCAAGTAATCGTCAACATAGAATGATGTAGTTAGTGCTTCGGAAGCTTTAGAATCAAATGAGTCGCCAGGATGCAAAAGTGTCCAAGTCCACCATAACTGGTTTTGAGAAAAAGTGGAAAATGTGTTTTTACTGGGTGGATTGGTATAAGCCTACACTGTTTGTCATATAAATAAGTATGCATTAGTACAAATCTGCTTGAGCTATTGACAAAAAACCAGGAACGCAAAGCTTGCAAGATATAAGCAAAATAAAAATGGACATGGACACTTTTGCATCTCATTTTGCCGATGGACACTTTTGCATGCAACTGTAATGGACATGGACAGTTTTGAAACAGACTAGAGACTATGTGAAGAGAAGATATGTGATGATCATAAATCTAAATTTTTGTATTCAATTTTTAATTTATGGAATGAACATAAATCTACGTAAATTTGTGCAATTTTTAAAACGTACATGGTGTAATATCTGACAATCTGCCACGCACTTAGTACATCATACCTGGAACAATGTCTTGATCCTCTCCTGCTAGCCTAATAAGTTCTTGTACTATAACAGAGAGTTAATCTCCCTCCAGGACTCACCATAGTGTTTCTCGAGGAGATTTGAAACATTTTCCAGTTATTTTTCATTAATGGTCACGGGAGAGTTTGTTAAGCAGTCCGGGTTTACATGTTTATAGTGTATTCCCCGTTTGCATACACCCATTGGATCATTGATGTCAGACCTATAATTAGGCTCCCCTTGGACGTGAATTACATTCTGTGAATTACGGATGATGATGATGACTCTTTTTACTTTTGTTATCTGGAAGGGGAACGATTCTGCGGATTGGATGACGTTTTGAATGGCCCTTTCCAGTCAACTCTCTCCCAGTCTCTCCCTAGTTTGTGGAGGGTCCCATACTCTTCCAAGATGCTATGGTTGAAACTATCGTTTCTCGTTTCCGCAGTTTCCTTTTGATGAGCCCAATCATTCTATCGGAAGGCATGAATGAATATCCAGTAATGGGATAATTCACTTCTATTTTGTTGACGCTTGGTGCATGTTTGTACATCCAGTGACATAGCATCTAGACAACTATTGTGTTTTTATTTTGCCCAGGGCACCCATCGGCAATTAAGCCCAAAGTTTGTATGTTGTTCATGTCTGTATGGCATAAACAGTGGTAGAGAGCTGAGCATATTTTATTTGACTCTTTCTTACCTTCGCTCTCAAGCCATGTGTACATGAAGACATTATTAGTGGTTAACCTTGATTTGAAGAGAAACATACTATAATGGCAAGATTGTATAGGTATAATTGTCTAATGTAATGGACACTCTGATCAGATATTTTAATTCCTTTGGCAGTCGAAAGATATGGGCAGAAATTGTCTCGCATTTCCTTCAGCGATGAATAGAAACAACTTGCTTCACTGATCTTCACGGCGTACTCGCTTCCTAGAACGGTCAGGTGTTGTTTCCGCAATGCCTTGAACAATATTACTGACATGTTTCATATTTATTGTGACGAAAACAGTGCGTATAACTTTCAGCATCAACGTTAAAACACACACAAGGGCTCAATGTTTACATACATAAGACGGCCATCTTGTATTAGTCATCTGATTTCAATCTTCATTGCGATTGGTGGAAAGGGACAAGGCAAGTATTGAGCCTCACTTACGTATGGACATGGACAGTTTTAAATCCAACCGCACTTTTCGAGAGCTGGTATTCATAAGACATGGACAGTTTTAAGCATAAATAGCATTTCAGGCATGTGTAATAAGTCTAGCTCTACACTCCAGTGTTGCCAACTCGTTTTTTTGGAAAAGTGGACATGGACAGTTTTGCATCTAGGCAACTCAAATAAATGACCATCTTGAGAGGCTAACAAGTGTAGGGATCGGATAGCAAGGAAAGCGGAAGGTTTTAATCCACAAGTAACCGTCTCTAAGCGAAATACCTTAATGGGCTTGCTGATTTCATCGCGCCACAAGATTCTTTGGAAATCTCGTTGTTCAGGCTGAATTAAAACTTGACGTATATCTGTTTTATATCCGCTATAACAGCTATGGGAAATAATCGAAAGTTTAAGAGTATAGCAGATAAATCTGACTGAATAGCAGGACCAGAGTAAAGAGTATTGTTAAGACTGTTGCCATTAACGTCAGGTGATGAACCATTGAAAACGACTCGGATTTTATCCTTTACAAGAGGGTTTTTCCACACGGGATGATGAATTAAGAAAACCGTTTCAATTGGGGGGTGTAATTCGTCATCAGATTTGTTAACAACTTCCATATGATCTAAGCTTTCATACTCATCCATAAAATCAGTATAATGCTGTTTAACGAGAGGTTCTTTCTTGAATTTGCTCTCGATAGCAAAGAGAGCTTTTCGAGCTTTGGGTTGAGAGTTAATAAGTTTAGGGGGATTATGTAATCTTGGCATCTGAACAATGAACCGGCCATCAGAAGAACGAGTGGTGGTGTTCAGAAAATGTTGCTCACAGAATTCGTTTTCTGAAGAGGTCACGTTTGGAGAATCAACGCTTTCAAGCCTCCAGAACTGTTCCATGTCAGTATTAGCGGAATAACATTGCGATGCGGGTTGGGGAGAATAATGAGGAAGTTGACCGGTGACGATCCATCCTAAATTAGTGTCTCTGGCAACCACGTTTGAGGATAACTTGCGAATCTGTTTACGAAGGCAATTCCAGAAAACATTGGCACTAAAGAGTATGTCAATGGGGTCTTGTACATTGAACAGAGGATCGGCTAGCCTTAAATGCGAGGGAATGTTTAAACCTGAAATGTCCACAGAGTGACTTGGAGTATCTTCTCCTATGCTATTGAGAATGAGACAATTCAGTTTGAGAAAGTTGTTTCTCTGACAAATGTCTCTTATGGTTAGCTTTGAAAACTGTAAAGCTTGCGATTTTGAGCTGTTAATGCCCGATACGTTAATGAAAGTGGGGTTTACAGGTAGGCCTAGTTTCCTAATCAAAGAATTAGACACAAAATCATGAGTTGCCGCTGAATCTAGAAGACCGCGTGCACGGACACAGTTACCAAAGTTATCCTGAACTTCGATTTGGACAGTGGACAATAGTACTTGGGCACTACGTATGGACTTGGCATTTTGAATGTAAGATGAAGCGTTGGAACTGTTAGCATTGTCACTTTTCTGAGAAGCAGATGCGGTCGATGACCTTGCTTGATCATGACGATGTAGTAAAGTGTGATGAGCTTTTTCACAATGGATGCAAAGTCTGGCGGACTTGTAATTTGAAGCAGAATGCGTGGGTGCTAGGCAGTTGAAGCAATGTTTATTCTGGGAAACTAATTTTCTTCTGTCGTCGACTGACAGTTCTTGAAAAGATTTACATAGATGTAAGGCGTGGGAATCTTTACAAAGTATTCACTTTAATGGTTCATTTAAACTCTTGCGGGGTTCGCTTTGAGTGTTTAAAACGAGAGAACTAGCAATACGACGTTCACTAGACCTAGTTGGGTAACCAGTGGCGTTTGACTTGAGTTTAAATGAGCTGGACCCAGGTTTTTGGGTACTAGACGCTAAGCGTTCGCTTTTAGGTTTAAGAGACATTGATTCAAATTTAGAACTAGTGGATGATGGTTCACTTTGATTAGCTAAAGCAGTTAAGAGTTGGCATCTAGCATTTATGAAAGAAACTAAATGCTCGTAAGAGTAATCGTCTTCTCTGGAAAGATCAATCTCCCAAGCTTTGAGGGTAGCAACATCGACTTTAGAAACCACTAAATGTATTAGGAAATTGTCCCAGTGATCAGTGGGTTGATCTAATTGGGATAGAGAGCTTTAACGTGAAGTTGTGTTGTATCAATGAGAGTACGCAAACTAGTGACGTCATTGTGCTGTGACGCAGGTAAGTTAAATAGAGCCTTCATATGGCGTTGAATACGTAACCGTGAATTACCGTATCTTTCTTTCAACAAGTTAAAGGCAATGGGGTAGTTTTCGGCACTTAATGGGAGTGCTTCAACTAACTGCAGAGCTTGACCTCGGAGGATAGATCTCAAATAATGAAACTTGTAGATGACTTGAATGTCTTCATTGTCATGAACAAGAGAACAAAATAGTTCATAAAAAGAATCTCAAGTAGATTCGTCTCCAGAGAAGTGGGGTAAATCAATCTTAGGTAGAATTGGTTTGGGCTTGTGAGTGCCATCGCGAGAAGAGGTTTGTTGTCCGTGAAGGGAACCAAGAACAGAACCAACTTTTTTCTGTTCTTCTTCGAGTTGGCATATTATTTTAAAAGCAGAACATATACCTTCGTAATATTGGTTTTTTACTTCGACTCGATCATCAGTTTGATTGAGCATACAAGTTTCAATTTCAGTTTGGATGTTACAATAATTTTCATATGAACGTTCAAAATCCTTTACACGATGTTTTAACAAATCTAACTGAGCTTCTGAAGGATCTAGCTCTTTGATGTATTTTCTGAATCGGGTAATTTGCCCTTTAAAGGATGCTCGTTTAGAAGTAAGTTTTTCATCCTTATCCTTTTCTGTAGGAGCCATGACAAAATAGGTAAATTAAAGTATAACTTACGAAACTGCGGAACCTTGGAAATGCTGTCAGGCTGGCAGAAGCAAATAAGTTGAAAGAAAGGGACAAACCAAAAGAGACAGGAGCGGCCTCTTTCCACTTCACAGGCTATGCACGGTGTAGTTATAGCTGAAAAATACAAAGAAGATATTAATGATTTGCAAAATATTGTCAAATAACCCTTGACAAATAGAAAATATCATAAATGGACACTCCCGGGTTTCTGGGACCAAATTTTGGGTAGATTATTGGCTTGGGAATAACCTAACCCCCAAGGGAAGATGATAAGGAAAAGGAAGTGGGTTTCGGACTGGAGAAAAAGGATGGAGAAATAGGACGAGTGTCCAACAGAAGTTATAATTTTAACTTTAAGTATACTCAAAGGCAGCTGCCACTGCAAATCCACTCTCTGATACCTAAAGTTGGTAGGGACCTGGGCAAAGCTAACGGGAAACGCAGCTGGAACTTGGGTTGTTTGCAAGAAAGTTGCTGTAGCGTATTCCCTCTCAAGCATACATATGCCTACTATGGGGAAGGGTGGTGGTCTGGCAAGACAAAGAGTAACAGCTTTAATGTGTATCTGTTCAAAGGAGTTTGTTTCTAAACAGGTAATTTGAAGAGTACAAATAATTTGAATCAGCTTCGATATTTTAGTTTTTGAAATTGTAGAATTTCTAAAGAGCGACCAAATGCTTCCAAGAAGGATAAGGATAAAGCAATTATACCTTTGGGAGTAATATTGGTAAGTGTACCAATAGTTGCATTAAGAAATGGCTAAGCTTTTACCCAGCAAGGCGCCGACCAAAAGTTTAGACAATGAGAAACACTTATATTTTGAAAAACCAACCATAAGTGTTAGAGAGAATCTCCACAAGCAGGAAGCTGCGGTAGCGAGCTATGCTTGCCTTACTGGCCAATTAGAATTAGCTATTAAAGCTAAGAGAGACTTTACTAAGTTACCAACTAAGAGTTCTTGCTCAAATGCATCAAGTGGTGAAAACCCTATCAATAGATTTATTTTTATTAAATAGGAAGAGTCAAGGATGACAGGATCTTGCCTAACCGTTATGTTAGAGAAATTATAAAGCGAAAAACAAATCTTTAATTTATTTGACAATGTAAAAGGAAGTAGGTTTTGTAACAAATATATAATTTAGATTTTTTATAAACAATTGGGGTCGCAGACCTCCGAAAACATCTAAAGCTTGCGCCAGGCACTTGATAATGCTTTTGGTTTTAAACCTTTTATATGCTTTAAAATCTTCGTAAGATTTTGAAATGGCTAAGATGAATAAATGCAAAATTTAAAGATAACTGACGTAATTAAAGTTAAGCAATAAATCAAGTACAAGGTGTGTACTTTAAAGATTTCTAGATAAGTATCTTAGAAATAATAACAACTTCGAAAGCAACAACAAAAAACAGGAAGAAGTGAAATAGAAGTTTCTATAACTTCTTGTATTGATACAGAAATACACTTAATGATTATACATAGGAGATTATACAAATATGACAGGTCACTTATTGTGAAACCTGAAGAGAACAATCGAAAGGAAGTTTCTTGAACTCCTATGTTTAAGTAGGGATAACGAGAAAAATGGGGCAAGTTTCCCTTTCGTGAAACATAGAGATAACTCACTTTGGAGTAGAAAGAATTGGATTCCCTCATTAGAAGGGAGAAACAATATAATTTGAGGCGTGTACTATACACGGAGTTTTACTGACATTAATTCGTTGTACGTGGAACAAGTAAGGGAGGGCACTTATTGAGAGTGACACCTCATTGAAAAAAGACCTGAAGTAACAATTTTAATATTTGGAAAAGATCAAATGGGAGTGGGGAAAAGTGTTCATGGCCGTATTTATTATACTCGGACGAGCGCGACGCGGATGAAAAGTTGAACAGGCACTGTTTTCTCTATAGTCTGTTGATATAGTTGAAGAGTTCACTGTAGTAGCGCAAAACGTTGATAGCAAGGAAAGTTATTGCAATGGTGGAAAATAACTAGTTACACCAGATTAGCGAGAGTCTATTGCTTGAGAAACTTGTAGGTTATAGTTGAATGCACCAGAAAAATCCCAACGGAGGAAGAAAAATTAGATATTGATTAGCAGTTCATAAGGAAGATTCCTTAGTTTGAAAAAGTATTCCCATATGTGAGTGGAAAGTACATGACAGTATAACTGGTAGATAGAGTGCAGGTTCTGGAAGTTTCCAGAGCAATGATGACTTGTTTAAATTGGCTAGAGAATCCATCGGCGGAAAGCTAGATTATATAGACAGGGGGTATTTTGGAAATATCCCTCGATGTGAGATAGCATCTCCGAAAATCTTTCATATTGAACGTTAGACTTGATAATTTAAGTTTGATCAAGAAGATCTCTTGAAAGCAGTTATTATCACATAGCAACTTTCACTGTCTATAAAATCCAAATAAAACATTGAGCTTTTAAAAGCGATGAGAATGAGGTTAAAACATGAAGTCGGTACTTATCTTTGCTTCATGAAGAAGGCGATGTTGCAGTTGACGGTTGATACTAAAATTCGAACATGGCGTCGAATTTAAAATTAGCCTCTTGAGTTGAGGAGGCGAGCTTTAGTTACCTCTAACTGACTGCGTTGACTTCCGACGTACAAGTGAGATCCGCTCAACGGAGCGCGGAGGGACCAGGGAAGGGGAAAGGAGTGGGGGTAGGAGACAAAGGAATACATATAAGAATAGCCAACTTAACGGTTAAAAAATATCTTCTTGATGAAATGGTCTTCAAAGAGTTGATAGTAGGAGTCACTGGCGCAGCCTGGAGGGTGAAAAAGTAGACGAAGTTCTCTTGATCACGGAGTTGATAGCTG
The DNA here is from genome assembly GCA_946902985.2 of Meconema thalassinum. NCBI lineage: Eukaryota > Metazoa > Arthropoda > Insecta > Orthoptera > Tettigoniidae > Meconema > Meconema thalassinum. The sequence goes on from OX336388.2 coordinate 1,410,576,853, forward strand.
GCGATAGCGACGAGATCTGGTGGCTAAATTGATAAGGAAGTCCTCTTGTACAGGGAAGAATTGAGGAACTTCAGAAATTCGCTGCTAGATGACGCTAGGTAGGTCATGGAAGATATATATCTAGAACAGACTTACAGGTAATATGAGAGACATATACCAACAAAGAGAAATCAGGAGATCACTGTTGGTGTTTGAGAAAAAGGAAGGGATAAACTAAAGCAAAGAGAAGCAAAAGCGTACTCTATCTTAACGTGTATTCCAAAGAATACACCAGTAACTCCAGAACGAGCAGATGTCATTGTAAAATGCATATGCTTACTGCACAACATAGTCTAATTATAGACAGAGAAGGTTTAGCACCATTTCAGAGTCACGCAAGTAATAATGCTTCGAGAGGTAGTAGTAGAAACAATAGATTTGTTACCTTAGGTCACAATAGAAGCGCTTTAAGATCGTGTGAAGTACGAGAAACTTTTAAAAGTTATTTTGTAAACAACAGACTGGATTAGGTAATAAGTATTTCTTTTAAATTCCCTCTTCATTCAATTCACTGCTCCCTGTTTTAAAATTATTACGAAACATTCGTGAAATAACAATATATGTAATAAAATGATATGATGTAATAAAATAACAATAAATAAATGTAAATAAACAACAAATGCACCTACCTGGTAATTCCATTTCAGTCGAAATCTCCTTCCACAATAGTTTTGTACATTCCGAATGTGGTAGTTCGCTTCCCTTTGGTCCCGCAGATATTTCCTTTCCTGAACAAGCAAAATTAACATTTCGCAATCCATTGTTCACTGCGCTCTTTGCACTCGTTCGCAACTAAAATCCGAACAAAACGGGATCGGTTCGCACTTCGCAGCTGTTCGGACAAAAACTGACGAACGATACGGGCTCTGTGGACGCGGTCCCCCACCGGGCCACGTCTTTGGATAGTTCGTGTGTTTTCGTGCGACTTCCGACAAATTTGATTTCGCACCTTTTCGGAGCTATCCGCTCCCAATGCACGAGAGGCCTTTTTTTTTAACTTACGGTACATAATATCCTTCTTAAAGTGCAACAAGATGTTCAGTAAAGAACACATAGCCAACTTTCTCCTAAATGCATGGGTATTGTTATAACTCTTTGTCCTTTTCAAGGAGTATAAATTGAATGTTGGTTGTAGTAGCTTGTTACAACGTGCTATACGGATACTAAACATGAATATGAGGGGCCCTCTGCTTGTGCGTCCTCTGTAGAAAATTTCATTCAATTCAGTTTCATCGTGTTTGAATTTATATGGGGAATCGATTTGCACACATACATGGCCGCTATCTGCAAACTATTGGGCTGATGACCTTGTAGTTCAGTCAAAAGATGCTTCCCACAAGAAGGCGTGTCGTTGCAAAATGTGGTAGAGATCGAATGATTAGGTTGGTCGTAATTTGCCATTTACTAGTGCTACCTCTGTACCAAATTTCGTTCAATTCAGTTTTACCGTGTTTGAATTGATAGGGGGAATCGATTTCCACGCATACATTGCCTCCATATGCAAACTATTGGACTGATTACTTTGTAGCCTGGTCATAGACCGCTTCTGACATAAAGGTATGTTGTTGCAAAATTTAGTAGAAATCAGATGATTAGGTTGGTCGTAATTTGATTTAAGCTTTTTACATTTGGGTGGCCACCATTACGTTTTCGTCAAGATGGCGGCGATATGAAACATGACACTGAGGAGAGCCCTTCTAGTGCTACCTCTGTACCAAATTTCGTTAAATTCGGTTTCGCCGTGTTTGAAAAGATAGGAATAATCGATTTGCACACATACATAGCCGCCATCCGCAAAGTATTGGGCTGATGACCTTGTAATTTGGTCAAAAGATTCATTATACGTACAGGTATAATATTGCAAAATTTAGTAGAGATCAGATGGTTAAGTTAGTCGAAATTTGATTCAAGCTTTCAACATTTGGGTGGCCGCCATTACATTTCCGTCAAGATGGTGGTGATATAAAACATGACACTGAGGTGATCTTTGCTAGTGCTACATCTGTACCAAATTTCGTTCAATTCGGTTTCACTGTGTTTGGATTGATAGGGGGAATCGATTTGCACACATACATGGCCGCCATCTGCAAACTATTGGGCTGATGATCATGTAGTTTGCTCAAAATTTGCTTCCCACACAAAGGTATGTTGTTACAAAATTTGGTAGAGATCAGATTATTAAGTTGGTCGTAATTTGATTTAAGCTTTTAACATTTGGTTGGCCGCATTTCCATCAAGATGGCGGCAATGTAAAACATGACACTGAGGTGCCCTCTGCTAGTGCTACCACTGTACCAAATTTTGTTCAATTCGGTTTCACCGTGTTTGAAGATGTAGGGGGAATCGATTTGCACACATACATGGCCACCATCCGCAAAATATTGGGATGATGACCTTGTAGTTTGGCCAAAAGATTCTTCATACATAAAGGTATAATGTTGCAAAATTTGGTAGAGATCAGATGATAAGGTTGGTCGTAATTTGATTTAAGCTTTCAACATATGGGTTGCCGCCATTACATTTCCGTCAAGATGGTGGCGATATAAAACATGACACTGAGGTGCTCTTTGCTAGTGCTACCTCTGTACCAAATTTCGTTAAATTCGGTTTCACCGTATTCGAATTGATAGGGGGGGGGGGGGGACAGACATTCATAGTACACACACTCACACACACGCAGACAGACACACAATTTTTGGCCCTGTGTAGATCTCATAAATCTACTTTCATTTTTTGCAAAAATCGAAAGTAGGCTAAAAATTGTGTATCCAGAATGTAATTAACATGAATAACTGTGACAAAATAAGTAGAAACAACTTTCCGATTGACATGTTACATGCAGAATTAGGAAATGTTGACTATAACTCTCCGCTTTCACTATCGGAGAACCAAAGCGAATTGTATTTTATAGCATTACGTTGAGATAGAATTGAGAAGAGGTGGGTTCGATTCACACCTCAGCCATACGAGAAGTTTAGGAGTTTACTGTGGTTTGTTCACTTCTACTCCAGGCAAATGCCGCAATGGTTCCTAACTTAAGGCCACGGCCGACAGCATCTCAATCCTAGTCTCAATTAAAAATACACACACTTCTTCTTCCTGGCGTTGTTCCCAATTATTTTTTGGGGTCCGCAACTTTGCACCTCGCTCTCCATTTGATGCGGTTTGCTGCATCTATAGGACGAAGACCTACGATGCGCATATCGTCGTGTAGGGTATCCATCCAACGCCTTTTTGGTCGTCCTGGAGGTCTTTGTCCATCAGGCTTCAGAGCAAGTGACTTGCTTACAATGGACTCTGTATTTGCTCGGGCTACATGCCCGTACCAACGCAACCGAGTCTTCTCATTTTGGCTGGAATAGGGGCAATTCCAAGAGTATTGCGGACGTCTTCGTTCTTAATATGATCCAGCCGTATAATTCCCAAGGACCATCATAGCATACGCATCTCCATTGAGTGCAAGGCTTGTTCATGTTTCTTTGTATTAGGCCAGCATCCAGCTCCATACAATGCAACAGGGCGGATGACTGATTGATAGATCTTAGTTTTGAGGCGCAAAGGGATCTTGCGGTCACAGAGAACGCCTGTGACCTGGCGCCACTTCATCCATGCAGCATTCACTCTTGCACGGGCATCCGAGACTGTGTCACCATCAGGTCTCACAACGGAGCCAAGGTGTCGGAGATGTGAAGCCTTTCGTAGTGGGGTGCCATCTACTGTGATGGTCCCATCTGTCTGGGAACCACATTCATGGTACTCAGTCTTAGTGAGGTTGAGCCGTAGTCCAAATTCACAGTGCCTCGCATTCCAGAGGTTGACCAAGTGTTCTAGATCATTACGGGTCTCGCTTGCAAGCATGACATCATCGGCGTACAGTAATGTCCATGGTGGTTGCCTCTGCAAATCGGCAGTCACTGTATCCATGCATAGGATAAACAAGAGTGGAAATAGTGCAGATCCCTGGTGAACCCCAACTCGAATATCGAACTGTTTGGTGAGGCAAGCAGCACTGCGTACAGATCTAGTTGTATTATTGTAGAGGAGTTGGACCCAACGCACATAAGCTTCTGGTACTCCATGAGATCGAAGAGAATACTATATAAAATGATGGGGAACCCGGTCGAATGCTTCCTCCAGATCCAGAAAAGCCATGTGAATTGTCCTTCTTTTCTCCATATACTTTTCTATCAGAAGCCGCATTGCATGAATAGCATCAGTTGTTCCGCGACCTTTCATGAATCCACACTGGTTAGGCGAGATGGTAACAATGCTACGTAAGCGAGTGTCAATCACACGGTCTAGAATCTTCATTATGTGACATAGGAGACAAATAGGACGATAATTGGCACAGATAGTTACATCGCCCTTGCCTTTCCATATTGGTACTGTGACGCTAGTTTGCCAAGCTGACGGGATCTGGTGGCTCGCAAGGCATTTTTTAAAGAACTCTGCTAGGAACTCTGCAGAGGCATGACCCAACTGTTTCCAGAGCTCTGCAGGAATATCATCAGGGTCTGCTGCCTTGCCATTCTTCATGGCGTGGATCGCAGTATTGACCTCGGCAGGTGTGATAGGTGGAACTGCTCCTTGTACAGGTTCGGCTAATGGAATCGGTGGGTGTGGGAACTTCTCATTACAGATAGTATTGAAGTGTTCATGCCATCGTTGAAGGATCTCTGTTGGTTTTGTTAGAAGATGCCCGTGCTTATCCTTGATATGCATGCCATGTCCTATGTCAACTGTGGCACGATGACGAGATCTGGATAGCTTGTAAATATTATTGACCCCAGTAGATTCCTCTAATTGTTCGTACAATGTACTTAGTTGCTTGGATTTAGCAACTGCAATAGCGTGTTTTGCATCGGATTTGAGCTGACGATATTGAGTGAGATCTTCATTCCACCACCACCACCGGGTGATTTAGCCGTGGTCGTTACGGCATGACTGCTGGCAGTCGCTCACCTCCGGGAGGCGAGGAGGTTCGAATCCTCCCGCCGGCAACCTTGAAGATGGTCTTCTGTGGTTTCCCATCTTCCTTCCAGGCAAATGCCGGGGTTGGTCCCTAACTATAGGCCACAGCCGCTGCCTTCCAACTCCTCGTCCTTAAATTCCAACTTTCCTCCCCAACGGTACTTGTAGCTCACCCATTGGGTGTCCATCTCGAAGCAGCTACAAAACTGGCGAGCCGAACATGTCCTCGGACACTCCCGGCACTAAAAGCCTCATGCTAAAAAAAAATCCACCACCAAGTTTGTTTATCAACAAATTGTCTTCCCGGTTTTGTCATACCCATTATTTCCTTTGCATTTGCCTGGATGATTGAGGTGAATTCATTCCATGTTAGTTGATCAATGTTGTCACGAAGAGGACCAATAGAATCTAGAAGTTGCAATTCATGGCCAGGAAGTTTCCACCACATGATACGTTCAGTGATAGGTCGTGAAGGAGTACGAAGAGTAATATGAAAGTCTAAGATCAAGGGCTTATGTTGGGGAGCAATATTTTCTGAAAGAATGACCTTGGAGACCTTCACCAATTGCAGGTCTCTTCTACGCACCAACCAGTAATCAATTTGAGTTTGATGGCCACCACTGTTGTATGTGATGAGATGTGATAACCGTTTCTTGAAGAAGGTGTTCACCACCACTAGGTCACAAGCCTCGGCATACTCTAAGGTACGCACACCAGCTGCATTTCGCGTCCCATGACCACAACCACCATGTACGCGTTCAAAACCATCACGTGATCTACCAACATGACAATTGCGATCACCACCAATAAGCAAAGACTCCTTAGGACCAACTGAATGTATTAATGCCTCAAGATCACCCCAGAATTTGTCTTGTTCTTCAGCTTGGAACCCAGTCTGTGGTGCATAGCGTGAGACGATATGGAGTGATATTGCGTCCGTAAATTATCTGGATGCTCATCAGGCGATCAGAGATACGGTTTACTCTGGTGACACTATTCCGAAGCCGTTCACAGATAGCAATTGCCACACCATTTCGGTCTAATGTTTTGCCATTGTAGAAGAGCTTGTAACCATCACCAATATCACGCGCCTTTGCGCCTTTCCACTTTGTTTCCTGGATACAGGCTACATCAATTTTGCGTTGGTGGAGCGATTCAGCCCACTCACGACTGCGCCCAGTTAATGTCCCAACGCTGATTGTCGCAAATGAAGTAATCGAGCCTTGCTTCTTTAGCCTGCCCCGACTTTGGATAGGTAGCCCTCGTCCATTTCCCACCCCGATCGGGCGGGGTCGGGGCGCGTCGCCTGTGGGGGACGCCCTAGCCTGGATACTATAATTTACTGGGTGCATCATGATACGACAATTACATTTCGGCCGACTCGTCGCTGAGTCTGACGCCTAGCATTTTAAAGCTACTGCCAGCATATAAATTCGGCCGCTCCTAACATGGGGTACAGACGCCGTTCGTAGCCGCCCGCTCCGGATCAGACGCTACAACTGATATCTATCCTCGGAGTGAGGATGATACCTTTTACTCTATTAATCCCGAGCACTGGGCTGCCACATTCGCCATCTACACTGTACAGAAGATTATCCTCTCCACTGTAGCAGCCGTTGTGGACTTCGACGTAACCCTGGCAAGGGACCCTTACAGGGTACTATCAGCCGGGTCAGCTGGTCCCAGATTTTTTAAAGAGGTGTTACTCCTCTATCACTCGCCCTTTGTCCTGACTTGTGACAGGCAGAGCCTAGCTCCCCAAACATTGGGCCCAGGTTGGTGGGTAAAAAAAAAAAAAAAAAAAATACGCACACTACTAACATCAAATTATTGCAGGTTGTCAGACAAAGTCTACACACGCCCATGTAATGAGATTGCCACGATAACTAAGCCTATTGAAAACAACTTTTCCATAATATTATGAGGCCAGGCTGTATCCGGACTCGTAATACGAGAGAGTTGGCACCCTACAGTCGGCTGGCCGTTTTCCCTCATATTCATACGTAAATGCAGGGGCAATTCGCTCTAGTTAGGGCAATAGCGTATAAGTCAATAGAATATCAAAACTGAGATTATGAAAGTTTTGGTAAGGAATTGTCATAAGTTTGTTTTGGTATGTTTTTTACTTAACAAGAGTGAATTTCTTCTAATAGGCCCTGGTAGCTTGCTTCCAAGGCCTTGCACAATTTCATTAATCCGCATCATTTCATCTCGCATCTCTACTTGCGTATGAAATATCCACTGCACAGAAACCTTACTGTATATCAGAAGCTGGAATATTAATAGGGGATAAAATATAATATTATTGCATTGTTATATCCCATCATCAATTCACTGGGGCTGTGGATACTTTCAGCGAGCAACTTCCGATAGGATAAAGTGAAACTATTGTTGCTCTTGATCCCGGTAAAACAGACTACGTCGTGGTGTTGCGGCTAGCATTTTTGGACGTCGGTCCAGAGGTCCGGGATCGATCCCCGGCTCTGCCACGAATTTTTATTCTGATCTGAGGACTGAAACGTGGCACACTAGCAGCCTCGTGAGGCAAAAGTTAAAAGAGATGGGTTTGATTCCCATCTCAGCCTTCCTGGAAGTGGTTTTCTGTGCTTTCCCACGTCCACTTCAGGCATATGCCGCGGCCGCCTCCTTCCCAACCCTCCCCTAAATTGCAGATAGATACTACTGCAGACTCCACAACAACACAGGTTATTAGACAAATTCTATACCCACCCAAGTAAACGGAGCTGACTTCCGATGATGTCCAATGGAACAGCGTTATTACAAGGGCAGTAATATTAACGGATCTTTTAGTTGCAAGTCATTTCCTCCGTTATTCTACATTTTGGGATTCTGATATTGTGAAGATGTGCAGTTACAAATTAGAATCAACAACGACAGCATACTTTCTATTTTTTCAAAAAATAAAAAGAGACATTTGAGATCTACACAGGCCAAAGGTTTGTGTGTCTATATGTGTGTGTGTGTTGAAACTTATCTGAATCATATAATAAAAGCCGTCGCGGTGGTCTAAGTCCAACAACAACCACAGTTGGGTGATAATGAAACTTCTCTGTTTATATATTTATAATCGTGGGGGTGTATATAGCGTTGGACAAGCAAGGAATATAAGAAAAACAATGCCTTTATTACCTTCCTTTACGTACATGTAAGCCAACTTCCATTTACCTGTATCTCTTCCACAGATTGTCAACATATAAGCAGGATTCCACTACATGCATCTCTTGTACAGTGTCTAACACCAATCTCCAGACCAGAGAGACCAATTCCCACATCACATTGCCTCAACACTATCAATAAACATCCCATTCTGCATAAAACCAACTTGCTTCCATTCCCATTTTTCTATATCCAACTAGGTCCAATTCATCATATAGCAGCATCCATCTTGCCTCAAACCTCCCTCTAAACAGCTGATCCCCATGGCAACCATGCCATGCCAAGGAACCTTTGCCAAACTGCCAAAGCACATATGCCATAGCCAAAGCCACCTGATGCCACCAGCCAAGGCCACCCATCCGTTGGCCACCAAAAAAAGAATCCAATGGGCACTGACCACACAAGACTCTTCATGGCGCTCCACCAACAGGCAGCCATGTCTGGCAGCCTGATAGAACAAAAAATAATAACACTCTCTGTAACCTAACAAAAGTTCGGTTACAGAAAACGCCCCCTTTGAGAGCGAATTTCTAACTGAATGTTAGAAATTCACTCTCAACCCTTGAAACAAATACATAAATTAAAAGGAATACAATCATAAAACATACATAGACTAAAACAAAATAAACACAGAAAAAAAACATAGATCATCTTCGTCACCATCAACAGACGTGGTTACGAAATCCTCCACTGCCAGACATATCAACGGGATCGTTGACATTCGGTGTGTCACCACAAGCTTTTTCTTCGGAAGGAACGGCAGAATCGTGATCAGACCTCTCTGTGCCGTTATCATAAACATCTTCGTCTTCAACATCATCATCATCATCAAGACTTTTCCTTTCTTCTACTTCTCCTTCTTCTTCTTCTTCTTCTTCTGGTCTCTCTCCTTCCGCATCGTCTCCTTCTGCTGGTGCTTCTCCTGCTTCAATCTTGGCTGCCTCTTTCTTCTGTTCCAGTTTCTTCTGCTTCTACCTTTCCTCCTTGTGTTCCATGCTGCCCTCAGACGGCAGGGGGACCTGGTCTACATTCTTCTCCTCCACCTTCTGTTCTTCTTGGTCGGCAGTGGCTTGCTGCTGCTTGGTCTTGTTGGGCCGTATCCTGGTGCCGGGTCGAGAGAGCTTGCGGTCGTCCGACGCAGGCGGTTCCATGCCTTGGGCCATGCAAACCTGTAGCAGGGCCTGAGCACGCGCACGGTCTGTGTTCTGCTTGTGTGTCAGCCACTTGCCTTTCGCCTTCATTCCCTCCTTTCCCTTCTTTTTCTTCATCTGCCTTATCATGCGTAGCAATTCCTTTCTTCTCATCTTTTCTTTTCTCTTTGCCTTAATCCCATTTATCTTCTCCTTTTTCTTCTTCTGATCCTTCAGTCTCTTATCACGATCTGCCTGACATCTCTTCCTCTTCTTACTCCTTCTCGTTGCCTTCCATCTGGTCCATTTCTTCCTCCAACTTGTTCTCCTGCGTATTCTCATCTTTCTCCTCCTACGCTTCTTCACGTTATTTTCTATCTCATATTCCTCATTGTCTTCAGTTTTATTCTCCTCCTCCATTTGATGTCCTCTTCTGTTAGGTCGGCAGCGACCTCTGTGTCTTCCTCCGCTATTGCTCTCTCTTCTTCGCCTGCTATGGTCTCTCCGATATATACCTCTACAACCTCGTCTTATATTTTCCAATTCTTGATTATTTTTCTTACGCCCCCTATCATCAAGTACTTCATAGATCTTCTCCTCTTTCTCTACAGACACACTCACAGATTCTACTATTTCAACTTTCTCTTCCACAATGCATATGACCTCCAAACTCTGTTCTTCCAACTTCCCTTTTTCTTCCTCCTGCTCCTTCTTCTCATTCTTCTCCTCCACAACCATACTCACAGGTTCTACCATCTCAACTTTCTCTTCTACGATGCATATGCTAGCCACCTGCTCTTTGACCTTGTCAAGCTTCTCCACTCTCTTCGCAGCCTATTGCCGGTTGATTATCCTATCCTGCACCACTAAGATCTTCTTCATTATGGCTATCATTTCAGCATCCATGTTTAACTTATTTCCTTATTCGTGCCGATACGTTGGGCACCAATGAAATTTATCTGAATCATATAATGAAAGCCGTACGGTGGTCTAAGTCCAACAACAACCACAGTTGGGTGATAATGAAACTTCTCTGTTTATATATTTATAATCGTCGGGGTGTATATAGCGTTGGACAAGCAAGGAATATAAGAAAAACAATGCCTTTATTACCTTTCTTTATGTACATGTAAGCCAGCTTCCATTTACCTGTATCTCTTCCAAGAATTGTCATCATATAAGCAGGATTCCACTACATGCATCTCTTGTACATTGTCTAACTCCAATCTCCAGACCAGAGAGACCAATTCCCACATCACATTGCCTCAACACTATCAATAAACATCCCATTCTGCATAAAACCAACTTGCTTCCATTCCCATTTTTCTATATCCAGCTAGGTTCAATTCATCATATGGCAGCATCCATCTTGCCTCAAACCTCCCTCTAAACAGCTGATCTCCATGGCAACCATGCCATGCCATGCCAAGGAACCTTTGCCGAACTGCCAAAGCACATATGGCATAGCCAAAGCCACCTGATGCCACCAGCCAAGGCCACCCATCCGTAGGCCACCAAAAAAAGAATCCAATGGGCACTCACCACACAAGACTCTCCATGGCGCTCCACCAACAGGCAGCCATGTCTGGCAACCTGATAGAGCAAAAAATAATAACAGTCTGTGTAACCTAACAAAAGTTCGGTTACAGTGTGTGTATGTGTATGTCTGCCCTCCCTTATCAATTCAAACACAACCAAACCGAATTGAACACAATTTGGTACAGAAGTAGCATACATTGTCAAGTTTTTTATCGCTGCCATCTTAACCAAAACAGCGGCCACCCAAATGTTCAAAGCTTAATTACGACTCAACTAATCGACGATTTCTACACAATTTTGTAAAGGAATAACCTTGGGAAATGACGCGTTTTGAGCCAAAATATAAGGTCTACAGCCAAACTATTTCAAAAATTGTGGTCGTGTGGATCTTCCGAGCCTTTTAATTATAATTCACAACCCACCAGTTCCACTTATCGAACAGAGAGTGGTTTGAACTGTCCTCAAGGGCGTGACCCGTTGGATATTATAATAGTATACTGTTGCAGTGACTTGGCTTCCACGTAAAAGTGCGTAATTAGACTCCAGCAATTATTATGTTTTGTGCTGAGCAATGTTAAAATCTAAAACAATTGTCGGAGTTAAATTACTTGTACTAGAAAGCCAATATTCTCCTTATACTGTATTGACTAACGGAGAAGGCGTTTCAATTATCCAGGTATCCTTTTATATGGGCAATTTTATACACTATTGATGTTGTTGATTCTTCTTTGAGAAACTTAGGATAGCTGTGTTATTGGCGTGTGTGAACTAACTTATTTACTTGTAGCTGGAACTAGGAAGCCTCCGTGGCTTAGGCGGCAGCACGCCAGCCTCTCACCGCTGGGGTCGTGGTTCAAATCCCAGTCACTCCATGTGAGATTTGTGCTGGACAAAGCGCAGGCAGACATGTTTTTCTCCGGGTACTCCGGTTTTCCCTGTCACAATTTAATTCCAGCAACACTCTCCACTATCATTTCATTTCATCTGTCATTCATTTACTCATTGCCCCAGGGGAGTGCGACATGCTTCGGCAGCCGGCACAGTTCATATCCTCGCCGCTAGATGGGGGCTTCACTCATTCCATTCCCTGCCCCGGTCTGTAGACTGGAAGCAGGCTGTATCATTCATCTCCTCTCAAACTCTTTGGCAAGAATGGCTGCAATTGAAATATGAAAATAAAATGGTTTTCAATTTTCAACTCCATATGAATGCCGGAATAGTGTTTTCTAATTAGATTGGGCCACCTTTTTGAGTGAAACTATTTGCCCAGTATCATTCATCTTCTCTCAAACTCTTCTGGTAAGAATGGTGTCAGAAAGAGGTTCCAGCCGCAAACCTCATTAGCCCCTGACCATAACTTACTCATCTCACCACATCACTGATCGCGCAGTAATGACAATGTACTTATTTATTAATTTATCTATTTATTTTATTTAACGAGGGTTGACAACAAAGCGAGTACTTGGCCACCATTGATGGTTTTAATTTTGTATAAATCTACTCTTCTTTCCTGAACTCACAGTAGACACAGAATGAAATCAAGTCTTTTGAGCGTGATAGATGAGCATGGCTTAGTGAAGGTGCAGTTATGACGTCTGTCGCATAAGCAGGGAATATCTTGCACATTGCGCATTCAAACCTATGGCATCATGCATCATGCGGCCTAAATCCATTTAACCGTTGACTGCTACATTCAGGCGAATTCATGTCCACTACTGCCTTATGAGGCCATGAAATCTTGATGACCACGTTAACAATGACCCCCAAGTGCAGAGCTGGACGGACGTTCAGTGGCATTGTCCATGTGGCCAGACGAGTAACTGTTCGTTTCTTTAGCTAAACTACCCCACTGTCCACCCATATTAACGTTCTGTCTGTACATTGCTTAGAATCATAACATTTTATTTTCATTTGTGCTCATGCCAAATGAATGTTGACTGTAGAGGGTCCATCTCGCTGCCTAGTGGCTACCAAAGATAACATTGAAGCCATTTTTCAGTGTTGCCTTATTAGCCATTCATATTATAGCTTGCAGTCGGTCAACACAGAAAACATTCCAATTACCGGAATATATGAAAAATAATAGTGTTCTCCTTCTTCTTCTTCTGCTTCAATAGGCAGTAACAATATAGCGTAAATATTATAAATCCAAATCACATGTAATTTATTTCAGCTTATTTTTCACATATACCAGTAATTGGAATTATTTTTGTGTGGATTGTTACCTGTCACCACAGATGCCCGGGTTCCATTCCTGGCTCTGCCAATAAATTTAATTCTGGTATGAGGGATGGAACGGCTTCATGAGGCGAAACTGTGAAGAGGTGGGTTCGATTCCTACCTCAGCCATCCTGGAAGTGGTTTTCCGTGGTTTCCCCACTTCTACTCCAGGAAAATACCGGGAGGGTAACTAAATAATGGCCACGGCCGCTTCCTACCCCAATCCTACCTCAATTTATTACAAATAGACACACTAGTACACACATCACATTGACACAGGATATGAGACAAATTGTACACACACAATGGTACACGGCGCTACATGACCACGATGTGGCAAAGCTCCGAAATAATCAACAACAACAATAAATGTAGAGGGTTGCATTGGATCAATTCCTGTCTGTAAGCCTGTATCAGGGCTGGTAACTACGTTACATTTATTACGTTCACGTTATTTACCAAAAAGAGTAATGAAGTTACACTTAGGCTACCGATAATTTTGTAGAACATTATACATGCTTTTCAGCCTATTTTCATTTATGAAAAAAATAGGCTCATGGCATCACCTTTTGTCCGTGAGTATGTGTGTGTGTGGATGTGTTCCTAATAAAATATAAATGGCTCGCACGATTTCGCTGAAACTAAGTAAGGTCTCAGTACTATTTTGTCCCACCCCAACTGTGCCCTTTAAATTTGGTTACGTCTCACCAATCCAACATGGTGGCTGTGCGAAATATTTCACCGGCATTATAATTATATCTTCGAAACTGTTACTGATATCACCCTGAAATTTTGTACCGTGATAAAGGGCTCTACTAAAGGTTCACCTATGTGACTTTTAATAACCTGTTAAGTACAAAACGAACATGGTGGCCAAGGGAATTTGAAACATTTAAATGGACTTTTCTCGCGATTTAACAATACATTGTACAGCAAATGTTTATATACATTGTAGTGCACTGATATCAAATTTAATTCAATTGTTTACATAACCTCAAGATGGCGGCTGTGCGAAATTTTAAAATTAAAATGTTATGTCTTTTGTCCTAATCATGTGATTGAAGTCAACCTTTTAGTAATGAACCTACGCAACAATCGTCATCTAATAGTACATAACTCCATGGGTTACATGTATAAAAATCCAACATGGCGACTATCTGAAATAGACGGTTGTCAATATCTACTTATCTATGACAGCAATCAAACTGAAATTTTGTATTTTGATAAAGGCTATGAACATAAGTTCACGTATCGGACATTCGATAATCTGGTGAGCACAAATCCAACATGGTGGCAACGCGAAATTTAAATACTGTATTTAAAAGGACGTTTCTCGCGATTTAACCATCCAAGCGCATTGAAACTTGGTACCGGCACGGCAAATGCTTACACAAATTTTAATCCACTGGAATCTAATTTATTTCAATATTTTCATAACCACAAGATGGCGGGTGTGCAAAATTTTTAAGTCTCGTTTTTATTTCTCGTGTTATAATAATGCGATTGAAGTTTGAATAACACGCTTGCACAATAATCTTCATGTACTGTAATAGTACATAACTCTATGACCTAAAAAATCCAACATGGCGACCATACGAATTATTTAAAGAGTTCTAATTATCTACGAATCTATTACAGCAATCAAACTGAAATTTTATATGTTGATAGAGGAAATTAACATAAGTAGGTTATATGAAAATAGGCTATTTAGTTCTGCACGGAACTACTTGTTTGTTTTACAATCAGGAAACGATTCGTGTTTGCCCGTGGAATAGTGGATTTCAGTAGTATGCTGGCTATGGCTAACATATATCCACGAATGTATCATGGGTTAGATTCCTGGCTCTATAATGAATTTGAGCGGCTTCGGTGACGTAGTCGGTAACATGCTGAGCTTCTATGCCCAATATTGCGGGTTCAAACCCGGCCGAAGCCGTCGGATTTTTTAAGAGCGTTAAAAATCCCTCAGTATGCCTTCCTTCGGAAGGGAAGTAAAACCGGCGGTCCCATGTCATAGATTTATGACATGTTAAAGTACCTTCCACTAATTGCTCCTGTGTGAAGCTAAATTGGATAGGTTAATGTAAACAACGCTCTTAGGTTTCTAAGTTCGTTGCCAAGAGCCGACTGCGGTGGCGTCTAGTTGCTAAGTTGTGAACTTGGCCTAGTAGTCGTTGACTGTGGCGTTTGGTGGCAAAAGTAGGAACTATTTGAAAAATTCTAAGTTGCAGTACTTAAATTAAAAAAAAAACAGGTAACACACACTAATACAGTCATCACAATTAACACCGGTTATCAGACAGATTCTACACACACCCAAAGTGCACGGGGATACATGACCGCGTTGTCGCAGCCCCTAAACTTAAGAACCAACCAACCATAATGAATTTGAGTCCTAGAAGCATCAGCCTCTAGCTAGGGGAAAATAATTGAGAAGAGTGGTGAATGGAGAGTTCGTAACCTACTTTTGGTCTTCGTAGAGGTGTTTTTTCGAGGGTTGATGGCCTTGAAGTGCAAGTCCTATGTCAAACAACAATACATTGCTAGGTGCGGGTTTGTTTGATTATAGTTGTTGTTGATTCATTTGGGGGATTTTGGGACATCGTGGTAGCCCTGTGTGCTTGGGTGTGTGTGTAATTTGTCTGATAACCTGTATTATTTTGATGACTGTATTAATGTATGTAGTTGTAATTCAAATGAGGATTGGGAAGGACGTTCAGACTTAAACAAAGTTACGACAATTATCTATCAAACTATCTCAGTTTTAGAATACGACGCGCAGGTCGCCCACGGGCGTCAACTAGAAAGATCTGCACTAGACCTCTCCGGAGGCCACATGATCATCATAGTTTTAGAATTCTTTTGAGTTATACCGGTACGATTTTGCCCTAACACGAGCGAATTAAGCTATCCTTACGCATACTAGGATTTCCGGTATCAGTTGTTATACATTTATACATCCGAGTGCAGTGAACCTTAAACGCAATAAAATTGTTTTGAAAAGTTTAAGATAGCGGCTCTGTCCAATGGCGATTAAGGAGTTTAAATGAGAAGACCTCTATTCAAAAGGTACTGTGCGTTAAGAGGGCCTTCTATGGGCAATATCCCTAAGAGGTCTAAATCTACAACATTAGGCCTATTATTGCATTTATTTTGATGGAAATGCGATAATATGAGTAAACTCACATGAGTGTAACGCTTGTAAGCTTAATGTACTGTAGCAGTTTTGCCAATGTATTTACCAATTATACGCAGTCTAGTAACTGTCCCTCTATTTGCTCATATTGGATGCTTTTATTTGCCGCCAGTCACCGAACAGAACAAAGGATTCTTCAAATTGAAAAGCTAGATTTGCGATTTCCTTGTTAATTGGAACATAAGGCTTCTCTACTAAAGTGTAATTACTTCTCGTCGTTCTTTCTTTTTCTCTTTGTACTAACGTCCACACAAAGCTTGAAGAGAGAAACATGACTAGACGCATCCTGAACTTGACACTCAAAGAGTGTCTTCCAGTAATCATGTTCGATTAAATTTATTCTAAAGCCGGCGCCATTTAATTAGCAATCAGAGCATTGTGCTGTGAGGTTCCATTAATGACCAATTGGCTGCAGCAGAGTAGTAGGAGCAGATCAAGCTTCTAGCACGTACAGCCAAACGTTACAATGCTCTTATAACGAATCACTTGCAGTATTATTATTACTATTATATTTATATTTATATATACCAGTTGTCTCTTATTAACGTTTAAAGCTCTCTGTAGCGACGCAGATGGCATTGAGACAAGTAATTTGATATGGGACACTTAGGGTCGCAAGTGTCCGGAAATACCTTAAAAGTGAACCTCAACTGCTAAACATATGACGTCATCAGGTGACGGCTCATCTCAAGCGGTCAGGCCCGTGCTCCCTTACGCACACCACAGCAAACGTTGAATATCATATCACTCTGGTTCCGTGTCTTAATATCAACGAACAATCTGCTTCCACTTCAAATGAGAAGAGAGAAAACAATGAAAGCTGATGGCTTGGCCCCGGATTTCAACCTCGAACCCCAAGCGCCCGAGTCACACTCGCAGACTCGGAGCCGGAGTGATATGACATTCAACGTTTGCTTTGGATGCTTTGGTGTACGGAGGAGAGCACGAGCCTGACCGCTCGAGGTGAGCCGTCACCTGATGACGTCATACGTTTAACAGTGTTGTGGTTCACTTTTAAGGTATTTCCGGACACATGCGACCCTAAGTGCCCTATATCAAATTACTTGTCTCAACGACATCTACGTCGCTATAGAGAGCTTTAACGTTAATAAGAGACAACCTGTATATATTATATGCGTCAGAATCGACATATTGAACATAAGCCATCATAGCAACTGAAAAAATAGAACGCAAA
Source organism: Meconema thalassinum (assembly GCA_946902985.2). Taxonomy (NCBI): domain Eukaryota; kingdom Metazoa; phylum Arthropoda; class Insecta; order Orthoptera; family Tettigoniidae; genus Meconema; species Meconema thalassinum. Next base: position 1,410,594,320 of record OX336388.2, read on the forward strand.
ATTTTCAGAAAAATATTTGGAGCAGTACACAGACATGACATATGGATGAAAAGACCTACCTAAGAGCTATACGAGTACACAGACAGACTCACTCACAGATATGACCAGAAAACGCAGACTAACTATTTACGGGCACATACAGAGAATGAACAACAAAAGACTTACAAAGAAGATCTTTGATTTAGTAAACAGCTCAAGCAGGAAAACTAATTGGTACCATGAAATAAAGGTAGACTTAAGGCAGGTGGTGATCGACAGGCAAATGATTGGAGCCAGAGAAGAATTCAGAAACAAAATGAAGAATACAACATTTAATACAAATTACAAGAAGAGGACGAGAACATTGTGTACAGAACAGCGGAGACAGGAGGACAGTAAAAGGATGAATATATTTTGGGAAGAAAAGATGAAGAAGGGTGAGAAGTGATTGTGCCATCATGAGATATTTAAGTTCAAACACTATCCTTATGGGCAAAAATGATTGGATAATAACCATAATAATATACAGGGTGTATTTGATATGATGGAAGTCTGTTACACTGGTGATAGAAGAGACTATTCTAAGCTTCCTAGGTAAGAAAATTGTCACCTATCTTGAAATTGATAATTAATCATTAAAAAGTCAATGTTTTTAGTTATTTCAGAAACTAATCAGGCAGAAAGTGGTGCGGCAGGCTGGGGAAACGAGGCGGAGCCAGATGTGACGACGCGCGAAGGGGAAGTTGTTATGTAATCGGAGCATTGACCTTACCGGTTGACTTGAGGGGTGGTAGGCTATCAGCTGTTATGAGGATAAGCGCTACCGTCTCGTAAGAAAATGTGCATTGCCGTTGTTCTTGTTGTTGTTGTTGTTGTTGACAACGCACGCAATGGCTTGGGACGTTAGGACCGGTAGTATTGTGTAGCCTACTTTGTAAGTGTGGAATTCATTGATTGATGTTCATGTATAAAATAATTTCGATACTAAGCCCTGGTGTATCATTGGCGTCCGTGTCGGACCTTCTGTTGACTAGTTTCTGAAAATACTAAAAACATTCACTTAATGAAATGCAGTGTGACAAAATTCCGACATCCCGTAGTCTGTTCAGAACTAGGCATTTAAGACGGAAGTAAAATACTTGATGTTTGTTTGAGAGGCTTTGCGATTTTGGTCATTTAGCCCCATGTAGCTGGGTGTGGGTAGAATTTGTGTGATAACCTGTGTTTTTTTGGTTTCTGTAGTAGTGTGGGTATTTGTAATTCAGATGAGGATTCGGAAGAAGGCGCCGGCCCTGTGGTGTTGGGGAAGTGCAACTGTCTCTCACCCGGAGGCCTTGGGTTCGATTCCCGGCTCCATCAGGGATATTAGAAACTGACGTGAGGGCTGGAACCCGGTGCACTAAGCCTCGTGAGGGCAATTGAGTAGCTGTCTGACAGTGAGGCAGTGCCCGAGTCAGGAAAATCAAGATTAATGGCCGAGGGGACCCGATGCACTGACCACGCGTCACCCTAATATCTGCAGGCCAAATGGCTGGACAGCGGTCGCTTGGTAGGCCTAGCTCTCCATGGGCTGCACTGCCAGCGGTTATGGTTATTGAGAAGAAGGCGGCCGTGGCTTTAAGTTAGGAACAATCCCGGCATTTGCCTGGGGTAGAAGTGGGAACCCATGGAAATCTACTTCCAAGATTTAATACTAGTACGGTACCACATGTTCATATTGTGAATTGTCACATCCCATCTCCAGCCCTGGGGTGGCCATAAACTGGAGAGGGGGGGTGTTGATTTATTGGTCAATCAACAATGTTCATACATATGAAAAGACACGGAAATGAAAATAAAATACAAATATCTTGTTATAATACAGTGTTATTAAATATAATAATAATAATAGGATAATAATAATAATAATAATAGTCTAATAATAATAAGAGTCAGTATGTGTAGTTCTGGCGGTAGAGTGCTAACCTTCCCGAGGTTGCGATCTACGTTCAGTCGTGTAGTAAATGAATGGGATCTAATACGATCACGTCCATGGATTTCACGGCACATACAAGAGATCCTACGTACATTAAAGTCTGGCAACTCGACATACCAAAAAGAAACATAAAAGAAGTTAGTGTGTCTAAAAGCCTATTATTACTATTATTAGATTTATTAATATCTTTATTACAGTTGTTGCACTATCTTCACACAAAGATAGACCAACAGTTCCTTAAATTAATTACCAGATCTTTAGGATTTCTATTTTCTATGCATAGTCCATGAAGCTGGCAAAATCCTAGACAGATCCACCATCACTAGTCATGTAGCCACTCCTCATGAAGGTGTGAAACAGCTGTTCATAGGCTCGGTTTGTGTACTTCAATGCCATTGGCAGACAAGGCGAGTAGGTCACTCAACTTCAAACTCTTGTCAACATTCCTCGGCGTTGTAGGGGAGGGTAACGGGGAGAAGTCAGCTGTGCTGCTGAGGGGAACGAAGTGAAAGCCCGTTTCCAAGACATTGACGACGATTTTTGTGATTTAATTCCACCTACACTAATTAAGATCCGACTTAATTTCATGAAGATATTTGCTTAGAATACCATCTTCTACCATCAGTGTAAAGGGCTTCCATCATTTCAAATACACCCTGTATATGATGTACCCGAATTATGGATGCCTCCGTAAGACCATTTTTGTATTGAGGACAGCGGAACGCGTATTTTGAAGTTTTGAAGAGCGCGCTGAGTGAGCTCGTTCGCCGCGCCGATACGAGGTTGGGCTAGGAATGATACCTGTGGTGCCGACGGAAGAATCTAAGAAACTTATTGATGTAATATGGATTTTATGTTTTATGAGGTCTGAAACCGATCAAGGTTTATTGGCTATGGAATTCTATTAACGCCAAAAGAATTTTCAAGGAAATCGGACCATTATTATGGAAGTTATGAGCATTTTTGTAAAAGCACATTTTACGAGCCAACAGCGAGGAAGTAAGCCCTAACCTTTGGAAGAGCGAGACGTGCTCGCTTGTTTGAACAGCCAGCGACACTCCACTTCGGGTCCAGAACCATTATATAAAGGGGCATTTCCAAGCACTCAATATGCTATTCTTGCATCAACCAGCGAAGTCTCAGTTATACTGTCCGTCTACCATGTGCTACGACCGTCAGTCAGTTATACTGTCATAATTTTCATCGATGGACTTAGTCCGTGGAGACTATGTTGGACTTAACCATTATACGAAATGCAGTGGACAAGCACTTGCAATATTCACCGGATACAAGTCAGGAGTTGTTAAGAAATGTAGACTCTGGCCTGGGACCATCTGTCTTGTACAGATTGCGTTGGAGAATATCCTTACCCAGTTATAGGAGATTAGAGGGAGCTATCTGCAATTGTGGGTATGTCTTGAGGTATTCCTCATTACCCGAAAACAGGATAGTCTACGTTAGCGAGACCGACTTTGCCTAGAGAGTCGTGTATGGAGCATATCCAATTTCTCGCATAGGGATTATTTTAGAACAGGCATCTACGACAATTCCAACACTCCATGATCATAAGAGTATGTCCGTTGAAATCGAGTTGCTGTGCCAAAAGTTTGCATAATTGGTTAAAGACGGAACACCACATTTCAATCTGCATAATGAACTTTGTGAAAGAGGATAAATCGTGTGAAATCACGGAACTATTTTCTATGACACAAGTCATAATGTCTAACGTACGGGAATGTAATCGTGATGTTTATCAGTGCGAGAGTTTGAACGCGGTTATGCGTCGTTAAACTACGAGTGGTTAGGACGATGATGGAAACCGAAGGTGGAACGGATGGTGACGCAGATGACCCAGGGGGGGGGGGGGGGGGGGTTGCCATACCGATGGAGTATTGGGGAACCCATTGGACTATGACGTCAGCCGTGGACACGCATCGCCATTAATAGCAGAGGGATATCGTGAGCTGAACTCTGAACATGTTTGATTGCTAGTTTGGTGTAATTGAGAAATTCTTTCATTCATTCATTCATTCATTCATAACATAAAATATCAACACTATTAACGCTTCAATTCGACGTTTATGTCTAAAGTTATGATTAGTTGTAGGAGTAACGACTAGTATTTTCCAGTGTGATTTTTTTTTGCTTTGAGAAGTTTATATCAGCGGTAGATTGTCGGAGTGACATGCTAAAGTTATTTACTTGAGAATATAAATGCTTATGTAGTATCGGAGGAAGCTTGGATAATTCAAATAAATCAAGATGATTATATAATTAAAATGATTCAAAATAATTCCATGATCTAAATAATTTAAATTAATAAAATAATTCAGATAATGTAAATAATAATTTAATTGTCAAATAACACTATTTAAATATCATCCAGGAATTAATAATCATAACCATAAATACTGTAATTGTGTTAACTTAAATAATTATTTATAATAAGTTGAGGGTTTAATAATTTGTTATATTGCAGTGTTTAAATTTTATTTTCAGCAAAATAATAATAATTTATGATTGATTAAATAAATATTTATATTTATGGACAATATAATAAAAGTCAGACATTAATGTATTTAAAGATGACATATTTCTGAAATGCTCGATAATAAAAATAAGGAAAAGAATAGAGGAATGGTAGGTTATTAAATAACAAATCTGTGTAAAATAGGGCGGGTTATTGTAAAATAGAGGCATGGGAAGGATTTTTCCCAGGAATAACTAGAACTATTTTTTAGAAGACATTGATTTGCACAAGATCTAAGTAATGCTTGAATAGAGTACAGGAGGATTGCCTGTATGTCAGAAATATTACACAATTGCGATAAATAAAAAAGAGGAATTATATAATTATCGTAATGATGAATATTATGTGGCATGAGTGTCTGCTTAAATGTATGAGTTGTGTGGAGACTAGGAGTCGTCCACTGGGAAAAAGTATTTTCGAGTCGAATGAGGAATTAGTTACTGAGCACATGTTTGCTTGATGTGAAAAGATGGGTTGAGTTGAGTTACAGCTCCATATTTTGTCCCATTCAAGTTCTGTCGATAGAATTATGTTCAATGATACCTGAGTCAATTATCCAATTTTCTAGAGGTTACGCCTATAAAATAAAATATTGTCTGTTTTGATAAAACCTTACCGGATCCTGAACAATAAATAAAATATTATTGAGAGTGCTTAAACAAATTTCAGAACATATTGAATCGCATAGATGTCTATCATCTTAACACCAATTTTTGGATAGGAGTGATGCCCATTATTATAATAATTATTATTAATAATAATAATTATCGTAATGATGAATATTATGTGGCATGAGTGTCTGCTTAAATGTATGAGTTGTGTGGAGACTAGGAGTCGTCCACTGGGAAAAAGTATTTTCGAGTCGAAGGAGGAATTAGTTACTGAGCACATGTTTGCTTGATGTGAATTAATAATAATAATAATAATAATAATAATAATAATAATAATAATAATAATAATAATAATATTGCTGCAAATAATTTTTTGTGAATTTAATTATTTTTGAGAATAAAGGATAATAATAATAATAATTAATTGACAACGAATTAAATGTATTAATTAATTGTGGAAGGTAAAGTTTACAACAATTTTGTTTGTGAAATATACTGTAATATCGTCATTAAAATAATATCATATGAATGGAAAAATAAATAGTTATTTGGTAATGTAAAAACCAACTTAAGTTAATGACTTATGTGAATTTGTCATATAATGATTTTTCAAAACATCTAAATGAAATAACAATGACGCACATCTATTATAATTAATGATTGTTCTGTGGAACAACACGAAGTGCCAAATAATATTAATATTTGACAGTCATGTTGGTCAAATATTGGTATTTAAACAATCTTGATAATTCATACAAGAAATAATTTGTGTACAACAATCATGATATTATTGGAAAAGACTCTTTCCTTAAAAGTCAAATGAGACTATATTATTTCCCTATGGGACAACAACTATTTGTCAAACTTGAACATTCAGAACAGACTATGATCTTTGGAAAATAAATTAAAGGTGTTATGTTTTTCAAAACATAGTGACAAGTGTACAGCGAAAGGGGTCAGATGAACTATTAATCTACTATAGACCACCTATTTGTAAATAGTGAAAATAATGAATCGATAAATTAGATGCCAGTTGGACTGACAATGTTCTGGTTATCAAACATCGAGTGTTTTAGGATAGCTAGTTATCATTTTTCTGTTGTTAATTTTTTTATGTTTGAGTGTTTTTTATGATGATGTTTTGCTTTAAATTTTAAATTTTAACGTGTAATAAAATGGGATATTTTAGGAAATTTTGATATTTTCATTTCTCCTTCTCTCTCTCCCTTGCTTGCATATTACCGAGATCAGTGAAGCCAGCTTTTGATTTTAGTTTTCGCCCAGTTGGACCCTGAGATATTTTTGTCTCTTGCTAAACTGATTTCGGGGATTTGCAAATGTGGTCGTTGGACTTCGGTCAAAACGGGCACAATATATTTTTCCCGTTTGGACCGAAGTCCAACGACCACATTCGCATGTTGCCGAAATCAGTTTAGCGCGAGACACAAAACATATCTCAGGGCTATCTGGGTAAAATAAACAACAACAACAACAACAACAACAACAACAACAACAAAAATTCTAGGCTTGCTTCCTTGATTTCGGTTCGATGCAACAATAAGGATAAGTATGGAGAAATGAAAATATCACAATTCCTTAAAAACTCATTTTATTAATTTAAATTGAAGTTAAAATTAATATATAAAATATCAATAGAAAAAATATTGGAAAAAACATTCACACAAACAACGTATAGAAATATCAATACGGTACATTAATATCAATCCTAATGATCACTTATTTGATGACACTGATCAATTACCAGATATTTTCAGTCCCACTGGTATCGATAAAAGAATATTTACAGCTGTAACATCAGGTCGGTCAGGTTAATTAATAGTCCTTTCTGACGCCTGTGTTTTATTATTTACAAGTTATCACTGTCATATTAATCCAAGATTCATTTTATGATTTTTAATGTCACATTCGGTTAATTAAATCCACGTTCCACCAATGCATGGTGTATTAGCACAATCATTCATTGTATTAATCGTTGCACTTGATTTTATCAATATATTCTGTTTATGACTTGCAGTCCTTAAATATCAATATTCGAACAACATGAATTCAATTATTAACATTAATGAATGAAGGATTGCATCCTTGTGCGATATAAAAATCGAAATTCAAATTTTGAAATGTGTAACTCACTCAAAATTATTTTATCCACTTTCCATGGACTTGATCTCTTAACATTTTACAATACATCATTCACATTATATTTATTAAATATTCCACTCAATGAATTGTTATTTAAAAACATAATGGGGTTATCAACTTGCCCACTTAAATTATAGGTCTACAATTAGGCTAATTTACAATATTTTACTTTTACATGACCCATTAATTATTTATTTTTATTGTTTATCCAATTTCAAAATAATAAAACTAATTATTATCAGCAATAAATTCCATAATTAATTTATTCAATTTAACCATCCAGTTAATCACTTAATTCAATTTATTTTATCCAGTCAATTCTTAAATTCAATTTATGTATTCAGTTAATTATTTAATAATATATCGGATTTGTGCACACAATATTTAACAATTTCATTTACTATTCAATGATGGGTTCTTATCAACAAATAAATAGCAGTAATTATTACTCTGCACAAATTAATTCTTTCGGTGCATTTCCTCTTTATCATCATTCTGACATAAGGCAAGGTTTCAACAAAACTAGGGCATGGCTAATAACATCGCGTAAAAGTGGCTTCGAAGAATGGGTAGGTAAAATTGATCAGAACTATGAACTGAATTCTACTGATGATGACCATATGCTATACAAAATGGGGCAACCTTTGGGTTTTACCCTTCCTCGTATAACTGACCATTACTAACTCTCATAATATTTTATTCTTTTAACAAATCGGGCAACTATTCCCTGTGGCTGCCGCATCAAATCCACAAACTTCATTTATTTATTATATATATTTTTATGTCAGTTCACCAACTGAATAACCAAATCCATGTATTTTCAGCAAGTCACATGCTTGCATCATCTGAAGAGCCTCCCTGCTCCATAAACAATTTATAAAAATTCGGCCATCACATAGCTGTTTGTGACTCACGTATTTCTTCCAATAGTTCATATAATATTCAGTCATTTTACGATTTACCCCTGGCCATTACGAAAACAGTTATAAATCCCTACATTATACAAAAATCCTTCCGGAATTCTGAATACCTTCCGTGTCCCATTGTCTTACTGCATTATTCTCTGTAATTTATGCAACCTCTTAACTGTCCGATTTTATCTGCTCGCGACAATATCCTCTCATTGCTACTAATATGCAACTAGGAGACCCCTGCTGCTCCGCAGTATTCATTTAAACAGTGCTGCACCTCTTTTTTTTTGTCATATGACATATTTGCTGTTCGCATGTCTTCATGCTATAGACCTGAGCAGACAATTACGGTACCGTTGCTTTTGGGAAAATGATGAAGTAGACTCATGAGATAAAATGTGTGGATATCTACTTGTGCTCTGTGTCCCACCTTATCCTGAACGGTTTACCCAAAGTTTGGTTAATCGGTACACGTACGTCAGGTCCCAGACGCAATTCTGAATAGCCGAAGTGAACAGCGAAATCCCACACATATCTGCAATACCATTTTCTGAAGTATTAACTCGACACGACTCGACAGTTTGATGCTGGTTGAATCTGTGGTAATAGGTCTATTGCAAGCTTGCAAATTCTCTCCGAAGCTAGTAATTTAAATTTCCACTGAATGTACATTTCTGGAAGAAATGAAAACCTATAAACCCTTATAGTGGCTTGATTCACTGAGTGTTCTTAGACTAACACGACCTTCGTAACGCAATTAGAACCGTAGATATGATTACTTCAATGTTGGAAAAAGTTGGAGAAAGTTGAAAAAATCAAATTATTTGTGAAAGGCGTAATTTAAGTGATTTGTAATATTTGATGACAAATATGTGCATGAATACCTTTCATTTAAAAAAAGGATGAAGAAAATCGGCCGGATAGTATGGCCGGACGGACTCGGATAAGTTTTCATCAATATTTTTAATAATATAGATAGCTTCAATGTGAAAAAAAAGTAACAAAGGTGCAGGAAATCAAATAATTTGAGGAAGGCAGAAGTTAAGTGATTTGTAATACTCGATATTAAATCCGTACATGAATAACTTTCATTTAATAGTGGTATGAAGGAAATCGACCGGATAGAATGGCCGGACGGACTCGGTTAAGTTTTCATAATTACTTATAATATTCGCTTCGGCACTCATAACATTCCTCAGAATAAACCAACGTAAATATTTAATACGTCAAAAGAAAGAACTTGATCCACTGAGTGCTCTTAGACCAAAACGATCAGAGTAACTCAATTAGAACCAGGGATATGATTGCTAAAATGAGAAAAACTGTTGAAAAAATGAGATGTAATATCGTATGTCCACTCATAACCTTCCTCAGAATCAGCCGATTTGAATGGTTAAAAACTCAAATGATAGCGCTTGATTCACTGAGTGTTCTTAGACAGAAACGACCTTCCTAACTCAATTAGAACCGAAGATATGATTACTTCAAAGTTGGAAAAAGTTGGAAAAAGTTGAAAAAATCAAATAATTTGAGAAAGGCGTAATTTAAGTGATTTGTAATACTTGATGACAAATCTGTGCACGAATACCTTTCATTTAAAAAAAGGATGAAGAAAATCGGCCAGATAGTATGGCCGGACGGACTCGGATAAGTTTTCATCAATATTTTTAATAATATAGATACTAAAACTGGAGAATAATAGAAACTGGATCGTATTTAATTCAGGTTGTTCAAAACTGTTCAAAAATTATCCACAAAGATATTCAAAAATCACTCACCACGGCCGAACCTGCAATCTTGGGGTTAATAGACCGACACGCTATCCACTCACCCACCGTGGCAAGCAAAGCCGAATCCCTAGCTGTCTGGACAAGTGCGATTAGCCACTTGCACCACCGTTGAAAGATTGAATCAACCTCCAGGATCTCATAATTGATTATGTTTCGCTGGTTTCAACGGTGCCACCAGTTGGTAGGCTAACCAACTTAATGGCTGCTTTTAATTCACTCATTACACATGTGGAATGTAGACTGCTTAGATAGCAACGGAAAATCTTGTTATTAATTCCTGCCACTATAGCCTATGCAATAGGGCAGGTTTATTTGGAAAGATAACCCTGATTGCTTCAATGATTGCAGTGATAGCCTAACTCATAAGTTCCATCCCACAGCGTAGCCATGCGCGTCAAATCGCTCACCACGATGTGGTACTGTAGCAAGTCCGGAGTTAGTCATTTCGAAACCCGGCGCTGACAGTGGCTATCATAAGTGTGTTTCTTTCCCGGATTTTTACACACTCCCTCCAGGCAAATGCCGCGATAGTACCTTATTTCAAGTCCTGTGGCCACCTATCCCTTCTCTGACCCTAATTATTGCAGCTAAACACACTTCTAGAGTCATCACAGGAACACAGGTTATCATACAAATGACACAAACACACTCATTCAAGTATTTGGAACTCATGACCAAGAATTCCCAATCCCCTAAAAAGAATGAACATAAACAGTTATCGGATTGCTACAGTAAGGAAAGCCTTTTATGGTGAACAGTCTGTTTTATTTCAGTGTTCAAGAACGTCAGTTAAGCGCCATTCTACCGGTCCCTATCCTTTTAATGAACAACTATTTAAGCGTGGAAAATAAGCGACAGAGTCATTTCATTAAAAGGATTAATTTAGCAACACACTTTCATTTCTCTGGCGCGCGTAAAAAATATCGTAAAGGTGGATAATAATGTTGAATGAACTAGCAATTGAATCGTACATCGTAACCTGCACTCTGTGCGCATGTCCCAGTTACTGATGCAAACCAAGCACGTTTTAAACTGCGCTTCAACCTCTCCGTGACTTCTTTTTATTATAATCTTAAAACAGCTCTTTCCAGCGGCAAGAAGAAAAAAATGAGAAAATACGTGTTATAAGTTAATGAAATAGTAAGTCAAGTATAGTAGTCTATAAAAAGATAAATAACTTATAGAAAGGAAAATTGTGTAAGGGTGAAAATGCTAAACACGTGCCGGGACATTAGAGGTTGCCTCAGCTGCGCTTTTGGGCGGAAATTGATTCCCTGGACGTTACGTACTCGACATTTCTCTAAAGATGAAAATAGATCAGATTTATTGTAGATCATATGTAAACGTGAGGGTTACTATTAAACTTAACCCATTATACATAAGGCGTTTCATGATCTTAGGCCCGATTAGTGCTTATACCCTTCTTCGAAATAAATTTAGAATTTAGTTGCCCTATCCGGAATTTTCTGTGAGGAAAATTGTGCTGTAAACTGTTGGTCGCGTAAAAATAAATTGTAAGGGGCTGGGAACTAGTTACAGGATATCAATACAACGAAAACCTAATACTGTATTTAATAACCGAGCTAGGTATACTTAATTTGTGGATAATATTAGGCACACCTGGAGGTGATTTGTCGATATACTGGGCCGACACGCTGTCATTTTCTCTGAAGTACGCCATTAATATTGGCCAGTTTATGAGTTCAGTCAGGACTCATTAGAGTGTTTCTTCACAAAATATAAAATTAATAAATAGATGATTAACGAAAATTATCCAAATAGTAATGCCCAGTGCACGAATAATGCTGGACTATCCGGCTTAAGATAAGAAATATACAGTATATAGTACGGTATATATATACTTGGCCAACGGCCTAGCCGTGTTGAAACACCGGATCCCATGAGAACTCCGCAGTTAAGCAAGATTGGGCGCAGTCGGAACTTGGATGGTATGCCGGTTCTAGGTACTGCGCGCTGTTGGCCAACATAAGGAGGAGCGGAAAGGCCCTGGCCACCCTACCGCAAGTAAACTCCGGCTGGGGGTAGCCTCTTCGGAGGCTCGGACCTGCCTTCGGGCAGAATACCAATTATTTTTTTTATATATATACTTAGGTACATTTTTAATGAGGAGGATTCAAGTCCCGAGAACGTTAATCATTTTACAGTTGATTCATATTTAGAGAAAAACGTTGGTGAATTTTGTCATTGTTTATTGCAAGGACTTATCATGGTATTCGGAGTGGTCGACAGAACAGACATAACAGTTAGTTGTAATTCCGTGTATATATGTATATACTAGCCCAAATTCGTATTGTGCAGTATCCACTAGCGAACGTTAGCTATTATATTGGCGGACATATTGTTGTTGACGACAACGCTCAAGAGGAATTCCATATTACTGTCTCAGATATATCAGCCAAGGTATTCGTGGTCTTCCAGGGCCACTCTTTCCAACTCTTGTCCATTGTAAAATGAGATGGAGCAGGCTGAGTTTCTGGATGTCTCAACATGCAACAAACCTACGTGGGTATGCGGATTTATACCGTAGTATTGGCTTATCTGAGTTGAATATTTGGAATAACGACTTGTTTGTGCGTTCTATGAGGAACTTAAAGTAACAAGTAACGGGAAAATAAATATAAATTCTCTCAACCAACAATGAATTTCGAAGTTAAATTATCTTAGATATACTGGGAGAAAGTGAATAGTAATTAAATTTCAATTTAAATATTCTATTTCATTGTTATAAATCTATGAGGTGACCAAAATATTAATATTTAATGGATAAAGGAATGTTATGCATATTGTCTCGTTTATTTCTCGGCCCTGTTTGTCGATATCCTCTTGTTATGAAGTTTCGTACATGAGTAAATATTTAATCTCCTGGTTCTCCAACTTGTCAACTGATGAAAATATTGGCTAAAGTCATTTACTATTCAAAGAAGCCTACTGTATTTTTAACTAAACTTACCCTACTTCCAAGACGTTCACGGTATATTTATCACAAAGGACTCGTGAAATTTTGAAAACGCTGTATTCATAGAGTGTATTCATATAACTTATATTTGATACAGCATTATAAAAACGTATTTTGAACAGTGAAATAGCGGGTTACAACAAGCGTTCATCAGTCAATCGACCATTATAGTGGGGAGGTTAGGTAAAACCACCGTTCATTTTTTGATAGAAGCATGAGACTTGGCACACTTATAGTTTGGACCTTAAACTTTTGATCTGAGATGGTAGCCCCTTCCGTAAGTCGCGCCGAGTGCTTGTTTTGCATGGTTGCCTACCCACCCGGAGTGAACTACGAAATCAACGCATAAGTCGATTACAGATGCTTGTTTTGCTTCGCGATGAATACTTTTCGCACTCAGAATCACCTGGAAAACGTTGTTAACACGATTTGGAGTGGAAGGATTTAAATTTGTAGTGTGGTTGCTTACCTACTAGGCGCATCTTTCCTAAAGCTGCAAACACAAGCCACCACATTCTTCAAGCTTTAATTTATTTAATAAAAAGGACGAATCAGTTTGATAACTTACGAACAATCCAAAAAGGAAGAATAACAAGGCATGAGAAAACAAAGAATAAGAAGGCAGAATTCCATGTTTTGTAATGCGTGTGGCCTTATGCATCAGACTCACCAAAACTAATCTTGGAGGATCAACGAACTTCCTAAAAAAGGGAAAATATGTATGAAAATAATCTCTTAGTTATTAAGTGGACAGTCATCACCAGAAAATAAAGCCGGATATAGAAAATAATCAGAAAATATTACTTGGCACTTTGCGTCACAAGAGCACAGTTTCGTGCACATCAAGTCTCTCCTCCTGCATACACATTGATGAGGCCTAGTTGCACAACTTTTGCACCCGCAACGGATTAGTTCTAACTAAGCCTTAGTTGCAATGGGGATAGTCGTCCACCACGGTGTCCATGCTGATGGACTTTCTTCCCAGCCCCATTCTGACGGTGAGGTTAGTTCCTGGCTGGGGCTCAGAGATTGTCCCCACACATAAAGCCCCTGGTACATGGCACGCCGGATGTGTTGCTCCAGTGCATTCTGCGTTGGAGAAATACTCTCCAGAGATCGTTTTCTCTTGGTAAAAAGTTCCTTTCGGCAGGCATTTACGTTGACAAATGAAATCGACCTACAATGCAATAAAACACAAGTGTTAACGACGAAGTTCAACAAAAACGCATCAGTAACGATTATGAATCAATTTTTCCTACCTTGTCTTACATAGTGATTACCAAACAAAAGTGTATCAGTTCCGCCTCGCCAATACAATATATTTAAAACTTCATGGTATAATCACATGCCACACTCTCCTAATGGTACATGTTTCAACGCCTACATATATTGGCGTCATCATCAGCCTTATATCGTATTAGCAGCACTTTAAAATCACTTGGTAAAATGTTACAAGTCAAATATTGACATAAAACACTCAAAACACATATACACAGAACACATTAAAAGTTCATTAAAAAGTTTTATAACCATGGTCGGCACTCGTTGCAACGCCAATATATGTAGGCGTTGAAACATGTACCATTAGGAGAGTGTGACATGTGATTATTTCATGAAGTTTTAAATATATTGTATTGACGAGGCGGAACTGATAAACGTTTGTTTGGTATATTTAGTCAATACGGAAAAATGGGTGACTCTATGAGTCAAAAAGATAGTGATTACCAACTTTTACATATAAGGTAAAGCTTTGTCCAAATCGTGCTCCTGAGCTGCCAAAAGTCCTTTGGTGGCGTCAGAATAAGCCGTCCATGATCCAAAGGCACACTTCCTACCTTTGTTGGAAAACGAGGAAACGGTATCACATCCAGAAAATGCGTGAAATAGGGGTAAACGTAACGCCTTGTTACGACCTTCAACAAGTAAGGCCTCTTTAGTCACCATTGCCTTTCCATGATAACATATGTTTTGTCACCGACATTGGTCCCTACCTAAATCTTGGGCGATTTTATGTGCAGCTACAATCTGGTGGTTAGTTCCCGTGCCAATGTGGACGCAGAGCTCTTCAATATCCGTCAATTTAGGCACAATACTTACGTCCAATACAAGGACATCGGTGTCCACAGTTCGCATAAGAATTTTCCGGTATCTCTGACTGATACAATTCGCGATGTGAATCTTGACCCTTTTGTCTGCCTCTTCGTGATTGTATGGAGACAACATATTCATATCTTCTCGGTGAGGTGATGCTAACACAGACGAATCCTGTGTACTGTACATTTCTTTGCCCTCCTGTGTGATCTTTTGTATTTGCGTATTTAGGAATTGAAACAACTCGCATTTGTTTTCGTTGTTGCGCAGAAAGTTGGGCCATCCTTTCGGAATGTGGGTTCCAGCTGTGACTCTCGTGCGTATTCCTTCGCCCCGTTCTGCCCTTGTGTGGTTTTTCAGACTATCCTCTATATACATGTCCCAAATTACATCAACGCGATGAACAGTATTAAGTTCTTTCCTGAGGAATGGCATAAAAATGCTGTCGGCATATTCCTGAAACGTTCTTGACTGTCCGGGATGTAGCATATGGACCAGGGCAGGCCCTTCGATAATTTTTGCTTGTACGGCGGGTAAGTCACTGGTGTGGAAGCCATCTGGACTTGCAGCCATCAAACATTTCAAAAGATCTGATTTTTTTCCCGGTCTTAGTTCGCCGTTTGTGGAGAGAGACGGTGGTGTTGGTTGGTTTTCATGTGCGAAAAAACTGTCAAGGTCTCCCAATCGGTGCTCACTTGTAGCTATGTATAATTTACTGAAAAGACTGCAGTCGTTTTTGAGGCCGGCGAATTTTTCTTTGTCTTGGTCGGCGATGCTTGTGAAGCTGACTTAAAAAGAGGGTATTTATTTTGCTTCACGGTGTCTAACAGTTTTTTCTGGCCGCTCATAAGGCGTTCCTCGACAAATTCTTTGTGTTGTTTTTCACCCGGTGCTTCAATGGTCATTATTGTAGTAACGACTTCAGAGGATGCGACCCGCTTGAGTAGGTGAGCAGGGAGGGTTCTGTCTCAAATACCGTTATTTATGCAAATGAGGGGAGCGTGTCAAGGTCAATGACCTTGAGGTAGGTCATTATGAATGACCTTGAGGTAGGTCATTGACCCCAAGGTCGCCGGAACACCGGAAGGTAAACAAACCTTGGAGGGTCCAGGAACCGGTTTGAGGGGGTGTAGGTGGAGGGGAAAGGTGGCTGGGGGAGGGGGAGGGAAGGGTGGGGGGAGGGGAGGGAAGGGTGGGGGTGGGGTAGGGAAGGGTGGGGGGAGATGAGGGGGAAGGATGGAAGAGGATCTGCACGAGACCCTCCTCGCCCCATTCTCTCTGTTGGACTGAGCGCCTTCTCTGTTAGTGTCTCGTGCTATATAGCTTTGTTTGTACTTGATGAGATCCGAGTGTTGCCGAAGGTTTCCGAATCTTTGTTTGTGAATGAATTGTCAGTGAATTGAACGGTCAACTGGTGTGTGTGACGTCACAGCAGATTACGGGATGTGGGGTAGGTCATGGACGGGAGTGTTTTGAATGGAAAACATGAATGATGGTGGATGGTGGTGGTTGTTGAACCCTGACGTGGTAGGTTGGTTAGGTGTGAATGGGTCTGAGAGACAAACAAAATGAGGTTGAAAGCGCTCAATGGTAAACAAACATCAATGGTATCTGGAGTAGTGAATGGGATTGAGAGAGAGGGGGAATGAACTGGTTGTTGAATGTGCTCAATGGTAAACAAACATCAATGAATCTGGAGTAGTATTTCCTGTAAATGGTAGGGTGGGGGAGGATACAAAACGCATGGCATGTTGGGTCGGCCAGCTCGACATGAAATAAAAACAAGAAGGCGTACACCAGATCTGATTTATTAATCCATGAATTATATGTGGCATTAAAACCTAGCCATTTAACAAAAAGTTTATTGCCACGTTTTTATAAAAAAAATCAACAAGATAATGCTTGGGATATTGAGTCCTTTGCAGTTCCTCTACGCAAAATCCTCCTTGGATTGGCTGCTTGTTGAGGTCATCAAGTTTGAATAAATGACTGATAAAATTAAATGATGGTGGAGAGTGTTGGTGGAATGAAAGGTTGTCAGGAAAACTAGAGTACCTGGAGAAAAACCTGTTTGCTTCTGTTTTGTCCAGCACAGATTTTACATGGAGTAACTGGGATTTGAACCACAGACCCAGCGGTGAGAGGTTGGCATGCTTCTCCCTAAGCCTGGTGCAGCCGAAGGATTTTGATTTATGCTGACTTGGGAGATTTGAATTTATGTGTTATGGAGCTGAGGATATGGAATGTGTGGTAGATGGTCAATGGACATGGATGGGTGTTTGAATGAATAATCTGATTTTTTAACGGTCAACCGATGTGTGGTGTCACAGGTTTGAATTTCTGAGATTGACACCTGACATGTTGGCTCGCTCAGCTTCATACAAAGAAAAGTGGGAATGATAGACAAATAAATCAATCAAAACAAGAATATGTTTTTATTATTGTTTTTGGTACATTACCAGTACTTGTTTAAATTATTATTTTTCGCTAGCTTCTTCTGCTTCCTCTTCAGTTTCATTCTCATCCTCACCTTCGTTTTCAGCCTCCAGCATCATGCGGACGAAAAACTCCGCCATGACACGGTCATTTGAAAAACTATAAAATAGAAAAAATGTCTATCAATGTCATTAGAATACCCAATCTAGCGGCGAGGATATAAACTGTCTTGATGTTTGTGTCAGGGAAAACCAAAGTACACAGAAGAAAAATTCCTAAGTTATAGAGGCACACTCCGTGCACTTCTCTGCATCAATGATTAAATGACAGGCAGAAGGTAGGAAATAATGGAAAAGAAGACAGACCTCTTGTAGAAGGAGGGAATCAGAAAAGATGTGGCAAGGGGCAATTAAGGCGGGAAAGGAAGGGACTCCCTAGGCCTTGGATACTCTAATACTGTTGGAGTTAGAAGAGAACAAGTGTTGGCCAAGCGAGGTTGACAGGAAAGAAGACAGAGAGGAGCTTGACACAAGTAAGTGGAAGCAATGCCAAACTCTGCTGGCACCTCTGTAGTTGTAAAACCCACGTTCTGCGATATGTAAGCTTTTGGAAGCTGAGTTTAAAAATGTTTTGCAAGAAGAGAATAATACTGTTAATTTTGTTATCCTTAATTCAATCTTTGTGTTACGCTATACAGATCTCACATGGAGTGAGTGAGATTTGAACCGCGGACCAGCGGTGAGAAGCTGGCGTACTACTGCTAATTTAAATAACAGCGCAACACTATTGTAATGTATGAGTAATTATACTGTTACTACTCTAAGATATTGAAAGCCCTTTTGACAATTGACTGGTAGCAAGATTGATGATGTATTAACTTTTATTTTTGTTAAAGCAGTATGTTGTGGCAATACAATGGAAGCCATTATATTTGACAACGGCAATAAATTTAGCGTGTCTCCAACCGGTAATACAATGCGCATTAAATTATAATAAATTGGTCTTGGTTCTAAAGTCGAACAGAGAGAAAAAAAAGTTGTTTTTTCCAAACAATGTCTGAATACAAAGTAGGATGCAATACACTGTATTTTGAAATCGTCAACATGTGTGCTTATGCAATATAACATGTAGGTATATATGATAGTATTACAACCTCTTAACTAGCTCTGAAATTAAATTAAAAGTTTGTGGTGAACAGTTTTATAATCAAACACTCTTCTTCATGACAGGAGGAGTTAATGAGTGATGAAACTAATGGTAGGTAATGAATAATGATTGTGCGACCTCTGGAGAGGCCAAGTGCATGTCTTTGTAGTTAACACCCGTGGGCGACTTGAGCGTTATTATGAGGATGAAGTGATGATGAAGACGATACATACACCCAATCCCGGACCGCAGGAATTAACTCTAGGTGATTACAATCCCTGAATAATGATTGTGTGGTCTCTGGAGAAGTTGAGTGCAGGTCTTTCTAGTTGATGTCTGCGGACGACCTGCGCGTTATTATGAAGATGAAGTGATGATGAAGACAACACATACACCCAACCTCGGAGCCCCAGGAATTAACCTCAGGAGATTAAAATCCCTGATGGCTTGGTTGAGAATCGAACCCGGGGACATTTTGGGTCAAAGCCTAGCACGCTAACCATTTAGCTACAGAGCTGGGCATGATGGGTAATCAACCTCATACGAGATAAAACTAATGATGAATGAAACTGGGAAAGGATGCACCCGCGGTTTGTTAGAAGTTATCATCCCAGCATTTGCCTGGAGTTGAAAATGAGAAACCGAAGAAAGCCATTTCAGGGACAGTTGACGGTGGAGACTCGAACCCAGACATTTACCGAGTCGGCAGAGAGCATAGTACCCATGACCTAACACTGCGCTTTAGCGAGTGTAACCGCTGCTGTTATTATATTTAATTAATATATATGAACAAGTGTTGAAGAAAGGTACTACTGGCATACAATTTGCAGTTTCTACTAGTACAAGTTATTACACAAAGGCTACACCCGGCTAGGTATATAAAACCTTAACACCTATCTAAGTTTTCAAAGCTACTTGACCACAATTTGACAAACGCTATTAACATTAACAGCAATATTGCTAGCCACTTGCAGTCAGACTGCTCTGCTATAGACAGTCTGTGAGTATGCCTGACATTGTATTTGAACAATAGTGTAATAAATAACTTGACTACTTATTGTGAGACATGAAAAGACTTAATGTTTTGTTCCAATCACCAATTAAATCACGCAGTGATCTTATTCCAGATCACAACTTGGAGTTGCAAACAAACTTTTTTCACAACAGCAGTGCCAACTCGCAAATTAATTGAACATGTTTGATGTTCACCAACGTTTCTTTGTACAACTATGTGTATAGCTGTGTGGCTAAATTATATTGTTCTTGGCTGCTGTTAGGTTTTGAACTGGAGGGTCCTGGGTTAGTTTTTTGGGAGGGTTGTGGGGATTGTATTTTCTGGTGATTAATTCCCCTGGCTTGGGGACAGGGTGTTTGTGTTGTCTTAATTAAAAATATATAATCCGGTTCCATGGTTAATTGGTTAGCGTTCTAGGCTTTGATTTAATTTTTTAGCCTGGTAACAATTTAAAAAAAATATATTACTTACATGAAAATGTCTAGAGACGAATCCCAATTGTTGCATTCTTCTTCATCAGCATGGATAAAACTCTCCTGATCAGACATAGCAGCGAATGTAGCAGGTAAAGTAGCAGGTTCTTTTATACTGAATATGGAGGTCATCCAGTTACTGACAAAGCAGACAAATCGGGGCGTTGCCTGTGATTGTAAGGGTATATAAGCCGTGACATTATTGTTGTTAGCCAGAGAAGTCCACGAGTTTGTAGTATACACATCGTTTTGCTGCAAAGATCTTCTATCAGGTAATATTGAACACAGTACTTTTAGTATCTCTAACTGTTGATGGTTACACAGTTAACCTTAAAGATTTATCAAGTGGATAATAATAATATCAAATGGGTATATATAAAACTATTATTGCAACTAACAGTCATTACCAGGCTTGACGTCAGTCAAAAGAGATATTACCTTATCTCGCCCTATCCGACTGATTACTGGGACTAAGCACTGTTGCAAGACTCCTCGTCTTAGCAAATAAGTTTTGTATACACATTTGATGGTTTAGTCTATAGATCAGGGTTTGAGTTAATGTGCTAATAAATAGAGGTGGAGGGTACATGAACCTTTTTTAATAGTTTACCTAAACACTTTATAATTAACTTTCAGAACCAATATGTCTGCAATAACATTTGAAATTCCATTGGCAGAGCAACCGGCATGGAGACTAAACGTTTACAGGACCTGCCAGTTAACGAGTCCTATTTGGTGACAGCTGTTCGCAGGGTAAAAACAAAATATGGGGGAAGAATAGTTTGTGAACTAGAAGATTTCGCTGTCTTCTTACCTGCGAGGTTCATGGAACTCAACGACGAAGCTGTAAATGACCTCAACAAAGGAACCATCTACCTAAAATATTTGGGACTGGAAAATAAAAGATGTTTGGTAGAATTTATTGAAGAAACAAATAAAATTTAAAATTTGATAATGTTAAAACAGAATTTGCAGAGACAATAAACTTTTTTTTTCATTCTCTGCAAACTGTTCAGTGATTTGCTGTTTTTGTAGTAAATGTAAATACTGTAAGTGTCATGATGTCAGCACCAGAACTTAGTTGGCAGGAGGTGGATAGTTGTTTTTATAACAAGTTATGTAGCACTAAAATTAATAATGATGCTAAATTTTTAGACCCAAATGAATTTTTAAACGCTAGCTACAACATTTTTCAAAATAAAATAGACTGTTTAAGAGAACATGTAGCGTGAAAGGTTGACGCTGAGTTATTATGTGATTTTGTTATTTTAAAACAAGGTGTGGAAATAACAAAACCTATTTATTTACATACAAAAATGTGTGAATTGTACCGCACTGATAATATACACAGTTGGTATAGTAAAAACATTGTTGATAAGCTCATGATGCACTTTGCCGAGTTCCAAGAATTGGAAAGCGGCAAATCACTGGAAGCTATCAACAATTTTAAAATTAATGTATGCACCTTTGATCCCATGAAGAGTGGTTCAGCTCATGTTAATTTACCTAAACAGTTGGAAAAACATCACGCAGTCATCAATGTGGATAATAATGACGTTTTTTGCTTTGTATGGGCCTTGGCTGCTGGGTTAAGTCCTGCAACTAAAAATGTTCACAGAATGGGAAAATATCACCAGAAATTTATGGAATTAATGATCAGTCTAAATTTAGCAGACATAGAATTCCCAATGGACCTCAACGCCATTTCTCGTTTTGAATCTAAAAATCCGCTTTACTCCATTAAAGTATACGGAGTTGAAGGGGAAAAAGTAATTGGTCCATTGTATGTGACAAAGGGAAAAAAAGAAAAGCATTTTAATTTACTGTATATTGAAGGGGAATTGTGCAACCATTATTGTTATATCAAAGATCTTTCTAGACTAGTTCGTTCACAAGTTACAAAAAATAGTGTGTATATATGTGATCGCTGTTTGCAATATTTTACTAGCAATCAAAAGTTGACAGCACATACTATTGATTGCATCACACAACCAGCGGTAAAAATTAAATTTCCAAAAAAGGATAAAGCCAGTATGAAATTTCAAAATGTGTCTCGTTCAGAACCGCTTCCATTTACAGTATATGCAGATTTTGAGTGTTTAACCACACCCATTGACACATGTAAACCAGATCCGACACGTCCGTACACTCAACAAGTACAGCAACATTTGCCATTCAGTTGTGCCCTAAACGTGATTTGTTCATAAGACCCTTCACTTTCATACTTCAAATCTTATCGCGATGCAGATGCTGCTGCTTGGTTTTTAAATGAATTGGACGCCTTGGCAGATCGGGTGTACAATATCCTGCAGAATCCAATTCCACATCGAATATCGGACGCAGACGAGGCGGTTTTTGCAACAGCAACCACTTGTCACATTTGTCAAAAACCAATAGCACCTTGTGACACGCCAGTGAGAGACCATAATCGGTACACTGGCAAATTTAGAGGAGCGGCTCATAGTGTATGTAATTTGGCATATAAAAGAGCACGCTATATTTCTTGTTTCTTACACAACATGTCTTGGTATGACAGCCATTTAATTATTAAGGAATTTGCTAACCTTGAAAACCAAAAGTTTACTTTAATTCCACAAAATCATGAAAAATTTATTTCATTTTCAAAATGGCGAAATGGAATCAGTATACGATTTTTAGATTCGTATAGATTCCTCGCATCATCATTGGATGCGCTTGTTCAAGGGCTTCACCCAAAGAATTTGCATTTTGTACGTCAACACTTTACTGATGCCAAACAATTTGAATTATGCATTCGAAAAGGGGTGTTTCCCTATAATTATGTAAACAATTGGGCATGTTTACAGGAAACTGCACTCCCTTCAAAGGACAAATTTTACAATGACTTAACAAAAAGTCATATTTCTGAAGAAGAATATTTACACGCCCAAAAAGTATGGAACGTGTTCAGGATATCAACTTTGGGAGAGTATGCTGATTTATACCTCAAAATTGATACACTACTTTTGACAGACGTGTTTGAACACTTTCGCAAACTGTGTCTTGAAATCTACAATCTAGATCCAGCCCATTACTACACCCTTGCCGGATATAGTTGGGACTGTATGTTGAAGGTGACTGAAATAGAACTGGAACTATTAACAGACATCGACATGTTACTCTTTTTTGAACGTGGAATACGTGGTGGTCTTGTATCGCTTGTGCAAAAGCACGCCAAAGCAAATAATCCATATATGGATACATACAAACCAAACCAACCTACAACATACCTCACCTACCTAGATTGTAACAATTTATACGGATATGCTATGGAAAAACCTCTTCCATATCAAAATTTTCGATGGCTGACTTCAGATGAAGTTTCAAATTTTAATTTAAAAGATGTGTTGAGCAATGACACGCGTGGCTACGTTCTAGAAGTCGACTTATTATATCCCTGTGAGATACACAATGATCATTCTGATCTACCATTTTGTGTTGAAAAATTACAACCTCCCAGTTCACGTTCCAACAATAAAAAGTTGCTGGCAACGTTAAATTCAAAAAATCGGTACGTCGTGCACATTAAAAATTTAATGCAATGTTTGAAACATGGTTTGAAACTGCAATCCATTCATCGCATTATTTGCTTTGACCAAAAACCATGGTTACAACCGTACATGCAATTGAATACTCATCATCGGCAGCACGCCAAGACACATTTGAATCGAATTTTTATAAATTAATGAACATTGCGTGCTACGGTAAATCAATGGAAAATATTCGAAAGCATAGAACTATTCATTTGGTAAACCACTGGGACGGTCGATATGGCGTATGAAAAATATATAGCTATGCCTAATTTCCATTCTGTACGAGTTATTGAAACTGATTTAGTAACCATTGAATTGTCAAAGACAGAAATCATGTATAACAATCCAATTTACTTGGGAATGGGAATACTTGACTTTTCAAAATTTGTAATGTATCAATTTCATTATGAGTTTGCCAAACAAAAGTTTGGAGATGTTAAATTACTGTATATGGATACAGACAGTCTTATTTATCAGACCAATAAGATAGATGTTTAATCTGTGATGAGAGAACATCCAAATTACTTTGATACCTCAAACTATGAGGTTAACAATATGTTTGGCATAATTCCCATGAATAAAAAATAGGTCTATTTAAGGATGAGTGCGCCGGTGATGTTATGACAGAATTTGTGGCTTTGGCGCCGAAAATGTACGCATTTTCAACACAAAAGAATAAAGGTCAATGCAAAGCGAAGGGTGTTCTTCGTAGCGTCACACAATTCCTCAATGTTGAGGAATATCGATGTGTACTCTACGCAAACACCTCTCGCTTATACCAGCAAACACGCATTCTTTCAAAGAACCATAATATTTTTAGAGTAAATCAAAATAAAACATCACTGACAACATATAACAATAAACGTCTGTGGGATGGTGTAAATAGCTTGCCTTTTGGACATTTCCACACCTAGTAAAAATGAACACACTTTCATTTTCAATTCTTTTTATTAAAATTGTATGTTTTTTACAAGAAGAAAACTAAACCATATTTTGTGTATACTATGAACTGGTGGACTGACTCTCAAATAAATACTTAACAATATTTGATTCATGTTTATTACTTTGTCCTTTTCCTCACTAATCCACCACCAATCATTAGCTTTGACTTCATCGCTCCTGCTACAATCAAGGCTGCAATCTTCTCACCAATAGAAGCAGTAGATGACATCACACGCTGCATGGCCTTTCTTAGAAGAATACGGTCTGCAACTCGACGTACTTCTATATTCTTGTTGTTGTAAGCAATGTCATGATCTCTACACGCTGCATCCAATATGTTGATTCCAGAATTCCCATGTGCTAGACGTTGGCTTAGTTTAGTTCCAGGTCCACAAAATTGATAGCCAGGAATATGCAGTTCAATGGGAAGTAGATCAATGGCCTTGTTAACTAGACCATGACCAGCAAAGGTCTGGCATATCTTTTTGAAGCGTTGTCTTACTTTTAGGTGCTGGCGATACTGCCGCTGCTGTCTCTTCTTCCTCTTCTTCATCGCACCCATGAAATGACGAAGCAAAGTCTTGACAGGACGGTATATTTGTATGCCCGTGGTACAATTTGATGAGCTGACACGTTCCACACTGTTTAATGGAGGGCATTTTAGTGATAGACACTTGCTGGTGATGATTAAATTCAGTGCATGGTTGTAGTTCGCGCAGACCAGGATCTCTGGTCCACTCACTAGGTACACTGTGCCAAATATTTTTCACCGCGTTTGAAGCAACATAAAAACGGAACGCCTTGGGCAAAGCGTTCAATTCCTCATCTGTGAAACTGTCAAGCTTCTTTTTGCAGGCGAAAAACTTGACAATAGCTCGCTCTGTGGGGTTGGCGTCCAAACCTTCAATTGCAGCCATAATTCTACACATCCACACTGATCGCTGGTATGTCTCACACTGTAGCCGACGTTATAGCGCTTTACACTCAACATGCAAGTTTTGACATGCTTTGCGAGCTAGCCAATCAAAAAGCTTCCAAACATTTTGAAGTGTTTTATTTTGTAGAGGTTCATCAGGCACGGACAGGTTGTACAGTGCAGGACATCCCAGATCATGAAGGTCAACAAGTTGACAAGTTGAATTAACATACTGACGCAACCATTCCTTTTTTTCGCTTCCCTTTACAAAGACAAGGCCAGCGCCAAACAAGTGAGCTTTCAGAACAAGTGATAGATGATGGTAAGGAATGTCACCTTCTTTCCAGACTAGTCCCAAATTGCGTTGCAACCACTCTGTTTGTCTTCTGTCCTCGTCTGACGGCAAATGCAATGGAAACGGCGGTTCAAAGACAAAACTGGTTACTCTTGGTGCCCACATGGTTGTGCAGTCAATAATTCCAACTTCTTTAAATACAAACTTGTTTCCGTTCACCTTGAAACCCTGCACGTCGACAATCAATGTTTTCGGCATGGCGACGGATATCACACCTTCCGCTACCGCTGCTTCTTAACAACTAACTGATTGGATAGGAGCGAGAAAATAATATACACACAAAGAATCAATTACACAATTTTATTCATAAAGTTATCAGTACATCGCTTAAAATTTTTTATCATAGGATTTGGACCATCCCAATCACAATGAGAATCTTCTCGATGCATAAAGTGTCTACGACAGGGACGACAGGCTGCAACATCCGCCGACATACGGAGGTGTAATGGTAGCTTATCCCAATTAAGATCAATGTCGTGTGCACCGTACGCGGTCAGAAATCCAGCTGGTAAATAGGCAATCAGATGCTGCGGCATTTCACGAAGAAATTGCGCTTTATGGTAGGCGCGTATTGCTAAACTCACCAGGGTGCGATAAATCTCAAATGCTGCATCAGCGTCTCGACTTGTTGAGCAACGATCGCATTTGCAGTCCATGCAATCTACCCGCTCTCCAACATGACAAGATGAAGCTTTGTCAACGCCATCGTCCACATTATTTGTTTGATTGGTGATGGGCTTGTTATTGTACCCCCTGTCATGAATACCAAACGTAGACATGAATCCATCTGGTAAATAGTGAACCAGATGCGGCGGCATTCTAAGCACAGTATGATTCTTGTGATAGGCAGTTATAGCTTCACTAACTAGGGCGCGATAAATGGTAAACCTTGAATCTTCATCTGAACTTGGTGAATCACTTTCACATTTGCAGACCCACCTCGCAGAGGGTGTTGTGACTTCATCGTAGCTTTCCATGACTGTGAAGGGCAATGCAGGAAAACATGCTATTTATACTCTGGTCACCATGTTGGACAGCGGTTGATAAAACACTTGCGCCTCGTGAAAAAATGGCAATAGGCTGTTGTTTTTTCTGGAATAACTGTAGATGTTTCAAATTCTAGTCTGATATCAATAGTTTTTTCCTACATCGACTCCTCCAAATACGAACAGTCCATCACCACCAGAGGCGCCTTGGACTTGAAGTCTTGTGGTGATAATAGCGGACATGCCTCTTTCTGATAATAGGATGACTGAAAGTTTACAAACATGTCATAGAGCTTACCATATTTGTTCTTGTTAAAGTTTAAATCCATTCCCTCATAGGGAAAGGTAACACCGTTCAAAAAGAGTCGTATATTTCGTAATTGGATGTGGTCAAATTTTGATGCATCTTTATTCTGTTGATATTTGCGATCTGTTTGAAATCCAACCAGGACATAGAGGGGACGCTCTGTATACCGTGAGGTTTTTATAGACCAAGTATGTGTATCGGAGAGTGATAATACCGGGTATTCATGCAGCTCCCAGCTTCTAAATTGAATGGATAAAACTGTATCCTTCCCCACAATCTTCAGCAGACTCAATTTTTTCTGATCTGATAGAGTAACGTGCGGTACTTTCCATAGAATTCGTTGCAGTAGAATTTTTGTATCTATTGGCGTTGTATCAGCTCCCTTTAGCGCATTATAATCACTCCTGTCTCGTACAAGAACCAGATCCTGTCTTGCGTTCACAACAATGCGCTTATGATCCTCTGCAAAGCCTAGTATTAATTTTTGAGATAAATGTCCAGTAAATGTACCATCATCGTTAATCATCCAGTCGTTGGTTGAGTTGGGACACCAACCAGCCATACAAAAAGCTTTACTCTCTTCGCTTCCATACGAGGGATAAAGTTTCATGACACTTGTTATGCCAACATTTCGAGTAGTATCCAATTCAATACCGTTGATCACGTAGCGAACCTCAGAAAATAAAAAGGCCAAAGCATTGTTGGCCAACTTTGACGTTGTTGGAACTCTCCAATTTGGAGAGTTGTCCTTCAATCTGGATGTAACTTTCATGTGGAAGCGTGTAGATATCTTGTTGGTTAATAGTAATGCGAATCTCTTCATTATTATTTAGTCCCTGAGTATACGGTTGGTAGGAATGGTGTTCAATTCTTACAATACCCTCCTGTACTTCGACAGGGTTTGTCACGTCTAGAATCGAATTCATGACGTAAGGTGTAACCAAGTTGTTGTAGGATCTGCTAGTTGACACGTGTTAACCTGTACACGTGTTGAGCACAACTAACTCCTGCTCTTGGCAGCGTTGCCGCTTTATACACTTGTTTCATGCTGGCTTCAGATACAGTTTGTAGGTCACAGGTGTATGAGGGTCTAACCGGATGAGACGTTGGTTTCTATTCACCAGTCTTAAGGTAATATTCCTGATGTTGGTCACACTCACAGGATGATAGAGCACCACCGACGGGTTTTCGCGGATGATGTAACCACCAGGTGAAGTAACAATAAAATCATAAAGTGAATGCGAGGGATCTTGATTGGTGTAGACGTCTGTAATAATATTACACGTGACAGATATGTGATGATCTTCAATTATTTTCACCGGTTGGTCAGACTTGTGTATCACATTCGGTACTAACACTTGTGGTGAATAGCCTAACAATGGCCCAATCGAATCTGATTGAGATTTAAAATCAATCCTAAAAGAAGAAAGAATACTGCAGCGATGTGTCACGTTGTTGGCTATGAGTTCAAACTTGCGTGTCCCGTCAAGAAATGCTTTTAGACTGAATTCCTTGGTGAGAGTTGTGTAGATGTGATCGTGAATATCATCTACGGTGTAGCTGCCAGATGGTAGAGTTAACTATAGTCATCGTAGTAGAACTTATCATTGACGTCTTCAATTATGTTGCAGATTCTATTATAGCCTTCAAACGAAACAAGTCCCAGCACATAGGGTCGTCGTCCCAATTCAATAGGAGGATAAAAGTCAACAGTTACTTCCGCACCTTGTCCGTGCACTGTAAACGTTCTACTTTCTGTTGTCATAATGACCACGTCACCCGCCGTGCTCGGTCTTATATAGAAAAGTCAAACATAGACGACCGCACTGTTGCGTGTTAAAATTTTGCACTCGTTTCACATTATAGTGTATTGTTGCACTGCTTCCAAAATAGCGAACAAGCTCTGTCGGAGGAGGAAGGTTTCCAAAACTGTCAAAGTACCACACGGTTCGCCCATGCTTTATGTAGGCCACATAATGCGTTCCCGGTCCATGACTGCCATCCAAATTAACAACTGCACTTTCATGGCTCCATGGTCGAGACGGTAGTTGGTGGCGCACAAACACACCTCGAAAGTGGGAGATCATTAGCTGTTTTGCATATCTTCTAACTTCCTTATGCGTCATGGCTAGTCGTGGCAGTGCATCGATTAACCGTTTTTTGGCGACATGTAAATGCCGAGTCCTTTCTTGTAGGGTGCTAGCTTCATGTTCACACCTTTACCGCGCAGTGCTATGGCCTCCATAGTTTTATTATGACTTTCACTTTCCTTCAACTGTTGCTTCGCCTCCTCAACAGCTTTCACCGTTCGTGCTACCGCACTTGCTCCTCCAAGAAGTGAACCCAGGGCTGCTAGTCCAGCAAACAGTGCAGGTAAAAATCCACCACGTTTCGGCACAGGAATAACTCGGGCACGTTTTCTAAAACGTAGTTTACTTTTGGGATTCGCATGCAATCGTGCTGCTCGGAGTGCTTTCTTAATAGCCAACTCACTATTTGTTTCTCCGCGCGAAGCTTGACGTGCCGCATGAAGAATAGCTTTAAAGCCTCCCTTTCTTGACAACTTCTTCCTCTTCTTCACCACATATCTCTGTTTCACCATCGCGACCAAAGAACAAGACAACCTCACACCGCAAAGTATAGAACACAACTAACGCTCCTCAGGAAGGGAACCTGTAGTTATTTATTCAATGGTGGCTGTATATTCAAGTTCTATATACAGAGGAAAATCGTTCATCGTTTTCCCCGCCTCTTTTTCTTCAGACGAGAGTTTCAAGTGAAAGAATAATTTGTCTCCGGCTTTCACCGGTTGATCAATAAGTGGTTGAACACTACCGTTTAATCGTACCTCTAAATGTTTCAAATCTGGTGCATACTCAATTACACGAATGGCACCATCATACATTAAACGGTAATTGTCATACCCCGAACGTAGTATGTAGGCGAGGTTATTGGGATCTTTTACCGGTTGTTGGTTTACAATGTGAAGCAGAAATATAGAGGGTATTGATTTAATAAAAAGCGATAACCGTTGTTCCAAAAATCGTTTGGTTGCCACGTCGTGAGGTTGCATAGGATCAGCAACTTCGGCTATTCGTCTTCGCTTCATCTGTAGAGCGTTCTCCTGAATTTCCAACACCTTTTCCATTTCAGAGTTTAAAAACCGTTTTGTACAAACATCTTGATCATCTTCAGGATCAGCCACATGCACAAGGCGTGCATTATTTGCTGTATAGCCCTTTCCAGTTAGGGTGGGCACAATACTGAGCACCTGTTTCAACTTGTTATCTACATAGTCCTTTCTAGCAGCGTCCGTGTTGTTTGTTGGAAGAGCCAGCTAAGTGATTCGACGTTGGTGTACGTCATAGTCCTTTGCTTCTGTTAACACCACAGCATTGGTTAACACATAGGCTTTGGTGCACACATCTTGATCGTTCACAGGATCTGCAACGCCTGTAATACGTTTATTCTGAGCCTCATAATCTCCTTTGATACGTCGTATGCGGAAATAATCTACATACTTTTTTGAACATGCGTCCGAGGGTAATACGGGATCTGTTATATTGGTCAATCGCTTTCCATTAAAGTTGTAATTGCCATCTGTTGTGCGTGGCAATACATTAGCATCAACATATCGTTTAGTAGCCGGATCTGTATCATGTTTTGGATCGTTTGTCAAAACAATTCGTTCATTTGTTTTAAGAGTTCTTCGAAAGGCGTCCATGGTTACACTGGAACTGAAACACCCGCTTGCCTCATGTATATAGAGACCAGCTCTTCCCCTTTCACATTTAGTTGATATGCAGATTATTAAGCAACAACATTCACTTCCGGTGGGAGACTTGGTTTCACACCTCTTCTCAACATCGTCCGAACAACGTCATGGATCACTCTTCCCATCCTCCATTCGCTGTATCATCGCCGGCCCGTCGGGATGTGGAAAAACCAATCTTCTGCTTACCCTCATCACCTCCTTAAACGGAGTGCGCTTTCAAAATATCTATATCTTTGCCAAATCGCTGTATCAACCGCTGTATGTGTTCTTGGAACAGGTCATGTCAGGTCTGCGCAACATGGGCTACTTCACATTCGCAGCGCACGAAGATGTCATTTCTCCAGACTATGTTCGCCCCCATTCGCTTATGATTTTTGACGATGTGGCCACAGAACGACAGGGCATTATTCAGGCTTACTTTAGCATGGGACGTCATAAATATATTGATTGTTTTTATCTCGCTCAAACCTATTCGCGAATACCAAAACAGTTAATTCGTGACAATGCCAACGTGATTGTTCTCTTCCGACAGGATGAGCGCAACATGCATCACGTCTACGATGATCACGTAAACCCAGACATGACCTTTCAAGCCTTTACACAGTTGTGTGCCATGTGTTGGAACGCTCATCACCACAGTTGTCTTGTTATTGATAATCAGAGCAACATCAACAATGGACGCTACCACATGGGATTTGACCATTTCATTCGTATTTAAGTAGCTGCATTGCTTTTCTGAACATCATTTGTTCAGATGTCATGGCAACAACAGGGAGTCAATTAAAAAAGCACATAATCTGTGCACGAAATAACATTCGACAAAAGTTTCGCTATCTAAAACGTGCACATGCCGACAGTGAACTGTTTGTCGAAAAACATTTGAAGACACCTCTGGAAGCTGTGTTGAAAGGAACATCAAAGCCTGGTACACGCTCAAAAGAAACACAAACAATTGAAGAGGAGGTGGAGGAAGAAAATGATGAAGAACCTGACGATGTTTTTTCTCCATTGCTTCCGTCTTCTAGCTCCAAAGAATCACCGCTGCCCCAGTTTTTGAAAACATCAATAATTGCTGAAACACCCACTAGACCCAAAGAAAAGCAGCCTACTCTTAAAGAAATATTAAATACGCCCGAACAATATGTGCGGTTAAAATCCATTTTACTACAAAAATATGGTGTGTTGGTTACCCCCTTCCTTGAAGATCTTTTTACCAAGAAAACTGATACTACCTATGGTGTTCGCTATGAAAACAATAGATTTCGAATTGGCGATTCACCAATCAAGATAAGTGACAATGTTTTGATTGTTAAACAGTTTGTTACAAATTGACGCCTGGTCTTTTAGAACTTTTATTTTCACGTACACTTTCTACCGAGGACTATGATAAAGAAGATCTTGAAAAGTATAAAAACATCTTGATGGCTACAAATAGTTTTAGACGTAATTATAAACGTTCTGAAGCATTAAATGCTAATAAGGGCTCCAAATATAAAACCACCATATCAAAATTGTTTCCCACCTATGCAAGTGTTCGTCGTGCAAATTCAGCGTCCGGTATCACGTTTAATACTTTGAAACCATTCATCGATTTCGCCTATTGGAACAATCCAATTAAGTTGGTTAAATGTCTGCAACTGTTGCGTGCATCAGAACAGGCCGGTCATACCGGACACGAGGCGGAAGTTTTAGAAATAGAAGAGGAACTTCGTCATGCTGGCATTATTGTCTAATGAGTCAACGTGTTCATACACCCTCGCCAGTTAAGGCTGCCATTGCTCGCGAGTTGCATAGACCAGCTCGTCGTCTCTACCATCGTCGTCATGTCATCACACGGGGCGTTGACGATCTTTGGCAAGCTGATCTGGTTGAAATGATTCCCTATGCCAAAGATAACAACGGGGTCAACAATCTGCTCACCGTCATCGACGTTTATTCCAAAATGGCCTTTGTTGAACCTGTTCGGAATAAATCTGCACAACTGGTCACCGCTGCATTCAAGACCATCATTCAGCGGTCAAGACGACAACCTCGTTTGCTTCAAACAGATCAAGGCAAAGAATTTTTCAACAAGATTTTTCCGCTTATCTCAAATCACTTGACATCCATCACTATTCAACTTTTAGCAATCTAAAGGCAAGTGTTGTAGAACGTTTCAACCGCACACTCAAGACGCGCATGTGGGAACAATTTACAACAAGAGGATCCTATCGCTGGCTTGAACTTGTAGGCGACCTGGTGACACGTTACAACAACACTAAACATAGAACCATCAGAATGAAACCACGCCTTGTAACCAAGAACATTGCGCAATTGGATCGCATTCATCACAAAATCAAAACAGTAGATCCGCGACGTCATCGATTAAGTATTGGTGATTATGTGCGCATCAGTAAACATAAAACAATCTTCGCCAAAGGATACACACCAAACTGGAGCACAGAAATATTTCGTATTCGCAAGTTAAAACTTTCTAATCCAGTTGTTTATTTACTTGATGACCTCAACAAGCAGCCAATCCAAGGAGGATCCTACATGGAGGAACTGCAAAGGACGCAATATCCCAAGCATTATCTTGTTGAAAAAAATTGTACAAAAACGTGGCAATAAACTTTTTGTTAAATGGCTAGGTTTTAATGCCACATATAATTCATGGATTAATAAATCAGATCTGGTGTACGCCTTCTTGTTTTTATTTCATGTCGAGCTGGCCGACCCAACATGCCATGCGTTTTGTATCCTCCCCCACCCTACCATTTACAGGAAATACTACTCCAGATTCATTGATGTTTCTTTACCATTGAGCACATTCAACAACCAGTTCATTCCCCCTCTCTCTCAATCCCATTCACTACTCCAGATGCCATTGATGTTTGTTTACCATTGAGCGCTTTCAACCTAATTTTGTTTGTCTTTCAGACCCATTCACACCTAACCAACCTACCACGTCAGGGTTCAACAACCACCACCATCCACCATCATTCATGTTTTCCATTCAAAACACTCCCGTGCATGACCTACCCCACATCCCGTAATCTGCTGTGACGTCACACACACCAGTTGACCGTTCAATTCTCTGACAATTCAATCACAAACAAAGATTCGGAAACCTTCGGCAACACTCGGATCTCATCAAGTACAAAACAAAGCTATATAGCACGAGACAATAACAGGGAAGGCGCTCAGTCCAACAGAGACAATGGGGCGAGGAGGGTCTCGTGCAGATCCTCTTCCATCCTTCCCCCTCATCTCCCCCCCCCCCTTCCCTCCCCCACCCCCAGCCTTCCTGGACCCTCCAAGGTTTGTTTACCTTCCGGTGTCCCGGCGACCTTGGGGTCAATGACCTACCTCAAGGTTATTCATCATGACCTACCTCAAGGTCATTGACCTTGACACGCCCCCCTTATTTGCATAAATAACGGTATTTGAGTCAGAACCCTCCCTGCTCACCTACTCGCTTGCTATCAATATTGTACAAATCCGAGCTTTCATCCAAAAAAAAAGGGTTTCGTAGTTCAACAAAGACACTATCAAGATTTGTAACGTCCTTTATAAACCTTGTTTTTCGGAGCACAGGATCAATGACGCACAATTATCTCCAAGAAATCAGTTCCCCAAACACAGCAAAACAACACAGTATGAGCACCAAGCTTCTGTTACTGATAGCAACAATACACGGCGGTAGCGTCGCGTCGCTTATCCGCGTCAAGCTGCATAGAGACTAGGAGCGTGTGACGTCACGCGCACTTCTGCATCTCGCTTCATCAGCCGCGTCATCTGATTCTCGGTCCCCAACAGAGGCGAGGTCCCATAGTAAATACATTGGCGAGTTTTTGAAAATGAGAAACGGCATTTGTAATCGACTTCAGCGTAGATTTCATAGTTCACTCCGGGTGGGTAGGCAACCTTCCAAAACAGGCACTCGGCGCGACTTCCAGAAGTGGCTACCTCCTCATATCGAAAGTTTAGGGTCCAAACTTTAAGTGTGCCAAGTCTCATGCTTCTATCAAAAAATGAACGGTACCCCATTGATTTTCTTTTTAACCTCCCCACTATTAATACCCAGTGGCGAAGCTACATCCATGCAACTGGGTATTCTAAAGTTCATAGTTTTTGCAGATAAACGCCAGTCGTCGTGTTTTTGCTCTGATAGAGCATGCTCTATTCTGCGTTGTTCCTGAAGATGATGTCGTTCACAAGAAAATGTTTCTTAGAAATTTGATGCTTTCGTGCTCTACGATGAAAATTTTTAATACACGCAATCCTAGTTTTACTCCATTCTTTACTATCGCCACCGAACAAACATAACAGTGCATCGTGCCCGTCGTTACACTTGCTATTAACCATTCATACCACTGAGGCTGGAATTTACGTGACTGATATTTATCACTCGTACAATAATTAGATGAGGTTTTGGTTTTTACTCTTTCACTGCACATTTCGCTTCATAGGACAACGAAGAAAAAGGTATTGTTTTTAAATCACTGCACTCCACTGAAACATGTTTTAAAACTCCCTAACGAACATGCACTCGCTGAAATACCGCCCGCCTCACAAATGCACTGCTTGGAGCCTGGGCTCTCTGCTGACGCATTCAGATATTGACCTTCCGCCTGGCGCATGCGCAATTGCCTTCTCTACCCACAGATACTTGAGCCTGTTTCAAAGGAGACTCACTGGCTGCTCAGTCCCGCGTTGAGAATCTGGCGTCCTTCCTACCGTGGTTACAGAGAATAATACCTAAAACTAGGTACTTAATGTTCCTATGCCAATGAAAAGGAGGAAAATTAAAATGTGCATATTCCTTGAGAATGAAATGAGTATTCTAAGACTCAAAGATTCTCCTCCAGCTTCGCCACTGTTAATATCATGTTCGTGGTGTAGCGGCTAGCGTTCTTGGCCTTCTTTCTGGAGGTCTGGGATCGATTCTTGGCTCTGCCAAGAAATTTTAATTGTGGTGTGAGGGCTGGAACAGAGTACACTCAGCCTCGTGAGGCAAAACAGAGGAGAGTAGGGTTCTATTCCCACCTCCACCATCCTGGAAGTGGATTGCCATGGTTTCCCCCCACTTCTGCCCCAGTTAACTTAAGGCCACGGCTGTCTCCTTCCCAAACCTACCCCCCTGCCCCCCCAATTTAAAAATAAACACATTAGTACAGCCTTCACTAACACAGGTTATCACACAAATCCCACACACACAACCAAATACATGGGGCTGTATGATTACGATGTCGCAGCCCCTAAAATAAGCAACAGCAATACCATGTTTGATATTCAGCGAGGGATCATGAGCTCTTCAGTTACAGTATTCTCACAAGCCAAACACTATAAACTATACAGTATAATCAATAAGTCGTGGGTTTGCTAGTCCGCCATAACAATACTAATAAAAAGCCGTCTCAAAGATGGCATCCACATGTTGTTGGCCTTATTAGGCTTCTTACTGCCTAGCGTGCCTAGATGTAAGTGATTCCGGCTGTGTCATGGAAAGTGGGACGAATATCTCCCGTACACACGACGCCTGTCAGATACGATAAGTCACAATCATACAAGGCATAACAAATTCCAAATTGTATCCAGTATCTTAAAATGGTCAGATGAGAAGAGAAGTTGGTTAGAAAAGTACGGAATGGCTATAGCACCGTCGTGCAAGTTACAGTAGGAAGCCATTGTATATGACAGCTTATGGCTGGAAATAGATATTTCACATTTTCTAAAATCAGCAACTAACTTAAGTACCTGACGTTCGCGG
Organism: Meconema thalassinum; assembly: GCA_946902985.2. Taxonomy (NCBI): domain Eukaryota; kingdom Metazoa; phylum Arthropoda; class Insecta; order Orthoptera; family Tettigoniidae; genus Meconema; species Meconema thalassinum. Next base: position 1,410,630,998 of record OX336388.2, read on the forward strand.
ATGGCGACTTTAAGATACATGTCCTATAATGCTGCAAAGTTTGTAATATTCACTTCGCAATTTAAGAGATTAAAACTCAGTTCCCCTTGTGTCTAATGCTGTTCAACTCTCAACGGTTGGTTCCCGGACTTTAAAATGTCGTTTTTGAGCAATGCTTTTCGCACTGACGGGAAGGGGGAGGAAATATAATCAGCAGCGTCCGATCCTTCTACGACATTTTCATTAAGTCTCCCACACACCGGAGCGATCGCGGTGGCGGTCGAATACTTGCTGCAGAAGTGGAAGCTTTCAGACAGGCAGCGATCACGCGAGCAGCGTTCAGGACATTGTAGTGTTCTACTACGCGGTGGCGATCAAACACAGCTTGTCGAGTTTGACCGCTGACCACATCACGGTATGTTGTCATGACAAAGAGGTACACAGAGCCTCCGTAACTGAGGCGGCAGCACGCCGGCCCCTCACCGCTGGGTCCGAGGTTCAAATCCCGGTCACTCCATGTGAGATCTGTGCTGGACAAAACGGAGGCAGACAGGTTTTTCTCCGGGTACTCCGGTTTTCCCTGTCACAATTTAATTCCAGAAACACTCTCCACTATCACTTCATTTCATCTGTCATTCATTTAATCATTGCCCCAGAGGAGTGCGACAGGCTTCGGCAGCTGGCGCCAGGCCCCGCTCTTCACGCCATTTTTTTTATAAATGGAAACAATAAAGATAGAGTGTTTGATTAGGTCCAAACTCCAAGGATCGTCGAATCGTTCATTGAGTTTTTGGAGGTACACGACACTACGGGAAAGAGGTTAGCTGAGGTTATAGAGGGAGTATTGGAGGATAATGATTTTGATATTATGGACTGTAGGGGACAAGGGTATGACAACGGTGCTAATATGAAGGCCAAGTATAAGGGAGTGCAGACGCGAGTAAAAATATTAATAAACGAGCAATGTTCATGGCATGTGTTGCACATAATCTTATCTTAACTTTTGTGTGACATGGTTAAATGCAACAAGGACGCTATGACATTTTTTGGTATAGTTCAGCATTCAGTTAAATACACACTCAGTGAAGAAACAGTCCCACATCCTCATCTACAATGTACAGTAAGTATGTAGTTTAGTTTTAGTTGTAATTAGGTAGTTAGTTTATTAGATATATGTAATTCATCTATTAGACTGTGGTGTGCGAGTGTGTCTGGTGGCAGTTGCATTGTTTATTAGATATACCGGTAGTTCATTGTTTCATTAGACTGTGATGTGTGAGGGTGCATGTGAGTGTGCCTGGTGACAGACTGTTTTAGAGGTAGTATTTGTTGTTGGTGAAACTTTAGTATTTTCCGATAGTAGAATTTTGGTATTTTTGTTAGTAGAATTGCTCTTTTTTATTCTGAAAGGGAGTAGCAGCCTTTCAGAATAAATCAATTCTTTACTTGTCTTATAGACGGTTAAGATATTGATAATATAAGCCGACTAATGGCTACACTGCGTTCTGCTGCACGGCTGAAAGCAACGGGAAACTACAGCCGTAATGCTATTCCCGAGGATATGCACCTCTCTATGCATAAATAAATGTGAAGATGGCCTCCTCCCTTGTAAAATTTCAATCCGGAGGTAAACTAGTCCCCCGTTCGGATCTCCGAGTGGGGACTACTCGAGAGGGGGTTAACATCACCGAAGTGACAAAGAGGAAATCTGACATTCTACGGATCGGAGCATGGAATGTTAGAAGTCTGCTAGGAAGTGGAAGATTAGAAAACTTAGAAAGGGAAATGGATAGTTTGAGGTTGGATTTGGTTGGGATTAGTGAAATGCGCTGGCAGGAAAACAGGACTTTTGGTCAGGTGACTATAGGGTCAATAGCACTAAATCAAACAATGGCCAAGCAGGGGTTGGTGTCATATTGAGTAGGAAACTTGGACAGCGGGTGGAATATTATGAGCAATATAGTGAACGGATTATTGTAGCAAAAATCAATACTAAACCTACGTGCACCACAGTGGTACAAGTCTATATGCCTACCAGTCAAGCTGATGATGAAGATGTTGGAAAGGTCTACGAAGAAATTCATGAAATTCTGAGATATATCAAGGGTGATGGAAATGTTATAGTAATGGGAGATTGGAATGCTGTGGTAGGAAAAGGCAGAGCAGGGAAGAAAGTAGGAGATTTCGGCTTAGGTGAAAGGAATGATCGAGGAAGCAGGCTGATGGAATTCTGCACCGAGCATGAGTTGGCCATAGCTAACACCTGATTCAATAACCACAATAGAAGAATATACACATGGATGAGACCAGGGGATACAGGGTGTTACCAAATCGACTTCATTATGGTCAATCAGAGGTTACGAACCCAGATTTTGGATTGCAAAACATATCCTGGTGCTGACATAAACTCAGAGCACAATCTGGTTGTTATGAAATGCAGATTAAAGTTGAAGAAACTGAAGAAAAGTCAAAAGCCAAAAAGGTGGGCAATAGACAGACTGAAAGTGAAGGATGTAAACGAAAGATTCAAGAAGAATATAAAGGAAGGACTAATGAAAAACCCTAAACAAACTTCAATTGCAGACGAATGGGCACTTTTGAAGAATGAAATAACAAAATCCGCAGAAGAAAACATTGGTAGGAAAGACGGAATAGTTAAAAAACCGTGGATCACTCAGGATAAACTAGAATTGATGGATGAAAGGCGGAAACACAAGAATGTAAGAGATGATAAGGGGAAAGCAGAATACAGTCGTCTGAGAAATCAGGTTAACAAGAAGTGCAAGGAAGTAAAAAAGAATGGTTGAAAGAGAAATGTGCAGGTATAGAAAATTGTCTGAAATTAGGAAAAGTAGACACAGCTTATCGAAGGATTAAGAATACTTTTGGGGAAAAGAAGACTAAGTGCTGTAATATTAAGGACACAAATGGAAAGCCTCTAACAGATAGGGAAGAAAAGGTTGAGAGATGGAAAGCTCACATAGAGTGTTTATATAAGGGAAAGGAGATTGAGAATCATGTAATGGAAAGGGAGGAGGAAATTGACGAGGATGCAAAAGGAGATTTAATATTGAGATCAGAATTTGACAGAGCATTGGAGGACTTAAGTTACTCATCGACAGTAGTGATGAAATTCCAGCTAAGTTATCCTATTTTCTTGAAACTCATATCACGGATGCTAAGGGTATAAGCTAGTGGATTTCTGACATAAAATAATCCAAAATGAATTTATGGATTTTTTTCAAAGATTTTTTGAAAAAATAACAAGAATTTTTGGGACGTAATATCTCTGCTCCTATTCAACATAAAAGACTCATTGTTGCTTCAGATTGCTTAGCAATACGATTTGAGTGTTGCTTAGCAGAATAGTATTCGCAGCTTCCGTAGGGCCAAATTTATTAATGTTTTTATAAAAATTCAATTATTCTCATAGAGAAAAATAATTTAATTGCAAGGGTCCGGACCCTTAATTTCAATGTAGGCCTAATTATATTATTCTTCAGATTGCACTCCACTAGCATTTAACATATTCATATTCATATTCATTCATTTATTTTCAATGGGGGGTGTGTCCCCCGGTGGCAAATTGTATATACATAACAAATAAATAATTATACATAACAATTCAATAACAATTATACAACAATTAAACTGGAGTATTTACACAAGTATACAGCCTTTTCTTAAACACACCTATATGTTCGGGAAAAGGCTCTAAGACTGCGGCAGGTAGAGAGTTCCAGTTATCAATGGCACGGTTTATATAACATAGCTGCATTATTTAGCTACAATTTCGTTTTTAAATGAAGTGAATATCTCTATTTTAAGTGTAGATTTCGTCTGCCAAAGTAATGACAAATACTGAAAAGAATGAAACTTGAGAAAAAGTCACTTAAAGTTGAGATACACATTTAGAATAAAGTAGCTTACTTCTATTGATCCTAAAAGCCTCATGATGCATAGGTGGTGCCTTCTTCTTGGGATTTTAGGTCAATCTTGTGCTTCCTCCTTGCCCTTAAGCATCTCCGACGTTGTTTTTGCTTCGGAGTACACTGCTTCAGAGCCACAGTAAGGTGCTCCATATCTGCAGCACCTACGCCGGACACTGTTTACTTGCCTGGATTGATCCCTGCCTTCTTGAGGATGTCCAGTTCTGACGTACATCCGTTGTTAAAGTGGCAAATACTGTCCATTACTCCAAGATGCAGGGATTTTCGTGTTTGATAGCCACACATCTTACATGATAATAATATAGAAATGGCCCAGCCCAATCTCTTATTAGCTACTTCGTTTATGACTAAACTACTACATGTCAAACATTCAGGGCAAGCTACAAATGAAATCATAGTCTGTAGACATTCTAAACCAAACAGAACGTTCCCGGAACAAAAATTAACATCACTAAATACGTCAATATTTACAATGTCTGAACCTAGCCTATGTGAATCACGTTTTGGCACACGATTATTCACACTATCAGTAACACTGTTATTTTGAAATTCCGTAGGTGTCTTAGCGTGTTGATTCCTCTGCAACACGCCTGATTTCCTTCTCTGTTCCGTACGGGACTTGGAGCCCATCTTTCATAATATATAAAATAAAGACCACGAGACAACATGTACAAAATAACTATCACTCACATGGCCACATGGCTAGGAACAAAACTTTCTTCCTTAATTTAGTCAAAGAATATAACATGATCAGTGCTACCATCTGCTTCCTGCCAGTAAAACTAACTTCTGAGTATGAGAAATAAAGCGTTGAAACACATCCCTCAGTTTGAATGAAATAATATTGAAATATCAACCCAGAAACGTCAAGTTGTCGGAGTGACAGCTGCTGAAACACGTGCGCACCGATCATTTAAAAGTAAATAAATAACAAGAAAACGTATATAAATTATACATTTCTGGAAACTAGATAAAACATACTTTCGTATGGGCCAATAAAAAAAATCCAAAATTTTCTTTAAAATGGCTGTATGGATGGTCGGTGAGTACCTTAAGCAGGAACAAGGCACCAGGCATAGATGATATACCGATTGAGTTGCTACGCTGTATAGGAGATGAAGGTCTGTTCAGGTTATTTCACTTGGTGTGTAGGATTTATGAGACAGGTGAGGATCCCCCTGATTTCAAGAAAAATATTATTATCCCTATACCTAAGAAAGTGGGAGCTGACAGATGTGAAGATTACCGTACAATCAGCTTGATTACTCATGCTTCAAAGATCCTGTCTACAATAATTTACAAGAGGATGGAAAGCCAGATAGAAACGGAGTTGGGCGAAGACCAGTTTGGTTTCAGGAGAAATGTAGGAACAAGGGAAGCTGTACTATGTCTTAGGCTGATTTTAGAAGGTAGAATAAGGAAAGATAAGACATGGCATTTTTAGACTTAGAAAAGGCTTTTGATAACGTTGATTGGACTAAATAATTTGACATTTTGAAATCTATTGGAATAAAGTACAGGGATAGGAGGGTGACATACAATCTATACAGAAACCAGACAGCACTGATTCGAGCTGAAGGACATGAGAGAGAAGCTGGTATTCAGAAAGGTGTAAGGCAAGGCTGCAACTTATCACCCATAGTTTTCAATCTTTACATTGAACAAGCAATGAAGGAAATTGGAGAAAAATTTAAAGTGAGAGTGAAGATTCAAGGAGAAATAATTTCATCTCTGAGATTTGCTGATGACATCGCCACCTTGGCCGACACGCCTGAGGATTTGAATGAATTTTTGAATGGTATGGACTCTGTCTTACGGAAAGAATCCATGATGAAAATTAATAATGTAAAACAAAGATACTGGAATGCAGCCGAAATACATCAGAAACCTCTATGGACATCAAATTGGCAGGTGAAAAGCTGAAGGAAGTAGGAGACTTTTGTTACTTAGGAAGTAAAATAACCAGTGATGGACGAAGCAATGAGGATATAAAAAGTAGGTTGGCTCAGGCAAGGAAACATTTCTACAAAAAAGGAATCTGTTGGCATCGAATATACATTTAGGTATTAGGAAGTCATGTTTGAAAGCCTTTGTCTGGAGCGTGGCGTTCTATGGAAGTGAAACTTGGACAATTGGTGCAGCAGAAAAGAGGAGAATTGAAGCATTTGAAAAGTGGTGTTACAGGAGAATGATGAAGATCAGATTGGTAGATATGGTTACAATCGAAGAGGTATTAAGACGAGTGGGAGTGGAGAGATGTTTCTGGCGACTGCTAATGAAGAGAAGAGATAGGTTGGTAGGACACATACTAAGACACCCAGGAATAGCAAGCTTAGTTATGGAAGGAAGGGTTGACGACAAGAACTGTAGGGGCAGACCAAGGTTATAATATGTTAAACAGATTGCCTCGGTTGTAGGGTGTGGTAGCTATGTAGAGATGAAACGATTAGCCCAGGATAGGGAGGCATGGAGTGCTGCATCAAACCAGTCAAAAGACTGAAGACTCAAACACAATAATATCGTATGGCCTCGGGTGCCTGGTACAAGCTTTGTTAATTGACACCCAGAGGGTAGCTTGCATGTCGAATTTCGTCGTTCCTTTGAACGCTATGAAAGTCAAGGAGGTTAGGTATCTAAACTCCATTACATTACAGCGCTTTCAAGTAGAGAACGGAGGAACTTTGTGTTGGCGGAAAATCCCGAGATGAATTTTGCCATTGAACACGGCCTACTGAATTCAAATGGGTTCTTTAACATGCCATCAACGTATGACATGAGTGTCGTGATTTTTGTCGCCTTTCAAAAAATCACTTACCATGGCCAGGAGCGAACCTGCAATCTTGGGGTTGGTAGTCCGACACTATAACCAACAATCTACATTCATTTACTGAGGCGACAATTTACGAGCTAGCTAGGGGCGAGTCTTTCACCCCTGTTACAGCTTAGCTAGCGAACGAGCTTATCGCCCCAGATACAGCCAGCAGCAAACTGTCGAATCATGTTGAGTTAAAAACTTTAGAGAAGAGTGGTTCTGTTTGGAATTTCCCTGGAAGTGCAACTCGGCTTTTCTTCATTTCGCCTGTGAACTTTTCGTTCCGCAAAATTCACAGTCAAGTTAAGATTGGACAGAAGTGGGATTTGTGTTTCATGCACCTCGCCATTCTTAAATTACGTCTGACAAGAATTTGTTGCACACACATCTCCATGATAATATAATTAATAGTGCAGTCAGTGATTTTAACCCAACATGCCGAGACGTAAAACGAATATTGGTCGTTGTTCATTGACATTGGAAAAAAGCGCTTATCACGTAATGCATTCATGACTGTTCCCGGGCGAAGCCCGGTCGGGTTGCTAGTCCATATATATCAAGCTCAATGTTCGTTGTTAGGCCCTTTGGCACAAATCTACACCGTTTCACCGATCTGGACCAAATTTTACATACATACCCACTGAAACCCGACAAGTAACACTGTCCACTTCAAATTTCGAGCAGCACTCTCCATTCCCTGCATTTGGGCCCTTTGGCAAAAATCTACATCGTTTCACCTATCTGAACAAAAATGTACGTACTTACACTTTGGAACACAGTGCTGTTAAAATTTCGGACAGTCCGCAGCATTCCCAACATATAGGCCTATTGGCACTAATCTACATCGTTTCACCGATGTGAACCAAATTTTACGTACTTACCCTGTGGATTCCTGCGAGTAACACTGTTCACTTGAAATTTCGAACAGTCCTCTCCATTTGCTACATTTAAGCCCTTTGTCACAAATCTACACCGTTTCACCAATCTGAACCAAATGTCACGTACTTATCCTGTAGAGATATTACACATGGAACGATACAATAAAATATTGTCAAATCTGAGTTCAAGGAACTGTTGCTCAGAATTGCCCGGGTGTTAAATCTGCAGAAGATTTCGGTACAGGTACACAGTCCATGTTCGTAACATGGAATGTTTTCCTTTGACTATGCATCTACACCATGTGCGTGGACAACCTCTTTCAAAGAACTATAAAAGCACAATAACTTGAAATTTTCAATATTTAGAGAGGCATGTGAGGCAAAAGGGTTGTTGGAGAATTTCAATCCCTGGGATGTAACACTGGAAGAGGCTGCATAATGTACATCAGCAGCCAAGGTGAGAGATATTTTACTATAGGTCTGTTAATAGCGACATATTGACGTTCAAATCTAATATATAAAAGTGAAAGTCTGTATGTATGTATGTATGTATGTATATATGTTGGTTCCGTATTCAAATCTACACCGTTCCACCAATCTCAACCATATTTTGCATACACATAGTTTAGGACCCAGAAGGAACCGCTGGCTACATGAATTTTCGATAGTCTTTCTCATTCTTCTGATTTTAGCCATTTTTCACTCAAAAACAGGCTAATCAAATCATAAAATATACTCATGAAGGAATGGCAAGGCAGATAGTTTCCATGGCAACTTAGCTCAAGTCGAGACACGGCCGACTTGATGCCAATTGCGCTCAGCACTACCGGTATAGAAAATGAGGATCTTTACTTGAAATCCCGTTAGTTACTCAACTGCTCACACAGCACTGTCAACCGAGTTTAGCATAACAAAGACTTGACATTATCTTCTTTCTACTATATATTTTTCAAATACCACTCACTCACTCACTCATTCATTTATTCATCACGAAATCTCAGAAACCACCGAACGGATTGGAATGAAATCTGGTATGCAGCTTCCTCAAGGGCCGCAAATGCCCACTAAGAGAGAAATTTTGGCTATTCAGGTTCTAAAGGGGTGCTAAGGGGGTAGACCTGCATTTAATTGAATAGCAATATCTCACGATTGGTTTCATGGGGGGATGTGATACTCGGCATATAAACTCATCATTAATAAAAATAAGAAGACATGTGTCTGAGGGTTTTTCGATGTGGTGTATATTATGAGGTGAAAGGGGTGAAAAGTGGGGATTAAAAGATTCTTAACGGAGCGTGTGTCTCTTAAACGACATAGGCGAGGAGTTTGAAACACAGCGAAAAAAAATCAACATAAAAAAGAAATAAATATGTGTTTGACAGTTTTTTCATAAATCCAATTTAAGGGGCCCATGGGGAGAGATGAAATTCTGGGGGGGGGGAAGAACAGGAAAGAAAGTGTCCTAACTGATTGACTGACTGGCTCACTCATCAAACTCAGGGGGAAAAACTGCTTTAAAGTAAGTAAATAGCTGTTCGACAGTTTTTTTTTTCATAAATCAAATTTAATGGGTTCATGGGGAGGGGTGAAATTCTGAAAAAAGAAAATTGAAAGAAAATGTCCAGACTCACTCACTTACTCACTCACTCATCATCGCCTAGCCAAAATTATTGAAGTTAGAAACATGACAGTTTGGGGATATGTTCATTGTATGTCAAAACCGTCTACTAAGGGAGGATTTTCGGATATTCAGGTTCAAAGGGGTCTTAAGGGGGTTAAACCTGCATTTCATTGAATAACAATATCTCCCGATTGGTTTCATTGGGGGATGTGATACACGGCATATAAACTTATCATTAAAAAGTAACAAGACACGTGTCTGAGGGTTTTTCGATGTGTTTATGAGGTTAAAGGGGTGAAAAGTGGGGATTGAAAGATTCCTAACGGAGCGTGTATCTCTTAAACGACATAGGCGAGGAGTTTGAAACTCAGCGGAAAAAAAATAAGCATAAAAATAAGTAAATATGTGTTTGACCGCTTTTCCATAAATCTAATTTAAGGGGCCCATGGGGAGGGGTGAAATTCGGGGGGAGGGACAGGAAAGAAAGTGTCCTAACTGATTGACTGACTGACTCACTCATCAAACTCACGGGAAAAACTGCTTTAAAGTAAGTAAATAGCTTTTCGACAGTTTGTTTTTCAATCAAATTGAAGGGGTTCATCGGGAGGGGTGAAATTCTGAAGAAGAAAAAATTGAAAGGAAATGTCCTGACTCATTCACTCACTCATCATCGCCCAGCCAAAAATATTGATGTTGGAAACATGACATTTCGGGGATATGTTCTTTGTATGTCAAAACCGTACACTAAGGGAGGTTTTTTGGATATTCGGGTTCTAAAGGGGTCTTAAGGGGGTTAAACCTGCAATTCATTGAATATCAATATCTCACGAGTGGTTTCATTTGTGGATGTGATACTCGGCATATAAACTAATCATTAAAAATACGCAGACATGTGTCTAAGCGTTTTTCGATGTGGTGTATTATTATGAGGTGAAAGGGCTGAAAAGTGGGGGTTGAAGGATTCCTAATGGAGCGTGTAGGCCTATCTCTTAAACGACATAGGCGAGAAATTTGAAACTCAGCGAAAGAAAATCAGCTTAAAAAGTAAGTAAATCGGTTTTCGACTGTTTTTTTTTCATAAATTAATTTAAGGGGCCAATGGGGTGGGGTGAAATTCTGGGGAAAAAAAGGAGAGAAAGTGTCCTAACCGACTGACTCAGGGGAAAAAGACAGCTTAAGAAATAAGTTAATAGGTGTTCAAGCGTTTCTTAATCAATCCAATTTAAGGGGCCCATGGGGAGGGGTGAAATTCTGGTAAAATAAATGAAAGAAAATGTCCTGTCTGACTCACTCATTCATCACGCCCAGCGAAAACTATTAAAGTTGAAAACATGAAATTTTGGGAAGATGTTCGCTGTATGTCGAAAACGTTAACTAAGGAATGATTTTTGTTTATTCGGGTTTTAGAGACGTGTCAAGGGGGTAAACGTGCATTTCATTGAATAACGATATCTCATGAGTTGTTTGTTTGGGGATGTGATATTCGGTATATAAACTAATCATTAAAAATAATCAGACATATGTCTAAGGGTTTATCGATGTGGTGTATATTATGAGGTGAAAGGGGTGAAAATTGGGGGTTGAGGGATTGTTGACGGAGCGTGTATCTCTGAAACGACATAGGCGTGAAGTTTGAAATTCCGTGGGAAAAAACAGCTTAAAATACAGGTAAATAGGTGTTTGAACGTTTTTTCATAAATCCAATTTAAGGGGACCTTGAAGAGGGGTGAAATTCTGGGGGGGGGGGGGGAACAGGAAAGAAAGTGTCCTAACTGATTGACTCATTTACTCACTCATCAAACTCAGGGGGAAAACAGCTTTAAATAAGTAAATAGGTGTTTGACCGTTTGTTTCATAAATCCAATTTAAGGGGTTCATGGGGAGGGGTGAAATTATCAAAAATAAATGAAAGAAAAAATTGAAAGGAAATGTCCTGACTGACTCACTCACTCATCATCGCCCAGCCAAAATTATTGAAGTTAGAAACATGAAATTTTGGGGATATGTTCGTTGTATGTCAAAAACGTCCACTAAGGAAAGAGTTTTGGATATTCAGGTTCTAAAGAGGTGTTAAGGGGGTAAACGTGCTTTCCATTGAATAACAATATCTCACGAGTGGTTTCATTTAGGGATGTGATACTTGGCACATATACTAATCATTAAAAATAAGCTGACACATGTCTAATGGTTTTTCGATGTAGTGTATATTATGAGGTGAAAGGGATGAAAAGTGGGGGTTGAAAGATTCCTAACTGAGCGTGTATCTCTTAAACGACATAGGGAGGAGTCTGAAACTCGGAGGAAATCTATCAGCTTAAAAATAAATAAACAAATGAATAAATAAAATAAATAGGTGTTCGACCGTGTTTTCATCAATGCAATTTAAGGGGCATATGGGGAGGGGTGAACTTCTGGAAGAAAAACGTCCACTAAGGAAGGATTTTTGGATGTTTGCTCTCATCGACCAACCAAAACTATTAAAGTTAGAAGAATGATATTTTGGGGATATGTTTGTTTGTTTGTTGTGTGTCGAAAACGTGTACTAAGGAGGGATTTTTGGGTATTCAGGTTCTAAAGTGGTGTTAACGGGGTTAAACCTGCATTTCATTGAAAAACAATATGATACGACTATGACGCGAGCGATGCGAGGCTAAAATTGAGATGGTGTGTGTCTGTGTATTACTCAATCTCGCAAGTACCACTGGTCCGATTTACGTGAATTTTACATGGAAGTAGCTGATTTACCTGGTTAAAATATAGGTTACTTTTGATTTCAATACTTTGCACTATTTAAAATGGCGACCATTTTAGTGACGTCACTACACCCTTTGGTTTCAAACTTTCATATTTCCATTTCAAATAAAAAGAGAACGCTAAGAAATAGCAAACTTTTGATGGCATATGCGAGGTTTAAAATTACATTTTCTATCCGAAAGGTATCTGCAACTGTTAGCGAGTAAAACCTAAATTTGTGCTATAAAACACGGTCAACGCCGAGCGGTGTAGTTGGACAAAATGTTCCATCCTTAATCTCCCTCTGCGCAGCACCTCGCCTATCCCCTGTTTTAACTGTCACCTTCACATTTTAATTTATTTATGACGCGTAGCGAAGCACGGGTACTTCAGCTAGTCATCAATAATTGTGGGGAAAAATACTTTTAATTCCCCATATTCCGATAGATTTGCCATTCCAGTGTGCAAGAATGCAGTTCCCCCTTCAAGCAATATTCTCAATTACTGTTAACAAAGCGCAATGACACACACTTAACAGCAGCAGGTGTACATTTGGACAAAACCAATTTTTCCCATAGGCAACTGTAGGCTATGTGGCGTGCTCACGAATAACCAGACAACAAACTCGTTATGTCTTAGCAAAACATGCCAATACAAAAACATAATTAAAAATGTGTTCACATAAGGTAAGACTTTCTTAACTGTATGGAATTCCAATTTTGTGGCTCATATTAATATACTGAGACCATCATAATTTTCCGAATTGAAATAGACTCACCCAGCCGAAATTGCTGAAATATAATAGACCAATTATATCAGCAATAATGCATCATCCCCATTGTCTTCATCGCGTGGGAAGCCGCGGGTACGTGCTAGTAATAATAATATTAATAATAATACAGGGAAGTTTCAGAACTGATAAGGAAGCAATGGCACATGGCACAAGTCAGGACAGTTCCTATGATCAACTCAAGCACTGGCGTGATTCCGACCAACTTAATGGAATCTCTAGCAGATTTGATGTTGTCTGATAAGCTGTGTTATTATGATGGCTGTATTAGGATGTGTAGTTGTAATTCAGATGAGGACAGGGAAAGAGGCGACCGTGGCCTTCAGTTAGGGACCATCCCGACATTCGCCTGGAGTACATGTGAAAAACCTCGAAAAACCACATCCAGGAAGGCTGGGGTGGGAATTGAACCCCTCTTCTCAGTTTTTCCTCATGGGGCTCAGACCAGCATTAAATTACGCAACGACACACATTGAAGTGCAATTGAAGTGGCTGGATATAATAGGGAGCTTGTTTACAAGACTGAATTTCTCCACAAACATAAGAGTAGCCTAGTTACAAACATGGCCAACTCCATTTTTTAAATCGGGTTTATGGCTGACTCCTATAGTAAAGAATATGGGGAATCTAATTATAGATTCGTTAGTATCAAAATCGGCCATAACAGTGTTAATTTTGCATTAGAAAATCAACCTGAGTTACAGAAACGTCCAACTGCTTAAGGCATTGGTAACAAAATCGACCAATTCCACATCGACCAATCACATGCTTCAATTTAACCACGTGACTGGCCCAGGCATTTGTAGGAACTGGTAGTAAACAGTAGTTGTTGTTGTTGATATTGTGATATTGCTGTACTAGAATTTGTATCAATTGTTAATAATTTTATTTTAGCGTAAAATGAATTAATCATACATCGAAAGGTTACTTTGTGATATGGAGAAAAATATAGAAGAGGCTCCTTCCGATAAAAGCCTTCATAGGGAGGTTATGGCTGGTTGAGAGTTTAGTTCTCGCAGTAAAGAGGCGCAGGTGCGCTTCATAACAAGGAAGGTACGGTAGCGCGCAGTTCGCTACCCGTGTAGGGGTCCGGGCGGGAACACCAAGAGCCCGCTGATGAGCCAGCTTGGTGCCCTAGGTGAAACCCCACACATGGCACGGCACAAACCTAGCACAATTGCTGAGTTTTAAAAGGCTTGTGCTTACAAGGAAGTCAAATTCAGTCACTGTCAGTGGGGAACTCAACTATAATCTTGAGATTGCGCAATCTTTGTCAGTTACGAAAAAAGTTCAACGAACGAAAGATGTAAATACTCAAAAACAAAAACAACAACCCCTGGCACTATCCAGCCCATGACGGGCTAAGGCCGACCAAGCGACCGCTGCCCAGCCATTTGGCCTGCAGATATTGGGGTGACGCGTGATTAGCGCGTCGGGTCCCCTCGGCCGTTAATCTTGGTATTCGTGATCGGGGCGCTGTCTCACTGTCAGACAGCTACTCAATTGTCCTCACGAGGCTGAGTGCACCCCGTTCCAACCCTCACGTCAGTTTTAAAATCCCTGACGGAGCCGGGTGAGAGGCAGGCGCGCTACCCCAACACCACTGAACTAATTCAGAGTAAAGCCATTGAAGATGCAAGATGTGAGAAATTTGCTTTAGAAACACTATGGAGAGGGGTGGAACAAAAATGAAAAACTGAACTGGTTCCAAAAGATAATTGAAGAAAATGACACCAGGCCAGAAGTACCAGCAGACGCTGATTGTTGTGAATGTCTCATTCAGAATACTGAGGTAGATCTGGAAGTTGTTGAAGTGAACATGTAGTTTCAAAAAGTGAAAACTGTCGTATAATGCATGGAAGCTCCACTTTCTTATATTTGTCTCATTAATAAAATAATCACATTTTCATTATTAAAACTGACAGTTTTATATTTTTACTGAACGCACCTGTCATTAATTTTAGCATTACTGACCAATTTACTATGTTAAATCAGTGCATTATCTTGGAGTTAAGTTACAAAAGTGGCCAATTTCGTTGTTTACTTACAAACATGGCCAACTTCATATTTCAACAGTGATTTTCGGCTTAACTATAGAATATCATATGAAAATATTGATGTAAATATGATTCTGATTATGCTGAGAATCTGCATTCAAAATACAGTATTAACTTAGAAGGCAAGTATGAAATGTATTAAACAGTTTTTCGCCTCTCCTGAAAAATTTTATGAAACGAAGATTGCCATGTTTGTAACTGGGCCACTCTAAAATATTACAGGAGAGAGGAAAAACTTATACTGTATCTTCAGACGGGATTATCAAAATGGAGTAATATTTAGTTTGAATGATAGATAGAAAGAGCAACATACTAATGTATCACCAAAATTGCACCAAATTATATATAGTAAATAGTAGGTTATTGATAAAAGAAGGTTGCATATAGACCTATTGAGTTTTGAACAAGATGAATGGATATATTTAGCTTTGAAAGAGCCTCCGTGGCTTAGGCGGCAATACGCCGGCCTCTCACCGCTGAGTCCATGGTTCAAATCCTGGTCTCTCCAAGTGAGATTTATGCTGGACAAAGCGGAGGCAGACAGGATTTTCTCCGGGTACTCCGGTTTTCCCTGTAACAAATTTCATTCTAGCAACACTCTCCACTTTCATTTCATTTCATTTAATCTGTTATTCATTAAATATTACCCCAGGGGAGTGTGACAGGCTTCGGCAGCTGGCACAGTTCCAATCCTCGCCGCTAGATGGGGGGCTTCATTCATTCCATATTCTGTTCCGGTCGGTCGACTGGAAGCAGGCTGTCGATTTTCACTTAGCTATGGAAAGCAGGATATTTCACATAATCTCAAATATTTATCCAAATTCGTGATATTTATTTTGAACATGCCTTAATTAAAAATATTCATTTAGTCCAATCAAATTGTCATAAAATGACCACGGGACACTGCGTACAGGATAGACAGTGCAGCCAATGCTTCGGGGCTGAATACTATTGAACTGTAAGTTGTAGTGCAGCAGCACAATGAAAGTAACATAAATGGAAAGTGATAAATTAAAAAAACATAAATCGATGGATATATTCAGTTTGGAAAAAAAATACATTGCTGTGTATTTTAGAGCGTGGATATATTGACTTTTGCTGCAAAATATTACACGTGATGAATATATTCAGTTTTGAACGATAAGCATGTTTTCTCACGGCCATATCATTGGGAAATATTAACATTTGATCAAAACATATTTTACCATCCGTTGCAGCTGAGGCAAATGTTATCGAATCAACCTTTATTTATTTTTTTTTTTTAATTTTTGGAGATATTCAGTTTTGGAAGCAAGCTCCTCAATTTAATAAAACTTGGTACAGTATTTACACCAAGAGTGCGATTGAAGTATTGCAAAAGCGAAATATTTTTTTGTATGAAGGGCCATGGAGGTTGAAGGGAAGATCTATATAAATGTACTAATCGGCTAATCTCCATTAATATAAATCTCAGAAAGAGAGCAACAATGAAGAGTTAGGCTATTTCTTACCTTGTACATCCCCTACAATGTTTATAGACGACTAAGAATAAAGAACATGTATTTTATTAAAATTAACGATTATTGTTGGAAGATGACGGACTGTCACAATTCTATGTCACGATTTAGAGGACAACATCGTAAACGAAACTCGATTTGTCGTGTTTTACAGTATCTATTGAATGGCTGCCTGTGATTGGCTGGTCACGGCCGACTGAATGCGCTCATACCGGCCTAGACAATGAGACCTTTTTCATGAAATCTTGTTAGTTACTCAACTGCTCACACAGCGCTGTTCACCAAGCATTGCACGACTAAGACTTATCTCTACTTAGTGTAAAACAAAGTCCCCGATTCTTGGATATCACGGGTAATCTCGAGAACCACTGGATGGATTTTGATGCGGCTTTCACCATTCTGTACAGGTAATATCGAGGAAGATTTCTGTAGAAAATAATTTATTTATGATCAAAGGGAGCCAAGCAGTAACGATTTTAGATTTCAGTGAATAGGTCGAAGAAAGAACTTTACGTCCGTGCGCTTTTTAAGCTTACGCTGGACAAACCGTTAAAAATATCAATATACTATGAGTGTAAGAATTGTTCAGCATGAAAAATTGTACAAAAAAGTACGCGTGAGCATATCTCTATCTTCGATACATCGCTCACTATAAGTGTTTTTAGTTTGGACGGGAGGGGGATTTGGCTTGCACCTCGCCATTCTTAAATTACGTCTGACAGGAATTCCTTGCACATTCATAACTGTTCCCGGGCGAAGCCGGGGCGGGTTGCTAGTGACACTATTATATTATCATTATAATTCCCACAATATCAAAATGCAAATTATATCACAAAATAAAATAGCGTGCTAATAAATCTAAGAGAAATTAGACATACCTTGCACCTCGTTACAGTTGAATTCGATCAGAATCACTCGGTTTTCATTAAAGTTTATGCATTTTTCTGCTGAACGGTTTGGAAGTTCGGCAACAGGAAACTAGGACTGCTATTTACTTAAAATATTCATTTTTGTATTTTTGTACTATTTGTGTTCATGATTTCATTACATTGTCAGAATTACCGACAGTAGTGGCTACGCTGGCTAAAGCGCAGCGTTAGGCCATGGGGTCAAGCTCTCTGCTGACTCGGTAGACGCGTGTGTTCGAGCCCCACCGTCGGCCGTCCTTGAAATGATTTTTCGTGGTTTCCCATTTTTCAACACCAGGCAAATGCTGGGACGGTACCTTTTAACAGGCCACGGCCGCTTCCTTCCACATCCTTGCCCAGTTTCATTCATCTTCATCCATTCCATCTCTCATCCTGACGCGTGGTCGCCCACGGGCGTCGACTAGAAAGACCTGCACTCGGCCTCTCAGGAGGCCACACGAAAAAAAATGACAGAATTAATGCTTTAATTAGTAGGGTATACTATTCAGTGTACCTATTATAAATAAAAACCGTGAGGTTTCTCACCTCCCCATATTACGAAACCCGGTTGCCTAATACGAGGAAAGTGCACTTTTAAAGTTAACAATAATATCAGAGGGTATTACAACACCAAACGTGCCCATATTTGTAATATACATAGTATATCGCCTGAGGTTAACATTGGTGAGAAAACCAAAATTATTCCTTTCCTTCTTATGTCTAATGTGAGCCCTATAAAAAACTCCCCATATTTGGCGACTTTCCTCTACCCATTTTTAGAAGATACCTTATGCACTGGACAGCTGAATCCGTGATTAATTGTATAGGTAGCTTCGTAAGTCTCAGAACTCAGGAAGTCCTTTCTAGCAGCGTTACTAGCAGCTTTCAAAGTTTCAAGGTAAGAAAGAAAATATTCCTCTAGCCAGTTTAGGCGACTGACATTTAATGAGAAAAAATGCCCTTTATCTGGATTTCTAGACTGAATATGATGATATGTGATGCTTACGTCATGCATAGCGAACCATTTATTAACGTTTTTCAAAAAAAAATGGTTGCTTCTGCGTCCATGAATGTGTACGCTTCCGGGTGCATGCCTATATTTTCTTTTAATTTTACTAATGGCACCAATAACGTCTGACGAGAACACTTCCTTGGCACTCCGAACATTCATTTTTTCAAATTTAGTGGGTTCGATGTGTTTTTAGTGAGGTGTCTGACCGGTTTGACGATCTCACCCTTTTGCATTGTGTATAGTAATGACAAGTATTTCCCTGAAATTATTCCAGTAAGCTACCATCAGTCATCTCTCGTTACAGAAACTGCGTTCTAATGTTTCTTTTTAGAATGTGACAATGATCAAAACTAGGGAATACATTCCTAGACTAGTCGTATGGGTGATTGACCATTGGTTGCAAATTCCCTCCCCCTAAATGCCTCATCATTGTAGTGTTAGTTTTGTGATTATCAGAGACAGTTATTATGATTATGAAACCGCATTGTTCAACCTCGAGAATAACGTCCAGCAGGAGTTTATGTAAGTCCCGTCCTGACAGCTGCTTCGTGAAAAAGAAGGCACACGGTATCTGATTATTTGTCGAAAGATCTCTTAGCACAAAACACAACACACGATTAGCTGCTACTTGTTCCCGGCTGTAATTTTGATCCTCTCTTTCCTTTTAATGAGACGGTGTTGGAGTAGTGTCCTTGTACCCGAAGAAGGTGCAAGGTATGTCTAATTTCTCTTAGATTTATTAGCACGCTATTTTATTTTGTGATATAATTTTAATTTTGATAATGCGGAAATTATAATGATAATAATTATATAGTGTCACTAGCAACCCGCCCCGGCTTCGCCCGGGAACAGTTATGAATGTGCAAGGAATTCCTGTCAGACGTAATTTAAGAATGGCGAGGTGCAAGCCAAATGCCCCTCCCGTCCAAACTAAAAACACTTATAGTGGGCGATGTATCGAAGATAGAGATATGCTCTCGCGGACTTTTTTGTAGAATTTCTCACACTGAACAATTCTTACACTCATAATATAATTATATTTTTAACGGTTCGCCCAGCGTAAGCTTAAAAAGCGCACGGACGCCAGGCTATTTTTTCGACCTTTTCACTGAAATCGTTACTGCTTGGCTCCCTTTGGTCATAAATAAATTATTTTCTACACAAATCTTCCTCGAGATCACCTTTACAGAATGGTGAAAGCAGCATCAAAATCCATCCAGTGGTTCTTGAGATTACACATTTAATATACGTACTGTTCAGCTTATTCCTTATCGCGCCTATAATGGGAGGGGAGTGCGCTCTACCGGCAACGAGTAGAAACTTTCCAATTACATGTTATACATGGGTTCTGACTGGGAATGTCAAGGCCGGTCGGCCGTGGGCTGGTTAAAGTGATTTCACTTTTGACCGCTAGATAGCTCTAGCATAGCACTGAAACGTCAAGTCAGATATGACGATGGCTTCACTATACAGTATAATGGAATGCTGGTCTCAGCTATGTTATTCTCAGATTAAGCTGCACCGTTAGCGGCTTTGGTGGCGTAGTTGCTAGCATGCTGAGCTCCTATGCCCAAGGTTGCGGGTCAAACCCGGCCGAAGTCGTCGGATATTTTATGAGCGTTAAAAATCCCTCAGTATGACTCATGTCATAGATCATAGATCATGAAAAAGAACCCTTCACTAACTACACTTGTGTGAAGCCAAAATTTGTAGGTTAGAATTGATAACGCCAGGACTTTCTATACTACCGGACCAGACACTGGAATCCAAGATGGACGCCGTAGGTGGTTGTCGTACATCAAACTCATGACGTGTGTCAGAAACCGACAAAACACAAAATAACACCATAACGTGATTTTCTCTGCTGTTAATTCATTTTATGGGCTTGGGACATCTTGGTCATCATCCCGTTGTGTGTGGGTTAAATTCCCCCGATTAGGCCTATGTGTTGACGGTAGTAGTGTGTGTAGCTGAATAAGGAACAGGGATGTGGAGGTGCCCCGGTAGTTGAAGTAAGGTACTACCGGAGCTCCATTAGGAAAATTAAAAAAAAATATTGTTGAGGCCCACAGGAGTGTATCTGCAGAATATCTTGGCTGAGTGGACAGGGAAAGTTGTAACCTTTAAGAATGTAAATTTCTTTTCAGTACCTATTATTTTTAAAAATAAATGTGACCAACCAGGTGGTATAGTTCTTGGTCGTCACTTCTGGGGGTCCATGTTCGATTCCTGACTGCCAATAAATCTAATTCTAGTCTGAGGGTAGGAGGGTAAGAACGGGGTAAACTCAGCCTAGTGAGGTAAATCGGGAAATGTTGGGTTCGATTCTCCCCTTAACCACCCAGCAAGTGGTTTACCTTTGGTTCCCACACATGCTGAAGATAAATGCCCAGGTAACTCCTATCACAAGGTCACGACTGCCTGCTGTAAATCCATAAACAAGTAGGCTAGTCCTATTAATTAATTAATTAATTAATTAATCCATTCCTAATCATGAGATTAAATGTCACTGTGAAATTCAAAATATACCAGTAGAAAATGAAGGCCTATTTGATGAACATCTAAGAATATAAATTAACTGTACATACAAAAATTTACCTCCATGCAACTACCTAAACATGTAAGGTAGTCATATTCAAATAACTAAATAGCACTCTGCCGAATGAATCGATACAAAATATACTGGTGCCAGTAGACAAAATGGTATATTTTATGCACATCTAACACTAAAAATCACTGTACATATTGTGCCCAATTGGACATGGCTGACTAGCATCGAACCGGGGTCTTTATAAAAGAAAGACCAGGCCCATGATTCTGCTGAGAATCGAACCATTGATATCTGAGGGGGAACAGCCACAGTGAACCCAAGGAGCAATGAGTTATAACTGTATATAATTATAACAGCATGATTTCACGTCCAGAACGAGAATAATAGAGCATTAAAGATGGAATATTGTAGAAAATACAAGCCAGTATACGTATGAGCTACTAAGAGCTGGAGAAAACGGGCCAGCTTGACAGTTGACTAATCGTAGCTAACAAAGGAGCGTTACAAGTCGACGCCAGCGGACTACTTATCGGCGGGACTGGGGGAACGAATTGAGATTGATGGCTATGGGAAGCCCAGTCTCACAAGGAGAAGAGGCAGAGTGGGGGGTGGTCACCCACAGAAATTAATTAATTACGGCCAAATGGAGCAATGAATTGAGATGAATCTTACATCCAGTTGCATATATTCTAGGAAAGGTAATTTAGGAGTGTCCACACACCTAAATTAAAGCCTGCATCTAAAAAGGAGCTTGTGCACAGACCAAATCCGCGGCAGAGTTAGGATTTGTCTTGCAGCAGCAGGGGAATAACCGAGGTAGCGTCCCAACGCCATGGAAGAAAGCAATTAATTTTAATTAATTGGACGATGCAATTGCCAGCACGCAAGTGAATTTGGAACCTCCATGAATAGACGAGTAAGAATCACACTTCACTTTGTCAGAGAAAGCATTGTTTAAGAAGAGAGTCGCTGCTGGAAATCCTGTGGACTACTTTTTGTCACGAAGCTTTATTTGGGGGAAGCTGTAGGAGACGTTCAGTTCTTCTTGACTCAACTCGTGGAGCGACATGCTGTTCGACCGCGCGGGGAAAGTGCGCAAAATCTATAAGTATTGACGTTCAATAATTTAGTAATGAACAATGAAAGGCGCATCATGCAGCATAATAAAAGTAATTCTGCATTATATGATAATTAGTCTACAGCAGACGTATAAGCAGGTAGTATACGCGACTAAATAAGCAGTACAGCGTAGAGATATTTTAGGATGATGTTTACAGACAATGAACCTATCCACAAGGAGTGTTATAATAGGTAAAATAACACATAAAAATGTAAAAAAAACTACAGTTTTACGGGAACTGGTGCATTCTTGGAATACACGGTACCAGAGATTATAATTTTCAATGCTTTTGCATGTTCTTTCCTTCCTCTTTGTCAAACACCAACAGTGATCTTCTGTTTTCTCTTAGGGGTTCAGGTCGCTTATATCTTTTATGAGTCTGTTCCAGATATATATTCTATGACCCACCTAGCGTCATATAGCAGCGAATATCGGAAGCTCCTCAATTCTTCCTGGTGCTAGAGGACTTACTTATCCATTTGGCCACCAGATCCTGTTACCATCGCCAGCTATTTTCTCCTTGAGCAAGAGGACTACGTCTACTTCTTTACTCACCATGCTGCGCTAGTATCATCTGTTATCAACTCTTTGAAGACCGGCTCAGCAAGAGATCAATTTTTGTTGTAACATTGGCAATGTTTATATGTTCTCCTTTTGTTTCCTACCCCCCCACTCTTTTTCCCTTCCTTGGACCCTCCGTGCTCCGTTGAGCAGGTCTCACTTCTCAGTCGGCAGTTGACTCGATCAGTTAAAGCTCCTCTCGAGCTAGCCTCCTCAAACCAAGAGGCACACACTCTTCTACGCCATGTTGGCAAGGTAGTTGTCATCCAGGGAAACTTCGCCTTCAACATGAAATCAAGATAAGTACCATTTTAAAAGTTTTAACCTCATCTTCATGGTTTTAACTTCCACGTGCTTTTAATGATATTTTTATAGACAGTGTGAAATTATTTACTTTGGGGCAAAAATCATTCTTCGTGGGATTTGCCATGTTGAGCTTTTGCTTGTATAAGCCAACTTTACTAAAAAAGAGCTTTCTTAAGCTATTCAAATGAGAAATCCTCTCACTACGTGGGATATTACCTAATACCCGCTGTCTATAATTCATTAAGCTAGTTCCTCCGTTGGATTTTCTCAACCCCATTTTTCCACTAAGGTCGTTCTGGAACCTTCGAGATCTTGTACTCTATCTGCGAGTCTTGCCGTCAGGTATTTTTCACTCACTTGTGACAATAATATTTAAAATGAGGAATCTTCCTTACAAATTGTTGCAATAGCTAACTTTCTTCCACCGCTGGAACCACTGGAATGGTTTATGGTACATTTAATTGTAAATCACAACTTTTTCAAGAAATAGACTCTCACCTATATAGTGCAATAAGTTATTTCCATAATTGCAATAACTTTCTTTCTCATAAACTTTAGTGTTTCTATAGTGAACTTTGCATCCATCTTTATAGACTACAGTGATAACCAGTGCTTGCTCCACGTTTCTACCGCGTCGCGATCGTCCGTTTACATTAAATACGGCCATGAACATTGATCCTATATCCCAATGATCTTTCCTCAACCTTCTACTAACCACCAACATTAATTCTGTATAAATATAAGAAGTTGTAGGAACTTCTATCTTATTTTTCATGTTTTTATTATTGTTATTTTCGAAGTTGTCACTTTCTCTAGAACATTCTCTCAAGAATTTCTTAAGGTACACTCTTTGTACTCCAATTCACGTTCAAACTTTAATTACTTCATTGTTTATTTGTTTAAATCTTATAAAGATTTTAGAAACATGTAAGGTTTCAAACCTCATAAATTGTCAATTGCCTGGAGCAACCATTTAATGTTAGGAGGTCTGCGACCCCATTTGTTAAACAATTTAAATGAACTATGTTTGTCAAAATTATATTACATGCTTGTTAATTTCCTCAAACTTCTTTGCATTGTTTAATAAATTAAATATTTGTTTTTGGATTCATCATGTTTCTGATACTACAGTTAGACAAGATCCTGGCTTTCCTAGCTCTTCCTAGGTCTATGCTCTCATTCATACTCAATAAAGCTTTTACTATTTGTCTTGCCAGACTATCACCCTTCCCTATAGTAGTCTTATTCGTGCTTGGGAGGAAATACACTAAAGCCTTTCTCTGGCAAACTGCCCAAGTCTTAGCTGCGGTTCCCGTCAGCTTCGACCAAGCTCGCACCTACTTTAGCTATCAGGGA
Source organism: Meconema thalassinum (assembly GCA_946902985.2). NCBI lineage: Eukaryota > Metazoa > Arthropoda > Insecta > Orthoptera > Tettigoniidae > Meconema > Meconema thalassinum. The sequence goes on from OX336388.2 coordinate 1,410,655,128, forward strand.
ATTAATTTGCAGTTGCAACCGCTTCTAAGTGTGTTTAAAGTTAAACTTATTAATTTTGTGGGACTCTCCTCCTATTTTGCTATCCTTTTCTCCAATCCAAAATCTACTTCCTCTTCCTAATCATCTTCCCTTGGTGGGTGGGTTATTCCTCAGCCAATAAACTACCCAAAATTTGGTACCAGAAACCCGGGAGAGTCCATTTTCTATTTCCATTGTTTGTCAAGTGTCATTTGACAATACTTTGCAAATTATTAATATCTGTTTTGAATATTTCAGCTATAACCACATCGTGCAAAGCCTGTGAACGGGAAAGAGGCCGCTCCTGTCTCCTTTGGTGAGTCCTGTTCTTTATACCCATTCGCTGCTGAAAACTTGACAGCATCTCCAAGGTTCTACAGTTTCGTGAGTTGTATTTCAATTTATTCTCTTTGTCATGGCCCCTACTGAAAAAGATGAAACTCTCATTGCCAGACGTTCTTCCTATAAAGGGCAACTCAATAGATTCAGAAATTTCATCAGCAAATTAAATCCCGCCGAGTGTGATTTAGACATCTTGACACATCGCCTTAAGTTGTACGAACGGTCTTATGATTATTACGATCAAATTCAAACCGAGATTGAATCCGCTTGCCCAGAACTTCAATCGGATCGGGACGAGGTCGAACCCTTGTACTTTGAAGGGATTGCCAAGGCCCACCAATTGATTCGCAATATCTCAGAACCGGACACTAGGGTCATCAATCCGACCCAGTTCGCACCCGCTTCAGTTCACAAGAACAAACCGTAACCGTTACTTCCTAAGATAAGCCTACCGCACTTCTCAGGCAAGGAAGGTGAATGGTATTCTTTTTACGAACTTTACTGCTCCCTAATTCATGAAAATACTGAGATCCCGGACATTCATAAGTTCTACTTCCTCCGTACCTCTTTAGAATGCGAGGCCTTAGCCTTAGTGGAGTCACTGCCTTTAAGCGCAGACAACTACCACATCGCCTTTAATCTCCTTAAAGAGAGATATGGCAATTTACGTTTGAGTGTAGCTCGCCACATACGCTGTCTCTTCAGCCTGCCAGCCGTCAAACCTAATGACGTCACCTCTTTAAGAGACCTCTTAGACTCTATACAGTTGAATGTCAGAGCATTATACCAACTTAAGCAGCCTGTCCAAACATGGGACACCATACTCATTCATTTGGCTACATCAAGATTCGATTTTTCAACTTTAAAGGCTTGGGAAATTGAACTCGCTCGCAAGGAAGAATTTTCCTTCGAACACTTAATCTCGTTTCTTAACAGCCGATGCCAAGTTCTTACAGCACTCGCATTTCAGTGCGAAAAGGTCGAAACGAATCATCAGTCTCACATTTTTGAGAAAAACCTTGCTTCTTCAAAGGGACATCAGCCCCCATCTGTCGAGAACAAGCAACCCCGTTCTTCTTTCAATCAAGCAAGAGAACATATCAGGCCGCTCAACAAATCGTTAAAATGCACGCTCTGTAAAAAGCTTCACACATTATATTCGTGCAAATCCTTTAAAGAATTGTCTGTCGAAGATCGAAGGAAGTTTGTCTTCAATAGCAAACATTGTTTCAATTGCTTGTCATCTAAGCATTCTTCTTCAAATTGCACGTCATCCAATCTCTGTTTTCATTGCAAAAAACCGCATCATTCTTTATTGCACGTTCATGATAAATCGAGGTCATCAGTACCTGCCTCTTCAAGCTCCTTGCAGAGCTGCTCCGAACAAACTAATGCTTCTTCCTGCATTTCTAACGCCGAAACTTTTCATAGTGCGCAAACCCTTTTGACCACTGTACAATTCGAAATCCAAGATAAATTTGGAAATTGGTTTAGAACCAGTGGTCTTCTCGATTCCGCTTCAACTCATAACTTTGTTTCGCAATCGTTGATTAAAAAACTAGGTCTTTCGTCATCGCCTACTTCTATCAATGTGACCGGCATTGACAATTTGAAAACTCAAGTCTTGCAGTCTTCAAAATTGAAAATCAGAGACGTTTGCCAAAGAAACACCAATCTTAATTTAAACTGTCTCATTCTTACCAGTATTGGCAAGGACACTCCAAGTCACTCTATCAATACTTCCGGTTTAAACATTCCCTCGCACTTAAGGTTAGCCGATCCTCAGTTTAATGCTCCAGGTCCCATTGATGTACTTTTCAGTGCCAATGTTTTTTGGAAGTGCATTCGCAAACAAACACGCAAGTTATCTTCAACCGTGGTCGCCAGAGACACCGATTTTGGTTGGGTTATTACTGGTGAAATCAAACATACCAGTGTTCAAACCAAAGCGCAATGTCATTTCGTTACAGCTGACATAAATCCCATTTCTGAAAAAGAGAACGCTCATGTTTCAGATCTCAATATTTTTGAAAAACACTTGTCGAAACGATGTCTTATCGTGAACAACTACACTACCTCTGTAAGTTGTTTAAATGGTTTTTCCCTCTTCCCGCACAAGATGGCAGTTCAAGTTCGCCTTGCTTTGTGTTAATTCGTCTACCTTCTTATGTCATTTTTTATAGCAGGTAATTGCTTAAACTCTTTCTCGAAAACTATCTTCCCCTTGTGTAAAACCATGGCTATCAGTCACCATCACTTTGCTGTAAGCCATGTTTCACTTCTTTCGTTATTTAGAAGGACGGCCACGGCCGGCTCCCTCCTCCTTCCTCACAATTGGAAGCCGCTTTTGAAACCGCTTGAAAATCTGAATTCTCTAACATCTAAAATAACTATTCTTATGCATAACTTTCTTCTCAATGTCCCGGCTTCACTTCCTATTTCGGAAGAATCAAGCTTTTTCCTGTCGAAAATTGTCGGATTCCGTGATCCTCTAAATCATGCGAAATTGAGTTCCTACTTTATTTCATATGGCTTTAAATTGTTTTTTCACGTCCAAGTTACGATTGACTGCATGTCGTCCAACCTGAATATCTGCTTTAAGTTACAGCTGATTCAACTAGTGTTTGTGTACTTTGAACTGCTTGTTTTTCAAACTTGTTTGTATACAAGCCGGAGTAAGGTCAAGTCACTGTTTATTTCCTGTACGCTTGACAAAGTTCAAAGCAAGTTTCTCTTATCTCAACTTTGGCTGATTGCCAACCATTGTCTGGCGAGTCGCTACCGCACGCTCGGAAGCCGTTCACCATCTTCCCAAAATAAACGTGTTCCAGTTAAGGACTCTTTCAGCTATTTATATGCCTTATCTCGCTGTACTATGTGTGTCAAGGCCGTGCTTGCTTATGTCTCTCACTTACTTACGCTCGTATTCTACAATTGCTTCGATTCTTGTCTCGAAACATCGTCGCATATTCTTTACGCGCTTATGTATTGCACTTTACTTACATATTTTGCGTTCTTAATGTTCATTGATGAACAAACTTGTTTTTTCTCGTCGTCACATTCGATGTGTTTTTGCATTTATACTTGTCACGTCACGTTTCTCGCTGACTTAAGTATTTTTCTGAGTAACCCCTTTGATACTCATTATAACTTGAGGTCATTGTTTATGGCTACTCGTTTGTTACCTATGGCGTTCTTGCTTTCTACTCGCATAGTTTCTTTGTTTATTTGGTATATTCTTGTCCTGAATAGATGTACTTGTTTCTATATGCTTTGTTTAAACTTGTCAATTCTTCTTTCTCATCGTATCGCAATCTTTACTAGTGCTTTATTTCTCTCAGCTTCTAGTTATTTTGTGATGGAAGATGTTGTTAATTCTCGTTTTTTAACTCCGCTTTCTAATGACCCTGATGACCTCCTTCCACTTACACCTGGTCGCTTCCTTACACGCACTTCTCTCTCTGCCCCTCCTCCCCTTCCTAATTCTTTCAGGGATTCTGATTTACCTATTGTTTGGCGTAAACTTGAAGCCCTCCGCAATTCCTTTTGGAAGAGATGGAACTTGGAATATTTAACTTCCTTGCAAGGGAGACAGAAGTGGTTTCTTTCCAGTCCCGACATTAAAGTGGGAGACTTGGTCTTAGTTAGGGATTTTTCACCCCCTCTAGTATGGATCTCGGGTAGAGTGACCGAGTGTTCTCCTGGAAGAGATGGGAGAGTCAGGGTAGTCAGAGTTTTGACCACTAATGGTCAGATCACAAGACTACTTCTCCGCAATTGCTTATTACCTTTAAATGTTTACTTGTTTTTCTTGTTCCCTGTAGGTGTTTGCCCCTCCCAGTATGGTGCATTCTTGGAATACACGGTACCAGAGATTATAATTTTCAATGCTTTTGCATGTTCTTTCCTTCCTCTTTGTCAAACACCAACAGTGATCTTCTGTTTTCTCTTAGGGGTTCAGGTCGCTTATATCTTTTATGAGTCTGTTCCAGATATATATTCTATGGCCCACCTAGCGTCATATAGCAGAGAATATCGGAAGCTCCTCAATTCTTCCTGGTGCTAGAGGACTTACTTATCCATTTGGCCACCAGATCCTGTTACCATCGCCAGCTATTTTCTCCTTGAGCAAGAGGACTACGTCTACTTCTTTACTCACCATGCTGCGCTAGTATCATCTATTATCAACTCTTTGAAGACCGGTTCAGCAAGAGATCAATTTTTGTTGTAACATTGGCAATGTTTATATGTTCTCCTTTTGTTTCCTACCCCCCACTCTTTTTCCCTTCCTTGGACCCTCCGTGCTCCGTTGAGCAGGTCTCACTTCTCAGTCGGCAGTTGACTCGATCAGTTAAAGCTCCTCTCGAGCTAGCCTCCTCAAACCAAGAGGCACACACTCTTCTACGCCATGTTGGCAAGGTAGTTGTCATCCAGGGAAACTTCGCCTTCAACATGAAATCAAGATAAGTACCATTTTAAAAGTTTTAACCTCATCTTCATGGTTTTAACTTCCACGTGCTTTTAATGATATTTTTATAGACAGTGTGAAATTATTTACTTTGGGGCAAAAAACATTCTTCGTGGGATTTGCCATGTTGAGCTTTTGCTTGTATAAGCCAACTTTACTAAAAAAGAGCTTTCTTAAGCTATTCAAATGAGAAATCCTCTTACTACGTGGGATATTACCTAATACCCGCTGTCTATAATTCATTAAGCTAGTTCCTCCGTTGGATTTTCTCAACCCCATTTTTCACTAAGGTCGTTCTGGAACCTTCGAGATCTTGTACTCTATCTGCGAGTCTTGCCGTCAGGTATTTTTCACTCACTTGTGACAATAATATTTAAAATGAGGAATCTTCCTTACAAATTGTTGCAATAGCTAACTTTCTTCCACCGCTGGAACCACTGGAATGGTTTATGGTACATTTAATTGTAAATCACAACTTTTTCAAGAAATAGACTCTCACCTATATAGTGCAATCAGTTATTTCCATAATTGCAATAACTTTCTTTCTCATAAACTTTAGTGTTTCTATAGTGAACTTTGCATCCATCTTTATAGACTACAGTGATAACCAGTGCTTGCTCCACGTTTCTACCGCGTCGCGATCGTCCGTTTACATTAAATACGGCCATGAACATTGATCCTATATCCCAATGATCTTTCCTCAACCTTCTACTAACCACCAACATTAATTCTGTATAAATATAAGAAGTTGTAGGAACTTCTATCTTATTTTTCATGTTTTTATTATTGTTATTTTCGAAGTTGTCACTTTCTCTAGAACATTCTCTCAAGAATTTCTTAAGGTACACTCTTTGTACTCCAATTCACGTTCAAACTTTAATTACTTCATTGTTTATTTGTTTAAATCTTATAAAGATTTTAGAAACATGTAAGGTTTCAAACCTCATAAATTGTCAATTGCCTGGAGCAACCATTTAATGTTAGGAGGTCTGCGACCCCATTTGTTAAACAATTTAAATGAACTATGTTTGTCAAAATTATATTACATGCTTGTTAATTTCCTCAAACTTCTTTGCATTGTTTAATAAATTAAATATTTGTTTTTGGATTCATCATGTTTCTGATACTACAGTTAGACAAGATCCTGGCTTTCCTAGCTCTTCCTAGGTTTATGCTCTTATTCATACTCATTAAAGCTTTTACTATTTGTCTTGCCAGACTATCACCCTTCCCTATAGTAGTCTTATTCGTGCTTGGGAGGAAATACACTAAAGCCTTTCTCTGGCAAACTGCCCAAGTCTTAGCTGCGGTTCCCGTCAGCTTCGACCAAGCTCGCACCTACTTTAGCTATCAGAGAATTAATTTGCAGTTGCAACCGCTTCTAAGTGTGTTTAAAGTAAAACTTATTAATTTTGTGGGACTCTCCTCCTATTTTGCTATCCTTTTCTCCAATCCAAAATCTACTTCCTCTTCCTAATCATCTTCCCTTGGTGGGTGGGTTATTCCTCAGCCAATAAACTACCCAGGAACCTGGAAAGCATCACAAGTATTTATGATCTATGTTTGAGCAACTTTGCACTAGAGAAGATAGAAGCTGTAAGCAGACGGAGATGAGCACACACACGCGAGATAGATTTTCGAAGGAGACAGGCGGTTGTCAGGATTTAGCTGCATCGCATCTCTGAAGTTAGGCAATAGTGGGAATCCAAGCAAGGATCCGTGTTAAAATTGTGTATAAGGTCATGTTACAGTGATCATAAAAGTGTTTATGTTTATATGTTAAAAGAATGTGTGTTGTTTAAAAGGTATAAAATGCCACTAGTGCAAGATATAATTACCATGTGCAAATCCTATGCAATGTATCGTATGGAAAGTGTAATGATCGCTTAAGGCAATCATGATGGTGGGCGAACTGCTGTCGTGTTGGACTAACCCAGCAAGGATGAAAGTAAGTAGCATTCCAATATGTTGATATGATTTAATAACTCACCATACAACAAATCAATTCCTCAAATATTAAGAATTAAAAGTCATTTGTGTACGAGTTAATATCCCTCGTATTTTTATAAATATATGTATTTGAGGATGACAAGCTTACAACCATCTAGGCGTAAGATGTTTATGAAAGTAACGATAACGTTAACTAATAATAATAATAATAATAATAATAATAATAATATAATCTGGGGTCGGTAACAATAATAAATAGATAAATCGGCGTATTCTTGCCTATAGAACGTGCAAAGTGTGGCATATCTATTGTAAAAATACTGTGTTATTGTGAATAGTAAGGAAGATAGATAAATAGCGTGATAAAGTGAGTTTTTCAGTGCCATTGAAATGATAGATAATTGTTCTATTCTGTTATATTCTACATGGTTGTATTTGAGAGCCATTAAGATAGTCAATGTACATGCCAGTAAATTAATACTTGTTATGGAGCTACATAAAGATTTGGCTTATAAGTAAATGTATGAAGGACATGAGTGCTTTAGGAATTGAGTCATCTGTAAAAAATGTTATTTTTAGCCGCGATCAGTAAGCATGTAACGTAGAATCAAGAGATTCACGTCAATAAATTGCAGGGACCATCCGAGAATAGTTCGCACGTTGACGAATCTAGTAGGCTAATCTTCGAAGCTACGATATGGTATTCGCAACAGTTGGGACAGAGTCTGTCTGTATCCACTGTTAGCAGAATCTTCGCTGCCAGGGAAAACCACTAGACACCCTAGGTAGGCCAGTATAGTAATTGATCTGCCCTTAGAGGTAAGACAAATAATTCTTCGAGAAGGAAACGTGGAGTTCCTCTAGTTATAGTCGTGCCCGTCCAGTGAGATAACAGTTTGAAACTCAGTTGGGACGCATGCAAAGCCACTGATTACGTCCGTAGAAAGGCGAAGCTATTTTGTGATTAATCCCTTGCTTTGAATACTAAATAGGAGCCGATATGAGCCCATTAAATACTCTAAGTGTAGGTATTAAAAATTAGATCGACTCAATTCGTAATGACACAATCCAATCATGTTCCTCAGCAGGGCTGCACCATTGAGTGAGTACATGGCCATTGCAGGAAGTCGGCCAGGGTAGCAGGTAGAATCCACGAACCCGGCAGCCAGCTTGCCGAGGACGGTCCGTGACGGATCTCTTGTTCACGCTAAAGGGAGTCAATAGACCGGATCCTTTTATTTTAAGATTGTAGTGGGACACTGAAGGATCTCGATATTTCGAAAGGTAATTAAGGTTTGCTTGATATGATGGTATCAAATGAATTATATGTACTGTTTCCATACATATGGAATGTTGGAACGAAGTAATTGGATAAGATTTGGCCAAGTTATTGTCCGAGGACAAATTAACTGCCCCAAATAAATAGATGCATTTTTGTAAAGAATAATTACCCGGTTCATGCTAATTTATTCATACGGGTAGCGTGATTTAATGATATGACACGTTTGTAACGATAATGATATGACCAGACCCAGAAGACTGTTGTATGGTGAAGCTATAAAATATCTATAACTATGTATATTTTGGATGGGAAGGTGTACCACTTCGGCGTTTGAAACTTATGGGAAAAGAATACGATACGCGCGGAAAGGCAACACATGCTGAACAAGGCATAAGCTAGTGAATCAATGTCATTTAAAGTAAATGTCGCTTGTCAAAACGGATAAATATTTAATAATTGCATATTTAGCGTTATTTTAAATGTAATTTGTGTTTGTTGTGTTGTGATATGCAAATTTGTGTTAAATTGTGCCACGTGAAGAACACTATGGACACTCGCAAATGTCAAAGAGCATCAACGATAGGATATTTAGGATAGATGTGGGTGTAGTGGAGCACCAAACTGTATGAGAAGAGACTCACATGTAATTTTGATTTTTGTTGTGGGAAGTAATTGTAAGATATTTTTGTGTTTTGTGTTGTGTTTTGCCATGAATTAGTACCATTAAATGTGATATTTAGGACTATGTTGTTTCTTTCAAGTAGAGTAGTTACCTGATAGACTCAAATACTGAATATATGCTCGTATAGTGGGTTGAACGCCCCATGCCTCGAAAGACCGTGAACTAGCTGGGATACGAACACATGTTCCACATGATAACGCAAGGGTACAATACAACAAGTAACTTCCATGTGAACCCGTAAACATGTAGGCAAGTTCCATTGATAAGATTAAATGACACTGTACCAAGTGCACCCGATACAAAATATACTGATACCAGTAGACAACGAAGATTTATTTGATGTGTAGTTTTTGTTCTTTTCCTAGGTACAGTTACAAATGAGCCATCTGCACAATAATAGCAACAATTACAAATTCTGGGACAAACTGTTTGACACAGGCTGATGAATTAGCTGTCGGAGAAAATGCATTACGATGGATGCTTCTTGCCCATTTATCCATTCGTTATTTTTCTTTGGGAAATTGGAAAATAGGCTTATCTTTATAAAAATTTATTGGATTTGCATCCAGGCCTACAAAAGTTTCGAGGCATATCACTACAATTTTAGCATATGCATGGGTAAGCCTACTGGTAGTTTATAAAAAGAGGAATCCACACCAAAACGTGATATGATTGATATCCTTGAACTAGCAGGCGTATAACTGGATGAGTGGACACTGTAGCCAATTTAAAGAGCAGATTATATTCCTGCATAACCAATTTTCAGATCTTCTCAGACCTAAGAATGGAATACGTTAATTATTACTATGCTTGCTCATAAATCTCACGAGGAATTTATAATCCCTAAACAGAAAAATAAATAGACCAACTTACCAACTGTTAGGCAGTAGAATCCATGGTATCATAAGGGTAACAGAAGGCACCGGTATCTCGTTATTATGAAGCACTAATGCGGACATTAACTTACACGAACGTGTAATATCATTTAACAATAATCAATAAGCACAGATAATCAAGGGAGACGATTGCTAAGCGAAAGTATTCACACAACTACTTCGTAATAATAATACTTATATCGTATGACCTCGGTGCCGGGTACAATATTTGTTATTTGACGCCCAGAGGACAGCCTGAAAGTCAATCTTGGTCGTTCTTCGTAGCGGTATGAATGTCAACAAGGTTAGATATATAAGCTCCTTGACAATATAGCGCTTTCTAGTAGACAATGGAGGAACTTTATGTTGGCGGAATATCCCGAGATTAATTTTACCATTATGAACACGGCCTACTGAATTAATAATAATATCGTATGGCCTCGGGAGTCGGGTGCAAGCTTTGTAATTTGACACCCAGAGGGTAGCTTGCAAGTCAAATTTCGTTGTTCCTTGAATAAACTATGAAAGTCAAGGAGTTTAGATATCTAAGCTCCTTCAACACTATAGAGCTTTCTAGTAGAGAAATGAGGAACTTTGTGTTGGTGGAAACTCCCGAGATTAATTTTGCCATTATGAACAAGGCCTACTGATTTCAAATGGGTTCTTGGACATGCCAACATCGTATGACATGCGTGTCGAATTTTTCCGCCTTTCAAAAATCACTTACCACGGCCAGGAGCAAACCTGCTATCTTGGGATTAGTAGACCGACACGCTATCCACTCACCCACCGTGGCAAGCTGCCTACTGAATTGAAATGGGTTCCTTAACATGCCAACAACGTATGACATTCGTGTAGTTACTTTATCGCCTTTCAAAAACACTTACCACGGCCAGGAGCGAACCTGCAGGCTTGGGGTTGGTATTCCGAAACGATAACCACTCATCATGGCAAACATCACTTCGTAAACAAAACCACACGACATTTAAACAAAGCATGTACGCTTCAATCGTCAGCCACGTTTCATCTGTCCTGCCGCCAGTGTCAGGTCTGGTAGTTATAGAAGGTCCTGATAAAGATGTATTAGTTCCAACGTTCGCTGCCAGGTGCTGGCAGCAGTGGCATCTAGTAGCCAAGTCCACAGCAAGGTGTCGTGGACGATAACATTTGGTAGGAAAAGTAGAAACTTCTTGAAAATTGATCGTCTGCAGTTCTTACCTTTATCACAGATAACACACAATAATACAGCCATCACAATTAACACCGGCTATCAGACATATACACCCAAAGGACACGGGGCTACATGGCCGCGTTGTCACAGCCCCTAAACTAAGGAACCAACCAAAATCTGCACCTTAATCCAGAGAAATCCTTCAGTTTAGAATATGGCACACAACTTTACCTTGCCGGAAATCTAATTAAGTACGTCCATTTATAAAGCCCTTTCTCGTTGCATGCTCTGAAATAAATCACTCGAGGAAAATGAACACATTCTACAACTAAATGAAATATTACACCAACAAAATTGTATAAGATCAGTAATGTTATTCATTAGAAAGTACTCACAACTATGTCAGCTATACTAGAGAGTTGTTTAAGATGACTGTGTGGCAATCATTCTAAATATGGCGTCAGTTATTTTATGTAGTCTTAACTAATGTAACGCTGTTTCCAGTTGAAGTACTGAGAGATACTTGAAAACACGAGTAACCAACAGCGCCAAATGTTGCATCACTGCTTTAATGGGGAGCTGCAGCAAGTTCAGAGATTAGGCGTTCGAATCACGGCCATTCTCAGTGCGGTTCTTCTCCCGGCTATTTCCCCACTCCCAACAGGCATATGTCGGGATGGTATAAATCAAACAGCTACTTGCTGGAAATCCGTAGATCAGCTAGATCGCAGAATCTGGAAAGTCCCCGGCTAGAAAACCACCCAAAACTCGACCAACAAGCACTTCATGATCATACACTGTATCTACGATCGTGTTATGGATAAATATAAAATATAAAGGTGGTAGAGTGAGAATCGTACCAAATTCTCGGGTCGAAAAGGGTAAGAGGCGCCTCACCTGGTCAGGATTTCACAATACAATCTCCTCTATAATTAAAATAAGTCACGCAACACCAGACGTAGAAAAGAACGAAATAAATTCATTAACAAAAACACTGTAATATAAATTAACAAAACTCTAAGAAATAAAAATAATGAGGCTCGCTTTCCCCTTCTAATGACAAAAATGAGGTGCCACACGACTTCCCTACAAGTATAATTACATTCACACCCATATAAGCTGTTTACTGATAATTCAACATGAAATAACAAATATTATTAAAAATGACATTCTTCAGACTTAAAAACTCTATGTACTGTACGTGTCTCGTCCGCAGCTGGACACCGTGTTTACATTCTGTCAAGGTTCCGTTCATTCACCCCTGCAGCATATACACCTCTGCAGTTCCTGTAATAAAATCGCCCCGTTATGTCACAACAGGCTTTTTATCGCTACCCACAGGTGGTCAAACCTTCTATCATTTAACACTTAAAGTTGCTAAACTCCTTTAATACTGACAATATCGATTCAATTCCGTTAAGGACATATTACCATTCACATGCGTGTAGTATTGTCGAAAAATACACTTGAAAAAAAACTTATTTTAAGATATTTACGTCGTTCACATCTGACGTAGATCCACACATTCTCATTCTAATGTATTACACAAAATCGCTCACTCATAACGAACCAAACGTTCTCAAATAAACTTAACATATTTAAGGCTCGCTAAAGTATTATTATTAATAAAAACACCAACATAATTAAATATTATTAAATATGTATATATAATATTTACAACGGTCTATCAATTATAGTTTAATTGTTTAAATCCGCTTCTAGCTCACTATTATTAATATTAAGCAATATTAATATACTGTAATAACAGACTTTATTTAAGATAACTATGCCAACAAGACTCATTTAGGTTTAAATTGGTTTATGTCATTCTAATTTCTATAAGAAAGGAATCTGTTGACTTCGAATTGTCTGGAGCGTGGCACTCTATGGAAGTGACTCTTGGACTATTGGTGCAGCAGAAAAGAGGAGAATTGAAACGTTTGAAATGTGGTGTTAGAGGAGACTGATGAAGATCAGATGGGTAGATAGGGTTACAAACGAAGAGGTATTAAGACGAGTGGGAGAGGAGAGATGTTTCTGTCGACTCCTAATGAAGAGAAGAGATAGGTTGGTAGGACATATACTAATACACCCAGGAATAGCAAGCTTAGTTATGGAAGGACTGGTCGAGGACAAGAACTGTAGGGGTAGACCAAGGCTAGAATATGTTAAACAGATTGCCTCGGATGTAGGGTGTGGTAGCTATGTAGGGATGAAACTATAAGCTCAGGAAAGGGAGGCATGGAGAGTTGCATCAAACCAGTCAAACGACTGAAGACTCAAACAACAACAATATGACCGATCAGTTAAGATAAGTGCATATGATTATTACTCAATTCAGGTTTAATAAGTTGTTAATAATAATAATAATAATTAGTAGTCAAAGGTTATTTTCATTACCCAAATACGTTTCCAACAACACCTTGACTGTCTAACCTTTAATCCCGTTGCCTGGCGGCTTCGGTGGCGTAGTTGGTAGCATGCTGAGCTTCTATGCCCAAGATAGCGGGTTCAAACCCGGCCGAAGCCGTCGGATTTTTTAAGAGCGTTAAAAATCCCTCAGTATGCCTTCCTTCGGAGGGGAAGTAAAGCCGGCGGTCCCATGTCATAGATTTATGGCATGTTAAAGATCTTTCCACTAATTACACCTGTGTGAAACTAAATTGGATAGGTTAAGAATATAAACAACGCTCTTAGGTTGCTACGTTCGTTGCCAAGAGCCGACTGCGGTGGCGTCTAGTAGCTAGTTCTGAACTAGGCCTAGTAGTCGTTGACGGTGGCGTTTGGCGGCAAAAGTAGGAACTATTTGAAAATTCAAAGTTGCAGTCCCTACTTGAATTAAAAAAACAGATACACACACTAATACAGTCATCACAATTAACACCGGTTATCAGACATATTCTACACACACCCAAAGTACACGGGGCTACATGACCGCGTTGTCGCAGCCCCTAAACTAAGGAACCAACCAACCAACCAATCCCGTTGCCATACTTATACTTCCGAGTTATCATTAACTCAACATCAAAACAACAAGGCTTAAAATTTCACACAACAGTATTATAATGCATAAACTTCTCAATACGGAAAACCCCCTCGTATTTTATCAATTATATATCATCGCAGACTTCTATACTTCTATACAACCTCGTATATGGCATTAACAATTCCTCGTATACACGTAAACAAACTCCTATCAACTTTCACGTAATATTTTCATTATTTCATTGTTACATTCACATATATGTTGTCTATACAACTGATTACATTGTTACGATAAAATATCTGTTGTTACTTCGTAGCTTTCATTACCATAACGAATATTGAAGTTTATATTGGAAGACCTTACTAAGGTTTACTTCGTATAGTTACTCTGTCGTTAACCCTTTATTACTAACATGTACGAGTAATAAGAACATAATATTACGTCTCACCATGCTGATCTCTCTTCGAAGTTCACTGTTGAAAGATTACGCTAACAATATTACGTAACATTGCAAATTGTGTATAATAATAACAATGTTATTTATGTGTTCAATAATAGTACATTATGCAACGAGCCTATAATGGCAATAATTAAGACACGAGTATGTTTATAAAACAAGCGTATGCGAGTTTTATAATTTCCATACGAGTGTCTTAATTACCAATATAGGCGAGTTACATACGACTGTTTATGTTTGAACATAAATATTCATAAATATCTGTAGAGATTTCACCAGATTTATGTACTGAACAGAGCGCATGAGACGCAGAGAATGCCTTGTATTTGACCATGGCCTCCTCGATTACCTACTATGACACTAGGCCAGGCAGTGAAATTTAAACTAGAAGTCCATGGAACTCAGCGCACCTAATTATCTAATTGGTCAAACAACTGTTTCTTGAGCTCTGATTGGTGATAGAAACTGTTTCATAATGAAAAATATTGTTATGATGAGTCTCATTATAGTACACTTTTCTGACTGTTTATGTTTGAACATAAATATTCATAAATATCTGTAGAGATTTCACCAGTTTTATGTACTGAATAGAGCGCATGAGACGCAGGGTTGAACAAAAATATCAATTACGACTGGATAGAATGTCCCTAATATCCCTATTGTCGAATAAAAATATCTTCCAAGAAGATGTGTCTAATTAGAAATTTTATTAAAGAAAGATCAATGCTTTCTATCAAATACATAGATTGTCAAATCACGAATATAGTGCCATACAAGAATCTCGTTGCATACATAAATTCGCTGCATAATCGTAACGAATATTACTTGCCAGATTGTCGAATGTTAATCGAATAACATGTATGATATTTAACAGTATATCACAAGTAGTTTTCTTTCCCTATTAAATTATCATCTTATAATAGGATGCCCAATTCATTTAACCAAAAATGAAATTAAAATAGACATCCAAGACAAAAACTTAAGTGAAATTCAGTTTAATGAAAATCGACAATGTCGAAATCCATTTAAGAAAATCTTAAATGTGGAAAATGAAATTCCAATGACAATTCAGAAACTGTGGAGTTGAAATTTATGTTCAGATGACGAATGACATTCATCTCACATGATATCGAAGCTTAAAATTTAATATATGTCGTAGTGGAAATATATCGAAAAACATGGAGAAATAGTTGCTCAAATGTCATCAAATAATCTTACTACTGTATTGAAAACTGGTCATTCTACCTTGACGTTGACTCTTGACGTTCATAATAGGGATTAGGAAAATACCCCCGATGTGCCACATTCCATGACACATGATCTCGGATCCAGGTCTACAGTACACCATCCATGAAGCTGCTACCTCTGGTAAGGAAGTTGCTCCTCCTCGGTAAAATCCTACATCCTTCGGACATCGAACTGCATACCTTCCCCTCGATCCCTGGGTACAGACTTCTTCTTTGTCGTCTCCGTTTGAAATTCCAGATCATACTTGAGCAATATTGTCGATCGATCTCCATTGTTGCAAATAAATGTGAATATTGTCGATCGAATCACAATTACTGTTGGAAATGTTCATGTAGATGTTCGATGAATTGCAATAGTTGCTCGTGGTTAGATAGTAGTTGTACATGATTATACATTAATGTACATGATGGCGTGGTATATAATTTTATAAGTGTACTTGACATTGTAGACAAACATGATGTTATACATAGTTTCTGTAGTTAACGTTGCTCCATGTCGTCAACGCATAACTCCGTTAAACGTGTCCCAGTCGCATCTTAATTTACTCCATAACGACTGCCATCTCAAATGAGTAATTCAACATTTCTTCTAGCTTCATATTATTTGCCATCATAGTGTAACTCAAGTAATAGTAGACTTCAATGTTCATAAGAATCACTGTAATGTGTGCTTACTCGCGTTCCCTTGTAATATGTGACTTCACTATAAAGTTGAAATGTTCATCTGCTCGTAAGAACGATTCCTCTCCACTGCAGAAAATACAATGTCTATAACTCGGCTAATCTTCAGAATCAGTTTCTTAAAACCCGAACAACTTTTTGTAGATGCTCAAAGATCTATGCTGTATTAAGTTTCCCTGTATTAAACTCGTGGAAATATTCACGTATTACTAAAATGCGTAACGGCTCAGGTTGCAATAACTTACAATTTAATAAGCAGAGTAAGGCCGTACATGATTACTGCCCGCGATGGCTGGGTTTCAGATGTACCCACAACTCCGCACTCGGGTAACAGGTCGCCAGGAATCCAATTCTCCCGGACCTCGACTGTTCCTCACGAACTCTGAAGACATAAGACTCCTTCTTTCTGCTCACAGTCTCCCAGCAAAAACTTCTGCTGCCGCCATTTTGACTCCGCGGGAAATTTACGCGCGTACATGTATACACTCAAATTACAGTGTAATGCGTACTTCCACCGACTTTCGAAGTACTGATAATTTCATCATAGAATATTGTGCGGTATTCCGAATAATAAAATGTCTTTCTAAGAGCCTAAATGCAATATTCTAATTATATTAATGAGCATTTGACAATCCCTCCTTTCATTAGACCTCTTCTCACTGGCTATCTTCCTATATCCAATAGCATACCTAATTTATAACAATATGTGGCTTCAATTCGCGGCAAACCTACTGTTACCAGCCGACTACGACCTTGGCACAGCGTCTTTTAGCATCACAAATCACGTGATTAGTCCTCGACTCGGCTAGAACTCGCCAACAAAACCTGTTCCTGTCACCAATCCTGGGACACTTTTTCAATGTTAAATTTTAACGTGGGTTTGGAAAATATCATAATTTTTACCAGAAATAATTCAAATTCGGGTGCAGTACCTTATTTCTTGTCCTAGGACACCTACCATAATCCCTTACTGTAGTATTCACAGATACACATACTACTACAGCGAGAAACACACCCAAGTACACGGATCTGACGAGTAAGACATCCTATCAAATAACATAAATTAATGATAACAATATGTGTTGTAAACATAAATCCATGATCACTGCTGAAAATGGCAATGTATTGAATGTAAAAAAATCCTATATCTCTCCTGCCACTGCTTGCCTCACAGTGCCCGATTCCTGGTCAATGCATGTGAGATTTTCGAATTGAAATATCACGTCCTGTGGTCCAATTTCCGCATATAAATGTAGGTCCCGTGGCTCATGATCGCTAGATTGACTGGCACGGAATACTCCAAGCTTTCTTCCTTTATTTTCCGGCCAATCATCAATTGAACCGTTTGTGAACTTTATCATGAGGTGAAATTTGGGTACTACGAGCCAAATATTATCAGAATTTAAGAATTTGCTTTTATAAAATTCAAGATTCAATTATTCAATCCTCATTCCTCTAATAAGATATATTTAGCATATTAACTGTATCTACATAACTATGCTGGTAGCACTGGCATTAAAACATTTCCTGGAAAGTAGTGTGTTTGTGAGAGTTCTAGCACCTCCTCCTCCTCACCCTCCTCACAAGATGGCGTCGGTGTGATATCTCGCGAACCCATTGTCGGATTTTAACAAATGTGGTGTCGTTGAACTCGGGCTGACACCCCCTTTCCAATGGACAACATATTTCAACCCCAAAATAAAACCTACCCCTACTAGGGGGTGAAATTGTAATTTTTAGAAAATCTCGCTTTCCAAGTGCAACATGTGAGAGTTTGAATGCCAATATGGAATTAAACGTTGTTCCGCAAACCAATAATCAAAGAGGGGCATGTTAGGCCTTGAGGTGAGAGCCCCTGTCATTGTTGACGAGTCCCTGTGGAAGGGTCCTTGTTGACAGGTCATTGTTGACAGGTCCTTGTGGACAAGTCCTTGTGGACAAGTCCTTGTGGACGAGTCCTTGTGGACAGGGCCTTGTGGACGAGCCCTTGTGGACGAGTCTTTGCGGACAGGTCCTTGTGGACGAGTCCTTGTGGATGAGTCCCTTTGGACTGGTTCCTACGGCTAGCCCATGAATTTATTTAAATTATGTCAAAGGGCCTAACTACATTTTGCGTGTAAAGCAGTGTGTTGAACTGACGTTGTTCACTAACCCCCACTACTATAATGGGATAACGATATGAAAGGAAAGTGACGAAATACATGTGAACACGTGTGAGATGTCATTATTAGCATCCTCCTTGAAAACCAAGTCACATCCTGTTTTGGTTCATACGTGAGAAAATGCAAGATCAAGTGTAATATGACCTAACACAAAGGTGTTCACCTGTGCACGATAAGAGCTAACAAGTCACAACCTGTTTTGACAGTGGTGAGAGGTGAAGGGGAGGAGAGGATGAGAGTCGGTGTAAGAGAGAACACAGGTGAAGAGAGAAAGAAATATGTATTACTCATAATACATGTGGAGCTGAGGACCGTACATAAAGCTGTAGGTTAAGTACAACATGAGTGAATAAATAAATACAAGGCACACAGGTTCACACAACATGTAATTTATTAATCCAAGAATTAAAGGCTGAGCTAAATCCCAACCATTTCACATATAGTTTATTTCCTTTATGTTTCAACACTTTTTCCACAAGGTAATGTTTAGGAAACGCTGTCTTTTTGGAGTTCTTGAAGATAAAACCTGCCTTTTATGGGTTGATGGTTGAGGTCCTCGAGTAAATAGGTGACTGGACTGTTCAGGATGACTTAACGAATTCGAAATAGTTCAGTCCCCCAATTTGGTGTGTAGCCCTTGTCGAAGACAGACTTGAATTTGCTCACACGAACATGGTCCTCAATGTTACGGCGATGACGTTTAGGGTCTGCTGTTTTTATGGGGTTATACAGTTTATCCAGTTGTGGAATATTTTTGGTCACAAGTCGTGGCTTGGTCCCAATGGTTCTGTGTTTGGTGTCATTGTAACGTGACACTAGCTCAGGTAACAAGTCCAACCAGCGATAAGTGCCCTGAGCGGTAAACGCTTTCCACATATGGGTTTTCAATATTCGGTTGAACCGCTCGACCACGCTGGCTTTGAGATTGCTGTACGTGGTGTAATGGTGAATATCCTTAGATTTGAGAAAACTGGAGAAATCCTTGTTGAAAAATTATTTTCCCTGATCGGTTTGTAGCAGCTGAGGTTGACGTTTGGATTGTTGAATAATATGTTGAAAGGCCTTGGTGATTAGTGGACCAGACTTGCGACGCACAGGTTCAACAAACGCCATTTTGGAATAAACATCAATGACCGTCAACATATAGCGTACACCATCGTTAACGTTAGCATAGGGTATCATTTCAACCAAGTCAGCCTGCCAAAGTTCATCCACACCTCGTGAAATCCCCTTGAGTCGCTGATAGTGACGTCTAGCTGGACGATGCAACTCGTGAGCAATACCCATTTTAATGGGTGAGGGCTTAAACAATAATTTTGGCATTTCGAAGTTCTTCCTCAATTTCTTGAATTTCCCAATCGTGACCAGTATGGCCGGCTTGACGTGAAGCGTGCAACAGCTGTAGTCGCTGGACGAGTTTATTGGGATTGTGTCAGTAGGTAACATCCACAAGGGGTTTTAATGGTTTAAATGTCACCCCTGAAGCGGACACTTTACGACGACCACTTTGACTAGTGGGGAACATTTTTGCAATGATAGTTTTATATTTTTGAGATATATTAACATTCACTTGTAGAGTGGGATCATACTGTCTTTTGTGGGCATGGGTGTCCAATAAAATGGATTTATATATATCAATGTCCTCTAGCGTATAATCTTGGGATGAGGGAGTCCGAGAGAATAGTAGCTTTAACAGTCCAGGTGTTAATTTATAGTTGATCTTTTTAATGACAGCTTTAGTACGACTAAATTTAATCGATGAATTACCAATTTTAAATCTATCATCCTCATAGCGGACGCCATATGTGATATCTGTGTTTCCAATAAATAGATTGGTGAAATAGGGTTCCAGTGTTGATTCATAATATTTTATTAAAATGTTTTTCAGTTGAGCTTTATGTTGAGGGGTGGCCAAGAGATGTGAAAATGGAGACGATCTGGAAGGGCAAGGTGTTTCGACCATGACCAAGGATTTCTTTTTTCTTAAAAACTCTGCAAGGGGTGAAGCCTTTTTTTTGAGGCGTAAACACTTGTTCCTCATTATCCTCAACTTCGCTAACACTAGTCAAATCTTCCTGTTCCTCTTCCTCAGGGTCCTCGTGATGCGTCTGAGTAGCTTGTGAAACGGTGGGTAGCGTTTCAGATGGCTTGAAAGAGGGTTTCAACATGGCTTTTAGCGGAGGTGCTAAATGTTGTTGAATAAACAAAGCATGATCCGCACTTGATCGTTTCAATTGACGTAACTTTTGGCGAATAGTATTTTTTCTCTAATAATATGCATTTTCAATTGACTCTCTGCTAACGCCATGGTGTCGTGACAAATGACTTGAGAGGGAATGACACAGTGCCTTAAATAGCAATAAAATGATCAAACCCTAAGCGATACCGCCCTTGGTTGAGTTCACTTTGTTTGTCAATCACTAAACAAGCATGACGTTGAGTGTTCCAGCACATGCCACACAATTCTGTAAACATTTGAAAGGTCATATCAGGATTCACATGTTCATTATAAATGTGACGACTGTTCCTCTCGTCCTGGCGAAATAAAACAATGACATTGGCATTGTCACGAATCAACTGTTTGGACATTTTAGAATACGTTTGTCCAAGATAGAAGCAATCGATATGTTTGTGTCGACCCATGCTGAAATAGCTTTGAATGATGCCTTGTCGTTCAGTGGATACATCATCGAAAATCATGAGTGAATCAGGCTTTACCTCACCCGGTGAAATAACATTTTCTTGCGTGGAAAATGTAAAATACCCCATATTCTCATTTTGTAATCCAGACATGGCTTGATCCAGAAACACGTAGAGGGGTTGGTAGCGAGATTTTGCGAAAATATAAATATTTTGAAAACACAGACCATTGGGCGCTGTAATAAGTGTCAGAAAAGGATTGGTCTTCCCACAGCCGGAAGATCCCACAGTGATGCAGTGAATGGAAGATGGAAACAGTGAACCATGACGTTGTTCGCGTGATGTGGGACAGAGATGTGAAACCATGTCCCCCACGGGGAATGACTCTTGCTGCTTAATTATCTTCATTTCAACTAAGGCTTATAGAGGCTAGCAGGTTGTCTATATACATCGCACCGTGCCTTGTCATAGAAACAGTAGACTCGTACTACAGGTTGACGATGGATGTCTTTGGACGTGCAATGATGGTCAAAGCTAGGTCTGTTCCCATACATGATCCTAAACAAGAAACAGATCCTGCAAATAAACACTATGTGGATAGGTCAGTAGTGCCACGCACAAAACACGGAGATTATGACTTTAAAGGAAAGCGGTTAACCCATGTAAAACATCCTCAAGTGTCTACAGACGTTACTACAAAAAAGTATGTGTATAACAAGGTGTGTGAGTTTTATGATAAAGTGCCTCAGCTAACGGTGGATGGCTATAGCACTAATCTTCACCGCATTATTCACGTGGAAGACCCACAAGAAGATGATGATGTCTGTACCAAGCGATACGTGACCTATGAAATGAAAAGGCTTTATAAATTTATCCCATCTGTATTTTTAGTGTATCTGACAAATGTAAAAGCTGTGAATGAGAGAAACCATATACCGCTAGTTCATGACCAGCACTTGACCTATGTGCTTGCTTCGGGTTTAAGCCACTATCGATTACACTTTAATGGAACAATTCACATCAAATATGCCATACCTGATGAGAACCATTTACAAATAGAGATAAATGGTCATAGGATATTGGTCCATAACCATGAAATGGTCAATGCAGGAGACGAATTATCCTTTCATCTCATGTTGACAAGGGATGAAAAGCAAGCTGGAAAAACCATAAACGATTTCCCACTTTATATAGAATTGGAATATACAGCCATGAAATAACAATCTAATGTTAGTTGTGACTTAAACTTTCATGTGAAAGGTTGTTGGTCATCATTATCATGGTGAAACAAAGATATGTAGTGAGAAAGACTAAAAATATGACCCTGTCCTTGGCAAAGCCTGGGCTTAAGACATTCGTGGACAAGCCCTTGCGAAAAAAAAGGAAAAATAATGTGTTGACAATAAGGAAAGCTCTTCGAGCAGCACAGAGACATGTTATTCCAAAACGTCAGCGACAGGGTTCAAAACAAGGGCGAGTGATTCCCGTCCCCAAACGAGCGGGATTTTTACCTGCATTATTCGCTGGTCTGGCTGCTCTAGGTTCACTTTTAGGCGGCGCCAGTGCAGTGGCAAAAACTATTAAAGCCGCGCAACAGGGCAAGCAACAACTCAAAGAAAGTCACCGACACATTGAAACGATGGAATCCATTGCTATGGGGGCTAGAAATGTCAATTGAAGCCAGCCTTTTATCAACAAGGATTTGGAATTTCACCTTTTCGAAATAAAATAAAAACATCTTTAACCTCAGCCATAGCAAGACATGCCCTGACGCATCAACAAGTGGAAAGCTATGCTAAACAACTGAAGCTTTCTCATTTTCGAGGTGTGTTTATGCGAAACCAATTACCCTCACGACCCTGGAAATATGAATGTGCTGTGTCAATTTGGTTGATCACCGAGGACCTGGAACACACTATGTAGCTTATGTCAAAGAGGGGTCCACTCTATGGTACTTTGACAGTTTTGGGAATTTGCCCCCGCCCATGGAACTAGTGGCCTATTTTGGAAACAGGATCAGGATATATTATAATGTGAAACGTGAGCAAACGTTTAACAGCCATCAGTGTGGACGTTTGTGTTTATTTTTTAAAAATATAAAACGCAGCATAAGCAAAAACGTCAACAGAATGTCGGTGGAAAGTAAGACGTTTACACTGCATGGACGTGGACCTGAAGTGAGACTAGACTTTTACCCACCTATCGAATTGAATGAAATACCCTATGGTTTAGGACTTGTTTCTCTTGTAACGTACAATTGAATATACAACATACGTGAAAATGTGAACAACAAGTTTTACTATGATGATTCTGTGCTCACCCTGAACTCTGGTGGATACACGATAGATGACATTTATGAACACATTTATGTGGTGTTGATCAATGAATATGGTTTAAAGTCATTTCTCGATGGAACGCGCAAGTTTGAACTTGTAGGAAATACCAACACTCATCGCTGCAGTATTTTTTCTACATTCAAAATTGACTTTAAAACACACCCCGATTCCATTGGTCCATTACTAGGATTTAAACCACGCGTGTTGGAGCCCAACAAAAAACATGAATCAGACCATGAAGTGAAATTCATTGAGGACCATCATGTGCCGGTGACGTGTAATATTATTAGCCAAGTGTACACCAATCAAGAACCGTCGCATTCGCTTTATGACTTTATTGTAACATCGCCCAATGGCTATATTATTCGTGAAATCCCTCCAGTGGTGCTTTTTCATTCTGTGGCTGTCGATGGCATTAGTAATATAACATTAAGACTGATCAATGGAGAGCAACAACTCATTGATCTAGATTCTACCACACCAGTGACTTACAAGTGGTGCTAAAGCCACTATGAAGTTTGTATATAAAGCAACAGCACCGTCTAGGAATGGTGTTAGTTGTTTACCACGTGAACACACGTTAACATCTCAGAACAAGCAGATTTTACAGCATTTTGGTTACCACGTCAACCCCCGCGATGAATTCTATCCTAGAGGTAGCGAATCACATCGAGGAGCAACCAGGAGTGGTAAGAATTTATCTCCATTCTTATCAAGCTCAAACACCTGGACTCAATAACAATGATGACATTCAATTTGTTATCAAAAACCAAAATTTACACTCTACCGCATGAAAGTGTTATTCAATTTGAAGGTAGGCTCACCAAAGCCGATGGCTCTACACCCACCACATCCAAGTTAGCCATCCATGTTTCGCCTTTCTGTTTTCTGAAGTGCGTTACGTGATTAACGATATCGTGGTGGATAGCACTCGAAATGTGGGTATTTCCAGTGTCATGAAACTATATCCCTCCTATAGTGAGGAAGAAGCTGAAACACTTTACATGGCGGGTTCCTGCCCTGACTCGATAAATGACTGGATGGTACACACCGATGGCACCTTTACTGGATATTTAACTCTTAAACTGATTTTAGGCTTTGCTGAAGATCACCAGCGCATTGTGCTCAACGCAAGGCAAGTGCTTTATCTGGTGAGAGACAGGAGTGATAATAATGCACTCAAAGGAGCTGACAATGCCCCCATTGATTCAAAAATTCAACTACAACGCTTGCTATGGAAAGTGCCTCATGTGACCCTTAACGATAGCAAAAAACTGGACATACTCAAAATGGTAAACAGAGATATACCTCTACCCATGGAATTTAGAAGCTGGGCACTCCATGAGTACCCGCTATTGCCCACCACCAACACACACAGTTGGTCTATAAAAACAGCCCGCTATACAGAGAGACCTCTCTACATGATTGTGGGTTTTCAAACGAATCGCAAGTATCAACAAACCAAAGATGCCACGCAATTTGATCACCTGCACTTGAGAAATGCACGTCTTTTCCTCAACGGTGCTGTGTTTCCCTATGAAGGACTGTATTTAGATTTTTCAAAAAATAAGTTTGGCCCCCTGTACGACTTGTTTTCTAAATTTATGGTCGTATTATCAAAAAGAGAATTGTCCTATGTAGTCACCCCAAGCTTTTAAGACAAGGGCGCCACTGATTGTCTTTGACTGTTCCTACTTGGAAGAGTCTGTCAAACCATCCAATATTGACATTCGACTAGATTTTGAAACGCATGACAATGTTCCAGCCAATACGACGGCCTACTGTTTGATTATTCATCACAAACAAGTCAACTATTATCCACTGTCCAACCAAGTGACAAGTGTATAAACAGCTGATCAACCCACATCAAACCGCTCAGTCATGTCTTGCTTTCAAGCCTCAAGAGAAGTTACATCCATGAATTTAAAATCTGAGGAACAACGTTTCAAGACCTTTGCAACGTGGCCGGTGCCTTTTATAAACCCTCAAGTCTTAGCGGCCGCTGGATTCTACTATTTAAAAACAAGAGATGAAGTGAAATGTGTGTTTTGTCCCATCATCTTAGACCAATGGCAAGAAAGTGATGAACCCATGCAGGAACATCAGCGCTGGTCACCTGCCTGCCCCTACCTGTGCAGAATGGAGGTGGGTAATATACCCTGTCATTCAAGTTACCCCTCACTCGTGCCTCTAAGTGATGAAAAAAGTTATGATATATGTGGACTTTATGGTGTCAACAGTGCTTCAGTGAGTAGCTCACAGTCAAAAACACCCAGTTTAGAGACATTGGGATATCATAGGTGTTATGGACACTATAAACACAAAATACTTTTTTGTTGTATGAGTTGGTACCGCCCCTATCCTAGAATGAAAAAAAATGTAAAACTTGTTATGCTATTAAAATAATGTAATAAAAAATGGTTGTTGTTGTTATATTATAATTTCTTATGCCTCCCCCCTGTCATACCCTAACCATTTTTTTTTTACTAGAATGGAATGTATATATATGTCATGGGTACACTTTACTGAACAATCGTCAGTCTGTAGTCAGTTGGACTTGATCCAGACAAGAGTGAACATGTTGCGTACACTAATTGTCGATTGTCAAGGGTTTAAAATTGGAGATAACAAATTTATATTTAAAGAAGTGGCCATCATCGATTGTTCCAATTTCTGGATATCGCAAGCTACTCATTTGGTGTTTAAACCACCTTATGCGTTTGATTTATTGTGTGATAATGACCGTAAAAAACCCAGTGGATTGAAACTCATATGCAACTAGACTGGAAGCAAGGAACCATTTCATATAAGCACCTGGACATGGTCATGAAAGCCCACTTGTCTTCTGCCCATGTAGTATTTGTGAAAGGTAGTGAAATACGCCAATGGCTACAACCATTTTTGGCGTCTTACTGTCAATGTATCGATTTAATGAACATGGGCTGTCGCTCGCTGCAAATACTTATGGACCGCAGCCCCTGTGACAATATTACCCATAAAGCCCTTGCACAGGTGTGGCAATTGTTTCATTAGCTAACCACCAATGCCTGCTGGGAGTTGTTAAATAAAATTAAAACTGAAGGTTTACCTGTGGATGACACCAGTGAGATTTCTACAAGCGACGTGTAAACTTCAACGTGATACCATGGAGAAAGGGGATGCTACCGATAAAGCGATTGGAAAGTTCTTTGTGTGTAAAAAGAAACGAGACAGTTTTACCAAAGAAGAATTATTGGTTCTGCCAAACTCATTCATTTATTATGTCGCAGCAAATGCAGTGAAAGAAATCTAGCAACATGTACCAAAATCATGGACTCAAGATCCTGTGTTAAGTGAATTGCAACCATGTACGGATTATGATCACCATAAGCAAGTGGCTATGGCAAAAATACCCTCTATGCGACAGTGTGCTACTTGCCAGCTGGTCAAACTGTATTACGGTCATAAAAGTCAGTGTAAAAACTTTTTATCCTCATACCACGGGTGTAATGAAGAAAAAAGCAGCAACAACAAACATCATCCACAGAGGAGGAGGAAGATCAAACCTTTTTACCATCGATGGAAAAGGATATGCCAGACCTGTACTGGCAATGGCGTCATCGATAAAGTAATTCAATACTTGACTTTCAAAATCTACCTACCTGGTTATTATTTGTGTAGTCCTGGAACTTGTCTTGAAGAACCTTTGCAGCGTGGTGATGTACCTATTAATCCTTTGGATCAAGCATGCACCTTTCTTATCACCACAGTCATTCTGCATTAAGACGTGTAGTGGATAAAGTATCGTTGAAAAGCTAAGCAACGTTTGACATCCTGTGATGTCTCAGTGGGAGAGAGGTTGGCAGCCCTCATTGTGATTAGTGCTATAAAAGGAAATTTAATGATGAGTGGACATGAACATTGAAAAGGTTTGAGGAATTGGTATTTCTTTGTATTCTAATTTTGTAAAGCTCTATTTGTTGTGAAATAAAACAAGGTTTACAAGATCACAATGTCTTTTAATTTTAAAAATGGTGATAACCATTTCTTCATTTTCATTTTTTCTTACTTGAATATTTACAATTTCCACTTTACATTTTTTTACATTCCCCTTGTTTAGTTCACACATTCTGTACATTTTTTTGTTGTGAAATAAAAATAAGGTTCACCAGATCACTATATCTTTTAATTTTAAAAAATGGTGATAGCTATTTCATTTTTTCGCACATGAATATTTACAATTTCCACTTTTCATTTGTTTACATCCCCCTTGTTTAGTTTACACATTCTGTACATTTTTGTTGTTGTGAAATAAAAACAAGGTTTACCAGATCACAATGTCGTTTTAATTTTAAAATGGTGATAGCCATTTCACTTTTTCACACATGGATATTTACAATTTCCACTTTACATTTTTACATTCCCCGTTAGTTCACACATTCTGTAAATTCTTTAAAATCTTTTTTCGTAATATACAAAAGCAAACATTTTACACTAAAATGTATTACTTATCTTATTTTTACTAAACTACAGTAGCCTAATATTATACATTCTACTTACAGTTTTTACAAAAAATATTACAATATAAAACACACTACAAATATTACAATATAGTGATAATTAGACTTAAGTAAAGTAATAGTCGTCAATGCGACTGTTTCCCCAAGCGAGAGTATCAAATGTGTTGGGTATAATGAATCGTTTGTTGTCTTCATTAAAGCAACTTTGTTCAGCAAATTGGTATGTAGCTGATGATTTTTACTTCTAAATACACACATTTTCTTATATAATACAGGTGGGTTACTAAATATACAGTTTTTATAATCACTTATATCTTACTCTTTACTAACAACATTCTTTTTCACTCCTTTTAATTTTTTTACTACTACATCATCAATTGTCATATAGCTGTATGATTTAGATTTTGTGCCTACAAAGGTGTCTATAATAACACCAGCACATTCATCCTTAAATTTCCCAAGAACCTTTTTGTTTACTAGAGGCAAATGGTAAATATTATCCTTTGGATAGTCACGTGTATCAAACCTATTTAGCTCAGTTTTGATATCCTCATAAAAACCATCAGTTTTAAACTCATAAATAAAAGAATCTGTGTCTGTGTAGAGTAATTTAGCATTATCAAGATAGTTTTTCTTTACATAATCATAGTGAAATTCATACATAAGTGTTTTTGACAATTCCAGAATAGTGTAACCCACATATATGGGTTTGTTGTAAGTTACTTTAAGACGTTTCATTTGTATTACAACTAAATCCTCATGAATAATTGAACAGCTATGAAAGTTGGGCTTGCTTATTAAGTTGCTCGCACCATACCTTTTACCATCATTCTCCCACTTTGTTATCAGCTTTACATCAACTCGTTTATCAACATTCTCCATAGTCTTTCCAAAAACACTATTATTCATGAGTTTATAAAAATCTTTTTCAAACGCGTTTGTTGACTGTGTTCTTAAATTATTGTTTAGATCAATATACGGTTTGAGCCATGCTGACTGATGGAATTGCAATACGCGATGAATTTTAGTTAATTTCAATCCATGCTGTAGACACTGTTTCAAGTTTTGATAATGTATTACATATTTACATTTATCATTTACATTAGCAATTAATATTTTTGTTCGTGATGTGATGTATGGAGATTTCATATTCTCAGGACAAGATGGTAAATCATTATGATCATCATGTAACTCTTTAGGGTACTCAAGATTTACCTCTAAAATATATCCTTTATCATCGTTATCATTAAGAGTGTCAACATGTAAGACATCAATTTCAAGTTGTGTCAGCCAGAGAAAATCTTCCAGTGGTAGATATTGACTCATAGCCCAACCATATTGATTATTCTCATCAAGGTAGACAATATAGGCTACTTTGACTCTTCACAAGGGTTGTAGCTATCATGTATTTATTATTCGCTTTAGAGTATCGTCCACTACATTGGCTTTATCCACCTCGAATTGATGATTTTATAAAATTGATCATGTCTATATCAGTCATTAATTCTAAATTTACTTTCGGTTTTTTTCCCAACATTGAACTGAAACTTAACCCAGGAGCAGTGAAATACTGACAAGGATCAAGGTCATAAGTTTTCATACAAACATTCCGAAAATTTTCAAAAACATCTGCTAATAATAACACATCTGTCTTCAAATATATGTCTGAAAATTCTCCTAAAGTTTGAATGTCGAACTGTGTCCATACACGATGTGCATGTAAATATTCCTGATCACTGATATGACTAGTGTTTAAGGAACTGTAAAATGCATTTTTCGGTGGTAAAGAACACTCCTCAAGACGTTCCACACAGTTAATATATTCATAAGGGAATATACCCTTTTGACGAATCAAATTAAAATCATCTTCTTTAGGAAAGACACGTTGAATTTCATGAAACTGATCTGATTTTAAATTACTAGCCAGCTTATCAAGACTACTAGGCATAAAGCGGAATGAATCTAAACATCGCAGTTTAATGGTTTTTTTATTGATAGTTTTGATGTATTTTGTGAACAATATGTATTGTTCCTTATTATTTGCAATCACATCAATTTTCACATCTGAAGCTCCAAATTCTTTATCGATAAAGTGGTTATCGTATTTTCTACCGTTATGTAGAATGACCGGAATGAATTTACTTACTCTATAATTTAAATTACATTCTTGGTGAGCAGCACCACGATATTTTCCTGTTAAATGGTCATGATCGCGAACCCTGTCTGTATATAAACATTCACCACATATAAAACAATTAGTTTCAGTTTCAAAATTCATTTGCTCTGATGAAGATAGTGGCTCCATTGGAATGATCGTATTTAAAATAGAGGATATACGGATGGCATCTTTCTCAAGCCTTTCCATAAAAACTTTAGGTGCATCAGGTCCTCTATAGAGCTCAAACGTATTTAACGAATATCGCAACTACATTTAATATAATATGCAAAGCTAAAAGGTTCATGAATGTGAGTAGTGTTGGTGAAAGTTTGGGCTGGATTTGATGAACATGTATTAAATGGTTTTAGCAAAGCCTCGAAGTCAGCATATATAACAAATGGTACTCGAAGCTGTTCCTCATAATCCTTAAATTTTATAATGTTATTTTTAGGAGTCGGTAATACCGTACACATATGATTACATCCCCAATTTTGGTGTTGAATTAGTTGGTCCTCTTTCTGGAAATGTAGCAAACAAGCATCACACAACCACTTTTTACCATTGTGTTTTGAAACCTGACTACTGACAAGTCTACTTAAATGTTTTATCCAACAATAGTGGGCGTTTTCACCTTCAGTTATGTACAGTAAATTTACATGAGCATCCTTTTTTTCCTGAGTGTAATATAAAGGACCTACTATACTCTTATTTTCAATTCCATAAACATTAATACTTACATTGTTCAGCTCTTCAAAACGTTGAATGTCTTTTATCGCCATAGGATATTCTATTTCTTTTAAGTCTAACACTGAAGAATAGTGAGGATAAGGTGATGTTCTCTCCGCAGCCTTTTCAACTGGATGGAGAGCTGAGGTTACAGCCCACGCAAAACATGCGTCATCATTATTCAAAACGTTCACAACAGCCTTCTTTCGTTTGATCCATCCTGGCAAATCAATGTATGATGATGCTCGAAGGGGGTTGTATTTATTCAGGTTGGTTTCTAAATTAAGTACTTCAACCAACGCCCAGCCTGACTCCCTTTCCTGGAACTCTTCACTCTTCACAATGATAGCACTTGAAATATTTTGGTATATATCACTAATATTAGTTGATTCGCTAACAATTATGTTTTTTGTATTAATAGATATGATATCCGCAATTTCACCTTCGCTCCCAGTTTTTACATAGAGTCCAAAGAGTTCAAAATTCATTTTAATTGTTTTATGCTCTAATAAAACATTACCTACCAAGCCAAACACAGTAGGTTGAACATTTTTTAAAAATGATTCAATACTTTGAGTTTTTTCTTTACTATAAAGTCTATAACTATCAATTCGACTTTTAAATGCACTACCAATTTGTTGAATATTTCCAGAATTTCTTTCATGGCAAGCGTTATTTTTATGCTGAATATTGCGTAAATGTCCATGAATGATTGAAGAAGGTATATCAATATTATATACATCGCAATGTGTTATCGAAGGTTCACCATCCTTCTTTCTTTTTGTTGCACAACTATTTTCACAATCTTGAGAACGTTTACGCTTTTGAGCATCACATTCGTTTAAAGGTTCCGTGGTAGTTGTTGGTTTTACAGTTTTTAATTCCTGTTGTTCCTCATGCACTTCAACCATGTGGGATTGATATCGCTTTACAGCAGAAAAACCAAGATCACAAAATGAACATGAAAAAGGTGCTGAACTAACATGCATTAAATTTACATGACGTGCAAGATTATCTTGTCTGTTAAATGTGGTAGCACAATGACTGCACACAAACATTTTTATGTCATGTTTAACATTTGCATGCCGTTGAAGGTTGTCAGGTCTTGAGAACTGTTTCTTACAGTCACCACACTTGAACATTATGATCACTTTCGAAATTACCTATAAAAGAAAGAAATCATAAATGTTAATAAATGATAAAACAATGTACAATATAAATAGTTTAATTAATTCCAGTCAATGGTTATAGCAGGGTATTTAAATCGATCATCTGTGAACTCCTAGCAAGTCTAACTTCATGTAATTCTAACTGGGGGTTACTATATACCACTGTCACTGACACCTAGCGGTGAACATTGGAACTTGATAGAGTGGTAGAAACCAGCGGTCACCAGTTAAATGAGATAGCTGTGACGTCATTGCCAGTCTTAAAACAAGTCTAAACTTGTAGAAGATGTCACGTGATAGAAACCAGCGATCGCCAGTTAAGTGAGCTAAGTGTGACGTCATAACCAGTCTTAAAACGAGTCTAAACTTGTAGAACATGCCACGTGATAGAAACCAGCAGCTACCAGTTAAGTGAGCTAAGTTTGACGTCATAGTCAGTCATAAAGCAAGTCTAAACTTGTAAAACATGTCATGTGATAGAAACCAGCGATCGCCAGTTATGTGAGCTAAGTGTGACGTCATAGCCAGTCCTAAAGCAAGTCTAAACTTGTAGAACAAGTCACGTGATAGAAACCAGCGATCGCCAGTTAAGTGAGCTAAGTGTGACGTCATAGCCAGTCTTAAATCAGTCTAAACTTGTAGAAGATGTCACGTGATAGAAACCAGCGATCGCCAGTTAAGTGAGCTAAGTGTGACGTCATAACCAGCCTTAAAACAAGCCTAAACTTGTAGAACATGTCACGTGATAGAAACCAGCAGCTATCAGTTAAGTGAGCTAAGCGTGACGTCATAGGCAGTCATAAAGCAAGTCTAAACTTGTAAAACATGTCACGTGATAGAAACCAGCGATCGCCAGTTATGTGAGCTAAGTGTGACGTCATAGCCAGTCTTAAAAAAGTCTAAACTTGTAGAACATGTCACGTGATAGAAACCAGCAGCTACCAGTTAAGTGAGCTAAGTGTGACGTCATAGTCAGTCATTAAGCAAGTCTAAACTTGTAGAACATGTCACGTGACAAGGTTAAGTTAGGTAAAGTTAGGTTATGTTAGGTAAACTGAGGTTAAGTCTTTAAATATTCCCTCTGTCACTGACACCTAGCAATGAACATTCAGACTTAATAGAGCGGTAATCAAAATCTAACCTACAAAATTAGCTTTACGCACCATGGTCAAGTAGTTCCAACTTTTAACTGCCAAATATATCGTTTTCACTGACATGTAGTGGTGAACATTTAAAAATATCACTCTAACTGTTTTAAAAGTTATTAGAGGGGCACTTACCTTTTTATAATTTATCAACTGCTGCCAATGAATGAACAGATTGTAGGAATCTGGTAACCTACAGGTACCCAATTATCTGTAAACAAATCAATCAATCAATCAAAAATACATTCCAATCAATAACTTCAACATCAATTAGTAATAAAAGACTACAATCCATCAATAATAAGTACTTACCATTCAAAATAATTTAATGATTTTCTACCAAAAAGGCTTTTTTACAACTCTTGAGCAGTAATAGAGCACTGTTCACTCAAAGCAAGTAATAAAGACTGACAGTAGGGAAATATATGACACCTCTCTTATATAAACTCTCATCGCTCGTGTCAGCAGTTTTTTGCAGATCATTGCAATTCCTTTCCCAATACAGCTGAGAGTCCAAAGTACACTAGGAACACCTGTGTGGTATCCAATTACTGCTGACTTTGCATGATCATCACCCATTGTCTTGATCAACACCTGGGGTTTCAAATTACTGCAGCGTCATTCATAGCAACAGCAGTGTGCACTCTCTGGCATGTCAGCAACATGACACCGGAAGGAACACCTGTGTAATATCCAATAACTGCTAACTTTGCATGATCATCACCCATTGTCTTCATGAACACTTGCGGTTTCAAATTACTGCAGCGTTAGTCATAGCAACAGATCTGCGCGCTCTCTGCCATGTCTGTAATATGACACAGGAAATAGCAAGTTAGTTTACTGCACGTACAATCTCCACAGTTGTAACATCTTAAGAACATGTATTATTCTCCTTCAACTACAAATGACTCGTTAGAACACATCCATCCACCAAGTTAGATCCCTTGTATGTTCACATGTATTTCGTCACTTTTCTTTCATATCGTTATCCCATTATAGTAGTGGGGGTTAGTGAACAACGTCAGTTCAACACACTGCTTTACACGCAAAATGTAGTTAGGCCCTTTGACATAATTTAAATAAATTCATGGGCTAGTCCGTAGGAACCAGTCCAAAGGGACTCATCCACAAGGACCTGTCCGCAAGGACTCGTCCACAAGGGCTCGTCCACAAGGACCTGTCCACAAGGACTCGTCCACAAGGACCTGTCCACAAGGACTTGTCCACAAGGACTCGTCCACAAGGACCTGTCAACAATGACCCGCCAACAATGACCTGTCAACAAGGACCCGTCCACAGGGACTCGTCTACAATGACAGGGGCTCTCACCTCAAGGCCTAACATGCCCCTCTTTGATTATTGGTTTGCGGAACAACGTTTAATTCCATATTGGCATTCAAACTCTCACATGTTGCACTTGGAAAGCGAGATTTTCTAAAAATTACAATTTCACCCCCTAGTAGGGGTAGGTTTTATTTTGGGGTTGAAATATGTTGTCCATTGGAAAGGGAGTGTCAGCCCGAGTTCAACGACACCACATTTGTTAAAATCCGACCATGGGTTCGCGAGATATCACACCGCCGCCATCTTGTGAGGAGGGTGAGGAGGAGGAGGTGCTAGAACTCTCACAAACACACTACTCTCGAAATATAACTAAACTATTATATTTTATTATTGGTATTAAATACAATGTGTACACAATTATTACAAAAGAGATATCATTGACATTCGTCCTTTCCATAGTGCGAGATTGGCATAGTACATTCAAATAGGTAATAATGTGTGCAGGATTGGTTGCAGAGTTCTCAGCCGCATTGACTGTCGGCGGTGTGGTATCCTTTCCAATTGTGACCTAATAGAGCAGTAGGCTACAGTATGTTAGAAATTGTCCCTTTGCATGGATTCTGAAACATTGAGAGCCAACGGTTTAAAATACACAAGGAGATTTACAGGCAGTTGGTAGAACTGAGAATGAGCAATAATTGCATACACTCCAATGAGTATGAAAGTTACACGCAGTTCAACATGAAACTTATAAACTTACGTATATTATTATGGTAACACTAATAGGTGCATCTGCGATATTTAGATATTATAGTGCTTAGAGCACCAAACTCTTTATTAGAACAGATTCTACGATATTAAATCTAGGGATTAAATGTTCTTAAAATGTAACTAGGCAGTTGGTAGTTCTGTGAACTCTGTCAATAGGCATATTTACATAATAATGTTAAGGAATACGCTGAAAGTGCAAAATTATGTATAAATCCATAAGTAAATATGGATGTAGCATGCAGTTGCTCATTTTAGGCATTCATAGAATTATGTTGGTAGCTCTAACTTTGACAATATTCTCTGTTTCTAAAACATCTTGAACTTAAGATGTGCTAAGTTTGAAGTTTCTTCCGTACACATTAGGTATAAAAGTGTGAAATCATTAATACATGGTTGGTACCCCTTGTGACTGGATTTTATCCAAATTGTGAATGTGTGACGTGTGCTTTAGGACATCATATATATTATTTCAGTAGTATAGATCCCTCCTGCGGCGCTCACAAGCGACCGATCGTGACAATGAGCATTCAAATGAAAGAGAATAGACATTAGCAGTGACGAATTGCACTATAATTTCATAAATACCTATAATTGATTTAAAAAATGACTTTAAAAAAATTGTACAAAGTGTCCGATTTGCAAACCCCGTTGCTGTAGATAAATTCGCTCCATAATTGCTGTCCACGGGCCGCTGTGACGCCTGTTTCATGTCATATTAACATTCTGAGGTCTTTCCTTTATCCTGATATGTAAATAGTGTTCTATAATAATTTGGTTGAAATAAAAACATAACCTTTCACCTTAAGTATCTCATTATACACCAATTGGGGAAAGTGTGGTTTACGAACATGCGAGATTTCTCGCACTGGTCCGTTAGTATAACTTATTATAAGAGTCACCACGGGTACCACCTGTGTAAAAATGATCTCAAAACTTTTAAATATGTGTACTTAATAACGTTAAACTTAGAACAGTGTTAAGTCCTAGAGGTTATAGGCATATTTAGAGTAAATCGTCAAATGCAGTGCTACCAGAATAACTCTATGCAAGCAAAGTTCAACAACAACCAATTGTCATGCTAATTTACGGATTTATACCGAATTTTGCACGTGCAATGTATGCCAACTAGGGTTTACTGTGTGGCCTCTCACCTCCATACTCGCCGGATCTGGCTCCTAGCGACTATGCCCTTTTCGACGCAGTGAAACACGGCATGTGGGGTAAGAAGTTCACCACCAATGAAGAACTCCATGCAGTTGTCCAACGTGGCACCGGGATATCCCAAAAGAACGGTTTGCTATGCAAATACGAAAGCAGCCAGAACGATGGACAAAGTGCATAGACATTGGCGGAGAATACCTGTAATGTAATCTGAATGAGTTTGTTCAATAAATGGTTCCTGTGAACGAAAACAAATTGTAATGCCAATCATTTTTGAATGCCCCAAGATGGAACGTTTATAAGTTCCATGTTGAACTGCATGTAACTTCCGTAACATTCAGTGATTTTGTACAAAATCTTGTACATAGGCCTACAGTGTAAGCCATAAGAGATAGTCGATTTGACATATTCTCAGTCCTACCAACTACCTAATAACTCTCCTTGGGCCTTTGAGGCCACAAAGCTTTAGTTATACTTGAGCAAATTTCATACTGCCAGTGCTACCAGCATAATTTCGTAGATAAAATTAACATAATAAATAGGTTTAAGTACATTCTACAGCAGTGCTGTCCAACTATCTGGGGCACATTTAACTAATGCCCAAAGAGGTGCGGGCACCACCACTGACATCACAGCCAGTATTTGACTACAGTTACTATTATTATTGTAATTTTGTTACTATATTATTTTTGCGAGGTGGGGGGGGGGGGGGGGGTTGGAGGGGGGGGGCCTACTTACCTTTTATTCAGAGGTCCGCTCGCACTGCAGCTCACCCCCATCAGCACACACATTACCTAAAGAAGAAGGGAGGTGAAAAGGAAGGATCCCACAAGGCTTGTCTACAGATGCCCCCCAATAATCTACAGAACTACCACCGGTGAAATGATGCCACACTAGTTAGCTTAATAGAATAAAAATGTAATCAAGAAGGTCAAACCAGTTAATATAATTTAAAAGAAAACAGGAGCTTCAGCAAACACAAGATAATTAAAAATCCTAAACCTACCTAAAAACTCACTGGGGATCCTTACCTGTTTATGGCCGGTACAAGTTAACAATGCCTACGGGTAACCTTAGAAAAGTTCAAAACTAAGCAACGAAAACACAATTTACAAGAAAAATTTACATGGAAGCAGGATGTGCAGAGGTAACATTAAAACACATACCATAAGGTATCAAAAGAAGGAAGAATTAGGAATACCTAAAACCAGAAAATTTACTTAAAACGGCCTTGACATACAGCATGGTCGGTAAAGCCATGAGGTCCATACAAAATCTCAAAACAAAAACAAAAAGACAAAATTACAATTTAAAGAAAATAATCAGATGGCGGTATCCACAGGAAAATTTACAAAACAGAAAAACACAAAAGGAAAAACAAGAATGATAATGAAAAAAACCTGATTATCGAGAGCCACAACAACACGCATTTGAGTACCGCGCCACACGCCAAGACAATCGGCATCGGACCACAATGCACTATGGTCAAACAAAAATTACAATGGCGACCAAAACAGATGACTGCATGTCAAGTACGAAACTTTAGCAAATAAATAAATTTACAAGAAACTCCTCCAGTGAGTAAGGGAAACTAAAGGGAGAAAATATTATAAATTCACAAGAAAGTACAACGATAAGTTTCATTGCTACGGATCAAAAAATAACAGAAACATGACCAAGTGATAGGCCAACCCCTAGAAGAATTCATCCTATGTAAACAAACATAATTTAGGAAAATCGAGGGCAAATAGAGAAGTGTTCCCGGAATTGCAAATAAATATTTTACATATCAGTTAACAAAATTAGGCTACTCGTATAGAAAGAAAATAATAAAAACACAATATCAGGCCTACTGAGGAGCTCCATGAAAAAAATATGTATTAAATTATAACATACCTTAAAAAATCCTTCTTTCCGGGAACCACTTAATTATTGAACAAGAAACAACCACACTAACAGAAATAAAGAATTTTAAAACTCCAAAACCTTTCACCATTAACATGGTTATACAATAGCGCACACACGACATACACTCCCAAAAGCATCACCTCTTCGCATCTAGGCAGAAAAAATTCGCGCACATGTTTTTTCCATATTTCTCCACTGCATTATCTTCAGTTCCAACGTAAATTAGTGGAATAAATCCATTCTTAGGGGAGGCGAGAGCCTAAGGCCCTCGCCTCAGTTGGCGAAACAAATTTCACGACCTTCTCGTTAAACAAGCGGCCAGAAGATTACTAGTTCAAAATGGAGGGCGACAAGTGAAGATCGCCCTACAAGGCACCAATGTTTTTAAATTTTGACCAATCCGAGAGTGCCACATACAGTGACAATGTGCATATCAAATTAATTTTCACACGACGCCATTAATTTTAAATTGGCGGTAGTGATAGATATACAGTCTTTTGTTAATGACGTAGTTTTATTATTCTTTTTCAAAGATGAATTGACTAGAGCCGTGCATGAAGATAACTATGCCGCGTTCTGGCGGGTAAGGTCTCAACCCATTATAGTAATAGGGTGCTGAGAGGTGCTGCTATCTCCAGTTCATAAGTCAAACTAAGTCATCTTAGCGCGTTTTCAAATGGTAGAGAGGCCACAAACGTCGAAATAGATGCAGAACTATGTTTTGAGACAGCTTGCATGTCTCAATTATCACCAACATATGCCTGGCACTATACAGCCCATGAAGGGCCTAGGCCGACCAAGCAACCGCTGTCCAGCCATTTGGCCTGCAGATATTGGGGTGACGCGTGATCAGCGCATCGGGTCCCCTCGGTCGTTAATCTTGGTTTTCGTGATCGGTGCGCTGCCTCACTGTCAGACAGCTACTCAATTGTCCTCACGAGGATGAGTGCACCCCGTTCCAACCCTCACGTCAGTTTTAAAATCCCTGACGGAGCCAGGAATCGAACCCGGGGCCTCCGGTTGAGAGGCAGACGCGCTACCCCAACACCACGGAGCAGGCCACCAAAATATGTATACTTCAAAAATACCACAAAATAATTACGATTAAAATGACTTAGATTTACAACTTGCATAGTAATTAGTGTGAAGTTTGACACTGTATGTTCGCTGCAAGTTTTGAAAAATCTGCTGCGTACCTGAAACAAGCTGCTCTTAATGCCTCATCTAGATGTGAGTCTGTCAGGCTGGATCGGTATTTAATCTTGATGATATTCCTAGATGGAAATGTGACCTCGAAAAGATATGTGGAACCAAAACAAGAATACATTTTCAAACCAACACTACTGTGAAGGACTGACATATCTTTGTGTGTGTTGTACTTTGTGTATATAGTGTAAAGTGTTCATATCTGTACATAAGTTCTTTGGAGTTAAATAAGATGGCGTTATGTTAGTAAGCTGTGTGTTTCCCTGTGCTCCTTTTCACTCATTCTCCACATTATGGTGCCGAAAACTCGTACAAAACCAGTGACACGAGTATTTACTAGTGTTAGTGAACAGTGCTAATGCTTCTTTGTCGCCTTCTACACTACGGAAGGACACTCGACGCCGAGAACATTATACACTACCGAGAAGACATCACGTCAGCTTAAAGCACGCCACGCTATCAACGACAAGACGCTACAAGAGTTCTCATTGCCAACTAATCCACTTCAGATAAGTCAAACCATCACAAATTGACATCCTTTTAGTAATGCATGCTCTACATCAGCTGGGAAATGCGTTTGAAACCTACAGATAGGCTAATTTCATTAAATGCGAGCCCAGAAGTGACGCATCCGCCATCTATCGGAGCAACATAGAACTCCGTATTGTAAACAATTAAGCTTGCACCCTGCAATTTCTATTCGTCAGCGAGAAAAGGACACCACTTATCCTCGCTCAACGCCACCAGAAATATCTTTCATCTGAGTATTTTCCAGTACACGTGATTATAACCTGCATGAGATCTACTTTAATTACTTCAAGAAATAGCAATAATTGTACAGTACGTTACTGATATAACTAGTAGCGTGATCTATCTGCAATCATTGGAACTGCATGCACCTCTGCACAGCGCATGCGCACCTGTCAGTTACTTCCCGAACTATAAAATTGTCACGTTCAACTACCCCACTAGCGCATTATGTTAGCCAACCTTGGAGTCTTGACTAAACACGCACTCTGCCAAAGAAACTAATATCTACACTGAAAGACGTTCCTACACTCCAAGACGGGAGGCTACCTGACTGTCAGCTAATCCTAAGATTTATTGCCCCCTCATTATGGCAACCCAAGAGGACCTTGCAGCTCGATTACACGAATTGAAAAGAAGTCGAACAAGAGAGAGAAACAATGCGACACGGTTTCTAAACACTATTGAAAGTTTTACTGAAAACACAAGTATTGAAGACTACAAGTATTATGGAGACCGACTTCAGGAAACATTAAATAGACTAATCCAATTAGATGACTCAATTCACGATCTTCTTCCAGACACAGAATACAACACCGATATTCAAAGTTGCGAAGAATACATAGATAAAGCAAAACGTGGTTTACAGAAAGCCACACGAGGGGCAGAAATTAAACTTTCTTCTGCTACCTCAAACATGACCATAAACGAGAGTCCCATCACTCCCATTTCAACGTTCACCCATTCTGTTAAATTACCGCCAGTGAAACTGGAACCATTCTCTGGCAATATCGAAAGCTGGATGAGATTTTGGGAACAGTTTGAAGCATCCATTGATAAAGACAAGTCACTATCGACCATAAATAAACATGTCTTTTTACGCGGATTTCTCGAAGGTGAACCGAAACATCTGGTTGACGGAATTGCCGTGATTGCTTCTACCTACGAGGACACTAAGAAAATTTCAAAGGCCAAATACGGAGATCGGAATCGGATAATACAGGCGCATATCGATTATCTAGAAGATATCCGACCTATCAACACTGTTTGTCCGGAATCGCTAAACACGACATACATTGAATGCAACCGCCGTATCCAGGCATTACAGGCCCTAGGCGAAGATGTAAACGCATATGGGCGGGTACTTGCTCCCAAGATACTCCGAACCTTCCCTGACGATATCTGTAGACGCTGGATAATACACACCAAACGGAATAATATATCGGAAGGTGACATTCTGAAACTGATGGAATTTCTTGGTGAAGAAGTCGATGGAGCGCTAGTCGCCCAGAAGATCAGAGGTGACCCAGTGCTTTCAACCAGTCTCGTCCCCACGACAGCCGCATTTCAATTAAACGCTAAGTTTAAAAAACCATTGCTGCAAACAAAGAAGCAAACAGAACCATTATGTGCATTTTGCGACCAACGAGGCCACTGGGCGCAAGATTGTAGGAAGGTGAAAACTGTTCATGACCGAATTGAGAAGCTAAAGACGAATAATCGCTGTTTCCTCTGCCTGAATCGAGGGCATAATTCGAAGAATTGCAGTAGACGGGGGAGAGCATCTTGTTCAAAATGTAAGCAGTTCCATCACTACTCCATTTGCTCAAGCAATGATGTAACCTCCACTTCAGTCAACAAAATCCACTCTCAGACTCCTGACTATACTCACTTACAAACTGCGCGTATTCGAATTGTTGGACCAACTGGCTTAAGTAAAACGACTCGTTGCATCTTCGATGGAGGCAGCCAGTCTATATTCATAAGCAAGTCTCTTGTAGACATATTGAAGCTTCCTACTGTCACGGAACGAGACATATCAATAGCAGCGTTCGAATCTGACACAACTATCCCTCAAAAGCGTCGTCTGGTTAGTTTCCAGTTACATGGCACCCAGACAAACGCGTCAATAGGCATCACTGCACTCGAAAGTGCAAACACTTACTCAATGCACCCTACAGTGCCACAAGACGTCTCTTCCCTGAAGTCAGTACGCAAGTTAATACTAGCTGACCCTAAGGATGACTTACACGATCTCCCAATTGAACTTCTAGTTGGAGGAGATCACTACTGGAAGTTGATCAAAGACACACAACCTGTTCGCATATCTCCGTCTTTGGTACTCATTCCTTCACTTTTCGGATGGGTACTCAGTGGCAATAGATCCGGAGTCACCGTCAACCAGCTAACCGTTAACAAAATAACACTTCAGGATGACCCTTCACTTCTCGAGCACCAAGTCCGTAACTTCTGGAACCTTGAAGCAATTGGAATCAAGGAAGAAGAATCAAGATCCCACACGATGAGCTCCAAGGATCTCGATATCCTCAAAAACTTTCATGAATCTCACTGCATTCAAGATGGACGGAGAATTGTTTTTTTGCCAAAGAAAAACCAGGAATTTGCATCGGATAACAGCAGTAACGCTGAGAGACGATTCCAAGCCTTGACGAAGAAACTGCAACGAAATAGAGACTATAACGCCATGTACAACGAAAGAATGCTCGACTACATCATCCAAGGCCAAGTAGAGATCTTGAACCCAGACAACCGAGCAACTTCTGTGTACTATCTACCACATCATGCAGTCAAGAAGACGAAACAGAACGTAACTAAGTGGCGCGTTGTATTCGACGCTTCGTCTCATGAAAATGGATCTCTATCGCTGAATGACGTCCTAGAAATCGGACCTAATCTTTTCCCCGACGTAATGAGTATCCTGCTTCGGTTTAGATTGTACCAATATGCTATTCTTGGAGATATAAAGCAAGCCTTTCTGCAGCTCTCACTTGACTCCAGCGACAGGGATCTAACACGGTTCTTTTGGTTTCGAGTAATCAAGGACGAAAACGGCCAATACCACGTCACCGACGAAGTGGTCACCTACCGCTTCACCCGATTACCTTTCGGATTAACCAGTAGCCCTTTCCTCTTGTCAGCTACCCTGCGAGAATTGGCTACGAGGCACATTGATGACTACGCAGTTGCTGCTAGCCTCGTGGACCAGCACATGTACATGGACGATTTTGCAGCATCTACTAACGACGTTGAGGAACTCCAAACAATATACTCTCAGCTCACGGATTTGATGAGTATTATCA
This sequence comes from Meconema thalassinum, assembly GCA_946902985.2. Classification (NCBI taxonomy): domain Eukaryota; kingdom Metazoa; phylum Arthropoda; class Insecta; order Orthoptera; family Tettigoniidae; genus Meconema; species Meconema thalassinum. The sequence continues at coordinate 1,410,698,300 of OX336388.2, forward strand.
ACATGCCTATGTCGAAGTGGGCCACGAATTCAATCACACTGCAAAACGAGTGGCAAAATCAAAATCTACCCATTCAAGAGGTTACACAGATCTTGGGAATCAACTGGAACAAGGGCCATGACACACTGCATCTTTCAGCTATCGATGACTACAAGATGTCTCCAGATGACACTGCCACAAAACGCCACGTTCTTCAGATAACATCACGACTATACGATCCTCTCGGACTGTTCTCTCCGGTGACAATAATTGGAAAGATGTTGTTTCAAGAAACGTGGACCAGAGGTATATCATGGCACGAGACTTTACCTTCTGATATTGGGCACGAGTGGTTAGTTTGGTGTTCAAATCTTCAATACGTGTCGGACATTCACACCCCACGATGGATAGGTGCTCTCAACAAAGACTTGGACAACTATTCTCTACACGTATTCTGTGACGCTTCCGAACGGGCATATGGTGCTGCTGTATACCTTCGATCTCACGCTCACGATACCACTACCGTTCAGTTAGTATGTAGCAAAGCTAGACTGGCCCCTATAAAGAAGGTCACGCTACCACGTTTGGAATTACTCGCTGCACTCGTGGGCACAAGACTTCTTCGTTACTTCTGCCGTGCTACATCCTGTGACATCAGTAAAGCAATGCTGTGGACAGATTCAGCTATCACTCTAGGCTGGATACAAAACGACCCGAACCGCTGGAAAACTTTCATCTGCAATCGTGTTACAGAAATCACCGGCTGCACTTCACCATCACAATGGTTTCATTGTCCAGGAACGGATAACCCTGCAGATCTTTTATCACGAGGACTACAAGCACAAGATCTAAAATCAGCAGATATTTGGTGGCACGGGCCGGCCTGGTTGAGGGATCCTCCAAGAAGTTGGCCTCCCAAATACAGCACCGAACATCTAACACTTCCAGAGGCTAAGAAGAAACCCTGTCAGGCCCTTGTTGTTACCACACATGAAGCACTCTGTGACTTCGCAAGATTCAGCACCTACAACAAATTACTTCGGATTACAGCTTGGATCCTCCGGTTCATTAAGAACCTTCGGTCAGCGGATAAGCAAACTGGTGACTTGACAGTGTTGGAACTCGAAGCAAGTCGGCGATATTTGATAGCTTCTGTACAACGAGAGACCTTCGGAACAGAATACGAAGCTTTGTTGCACAACACGCCCATCCCCAAAACATCGAAGATCGCCTCTTTTCAACCGTTCCTGCATGACACATTGATCCGCCTTGGTGGCCGCCTCCACTTCACAACGATGTCGTATGACGAAAAACACCCAATAATTTTAGACGGCGGACATCCCTTCACTTGTCTTCTAATCCGTCATACCCATATCAGACTGCACCACTTGGGTTCACGGATTGTGCTCTCCGAGCTGCGAAGCCAATTTTGGATTCTACGAGCAAGGCAAAGCATTAGGAAGGTATTGAATTCGTGTCTGCCTTGTAAGTTATCACGAAACCCTCCTGGACAGGAGAACGAAGCTCCATTACCGACCGATCATGTACGATACTCCAGACCGTTCACTGTAACAGGACTCGATTTTGCGGGCCCACTATACGTCCGCCACGATAACACCGTTCGCAAAAGTTACATCCTTTTGCTTACATGTGCTACTACCAGAGCTGTCCACTTGGAGCTAGCGTCGGATATGACAGTAAATAGGTTTCTGATGGCCTTCCAAAGATTCGTCAGCCGCCGAGGCCTACCTCATACCATATATTCCGACAATGCCACCACTTTTCACGCAGCTCATAGAGAACTTAGAGAGCTTTCTGTGATCTTCCACGACCACGATGCATCGAGCTACCTTTCCACAAATGGCATCCGCTGGAAATTCATCGCACCACGGGCGGCTTGGTGGGGAGGATGGTGGGAACGAATGGTCGGCACTACGAAACGCTGCTTGCGCAAAGTTTTAGGCCGGCGGCAAGTGAATGAGGAAACCCTGTACACCATTCTCGTTAGCATTGAAGCCGCCATAAATTCCCGTCCCCTCCTTCAGGATGAAGGAACTACAGCCTTGACTCCAAGCCATTTCATCCATGGCGACAAGCTGACGACAATCCCTACAGGACCTGAGCCTGCTATTAAGAAGGACTTGAAAAGGGAATACAGGCTCCAGCAACAAGCGGCAGAAGATTTCCGGAAACGCTGGATGAAGGAATATCTTCTGGAACTACGCAACCATCACCACGTACGACAGACATGCGGCAAAACCCCGAACTTCCGGGTAGGTGACCTGGTCCTGCTGCAAGAAGACAACCGTCCTCGCCACGTATGGGGCAGAGGCGTAATCGAGGAACTACGACCTGGACGAGACGGAATACTCAGGACCGTCATCCTTCGCACGCCAGACAGGAACCGGATAATGCGTCCAATTCAGCTGGTCATACCTCTAGAGGTCGACCAGGGTGGGGAGGATGTGAAGGACTGACATATCTTTGTGTGTGTTGTACTTTGTGTATATAGTGTAATGTGTTCATATCTGTACATAAGTTCTTTGGAGTTAAATAAGATGGCGTTATGTTAGTAAGCTGTGTGTTTCCCTGTGCTCCTTTTCACTCATTCTCCACAACTACGGACCATGGGATATTTATTTCTGTCCACGAGAATCCAGACATTTCTTGAAGTTGAATAACATGATTTCAGAGGTATATCTTCTTGAAGATTTAAAATATCCTTTTTTATTTCTTCCAAATTACAATTTTCGAAGATCTCACACATCCTACCCCCAAGTGCAGTGATCTCCACTGAAGCGAATGCGTTATTGATGAACATTAGCATTGGTTCAAGAGCTGAAAACTGGCTAAACCTGTTACCAAATTCTATGGATAAGATTTCAAGATGCTGAGCAAAATATGGAAGATAGCATTCGCCGACATTTACGGTTTCCATAATTGATTTCAAAGTTGGAAAGTGACAAAAGGAATTTCTTTTAGTTTCCGCTGAAAAGCATTAACTGCACTTATCATGCATGAAATATTGCGATCTATTCCTTGCAATTGGCGGTTTAGCTCATTTAATTGGGAAGTGATATCTGCCATGAAACCTAAATCTAGTAGCCATGCTCTCTCATCAAGTTCTTGAGAATATTGCCCAGAAGATTTCATAAAATCTCTGATCTCATCCAGAAGACTGCAAAATCGTTCCACACTTTTCCCCCTACTAAGCCACCTAACGTTAGCGTGGAGAATTACGTCGCCATGCTCAGAATCTGATATAACTTTCATCGGTTTATCCGAATTAATTGGGGTTGCCGGAGCCAACCAGGCTCAGTTTTGGTATTGGCCGGAGATTTAAGGCTGGATGCCCTTCCTGAAGCCACGTGATTTTTCAGGTGAAAATTTCACCCCGTTGTCACCGGGATTCGAACTCCGACCGTCCAGGTGAAAGACAAGCAGCAAAGCCACTGCGCCTTCACGCTCCCCGCTCAGAATCTGATATAGGACTATTCAATAGATTTCTAAACAATCGATGACGTGTGGAGGATGATCTGACGTAATTTACTGCACGAGTTACAACTATCATGACATGGTCTAACGTCAAAACCTTTGTGCATAAAGCTTCCTGGTTGATAATGCAATGCTAACAACTAAGGAATCATCTTTAGCACAAAGAGCAAGAAACGCATTATTCCTACCAGTCATTGAAGACGCTCCATCTGTTGTTATAGCAATATGTTTAGAGAGTGAAATGTTCCTATCTTTCACAAATTTCTGGAATGCGTTAAATATGTCTTCTCCTCTAGTACATCCATGAAGTGGCAGAACAACAATCTCTTCCAAAAATCATGAAAGACCATTCTAATAAATACATCTCTCCTCTCCCTCTACAGTTCTTGCCCTCGACCCTTCCTTCCATAACTAAGCTTGCTATTCCTGGGTGTCTTAGTATGTGTCCTACCAACCTATCTCTTCTCTTCATTAGCAGTCGCCAGAAACATCTCTCCTCTCCCACTAGTCTTAATAGGCCTCCCTCTTCGTTTGTAACCGTATCTACCCATCTGATCTTCATCATTCTCCTGTAACACCACATTTCAAATGCTACAATTCTCCTCTTTTCTGCTGCACCAATAGTCCAAGTTTCACTTCCATAGAGTGCCACACTCCAGACAAAGGCCTTCAAAAAGGACTTCCTAATACCTTAATCTATATTCGATGTCAACAGATTCCTTTTCTGTAGAAATGCTTTCCTTCCCTGAGCTAACCTACTTTTTATATCCTCCTTGCTTCGTCCATCACTGGTTATTTTGCTTCGTAAGTAACAGAATTCTCCTACTTCCTTAAGTTTTTCACCTGCCAATTTGATGTCCATAGAGGTTTCTGGTTTATTTCGGCTGCATTCCAGTATTTGTATTTTACATTTATTAATTTTCATCATCAATCTTTCCTCAAGACGGAGTCCATAAAATTCAAAACTCATTCAAATCCTCAGGCGTGTCGGCCAAGATGACTATGTCATCGGCAAATCTCCGAGTTGAATACACACAAACCTGTGCAATATCAGAAATATCAGTGATTTCATCAAACTGAAGCGAAACATATTCACTCGACTACAGGTCCTGATATAATTGAGATTCAAAGATGTAAGATAACTCTTCAACCCATCTAGCAAGTTTGGTGAGATAAATGAAGTTCTCTTATGGAAGACATCAGTGAAGATTTATCTTTGTGACCATCGAACAGAGATTCCGCGGCACTGACCATTGCTTCTTTAACTACTTCCCCATCAATGAAAGTTTTCTTTCTTTTAGCTAAAACGTAACAGACTTTGTAAGAGGCAATTGTCATATTACTATTTTTTGCTGAACTGGCCTTGTAAACGCACTTTGCTGTAATTTTAATTTAGATTTTAAGTCTGTAATTTTGTGTTTTCGTAATTCGGAATTAACAGGAAATTCACTGTTCAAGTCCTTGTGATTTGTCGAAAAATATCGTTCTACATTACTTTTATTCGGAACAGACACACTACTATCACACAATAAACACACGGGTTTTCCACTAAATTCGACAAAACAATACTGATTCTCCCAATCACTGTTGAAACTCAAATAGATTCTTTGCCTTTTAGACATACTGTATCACAACACCAGAACCTTCACTCATGAGCTCTCAAGTTATACTGAATGTTTGGTTGGTGGGATCTCCTTACGTCGCTATCGGTACAAATAACAATCTTCAAAAGACCGAACTTACTTTTTGCGGCATAGCTTTCTTGGGATTTAAGTTACTTTGTCTCTAATTCCCAACCAGTTGAGACCTGACGAAAGCGCAAATTCCGGAGGAGGGTGTCTATTGTATGGCGGAAATGTTTATGACACAGCAGGGGCCCCAGTTCCGAGAAGGGATGTAAACACCTTTATGACAAGTACTGTAGGTACTCTTCTAAGAAGAGGAAACATGAAAATGTATTAACATGTATATATCGTATGGCTTTTAGTGCCGGGAGTGTCCGAGGACATGTTCGGCTCGCCTGAGTCTGTAGCTGATTCCAGCAGACATCCTTAGGAACGGGAAAAAGACTAGCGTAGATAAATATGCTTCATGGGTGTGACTGAGAAGATATCCCGAAGAAAATAGTTTTTACTTGAAATTTAAATTTATTTTAAAAACTCGTTGTAATAATAATGTCCTCATGAAGGGCGACAGGAAAATACACAGAAGGCGCCATGATACCCACGGGCGCCGCATTGGACAGCGCTGTTCTACAGGAATAGGGGTTGAATCTCAACTTTTAAGAAAAGAAGACTCTTTCGTTAGTCACGGAATAACATGGTTTTGATTGATTGGTTGATTGATTTTAGGAACATTCATTGCATTATTTGTTTCTTATTCCTTTTATTCTTCCTTTAGTTTTACAGTATTTTATAATTTGCAATGAACCAATCCATTCAGTTTAATGCACTCCATCCACAATACCTGCTGCGGTATCGGGGTGCACATTGAGGCTTTGATTCCAAAGGTCCTATGTTGGTTTCCCAGCTCTACCATGAATTTAATTCTTGTCTGACGGTTGGAACAGTATACACTCATCCTCTTGAGGCAGAACTGAAGAAAGGTGAGATCGATTTCCATCTCAGGTAACCTAGAAAAGGTTTTCCGTGGGTTTCCCACTTCTACTCCAGGAAAATGCAGATATGGTTTCTAACGTAAGGTCACATCGTGGTACAGTGGCTAGCATTATTGGCTCTCACCTCTGAGATTCCAGGTTCGATCCACGGCTCTGCCAAGAATTCGAAAGTATTGGTACGGTCTGGTACGTGCTCTGCCAGCCTTGTGATGCGAAATGGGAACATGCCGGTTTCTATGGCAGGAGGAGGAGTGGAAAAAAACTGACCACCCTACCACACGCAAACTCCGGCTCGGGACGCCTGGTTAGTGATCACTTGAGGAAGCTAATGGCCCTAATTCAGGTTGCCTAAGTCCCTGGAGGGAATATGGCATTCTAGCTTGACGTAACGCCACGTCCGCCTCCTTCTCAAGCCTAGTCTCAATTACAACTACTCAAATCACTACAGGCACAACAATGACACAGATCATCAGACAAAATCATCTATACAAACCCAAGTACACGATATCCAAGGCCTTCAAATGAATACGAAAATAACAACGGGGCAGAATGACCAAGATGTCGTAAGTCCCTAAATGAATTAACAACAGATTCATTTATGGGATTTGGACATCTCAGTGTATAGAGTTTGATTTAGTCAGTGATATTGTGATCGTAGTAGCAGAGTAATGTAATGATTTTATCATCATGATCATCATCCATTTTCCGCTCCAGCAAGCCGGGTAAGGGTATAATTGAGCCTATTCCAGTTTGTTCGGTCCTCCCACACACTGCTTAATTTGATATGAGGGAGTATTCTGTACAGCCTTCTTTTTACCAGAAGCGTAATTATTTAGTTTAGAATTCTCTTTTGGAAACTTCCATAGAAGTGGATAACTCGATAAAAATATATCTGTAAATGAATACATTGCTATTGTAACTAATACTTTTCCACTGTGCCGGGAGCGCTCGAATTTTATCCAATACTTATCTTTCTGCTATTGTACTATTTTCTCTGCGTTTGTGTGTTTTTTGCATAGCTAAATAATACCGAAATCGCCCATAAATGTTTCTGGACTACTTTGTATTTTTATCGCAAATTAATGCAAGCCAATTTATTCCCCTTTGTATGGTATTCCCATTTAAAGGTAAATGATAACAAGTCTGTACTTAAGAAATGAAGAAAGTTTGGCCGATTGCTCGCACGGAGAAGTAAACATTCACCTGACTGCAAACGAAAATGTGTTTGTACAGTTGGCATGGAAGAAGAGAGCGACAGACTTTTCCACTTCTTAGGATTTGTCCGTCTTCATATTCGGATCCAATTCCCCGCTCGTTGCTTCTCGATTTATATGCAAATTAACGTAAGCCTGCACGTTCTAGGTGCGCGCATCAAACGCACTGCTACTCACAGCAAACAAGGTGAGAGGCGCAGATACATAGTATTCATCAGATCACCACGGTCATGGACAATTCAAATAAGAACAATATTAATAATAACTCCGTAAGGGGCACACATCCTCGTAGTTCTGCCCCTTAAACCAACAATAACTAACTAATAACTCGGTACTACCAGTATGTTCCAGTGGATGTAACTGAAAATGATCATTTCAGACTGTGCTCACCGAAAGGACAGTGATATAGTGCTCTTCAACTGAAGATTGAAGTAAGTCACGCTGATTGACGTTGCCATTCCAAATACGCACAACCTGCAGGCTAAACCTGCTGAAAAATGTTGAAATTTTTGTAGCTGGTGGAGCCTATCAGGAGTCAATGACAGGTCAAGAGAGTTCGAATTGAACCAAATGTCATTTCATATTCTTGAGTACTGGTTTGGTTCCCAAAACATTTTCTTCGAGGGCTAATAGAGCTTGTACTAAACACTATACAATCATGTATAAATTAATTAAGAAGGCAATGAATGATATAGGCTATAACTGGATAGTTAGTTATTGTTGTTTTAAGGGGCGGAACTACGAGGTCATCTGCCCCTCTTAACACAGATTAAAGAATACAAATTTGGAATTGATTTTAAAATTTTGAGGTGGACACCTAATCGTCCGAAAGTTAATTGGCAGTGATTTATTTTAAGGTGATGATTATGCTTAGATTGAATGTAATCTGCATAATTGCTTCATCTTTTACCAGACATTGATCTGAGAATAACATTAATATTAATAGTAATATCAATAATTAAGGCACTATACAACGGATATTCTTCCGGAAGCAACTTACGCAGCCGAAACAATGGCGATCGACGGTCATTCCAAAATTAAGTATATAGAAAAACAGGAAATAAAAATTCTCAGAAAGATTTACGGGGCAGTTAATAATAACGGTATTTGTATGAAGAGACCTCAAAATGAACTCTACCAAAAGATCCACACGAGAACGGACGTAGTCAGAAAACGCCGAGCACAGTTTTATACACACATTTACAGGATGGAAAACTTCAGAACGGCGAAGAAAATGCTCAACGTTATAACACAGAGTAAGTGTGGCTTCGAGTGGCTGACAGAGGTTCAGAGGGACCTACAACAGGTCAACATACAATATCTCGAGGACCGCACTGAGTGAATGTTAAGTTTGAGGATAGACCATCACGACAGCCTGGAAGAAAATGGACAGCTGAGTGGAAGAAGGAGCATTCTGAGAGGATGAAGAGATTTTGGGAAGAGAAGCGGGAAAACGCCAGAAGATGAAATCATGTATTCAAGTTCCATCGCTCTCCTAAAGGGGAACAATCGATTAAATAAATAAATAAATAAATAAATAAAAATAACAATAATAATAATTGACACTTCATGGGGACAGACGGTCGAGTTGCCTACAATAATACGGACAACTGTCTTATCCTGGTGAATTATTTCGAATTACTTATCAATTGCGAAGCTCCAGAATCCACCTTCACGTTCGACAACAACAGTTCCATCCATCCTGATTCAGTACCTCCCGCAAGAGAAGAAGTTAGCCATATCATACATTCGTTAAAGAAAAACAAGGCACCAGGGAAAGACTCAATAATTGCCGAAATGTGGAAAAATGCAAGAAACAAGGCAGTCGATAAGCTCTCGGAGATATTTCGCAACATTAGGGAAACTGGGGAACTTCCATGTGGCTGGTCCACTGCACTGATCCACCCTCTTCATAAAAAAGGTGACAGAATGGACGTAAACAATTATCGTGGCATCTCCCTTCTCTTAATAACCTACAAGATCCTTTCGAAGGCACTTCAAACTAGAGCAGAGGAACAATTGGACCCACGGCTGGGTGAATACCAAGGAGGTTTCAGGAAAGGCCGTTTATTTTCGGAACAAATCATGAATCTTAGAATTGTACTTTCCTACCTCAAGCATAGAAATAAGAAATTTGCAGTCACCTTCGTAGATTTCAGAAAGGCTTACGGCTCGATTGACAGACCCACTCTTCTCGATATCCTGAAAGAATTCTGCCTATATAATAAAACAAGAGCAATTATCCAACAGACTCTTACCAACACCACCTCCAAAGTGAAATTTATGGGAGAGATTTCGAAATTCTTTGAAATTAGGACGGGAGTCAAGTAAGGAGATGGAATCTCTCCTTTACTTTTCAACTGCGTACTCGAGAAGGTCATCCGTGAGTGGCGGAAAGGAATGGGTAATAAATGAGTTGAGAATGGAGTTGGACTTGGGTATAGAAGTATGTATCTGACGATTGATTGTCTGGCCTTTGCAGATGACCTTGAAATTTTTTCTGACTCGCTAGAATCAGCCATAGAACAAATCAGTGAACTGAAGGCACAAATAGCAAATGTGGGACTCCAGATATCCTCCGAGAAAACAGAATTTATAACAAACATTAAGTCAACACCCAACGTGCTAGAGGTAGGAGAAGGGAAAATCAAATGAACAGGGAAATTTAAATATCTTGGAGAGTGGAAGGATCCCAACACCTCGGAGAAAGAAGCCTTTACATCACGGATTAGAAAAATGGAAACGGCATATCAACTAACTAAAAATGTCTACAAGAAGAAATCAATATCCATTAACGCCAAGATACGACATTACTGCATAGTAATACGACTAAGGCTTTATATGGTGCGAAATGCCTTGCTATGAGTAGAGAGGGTATGGTCGAGAATCTAGAAATAAGAGAAAGGCAGATCTTGAGGAAAATCCTATGTCCAATCAAAGAAAATGGTGAGTTCAGAAGACGACACAATCATGAACTCTACTCTCATGTAGAAAAGATCACTGACACCATTCGCAAGAGAAGGTTAGTTTGCTATGACCACATTGCTCGTATGAGTTCTACAAGGTTGAGCAATAGGATCTTCCGTTTTCTTCTTAACAAAAAACAAAAAACAAAACAAAAATAAGAGTTTAGTGCTTTTCAGTCGGTCAACACGAATGTACCAAAAAGAGATGGGTTATGCCCTAATCCTGAAATAAATTACATGAGATTAATAAAACACTAGGATGACCAGTTTCGATCGTCAAGCGATCATCATCAGATCCATTACACTTAGGCTATAAAATCTATGTTTGAAATACAGGTGAAAATATTTACAATATGTACAATTATTTAGTTGCAGTATTGGTACTGCAACTGTCAGTGTATGCTAAATGCAGTATATATGTTAGGTGAAATGCTAAATGGTGTTAGCTATCCGGAGTTTGTACTTTAGAGAGATTATATGGTTGTAAACTATGGTTAAACTATAAAATTTTAGGCTAACTACTTATCTGATTGTCTTCCGTACTACAGCTACTCGCAGTTTTCGTGCTCACAGGAACTCACTGTACGGTCGACGTCGACCATATAATCTCTCTAAAGTACAAACTCCGGATAGCTAACACCATTTAGCATTTCACCTAACATATATACTGCATTTAGCATACACTGACAGTTGCAGTACCAATACTGCAACTAAATAATTGTACATATTGTAAATATTTTCACCTGTATTTCAAACATAGATTTTATAGCCTAAGTGTAATGGATCTGATAATGATCGCTTGACGATCGAAACTGGTCATCCTAGTGTTTTATTAATCTCATGTAATTTATTTCAGGATTAGGGCATAACCCATCTCTTTTGGGTACATTCGTGTTGACCGACTGAAAAGCACTAAACTCTTGTTTATTAAGGCAACACTGAAAATATGGCTTCCAACACCACAAAACAAAAATAAAAAAAATAAAAAAACGGCGTGGTTCACCGAGGTAGAAAAAGACCTGCGTGAAGTGGGAATAACCCAGGAGGATATCCAGAAACGTGTTCCAATAAAGTCGAAACTCCAAGAACATCATGGATTCCAAGAAAAGCCAAAACTAAAAACTGGCAAGACATGGACTGAAGCGAGAAAGGAACAGCATAGGAAACGAATGTGGGAATACTGGGCGAACGTTAAGGCCCAGGCGCAAGAAAAAGGAAATGGGCAGTTGAAATAGCGTGGTCCGTAGATGGCCGAAACAACAGCAAGAAGAAGAAGATAATAATAATAATTGGCCACTGGCGTAGGGTTAACACTCTTAGACCTGTCGTGATGAGTATGTAATGAATGATAAAAGCACCACAAACGCCACTCAACGACTCAGCCAAGAATCGAATCTGGGGCGTTTGAACCAAAGGCTATTTTCTTATCCACTTGGCTGCGAAAAGGGCAAATCCAACAAATTACTATGTAAAGATAGCCTATTTAAGGTAATATACATTTTCATCCTTTTTTCGGGGGGCCGATGACCACGCTGTTCCTCTCCTTAAAACTATAATAACTTACCTCTTTTTCAGTGGATTTACCTAATCTTATTTTTACTTCTCCCTCACCCTTCCCCTCCCCAAGGGCTCACAACATGAGAGCGGGCTCGCGAATTTCCAAGAAAGAAATTGCTGAAATTTATTGTCGATAAAACCTGGATAATACGAACCAGTACTAGGCTATGAGCCTAAAATTATGTTACGTGAATTTCTTATCCTTTAGATGGCGCAAGTGTTGAACACAACACTCATCACATTCTCAGTGTTCTTCGCTGGATTAGTGCTAGATTGTGTACTTTATATTCCCAAGATTGTAGGCACGCTTCTCGCCGAGGAGGGCGGTTTTCGAAGGCCAAGAAGAATGTTTTGTTATTGCTAATTAATTTTAAGATCTTGGAAAATCTGAGTCATCAACTGTGTGTGCGTGGTCGAGTGTTCAATTTGCCTAATATAATCTATGTTCTTCTGATAGTTAGTTATTGTTGTTTTAAGGGGCGGAACTACGAGGTCATCTGCCCCCATTAACACAGATTAAAGAATACAAATTTGGAATTGAATTTAGAATTTTGTGGTGGCCACCTAAATTTGAAAAGACCAAAAATTAATAAAACTAAAAATTATATATATATATATATATATAATGTCTATCCCTTATTATTCCCGTTTTTCCAACGGGGTCGGCGGGGATGAGATGCGATGGAAGTCTTTGTGGCGATGATTTTTACGGCCGGATGCCCTTCCTGACGCCAACCTCATGAGAGGAGTTAATGAGACATGAAATGAATGATGGTGAATGAAACTGGGCAAGGATGTGGAAGGAAGCGGCCATGGCCTGTCAGGAGGTACCGTCCCAGCATTTGCCTGGTGTTGAAAATGGGAAACCACGGAAAACCATTTCAAGGACGGCCAACGGTGGAGCTCGAACCCACGCGTCTACCGAGTCAGCAGAGAGCATGGCCCCATGACCTAATGCTGAGCTTTAGCCAGCGTAGCCACTACTGTCGGTAAAACTAAAAATTAAATAAAAATAATAATTATAAAAATAAACAAAAATAACGGAGAAACAAAAAAATTTCATTGAAAAACGAACAAGTCGTTGAGTCAACGTACACTGTAAAATTTAGATTGCTGGCCCTAACCCACTCTCACTTATAAAGCGGATAACGCGTCATCGGCTAATATAAGTTTGAGTGTCATCTGCAAACCAAGGTTTCTTCGTAAGTCAGCAAGATCCACACACTCGGTTAAAATGTGAGCCAGGGTGAAAACGGCTTCACTGGTACAAAGTGGGGGGTCTTCCCTTCTCATTAGGTAAGAGTGGGTGGATCTTGTATGACCTATCCTTAGCCTACACAAAATGACAGACTCTCTCCGTGACCACACGCGAGTAGTTTCCTTGATCGCTCTCAGTTTACTGGGCAGTGGGCAGTATCGTGTGTAAGAACAACTATTACTCTCCCGAGGACTTGAAATAAGGTACTATCAGGACATTTACCTGAAGAGAGTGTGGAAACAACCAGGGGAAAACACTCAGGATAGCCGTTGTCCGCCGGGATTCGGACATATTTTAGCTCCCAATCGGGGTCGTGGTGAACGTTAAGAGTTATGTCTCCTTGATTACTAATTTCGTTGTAATTCTGCTCTCGCATTCAGAGGATATGATTCTAACTTTGGAAAAGTACGTCCATCTTGAATGTATCGAATTATTGATCTTGTGCCTCCCACAGAGAAAGCCTCTTATGTGAGACTCCATACGTGTATACTTTTCATCATTGTAACTGTAACAAATAGTGAATTATCGATACTAATGTCTTATATATGCAAGATGGCGGCTGCGTGCTATATGCTGTGAATCCTGAGTATTGTTTCTGAAATTTTAACAGTACGTTCGGCCACCATCGCATATATAATTATGATGAGGCTGTCCTTATGCTTTGGGCATATAAAGCCCATAAACAGTTCTCCTTTAATATTCATTTTAGGTGCGGTACTGTAAAATATAAAGGGTTATTTACCTTTTTATTCCTTGACTTCAAGATGGCCACTGAGCACAATATTCTGTTATTGTTTTTTAAGGGGTGGAACAGTGAGTTGATCTGCCCCTGCGCAATATTCAATGTGATATTTTTATGAATAAGCTAATGCTAGGAGGTCTTTTATCAAATTTCGTGTTAGTAGTGCTATCAAATCGGATGATAAGTTAATGATATTCAAGTTCAGCCACCATCGTGAATGTATGGAGTCGTTGTTCTTTTGACTTGGTGACAAGTAGCCACTTATAATTGTAATACATTTGTTATTAACGCTATTGAGGCATCTTATATAATACTCTTTTTCTATCCTGTTTCGTCCTACAATAATTATACTTGAGTTATTGTGTACATTTTAAGAGTACGCCTAGATGCCATGTTATTTTGCTCTGGACATATCAAGCGACGTATAAGGTACTGCCTTAATACTCGCTATTATAGTGCATAGATGAAAAATTATTCGTTTATTTTGGCCGCTTTGCGCTATAATCAGTGTGAAAATCCTTTACCAACGCTAGGGAGAACCCTTATATGATACTCATCTGTTGCCCAAATTCGTTGTACGCAGTTCTGAGTTGTTAACGTTAATGCATTAATACCTGGCACAGCCACCATCTTGTATGTAAGGAGTCTCTGTTGTTTTGCCCTTGCAAGGCCACTTATAAGGTCATACGTTGACACTAATTTTCATTACTGGAGCTCCAAAGTGTTGAAAGTTATTTATTTTTACATTTGCTAGTTTAAAGATGGTGGATGCACGTAATATTCACTCTCATATAGTCATCACGTTGGTGACAGAGGGTATTTATTTGGGACTATCTTAAAGCCATAGGAACATTTGTTATGGATTATAATGTTTGAATGTATCGCATGGCCGCCATCCTGTAATTATTCGGCTGATGACCTTGAGTTTGGGCACTAGACTCTTCTCACAAAAAGGTCTCTTTTTCAAAATTTGGTCGAGATCTGATATAGTTTAGTCATAATTCGACCTAAGCATTGACAACATCGAAGGCCGCCATTTGATTTGGTTAAGATGGCGGTGGTATAAAACATGACACTAAGGTGCCCATTACTGTACCAAATTTGATTAATTTTGGTTTCGTTGTTTGGGAATTGGTATGAGGGGACAGACATACACAAACATACATACACACACAGATACACGGACAATTGGCCCGTTTACCCCTCATACAGTAAGTCTACTTTCAATTTTTACAGAATTCGAAAGTAAACTAATGCAGTCAAATTCAACCGCGTGCGGAAGAACAACGAATATAAGAAGAAAAGAGCACTGGGAAAGATTGTAGTGTCCGTGATTAGGATAAGACAAGCCTTCTTCGTATTTAGTTTTAGAAAATCCACAACTTATCTATTGGTTTACTGTTAAATACTTCTTCATTGACTATTTTATGTAAATAAATATTTAACTGAAATGTCAAATTGCTCCTTGTTATTTTTTGATCCTGTATTATCCCACACGGTGGTGAATTCCACGCAAATGTAAAGGTTTGTTCAAGATCTTTTTTAGTTAGTACTTGTAGCATTTTGACGTATTAAAAATAGATGATGTTCACAAAGCCGAATAAGAGTGTAACAATTTTTTCAAGGCCTAACTTACATTTATTATATTAAAAATTAAATAAGTAGTTTATGTGCGCAAAATTCCCTCACATTAGCCTACAGCGACCAAAATGACACAGGTTATCAGGCATTCAAGTACACACGAAGCTACATGATCACGTTGTTACCAGCCCCTAAATTAATAAAAATAAGAGAAACAAAAAACCATGATCTGCATCGTCAAATAACTGATTCCATAGATTATATTATTATTATTATTATTATTATTATTATTATTATTAGGATTTTCGCAACAGATGACATAAGGTGAGTTCCTTATCAGAATAAGGTATGTTAAGAGTGAACTCTTTCTTGGAGGGTATAGTTTAGAAATGTACAACATATTTACGACTAGAGGGGCGTTAGAGTATTGGCAGCGCGAGTTGTGCTAAACAATCTGTGTGCTTTGTTACTTCATTGAATTGCATGTTGACTGTGGTCTTTATTACGCACTAATGGTACGCTATTCAAATGTCCCTGTCAGCTGCTTTTAATTCTATTAACGATTGGCAAATATGGCCTTCAATTTTTCTAATCTCATGCTTGTATTTTGTTTCAAAATTATGGAGCCTCATTACGCGTAAATAGGGAAATAAAAGTGGTACTTTTTATGTTCTCAAATTCAATCGAATCCCATTTGTCATCTATCAAATTTCAGTAATATCATGTTTCTGATGTTGTCTGCTAAAATTTCATATCGAGTACGAATACAAATGTACGCACAAAATCTCAACACAGTCAACCTACACATTCCCATCCGGAAGCAACTCGGGATAATCGCTGTATAAACACGTAGTTTCAACAACGGTACATTATATTTTTAAGATTCTAAAAGTTTGTTCAATTTATTTTAAGAAAAATACTATTTCATAACAAAAAGGTAATAAGAATATTAATATTAATAATAATAAACAATAATAATAATAATAATAATGATAATGAAAATCACAAAAATACGCAAAGTCTGTAGAAACACAATCTTTTGGAGAAACAAAACAGTAAAACTGTTAGGAAACGGTCAGAGGAGCGCAAAAAAGAAAACGAAACAGCTATTCATAAAGAAATCTTGCAAGAAACGGAAGGCGAGTCTTCAAACCATCAAGCCAACCAACAAGGTCCAACACAATCCTCGGTCAATGATCGAACGTTCCTTTCTACTTATAGTTTAAAGGTTTAAATGATGTATTGCGTTGTAAGGGATTTATTCGCTAATACTATTAATGTTAAACTACAAAAAGGTCTTACCAAAAACGTAATATATATTAACAAGCCACCCCGTTGTTGTGCCACCTCTCGTTGATGTGCCACCCCCCGTTGATGTGCCACCCTGCTGTTCGTGTTAAGTAAAATGATGTGTTCGTGTTAACCGGCTTGATCGTGTTAACAAAGGATACGCAAACCCTTTCTGTTTACCTTGTGGGCCAAATCGATGACACTTTCATCACACACAAGTTGCTCCGGACAATTGAATCTCAAACTCCATACCACTCATTTTGTTTATTCCATGAATCAAAATGTTTAATTCTACCGCTAGTACCCCTCTCGAGCCTCTATGTTTATTCCATGTACAGGGATCTACATTTTAAATCTCGCACTAGTAGCTACCATTGAGTCTCCATGACAACCTGTTTTGTTTATTACAATGACCAAACTTTTAATTCGTGCTAGTATCCCCCATCCCTTCTATTGTCTGTCCAGGGTTAAGACTGGACTACAGCTTTTATGTTAACTTACAAGTGTTGCCATGCGTAACAGCGCAGCACCCAACACTTCTAGGAAATACAACAATGAAAACAGCAATAATGAAAAACTTGCCAGCTACAACACAGCGTACATCGTCACCTTGCATAGAAAACGGAAACGGAACATCAGACGTGTTCATAAATACCACGTACCTCAATGTAATATTGCTTTATTTCGCAATATTCTCACTACTCTCAAAATTCTCAAAACATTGTTTGAAATATCTCGAAACGATCTGCAGCCGTGCGCTGGGTACAACAGTGTACGGGCTGTTCCATCCAGCTCGCGGACATTACTGTAATGAATAACAAAATCACGTTATATATTGAGAATATATTAATTACGTGTCCCAAAATGAGCGTCTAACATTGTGAACTATCCACTCATGACCAGAACATAATTATATAAGATACGAGTTTTTAAAGACTTTAAGTTATCAATTCTGGGGGAGGCCACTAAAAGTAAAAGCCTAAAGAGGCCGTAGTCCATCGGGACGGATGATAACCACCAAATAGCTTCCATGACAACCCATTTTCTTCATTCCACAGACCAACATTTCATATCGTGCCAAAACTCAAATCTATGGGATTTATCGCACTCATAAGTTGGCCAGCCTGATTACCTTATGGCACCAACATTCCAATCTGGGGAATTTAGAGGAAATTCACTCTCACAGATTGGCAGTAATGGAAATGCTACCGCTTGGTTACCATGGCAACCAATTTTGTTTAAACCTTGGGTTGGCAGCCACCCGACCAATACAAAAGTTCCGTATTTTCTTGTCTATTAGTCCCGTGTCATCTTATCTAACCCAATACAGCAGGGCCATCCAGTCATTGAGCTCGGAGAGCACGGCTGCGCTCGTGGAGCACTGGGCAGTCAGACTAGCGCTCCTTCCCCTACCACCACTACACTGTGGCAGCGAGCAGACCTGAGACAGACGGACGATGTTCGGACCGCAATGACTAGATACGTACAGTACGTACAGTAGTGCGGCCGATGGATTTTGTGGAATTGTTGACATCATATTGATAGGGCTGTTTTGCCATAACAAATATACCGCATATAAGAATCGAATGGTACTCCGATGTATGGAATGTGCAGGAAACGAACGCAAGTGTTAACTAAGAATATTGTGATTTATTCCAAACTGAAATGTGAACATATTAAGAGAGGAAAATTCCACAACATTTTACCAATATGAACAGATAATACAGACTTTGAGAGACTTTTGCTCCGTCGGTTTTACGAGCTTTTAGTTTTGGAGGAAACAATATTCTCCAATTTGAGTACAATATTTCTGAACACAGCTAATCGTAAACAATTGCGCTTGTTTCTATCGCTCATAGTTGCACGATGTTTACTTTTGGTAAGCTTAAGAACCGAAAAGAAACGCTCACAAATGTACGTTGAGCCGAATATTGACAGAGCTTTACATGCATGTTCATACAAAAGGGGGTTTTCTTCTTGCGGAATGCAGCTGTAAAATTCTTCTTAAGTTCGTGACTTTAGAGAACGGTCTTAAAAACGAACATTGCACTGCAGTTCAATCAGCTGTAATTGAAATAGCTGTGGAACACTGTCTGCCCTAAAAGAAAATGCCCAAAGAAATACATCTAACACCGCTTGGAGTTCTGATAATAACTCTGAAAATCGCTTGTCAAACCCTTCTTGTAATTGGCGAATTACCTGCAAGTACTCTTCAAAGTCGACACCTTCTTTCACCGTTACACGCGATGAAAAATGTCCTGTGTTCCTTTCACGCAACTGGGTTTCCCTCAAAATCAATTTTCTTGTGAACGCTTGAATTTTTTCCACCAAAACACAGCTATTGTGCTCTTCGACCTAAAGCGGAGTTTTCAAAAATTTCAGAAGGACAGTAATATCACTGGAAGATGTCAAAGTCCGCCACCCACTTAAGATCACGCAAAATAACTTCGGGCCACCCTTTCATGTCACAGAAGTTATCTATTGCGTTCCGCAAACAAAACACACGATACAGCACTTTCGCCTTGCTCAGCCATCTTACTTCTGCATGGTACGGGATATCCGGATACTCTGCTTCGATATCATCCAAGAACTCTTTTAATTGAAGGTACATGAGTCAATGGGAGCGAAGATAATTTATCATTTGCACAATTTTTCCCATTACGTCTTTAATCTTGGAGATTTTTGCACAGACTGCCTCCAGGTGTATGAAACAAGAGATCGGCGTCATTAGGGTACTACCGCTCTCAGCCATTTTTAACTTTACATAGCTGAGGAACTCCGTGCGTAGACTCCGTAAATAAGGAGCTTCATCCGTCGTTACACTCGTCAACCTCTCCCATTTTAATCCCATTGACTCAAAAACACCCTCAACAGCTAGGAAAATATCGAAACCGGTAGTGGTGTAAGTAAAAATGTAGACTTTCACGACCGGCGTTGAAATAGGAATCTCTGTTTCGCGGGCTTATAGGTCGTGTTCCAAGGACATTTTGTCGTCCTGACGTTTCGCTGAATACTGCGTTCAGCATGTTCACAGGTTACATAAAGCGAGGTAAAACAAGTAAACAGAAGATATATAAATAGTAAACAACCCACACATAGAGGCTACCATAGCAACGGCGTACCATATAAAAGTAATGCATCAAGGACAGGGCTGCTCGTCTGTTGCATCTTCTCGTCTACGACGGTCAATAAGAGCAGGCTTGAGGGGATTAAGGACTGGAAGCCAAGCTCTGTTCACACGTTCTGCTTCCTCCTTAAGATTGAAGCTGTTAGTATGCTTCAGGATTTCAATGGCCTCCCTTTGTAGCCTGGCATGATAAGACACCGTGGTGGACAGAACTTCGGTGTCTCCATATCTTATAACGTGATCTGCAAGTAGCGAGTGTGCTGCTACAGTGGATTTATCTGTTTGTCCCAGCCGGCTGTGTCGTTCGTGCTCCTTGAGGCGTGTGGCAATACTTCTTTTTGTTGTTCCAATATATACTTGGCCACAATCACACGGGATTTTATAAACCCCTGCCGCGGTATGAGGATGTCGCTTATCTTTAGCGGACCTAAACATGTCCTTAATTTTTCGTGTAGGCCTGTATATGGTCTTTATATCATGGGACTCGAGTAGCCTCCCTATTCTGTTCGTGACCTTTTTTATATATGGAAGAAAAGCTCTAGCCAGGGGCTGCTTGTCTCCAATTACCCTTGTAGTTCGACGTCTCGGATGGAGTGCTCGCTGGATATCTTTCTGGCTGTACCCATTCGCGCGTAAGGCCTCGTTGAGGTGTTCAATTTCTTGTTTTAGGCACTGCTTTTCACAAATTCTTTTAGTGCGGTCAGCCAGTGTTTTTATAACTCCGTATTTCTGTCGTGGGTGGTGGTTGGACGTCTTATGTAGATATCGGTCAGTATGGGTCGGCTTACGGTAAACTGTATGTCCCAAAGTTAGATCAGCGGTCTTCGTTACCATAACGTCGAGAAACGCGATTTTCAGTTCATTTTCTAACTCCATGGTAAACTGAATGTTCGAGTTCTGGCTGTTAAGATGTTGTAAAAACAGATTTAATTGATCTTTACCATGGCCCCATATTACAAAGGTATCGTCCACGTATCGTAGCCACACTTTAGGTTTCAAAGGTGCGGTCTCTAGTGCTATTTGTTCAAATTGTTCCATGAAGAAATTAGCGATCACCGGACTAAGGGGACTGCCCATGGTGACCCCATCAATTTGTTCATAGAAATCACCATTCCACAGGAAATAGCTAGCGGTGAGGCAGTGGCGGAATAAGACGGTGATATCATCAGGAAAAATCCGTGCGATGTACTCCAGGGCTACCTTTATAGGTACTTTCGTGAAAAGAGAGACCACGTCAAAACTTACTAGTACGTCACCAGCTTCTAGTTGAATAGTTTTCAATTTTTCAATGGAATGGCCGGAATCTTTGACGAACGACTGTGTACCGCCGATATGTGGTTGAAGTAACGTAGCTAAATGATTGGCAATGCTTTAAGTTGGTGATCCAATAGCACTCACGATAGGACGAAGAGGAACATTATCTTTGTGTATTTTAGGTAAACCATAAAGTCTTGGTGGTAAAGCTTCACTTCTGGTGGTTCCCTTCTTTACGTATTCAGGTAGCGAAGATACCTTGATCAGGCCGTTTGTTTCACGAAGAATCCGGTTGGTAGGATCTCTCAGTAGTTTGCGGTAGGTTGTTGTTTGAGTCTTCAGTCTTTTGACTGGTTTGATGCAGCTCTCCATGCCTCCATGTCCTGAGCTAATCGTTTCATCTCTACATAGCTACAACACCCTACATCCGAGGCAATCTGTTTAACATATTCTAACCTTGGTCTACCCCTACAGTTCTTGTCCTCGACCCTTCCTTCCATAAATAAGCTTGCTATTCCTGGGTGTCTTAGTATGTGTCCTACCAACCTATCTCTTCTCTTCATTAGCAGTCGCCAGAAACATCTCTCCTCTCCCATTCGTCTTAATACCTCTTTGTTTGTAACCCTATCTACCCATCTGATCTTCATCATTCTCCTGTAACACCACATTTCAAATGCTTCAATTCTCCTCTTTTCTGCTGCACCAATAGTCCAAGTTTCACTTCCATAGAGCGCCACGCTCCAGACAAAGGCTTTCAAAAATGACTTCATAATTCCTAAATCTATATTCGATGTCAGCAGATTCCTTTTTTGTAGAAATGCTTTCCTTGCCTGAGCCAACCTACTTTTTATATCCTCTTTGCGGTAGGTACCCGGGTCTAAAAGTTCCAAAACCTTGGCAGTGTAGTCGTCCATGTCCAAGATAACCGTTGCGTTCCCTTTGTCTGCAGAAAGAATGATTATGCTCTCGTCCATGTTGAGAGTCTTTATAGCCTTTCTCTCCTGAGGTGTGAGGTTACTCTGCGGTGCCGGTGCCTTCTTGATTATACGTGAGGCTTCATGACGGATTTCATCCGCTTGTTCGGATGGTAGCTCAAGGATTGCCGCTTCAATATTGGCGACAATGACTTCCACGGGAATCGAAGGAGGGGTCACTGCGTAATTTCCTCCTTTCGCTAGTATAGAGATTTCCCACTCTGACAGGTGGCGATTGGTCAGGTTAACAATTGTCCGTGAGATGTCCAGCGTAGGCGCAGGTACCGACGCGGGTTGGTCTCTCTGTAACCGCTGAAACTTTTTCTTCTGCCGGATGCTAGACTGTTCAAATGTTGAACGCATAGAGTAGAAGGTGATACGATCTACATTTTCCCAGTCCTGATATGAGAGTGTGCTGCTGATGCGGTAGTGCAGCTGTAAGAGTGCCTGATCTGTAGTAGCGAGCCCCTTACGTGCAAAGCTTATGCGTTCACGTAATAGCGAACGTTTAGTTCGATCATATATTCTATGGGCTCTAGCTGAGGTTAGTGGTCTCTTCATTTTAATAAACTTGGGAATCATACCTGTGTTTCGGCATCGAAGAAGAAACGCGAGTGATGACAGAAGTTGCGACTTTTTCTTCCTTAACCTCTCAAAGCGACGAACTAAGAGTGATATTTCCTCCCCGTAGAGGCGAATTAAGTAAAAATGTAGACTTTCACGACCGGCGTTGAAATAGGAATCTCTGTTTCGCGGGCTTATAGGTCGTGTTCCAAGGACATTTTGTCGTCCTGACGTTTCGCTGAATACTGCGTTCAGCATGTTCACAGGTTACATAAAGCGAGGTAAAACAAGTAAACAGAAGATATATAAATAGTAAACAACCCACACATAGAGGCTACCATAGCAACGGCGTACCACATAAAAGTAATGCATCAAGGACAGGGCTGCTCGTCTGTTGCATCTTCTCGTCTACGACGGTCAATAAGAGCATGCTTGAGGGGATTAAGGACTGGAAGCCAAGCTCTGTTCACACGTTCTGCTTCCTCCTTAAGATTGAAGCTGTTAGTATGCTTCAGGATTTCAATGGCCTCCCTTTGTAGCCTGGCATGATAAGACACCGTGGTGGACAGAACTTCGGTGTCTCCATATCTTATTTCGTGACCTGCAAGTAGCGAGTGTGCTGCTACAGTGGATTTATCTGTTTGTCCCAGCCGGCTGTGTCGTTCGTGCTCCTTGAGTCGAGTGGCAATTCTTCTTTTTGTTGTTCCAATATATACTTGGCCACAATCACACGGGATTTTATAAACCCCTGCCGCGGTAGGAGGATGTCGCTTATCTTTAGCGGACCTAAACATGTCCTTAATTTTTCGTGTAGGCCTGTATATGGTCTTTATATTATGGGACTCGAGTAGCCTCCCTATTCTGTCCGTATGTAGATCGAATCACCTTCTACTCTATGCGTTCAACATTTGACCAGTCTAGCATCCGGCAGATGAAAAAGTTTGAGCGGTTACTGAGAGACCTACCCGAGTCGGTACCTGCGCCTACGCTGGACATCTCACGGACAATTGTTAACCTGACCAATCGCCACCTGTCAGAGTGGGAAATCTCTATACTAGCGAAAGGAGGAAATTACGCAGTGACCCCTCCTTCGATTCCCGTGGAAGGCATTGTCGCCAATATTGAAGCGGCAATCCGTGAGCTACCATCTGAACAAGCAGATTAAATCCGTCATGAAGCCTCACGTATAATCAAGAAGGCACCGGCACCGCAGAGTAACCTCACACCTCAGGAGAGAAAGGCTATAAAGACTCTCAACATGGACGAGAGCATAATCATTCTTCCTGCAGACAAAGGGAACGCAACGGTTATCATGGACATGGACGACTACTCTGCCAAGGTTTTGGAACTTTTAGACCCGGGTACCTACCGCAACTACTGAGAGATCCTACCAACCGGATTCTTCGTGAAACAAACGGCCTGATCAAGGTATCTTCGCTACCTGAAAACGCAAAGAAGGGAACCACCAGAAGTGAAGCTTTACCACCAAGACTTTATGGTTTACCTAAAATACACAAAGATAATGTTCCTCTTCGTCCTATCGTGAGTGCTATTGGATCACCAACTTATAGCATTGCCAAACATTTAGCTACCTTACTTCAACCTCATATCGGCGGTACACATTCGTTCGTCAAAGATTCCGGCCATTTCATTGAAAAATTGAAAACTATTCAACTAGAAGCTGGTGACTTACTAGTAAGTTTTGACGTGGTATCTCTTTTCACGAAAGTACCTATAAGGTAGCCCTGGAGTACATCGCATGGATTTTTCCTGATGATATCACCGTCTTATTCCGCCACTGCCTCACCACTAGCTATTTCCTGTGGAAGGGTGATTTCTATGAACAAATTGATGGGGTCGCCATGGGCAGTCCCCTTAGTCCGGTGATCGCTAATTTCTTCATGGAACAATTTGAACAAATAGCACTAGAGACCGCACCTTTGAAACCTAAAGTGTGGCTACGATACGTGGACGATACCTTTGTAATATGGGGCCATGGTAAAGATCAATTAAATCTGTTTTTACAACATCTTAACAGCCAGAACTCGAACATTCAGTTTACCATGGAGTTAGAAAATGAACTGAAAATCGCGTTTCTCGACGTTATGGTAACGAAGACCGCTGATCTAACTTTGGGACATACAGTTTACCGTAAGCTGACCCATACTGACCGATATCTACATAAGACGTCCAACCACCACCGACGACAGAAATACGGAGTTATAAAAACACTGGCTGACCGCGCTAAAAGAATTTGTGAAAAGCAAAGCCTAAAACAAGAAATTGAACACCTCAACGAGCCCTTACGCTCGAATGGGTACAGCCAGAAAGATATCCAGCGAGCACTCCATCCGAGACGTCCAACTACAAGGGTAATTGTAGACAAGCAGCCCCTGGCTAGAGCTTTTCTTCCATATATAAAAAAGGTCATGGACAGAAAAGGGAGGCTACTCGAGTCCCATGATATAAAGACCATATACAGGCCTACACGAAAAATTAAGGACATGTTTAGGTCCGCTAAAGATAAGCGACATCCTCATACCGCGGCCGGGGTTTATAAAATCCCGTGAGATTGAGGCCAAGTATATATTGGAACAACAAAAAGAAGTATTGCCACTCGCCTCAAGGAGCACGAACGACACAGCCGGCTGGGACAAACAGATAAATCCACTGTAGCAGCACACTCGCTACTTGCAGGTCACGATTTAAGATATGGAGACACCGAAGTTCTGTCCAACACGGTGTCTTTTCATGCCAGGCTACAAAGGGAGGCCATTGAAATCCTGAAGCATACTAACAGCTTCAATCTTAAGGAGGAAGCAGAACGTGTGAACAGAGCTTGGCTTCCAGTCCTTAATCCCCTCAAGCCTGCTCTTATTGACCGTCGTAGACGAGAAGATGCAACAGACGAGCAGCCCTGTCCTTGATGCATTACTTTTATGTGGTACGCCGTTGCTATGGTAGCCTCTATGTGTGGGTTGTTTACTATTTATATATCTTCTGTTTACTTGTTTTACCTCGCTTTATGTAACCTGTGAACATGCTGAACGCAGTATTCAGCAAAACGTCAGGACGAAAAAATGTCCTTGGAACACGACCTATAAGCCCGCGAAACAGAGATTCCTATTTCAACGCCGGTCGTGAAAGTCTACATTTTTACTTAATTCGTCTCTACGGGGAGGAAATATCACACTTAGTTCGTCGCTTTGAGAGGTTAAGGAAGAAAAAGTCGCAACTTTTGTCATCACTCGCGTTTCTTCTTCGATGCCGAAACACAGGTATGATTCCCAAGTTTATTAAAATGAAGAGACCACTAACCTCAGCTAGAGCCCATAGAATATATGATCGAACGGAACGTTCGCTATTACGTGAACGCATACGCTTTGCACGTAAGGGGCTCGCTACTACAGATCAGGCACTCTTACAGCTGCACTACCGCATCAGCAGCACACTCTCATATCAGGACTGGGAAAATGTAGATCGTATCACCTTCTACTCTATGCGTTCAACATTTGAACAGTCTAGCATCCGGCAGAAGAAAAAGTTTCAGCGGTTACAGAGAGACCAACCCGCGTCGGTACCTGCGCCTACGCTGGACATCTCACGGACAATTGTTAACCTGACCAATCGCCACCTGTCAGAGTGGGAAATCTCTATACTAGCGAAAGGAGGAAATTACGCAGTGACCCCTCCTTCGATTCCCATGGAAGACATTGTCGCCAATATTGAAGCGGCAATCCGTGAGCTACCATCTGAACAAGCGGATGAAATCCGTCATGAAGCCTCACGTATAATCAAGAAGGCACCGGCACCGCAGAGTAACCTCACACCTCAGGAGAGAAAGGCTATAAAGACTCTCAACATGGACGAGAGCATAATCATTCTTCCTGCAGACAAAGGGAACGCAACGGTTATCTTGGACATGGACGACTACACTGCCAAGGTTTTCGAACTTTTAGACCCGGGTACCTACCGCAAACTACTGAGAGATCCTACCAACCGGATTCTTCGTGAAACAAACGGCGTGATCAAGGTATCTTCGCTACCTGAAAACGTAAAGAAGGGAACCACCAGAAGTGAAGCTTTACCACCAAGACTTTATGGTTTACCTAAAATACACAAAGATAACGTTCCTCTTCGTCCTATCGTGAGTGCTATTGGATCACCAACTTATAGCATTGCCAAACATTTAGCTACTTTACTTCAACCACATATCGGCGGTACACAGTCGTTCGTCAAAGATTCCGGCCATTTCATTGAAAAATTGAAAACTATTCAACTAGAAGCTGGTGACTTACTAGTAAGTTTTGACGTGGTCTCTCTTTTCACGAAAGTACCTATAAAGGTAGCCCTGGAGTACATCGCACGGATTTTTCCTGATGATATCACTGTCTTATTCCGCCACTGCCTCACCGCTAGCTATTTCCTGTGGAAGGGTGATTTCTATGAACAAATTGATGGGGTCACCATGGGCAGTCCCCTTAGTCCGGTGATCGCTAATTTCTTCATGGAACAATTTGAACAAATAGCACTAGAGACCGCACCTTTGAAACCTAAAGTGTGGCTACGATACGTGGACGATACCTTTGTAATATGGGGCCATGGTAAAGATCAATTAAATCTGTTTTTACAACATCTTAACAGCCAGAACTCGAACATTCAGTTTACTATGGAGTTAGAAAATGAAATGAAAATCGCGTTTCTCGACGTTATGGTAACAAAGACCGCTGATCTAACTTTGGGACATACAGTTTACCGTAAGCCGACCCATACTGACCGATATCTACATAAGACGTCCAACCACCACCCACGACAGAAATACGGAGTTATAAAAACACTGGCTGACCGCGCTAAAAGAATTTGTGAAAAGCAGTGCCTAAAACAAGAAATTGAACACCTCAACGAGGCCTTACGCGCGAATGGGTACAGCCAGAAAGATATCCAGCGAGCACTCCATCCGAGAAGTCCAACTACAAGGGTAATTGGAGACAAGCAGCCCCTGGCTAGAGCTTTTCTTCCATATATAAAAAAGGTCACGGACAGAATAGGGAGGCTACTCGAGTCCCATGATATAAAGACCATATACAGGCCTAAACGAAAAATTAAGGACATGTTTAGGTCCGCTAAAGATAAGCGACATCCTCATACCGCGGCAGGGGTTTATAAAATCCCGTGTGATTGTGGCCAAGTATATATTGGAACAACAAAAAGAAGTATTGCCACTCGCCTCAAGGAGCATGAACGACACAGCCGGCTGGGACAAACAGATAAATCCACTGTAGCAGCACACTCGCTACTTGCAGGTCACGATATAAGATATGGAGACACCGAAGTTCTGTCCACCACGGTGTCTTATCATGCCAGGCTACAAAGGGAGGCCATTGAAATCCTGAAGCATACTAACAGCTTCAATCTTAAGGAGGAAGCAGAACGTGTGAACAGAGCTTGGCTTCCAGTCCTTAATCCCCTCAAGCCTGCTCTTATTGACCGTCGTAGACGAGAAGATGCAACAGACGAGCAGCCCTGTCCTTGATGCATTAATTTTATGTGGTACGCCGTTGCTATGGTAGCCTCTATGTGTGGGTTGTTTACTATTTATATATCTTCTGTTTACTTGTTTTACCTCGCTTTATGTAACCTGTGAACATGCTGAACGCAGTATTCAGCGAAACGTCAGGACGAAAAAATGTCCTTGGAACACGACCTATAAGCCCGCGAAACAGAGATTCCTATTTCAACGCCGGTCGTGAAAGTCTACATTTTTACTTAATTCGCCTCTACGGGGAGGAAATATCACACTTAGTTCGTCGCTTTGAGAGGTTAAGGAAGAAAAAGTCGCAACTTCTGTCATCACTCGCGTTTCTTCTTCGATGCCGAACCACAGGTATGATTCCCAAGTTTATTAAAATGAAGAGACCACTAACCTCAGCTAGAGCGCATAGAATATATGATCGAACTGAACGTTCGCTATTACGTGAACGCATAATCTTTGCACGTAAGGGGCTCTCTACTACAGATCAGGCACTCTTACAGCTGCACTACTGCATCAGCAGCACACTCTCATATCAGGACTGGGAAAATGTAGATCGTATCACCTTCTACTCTATGCGTTCAACATTTGAACAGTCTAGCATCCGGCAGAAGAAAACGTTTCAGCGGTTACAGAGAGACCAACCCGCGTCGGTACCTGCGCCTACGCTGGACATCTCACGGACAATTGTTAACCTGACCAATCGCCACCTGTCAGAGTGGGAAATCTCTATACTAGCGAAAGGAGGAAATTACGCAGTGACCCCTCCTTCGATTCCCGTGGAAGACATTGTCGCCAATATTGAAGCGGCAATCCGTGAGCTACCATCTGAACAAGCGGATGAAATCCGTCATGAAGCCTCACGTATAATCAAGAAGGCACCGGCACCGCAGAGTAACCTCACACCTCAGGAGAGAAAGGCTATAAAGACTCTCAACATGGACGAGAGCATAATCATTCTTCCTGCAGACAAAGGGAACGCAACGGTTATCTTGGACATGGACGACTACACTGCCAAAGTTTTGGAACTTTTAGACCCGGGTACCTACCGCAAACTACTGAGAGATCCTACCAACCGGATTCTTCGTGAAACAAACGGCCTGATCAAGGTATCTTCGCTACCTGAAAACGTAAAGAAGGGAACCACCAGAAGTGAAGCTTTACCACCAAGACTTTATGGTTTACCTAAAATACACAAAGATAATGTTCCTCTTCGTCCTATCGTGAGTGCTATTGGATCACCAACTTATAGCATTGCCAAACATTTAGCTACCTCACTTCAACCACATATCGGCGGTACACAGTCGTTCGTCAAAGATTCCGGCCATTTCATTGAAAAATTGAAAACTATTCAACTAGAAGCTGGTGACTTACTAGTAAGTTTTGACGTGGTCTCTCTTTTCACGAAAGTACCTATAAAGGTAGCCCTGGAGTACATCGCACGGATTTTTCCTGATGATATCACCGTCTTATTTCGCCACTGCCTCACCGCTAGCTATTTCCTGTGGAAGGGTGATTTCTATGAACAAATTGATGGGGTCGCCATGGGCAGTCCCCTTAGTCCGGTGATCGCTAATTTCTTCATGGAACAATTTGAACAAATAGCACTATAGACCGCACCTTTGAAACCTAAAGTGTGGCTACGATACGTGGACGATACCTTTGTAATATGGGGCCATGGTAAAGATCAATTAAATCTGTTTTTACAACATCTTAACAGCCAGAACTCAAACATTCAGTTTACCATGGAGTTAGAAAATGAACTGAAAATCGCGTTTCTCGACGTTATGGTAACGAAGACCGCTGATCTAACTTTGGGACATACAGTTTACCGTAAGCCGACCCATACTGACCGATATCTACATAAGACGTCCAACCACCACCCACGACTGAAATACGGAGTTATAAAATTACTGGCTGACCGCGCTAAAAGAATTTGTGAAAAGCAGTGCCTAAAACAAGAAATTGAACACCTCAACGAGGCCTTAGGCGCGAATGGGTACAGCCAGAAAGATATCCAGCGAGCACTCCATCCGAGACGTCCAACTACAAAGGTAATTGGAGACAAGCAGCCCCTGGCTAGAGCTTTTCTTCCATATATAAAAAAGGTCACGGACAGAATAGGGAGGCTACTCGAGTCCCATGATATAAAGACCATATACAGGCCTACACGAAAAATTAAGGACATGTTTAGGTCCGCTAAAGTTAAGCGACATCCTCATACCGCGGCAGGGGTTTATAAAATCCCGTGTGATTGTGGCCAAGTATATATTGGAACAACAAAAAGAAGTATTGCCACTCGCCTCAAGGAGCACGAACGACACAGCCGGCTGGGACAAACAGATAAATCCACTGTAGCAGCACACTCGCTACTTGCAGGTCACGATATAAGATATGGAGACACCGAAGTTCTGTCCACCACGGTGTCTTATCATGCCAGGCTACAAAGGGAGGCCATTGAAATCCTGAAGCATACTAACAGCTTCAATCTTAAGGAGGAAGCAGAACGTGTGAACAGAGCTTGGCTTCCAGTCCTTAATCCCCTCAAGCCTGCTCTTATTGACCGTCGTAGACGAGAAGATGCAACAGACGAGCAGCCCTGTCCTTGATGCATTACTTTTATGTGGTACGCCGTTGCTATGGTAGCCTCTATGTGTGGGTTGTTTACTATTTATATATCTTCTGTTTACTTGTTTTACCTCGCTTTATGTAACCTGTGGACATGCTGAACGCAGTATTCAGCGAAACGTCAGGACGACAAAATGTCCTTGGAACACGACCTATAAGCCCGCGAAACAGAGATTCCCGGTAGTGGTGTCTTTGAGAGCTACCAAGTCTAGTAAATCCTCGGTGACCCGAAGATCGTCAATCTCCCCCTTGAATGAAAATAACGTGCTGTGCTGTGTCCGCAATGTTGGTTGATTCGTCGAGGGCGATGGAAAATGATACAAAACGTGCTGCCTTCTCGATTAATTGCTGTTCCATATCAACGGTCATATCGTCTATTCTGCGAGCCACAGTTTGAGGAGAATTAGATATTTTTTCAAATTTCTCAACTAGCTCCGTTGGACAAATAAGTTACATGCTGCCGCGTCCATTAGGTACTCCTTGATTATATTCCCTCCCGCGAAGGGTTTCTCAGCTTTGGCAATTCGCATCGAACATTTGTAGCTTGCTCGTAAAATGGGTCCACCAACCTCACTCTCTATCACCTGTCAGACAAAAATACTACAAGTCACAATTTTAGTGGTCTTCAGATAATTAAATCATTTGTTCATTCCCGTTTGTAAACAAGCATTTTAAAATTAAAACAATAATACTTACAGAAAAGTGCTGCTTGAAATTTTCTTTCAATTATTCCAACTTCGATTGGCGACTGGCATATCACCGTAATCATCCCTCTGGTTGGCACTGTAATGTCGTTTCAAATTGTGTTTTTAAACACAATAAATCTCGGTTGCACACTA
Source organism: Meconema thalassinum (assembly GCA_946902985.2). Taxonomy (NCBI): domain Eukaryota; kingdom Metazoa; phylum Arthropoda; class Insecta; order Orthoptera; family Tettigoniidae; genus Meconema; species Meconema thalassinum. The sequence goes on from OX336388.2 coordinate 1,410,729,915, forward strand.
AACATTTGTCATGCCCTTTATAAGCTGTACAGACATTAATGTAATTTCCCATTATGCTTAAAAGGCTGCTACTTCACCACTCCTTTTCTGTGTGTGTGTAAGATTTTCAGTAATGACCACTGTGAAACTAATTTACTTACACGCTGTCAACAAAGCGCATTGGACTAGACTAGTGACAGATGGATCGGCTGCTCAATTCGGCTCGGCTGGCAGACCGCGCGCTCAGCCAGCCAAGCTCCTCTCACCACAACCAAAAGTACATTCCACCAGAGCGCTCGGAGCACTGGCTTAGAGCGCGACTGGAGCTCTAGCACTCGGGGAGGGATGAAAAGAAGGCCATGCTCTACTGCATGTAATCACCGTATAAAACTACTAATTTGTCAGTCATATGTAAAAGTAATCTACTTGGCTAAAAAGAATGATCACCACTGGCTAAAGTTGTAGACTTGTAGTCGTATGTTAGCGCCTGTGACTGTGCTCTTTAACTCGTTTACCATGTTGTTCGGTCATCTAACTCTCTATAGTAAAATAGTCAACTCACCAAAGAAAAGAATTCCTGAGTAAGGTATACCCTACAATGAATTGGTGTCATGGAAACTTGTGATCATTCGATAGCATCCAAGCCAGTCCCGTCTAACTCCTTTACAATCCGCTTAATCATCTACCTATCTAGGCTCATTTTCATTATCTCTCTGTACCAGACTACTCTAGACCTCTATACATTCATCAGTGGAGTTACATGTTGTGGCCATCGCTGTTCTACACTGCTTAAGTGTGTAAGGCTGCAAAGTTCTTGAGAACTATGTTATGTTTATTGCTGCGCAAGAACCCCTGGCCCAGTATGCCCTTATTCATTCTACTATTAATCCCTCATAAACCAGTCATGGTGGCTAGCTGGTGTCAGGTAAAATGTTCTCCACGCATGGAGCCAAGTTCTACATCGCCTGCCACCCAACTACCGCTGCTAACTTCCACAAATTGGAAGTACTCGAACGCACAGTGGGTCAAAATCGAAATCAAGGGGGACAAAATTATTTTTACGTTTTAATCATGAATTTATAGTGAAAGCAACGTATATAATTTGTTCACTTCATAATAAACATCAGTTAATACCTTTTTAAGCTTCGTATACACATGCAAGAAATTGTCTATAACTAGGAGTTGGATAGAGCATTCAGTTATCTCTTCAGAACAATTTTCTACCACTAATTTACTTTTAACAAAGTCACAAAGTTCCACTTTTGAGATAATCGTCGAACCCAGTGCTTCAAACAGTTGTAAACGTGTGAAAACTGGTTGCGCGGCATCTTCTAAAACGTAAAATAACCAAGTAAGTTGCAAAAAGATGCAAACAAATCTTATAACAGGCGTAAACTACAAGACTTTATCTACATTTTAACATTAAGTAGAAAGTGACGCAGAGTGACGCGACATACTAACAAGTAGTTCCGTGAAGAACTATACAGCCTATTTTCATATATCCTACTCATGTTAATTGCCTCTATCAACATACAAAATTTCAGTTTGAAGGTTGTGATAGATTCGTAGATATTGAGAATCGTCTAAATATTTCAGATGGTCGCCAGGTTGAATTTTTATTTTTGTACTATTACATTAAGATTATTGTGTAGGCTTACGTGTGGTATTCAAACTTCAATCGCATAATTAGAACACAAGAAGTAAAAACGAGATTTTAAAATTTCACACAGCTGCCATCTTGTGATTATGCAAACAATTGAAATAGATTAGATGCCAGTGGATTAACATTTGTATAAGCATTTAACGTGCAACGTTGCACTGCACTCGGATAGTTAATTTGCGAGAAACGTCCATTTAAATATTTATACTTTGCGTCTTCGCCATGTTGGATTTGTCCTATAGGTGAACATATGTTCATAGCCTTCATGAACATTAGAAAAACAGTTTGATTGCTGTAAAAGATTCATAGATATTGAGAACCGTCTAAATATTTCGGGTGCTCGCCATTTTGGATTGTTATATGTATAGGCCATAGAGTTATGTACCATTCAAGGACAATTATTGCCTAAGTTCATTATTCAAACATTCACTTCGATCGCATGATTACGACACAAGAAATAAAAACTTAATTTTAAAATTTCGCACAGCCGCCATCTTGAGGTTATGTAAACAATTGAACTAAATTAGATGCAAGTGCATTACAATATGTAAAATCATTCACTGTACTACATTTCACTGCGCTCAGAGAGTTAAATCACGAGAAAAGTCTATTAAAATGTTTCAACTTCGCTTGGCCGCCATGTTAGTTTTTTACTTTACAGGTTTATGAAAGTTACATAAATAAACTTGTATCAGTGCCCTTCATGACCGTACAAAATTTCAGGGTGATATCTGTAATAGTTTCGGAGATATAGAATGTCAGTGAAATATTTCGCACAGCCGCCATTTTGAGGTTATATAAACAATTGAACTAAATTAGACTCCAGTGCATTACAATAAGTATAAACATTTGCTGTACCAAGTTTCATTACGTTTGGATTGTTAAATCGCGAGAAAAGTCTATTTAAATGTCTCAACTTCGCTTGGCCGCCATATTGGTTTTGTAGTCACCAGGTTTCTGAAAGTCTCATAGGTGAACTTCTAGAAGTGCCCTTTATCACCGTACACAATTTCAGGGCGATATCGGTAATAGTTTCGGAGATACTGAATGCTGGTGAAATATTTCACACAGCCGCCATGTTGGATTGGTGAGACACAATAAAATATGAAGGGCACCGTCGGGGTCGGCCAGAGTAGTGCTATGATCTTACCGAATTTCATTGTAATCGCTCCAGCCGTTTAGAAGTTATTAGGGACACACACACACACGGATAAAAGCTGATCTCATAAGCCTATTTTTTTTTTCATAAAATGAAAATAGGCAAAAATTCTAAGTGAAAATATAATTTTAAAAATAATAGTTTAATATTATTTAATGCAAATATAGCTAAAATTACGTAACAATTACGCCCATTAATAACTGAAACATGTTCCATCTTAAAGCATCACACTAACCACAAAGACAACCAAACCACAGCCACATTCACCCTCCAATTCAGACTGCTCGAAAATGGTGACAGATTTACACTGAGATGAGTTTATATCCCAGAATAGTGAGCGGCAAATAAATTGTGATTTTTTAATTATGAAAATAAATAGTTTTGTCCTCCTAGATTTCGATTTTGACCCACTGTGCAACGTCGCGATCAACGACCAATAAAGAAGAACAGCTTTCAGCCATCTGTCCCGCCAAACAATTAGATTCCACCTTCTTACAGTGCATGTGTCCCTCACAAGGGCTATTCACCTTTCACTAATTCCCTGATTCATATCTTATTGTTCTGTCTGTCGGGACAAGGGAGTATTTCTTATGTATTTGAATTTGTTTGAGCGACGCCGGTCGCTAGAGCTGAATTGTCTCAACAGCCAACCCACGCTGCCTTTTATCACATGGACGTTTTTTGTCTGTTCGAATGACAGTACAGCCATAAGTTGACAGAGCTTTCCGGCACAAGATTGAATGCTTACATTGCTGTATAATGGTGTGCAACCTTGACTACTGATTGTGATAAACATGTGACAAGCATTAAGGAGTGCAGTTCATAGATATTCTGAGCTGGTGGTTGAGCATGTTTAATTTTACATTAAATAACACTGTATTTATGCAAACACAGTAACATTTTTCCATTTGCCTTTACTTTCGTTTTTGTGTTATATTTTGCTGTTTTCCCTCATGGGTAGCAATTTATTATACTCTGAGGTCAGAGTCCTATACCGGATGATTCAGCTGCCCCTTCCAATATCGTTTGCTGCAACCCAACTAACGCGCATGTGTAGGAAGCTCGATAATTTTGGCTTGCATCCTGTATGGTACTAATGCACTGCAAGCATATCCTGCAAACGATAATGGACCTTCTTATTTTTCCCTCGATGTGACCACAGACCAATACGAGGGAAATATACAGTATAGTTAACAGGATATTCATGCAGTGTATTAGTACCATACGGGATGCAGGCAGATACTTATCGATCTTCCTGCTAGCACGTGTTAGTTGGGCTGCAGCAAACGATATTGGAAGGGGATGCTGAATCACCCGGTATAGAGGCGACCACCCCTCAGTGTGAAATTATTGCTTCTCCTTTCTAACTGGAACTAGTTAACTTAGAAACTGAATAATTCATTTCCAATTCAGTGTATACGATTAAAATCGTTTTATTTTGTACAGGTATTATAGTAAATTATCATTTTATGCATATTATACAAATATATATATCCAAAATACAATAACATCAGTAATATCACTGTAGATGTTCTAAATTTAGCAGTTGCCATGCACTACACATTATTTCTTACTGCAATGATCATTATTCTTCTACTAGCCTGCTGTCACCTTAGAGAATAACACACAACAAAGATGGAATTCCCGCTTTAAGTCGAGATGAAGTCTTCTCAGTAAGGAAGACCTTTTGTCCAATACCCAACGCCCCTAAATTACTACATATCTCACTATCACGTCGGTTGCGTAAAATGAATTGTGTTTAAATGAGACGACTTCTATCAACGCATTAATTGTATTTAAAATTACTTTCGTTGAAAGTCCATCAACTATTATTTTCATTCTAGCTTCAAAGCATTCATTCGTCCGTTTTTGTTTTATTCAAACTGCTCTGCTCTAAGAGTTTCTGCATAAAGCGAAGGGCATCTTTTCCCTCCAGCATCCAACTACTAGTGTTTTGCGGTGGCGTTGGCATACCCTCCAGTAAACCATTCTCTATCACATGAGATTTGTCCATAAGGACCTTGATATGAACTTCGTTCTCATCCTCCTTGTCTATTATAGTTTGTCCACGATGGAATTTTGTGCCGCACTTCGAGGTGTCATTGTTTGCCCTACTGCTGCGGTCTGCAGTGTGCTCTGGAAATACGTTATAGTTCATTGGTATATCTTCTTCCTGCCGCGCCTTGCGGCAGTGAGAGCACGGTTCATCATCGTGGGGTTTAGGCCCGATGCACTCACCGTCCGAAATAACATAAGCTTCACCTTCTCCTTCTCCTACTGGCTTGATGCACTTCACGGCTCGGATACGCTTACAGGTGCCGTGTGGTGGGCAGAGCTTGCACTCCTGCCAGTCTCCGATCATCCACCTGCAAATATCAGCATAGCGAAATTAAAATCAGCGGATTAAAATTAATAATAATAATAATAATTGATGGCATGGCGTTAATTGCCCAAAACATCCCCGTTGCACAATATCAACTCGAACTCCTACAAGAACAAACAAAGAAAATTGAATTACAAACACTATATAACTGTAATGAGACCCGAAGCTCTCTACATTTCAGAAATTCTCACTCTCCAACACAAAACACTTAAAGGACAATTGGAAGTGTAAAAGGCAAAGCAAAGCCAACTCCGTAGAGGCCATGGAGGCCCTGGGAGTAGTGGAAGGTAGAGGCGTCTACTCTTTGTGACAACAGCACTAGATGGGTTGGAGTTATCAGCTCCATACCCGGCCGTCTTTGCTCCCGGAAATTACCCTGGTACTCATTTCTGGTGTAGGCTGAGTGAACGCCAGGGGTATTTCCGTTTCCGAAAGTGGTAGCTTGTTTATAAAATCGACTAATCGGGTGGGGTTTCGAACCCACTTCCTTTCAGTTAGAAGCTCAGAGCCTCTACTGTCTGCACCACGCAGCTCCCTAGTTGGAAGTGAAAAAACGTAAGATAATGAGAAACATCTTAGGGCCGAGAATCAAAATGCAAAAATGTATAAAACTATCTCCAAACTAACACACGCGATACATCTGCGACAAAACCACTTCATGGGACACTTAGAAAGAATGGACCCGGACTAACTCATAGAATTCACACATACATGAAAAACAAAACCTCTGGTATTTGCAGTTGATGTGTTGGTATGGAGAGACACAGAAACAGAAATGCAGGAGAAACTAAACTTTTGGAATGACAAGTTTAAAGAATTTGGACTAAAGATCAGTCAAACAAAAACAGTTGAAATGACTATCAACATGTTCAAACATCTTTCTGAAGGGAACTCAGCTGCAATCTGTTTTTAACTTTAAGTGCCTTGGAAGTGTCATCTCAAAGGACAACACTACAAAGCATGAGATCCTTAACAGGATCCAAAGAGCTTCTACTTTTTATTGTCAAGTGAGAAATCTACTATGGGATGACAATATACTCCAGAAAGCAAAACTCAGCACGTTTCACACCTACTTCATTCCAATTCTCACGTAAGGACTTGAAACATATGCCCTACTCAACAAGGCTAATAGTAAGATCCAGGCAACAGAAATGAAATTCTTCAGAACAATGAACCAAAGGACGAAGAAAGATAAGATTAGGAATGAAATTGACAGGCAGGAATTTGGTATCAAAATACCTGTCACTGAACTCCTATGAAGACGCAGTGGTTTGGACATGCCATGAGAATGGACAGAAATGGAACACCGACACATTATTTCGACAGAGAAGTGAGAGGGAGGACACTGGTATGAATGTCAAGAAATCGATGGATAGACACAGTGAAGTCTGAGGATAACAAACGGAATGCGAAATGGGAAGATGTGGAAGAACAGCGACTCTACTCTCACAGAAAGAAATGGCGAGCGCTTGTATACCACACCCGTGAAACTGGAGCTGGAAAATGATGATGATGGTAATGATGATAATGAAGAGTAAGACAATTAGATCAAATTGGTACAAATAATAATAATAATAATAGTTTTAATGCAGCCAATGGCCATTGAAAAAGTAAAAAATACAATGCAGGAACTGTCAGTCGCTACAAAATTGCGTCAGGGAAGTCAATCTTCTTTTACAGTATGCCGCATGATATCGGTCACAGGGCTCGCTACACAATTCACATATGCATGTAGCTGCATTTGGAGTGTGAAAGTCTTTTCTCCTGCATATCCTGAAGTGAAATCCATGGACTGCGAAACGCGTCACAGTGTGTCGTAAATCGTAGTCTGCTCTCTTCCAGTCCGACGATAACATCGCTTCTGTTCCATAGAAGTCCAACCATATTTCTTTCTTTTTTAAATGAAATTCCGCAAGAAGTTCCTGATAGGCAGCGCTAGATGGAAGCTGCATTTGTAGTCTGATTTGATCAATACAGAATGGCTCTGCAGACAGCTCATACATTAGCCGGGACGGAATACAGACTGAGAAAGGCCTGAATGAATCAGGATCTTCACATTTGCTAGGCCAAACTGAAATCAAGAAACATGCACTCACATGGGGTTTCGACTTCGAAGAGGTACGGTCTAATCACCATAATTATAATATGGTCCATGCAATGAAACCTAACTCATTCGTTGCTTATGAATGAATACTGGGCTAAAAGAAAAGCCAACCAATGTTGATTCCGCGTAGTCCTAAGGGATCCGATTTGCGATGAATAATAATATGAAAATGAAGGATAGGCAGACTAGCTTTCTGATTGGCGTGGCTCTTAAAATCATGAATAGTAGCCACTACTTTAGTCAGTAGCGTAGCCAAGATCGACCAATAGGAGGGGTTATAATAACTGCGGAATAACCGTAATTCGGGGATTGTTGGATATTTATAATATGAAACAACTCGACTATCTCACATTTAGGAAGTTAAGAACGACCTCTATATTAGTAGGAGCAGATGACCACGCTGTTCCGCCCTTAAAACAACAAAAATCAATCATCCAAATTAAAGTTAATGGACTCATAGAATTTTTCTAGGGGATTTTTGAAACATTTGATATTTTAGCAAAACTAGATGAATTTTAACAATTTCCCGCCCACTAAGAAAATAAATGGCTGGCTGCGTGACTCAGCGGTAACGTTTCCGCTTGCTGTGCACAAGGTTGCAGGATCGAATCCTAGTGCAGTCAGCTGGTATTTGAGGGTGCGCAAATGTGAGTGAGCCATGTTAGTAGATTTACTGGTACGTGAAAGATCGCTTTCGGGGCAAAATTTAGGCACCCTGGTGTCTTTAAATGGGACGTAAAACAAATAGCATTATTATTATAAGAAAAGAAAAAAAAAGATAATTGTCCCACTAGGTGAGGTTTAAAATTAGGGCTCAGTTTGAAATAAGCTACATATAGCGGGTAAAAGCTAGATTGGAAACTCTGGGAGGACTGACTTATACGTTGTCATTAAGACGTGAGTAGCCTCAAATGGGGAGCCGGGCCGAAAGGCGACAGCAGTACATAGTAAGGGGTGTAGATTCATAATTATCATATAATTATTTAATGTCAGTAATGTTATTTTAGATTACTGTTTATTATCAGTTCCTGTTTTATTTTCTGTAAAAAATTCAAACAAATACAGGGAGGAGTTGGTGTCTAACCCCATTAGAACCTCCATAGCTACGCTCTGACTTTAGTACATTCACATTAATTTTATCAGTTAGGCTGAATTTTCAATGAAAAATCAATTTCCATTGTGCCAATTCTCTTGAAAACTCTTGACTGTGGGATTGTCTTGTAAATTTGTACGCAATTCATTACTTACCTGGGTAAACATGGGCCCAGATCACAGGTTCTTGTCACGTCATCGGGTTTGTCTACATCCCTGCAGTACACATTTTCCACTAGGCCTGCCTGCTTCTCCATGCACCGCGGGACAGATACCTAAAAAAACGCATAATTAATAGTACCGGTACATTGATTTACAGAGTAAATCGGAACAATCTCGAGGGACTTTCAGTGGATGCGTTTCAACCACAGTACAAAAACAAATACACAGTCCAAGAAAACAATGTTTTTTTTAACCCTATTACCAGAGAATATGTTGATTAAACCAGTCTTAAATTTAAGGGTACAGTACAGTATTTACATTGCTATAAATTTTTAAATTTCAAGTACAGCCATTTGGATAGTTTGGGTCCATAGTGTAGGGGTTAGAGTTTCTATAACCGACAAGTAACCGACTGGATACACTCAGACTCGTGAGGAAAACTAAGTAGCAGCCTGATCTGACAGGCAGAGACCCCGGTCAAGAAGTCAATATTAACCACCGAGGGGACATTTCACGATGATCATGTGTCACCCTGTAAACCACAAGCCAAATGGCTATCAGACAATCGAAAAACTACCTTTTGAAACAGCCATTCGACTCTTTGAAATAATGATAAAATTCGTATAATTGAATGTATTAATACAATTTTAAGTGTCACGATGTATTACATATGGACTGGGACTCATTTGGGAGCAGTTAACTGCAAAGCAGCTAGTAGATATAAAACGTGTTAATGGGAGATATTTAAAGAAAGTTCTCTCAGTTTCAAAATACACGCCCAATAGATTGGTATATGACCTAGCTAGGGAGACATTTTTCATATAGGACTTAAGATGGAAACTTTTATTGCCAATCACAGAAAGTGTAAAAAAAAAGTATTTCAGGATAGGGCTAGTAAGAGAAGTGATGGATTCAGATTTATACGCCATTGCCGCAATGACATATAGAAACTGGACAAAGCCAAACTGCGATCTAAGCCACGCAATAACACGACTGACTGTTCACGGTTTCCATAGTAAGATATGCACAGAGAAAAGATGGCATCATCCCAACGAAGATTGTGTATGTTAACTATGTGATCAGAAGTGTGGATTTTATCATTTTGAAGTTTGTGTAAAGAGGACAAGGTCACTGAATCGCTATTCGGAAATCTGTATCACTTCTTAACTGCCTATTTGGGCGCAATCTATCTATCTATATATTTAAAACACTAAGGCGATTTTTGTTACCGCGAGATTGAGAGAACGACAGAACCGATTTACTTCGTAGAGCACGCTAACGAAGGCTCCTGGCCTGCAGATTTGCAGAGTGTCTCTAAAATAAACAAATATGTTACAGTATATTTTTAAATTAATATAGAAAATAACAGAATTCTTTCCCCTCACGTATGCGCAAAATCCGCCTAGGCTCATGTCAAAATGGCGGTGAGAACTCCATTAAAATGTAAGTTATTTAATAAGCTTCCATGTATTTGAAAACATACAATAACCAAGTTCTGACAATAAAATATAATAACAGTATGAACATATACTCGCCTCCGTAGCGTAGCGGTCAGCATGGTTAGCTGCCGCCCCGGAGGTCCTGGGTTCGATTCCCGGCTCTGCCACGAAATTTGAAAAAAAAAGTGGTACGAGGACTGGAACTGGGTCTACTCAGCCTCGGGTGGCCCAAATGAGTAGAGGGAGTTCGATTCCCCCTCAGCCATCCTCGAAGTGGTTTTCCGTGGTTTCCCACTTCGTCTTCGGGCAAATGCCGGGGTGGTACCTTCTTCAAGGCCACGGCCGCCTCCTTCCCTCTTCCTTGCCTCTCCATCCTAACGATCCCTTACCTTCCCTCATGAGGCCCCTGTTCGCTTTGCAGGTGAGGCCGCCTGGGCGAGGTGCCAATCTCACCTCACCAGTTGTATCCCTTCCGATTCGATGTTCCCCGCTCTAGGACATTGTTCGTAGAGGCGGTAGTGGTGGGTACCCTCGCTGAGTCCATGGGTTCCACCAACCTGGAGGGTAAACGACAAAATAAAAAAATAAAAAATGAACATATACGAATGTACAACATTGTTTTTTTTTCTTTTGTTAATGAAATGAATTATATTCTTCAGATGCGGGTTTTGAAGTTAGTGAATGGTTGCGTCTGCTACTGAACGAGAGTGCGCGAGTAGCTAGCAGTTGGTCATTAGTCGTGGCCGAGTGAGGTGCGTGTGTGCGCGCTGTGTGACCGCATTGGAAGAGTGTACGTTTCCTAATACCGGTGCTTCCGATAGTTCCACGGGTGTACTGACCTTCCGTGTGTCATTCGGACAATACTTTTTCAAGTAGTGTTCCAGATAGGACAACAAAACCAGAAACCCAGAAAACCCCGCTGAAAATCATGTCCGGATACCAGAGGAAAAACACCGTACGCTGTCAATGGGACAGGCAGAGTTCTCGCCCCACACCAGGAGAAATTCACCGCTGGATTAGCGATACCCTCCGGTTGACTGTCGACCAAGTAGAAGCCATCCAGTTAAATGCGTAAGAAAGAACCATGTACATAAAGGTAATCAGCATTTCTACTTATCAGAAATTGCTAAATACTTTTGCAGCTCCTATTAAATTTCAGTATGACTCAGGCGAAATGACTAATGTTAAGCTCTCCACAGCGGATTCAAATTTTACCACAGTGCGTATATTTAATGTCCCACTCGAAGTTCCCCCTGAAATTTTCAAATCCGTCCTGTCAAAATATGGCACTGTGAGTGACGTCAGGAAAGAACAATGGTATTCTGCTTATCAGTTCCCGGTGTATAATGGAATACGTGCAGTCACTATGGAAATCAAACAAGATATCCCCTCCACTGAGACTTTTGGTGGTCATTCCGGCTATATATCGTATAATGGACAGAAACAGACCTGTTTAATTTGCAATGCTAACACACATCTACGTATCAACTGCCCAAAGAAAATGATTCCCCTCGAGATAACTCCTACACAACAACGACGTGTCCAATACTCGGATGTTGTGACCCAGCAAACGTCACATGAAAACATGCTTATTGATCAGTCAGCTGGGACAACAGCAGAAGTGGCCTCGGACACACATGACGCAGAACTGGTACCTTGCACTGACCAGATCAGCGAGCCACAGAGTGCCCCTGTGCTATCGGCAACCTGTATAGCAGCCTTAGAACCAACTCTGCCGTCACTACAGGCTGCCACAGAAATTTTGTCTTCACTGCCCCCACCTTCTCTGGTACCTACCGACTCACTTAAGCAGGTTGATCGGGGATCTGAGAACGTATCTAAGAAGATTAAAACAAATGCCTCGATTGCCGTACCAGCCCCGAAGAATCCAACTGGTTCTACAAACGTTCCCGCAGCTGTGAAAAAGAAACAAAATCTTCATTCTACGTCATCTAGGGACCCACGAACGCTCTCAAACGCTGACAGCCGGCCTATGAATGGCAGTCATAAGGAACTATCTCAACCTAATTTGACATAGTGCACCAGTATACTTCTCACCCGTGTCTTTTTTTTTCCTCGAGTCCACCTTCCAGTATGTCTAGCACAGCTTTTATACTTCTCTTAATGGCGCAATTTCTCACTGTGGCCACTGTGAATATCAATGTAATAGAATGCCCTCTGAAACTTCAAATGTTGGAGAGATTCCTTCGAGATGCAGACATTGACATTGCCTTCATTCAAGAAGTTGCCATACCCTGTTTGCCCATATCTGCCTTCTACAAACAATACATCAATACCGGTACTACGAATAGAGGGACCGGATTCCTCATAAGACATGATATCCCACTCGAAGGTGTGCTATGTGATCCATCAGGACGCATAATAACTGGACACATAAACAATACCACCCTGATAAATGTATATGCCCCATCCGGGTCCAATAAACGTGTGGAACGGAAAATGTTCTTTCAACAGAGTATACTGCCTCATCTGCACGACGTTAAGGAAAAACTTATTCTTGCAGGGGATTTCAATTGTATTCAACGCCCAGAGGATTCCACTAGTCCATACCAAGGTGTCAACCCGGCTCTCAGGACCCTCCATACCTCCCTACACCTCATTGATGCTGTGGATAGTTTAAGGGTGCCCCTGCCCCATTACACCTGTATAAGTCACAACTCCTCATCACGAATTGACCGCATCTACTTTTCCCAGGAACTAATCCAGCCTAGTCGATATGAAGTGATACCTGCCAGTTTCACTAACCATCATGCAGTCGTATGTACAATCTCTTACCCCCATTCCATATTTCACATAGGAAGAGGTTATTGGAAACTGAATTGCTCGCTGTTAATGGAGGAGGAATGCCAAGATATTTCCAGACAACACTGGGCTCGATGGGCACAACAAAAATGCAACTTTCGCGACTGTGCAGACTGGTGGGATATTTTCGTTAAACCAGGGATCCGCCGCGTCTTTAAGAACATATCCTACCAACGAGGTCGGGAAAGACGGGATACAGTTGAATTTTACTATCGAGTTCTTCGCCGGCTCCAGCAAAGATCTGATGCTGAGGAGCGTATGTATGACCAGATTCGGGAAGTTAAAACCAAGCTCCTGTCTCTACAGCAACGAACGCTCGCTCATATAAACGTGGCTTTAAAAGATCGTACAGTGCTCCCGGACGAAAGTGCAAGTGTATACCATATCGCCAAAGGACAACGTGAGTGGCAACGTAAATATATCCACCGCTTCCGCACCAGTACTGGAAGTGTCGTCACCTCCCCTGACGCTATACGTAATGAAATATCATTATTTTATCAACGGTTCTACGCTAAGGCTCCAATTGATCCACAGCAGGTGACCCTATTGCTTTCATCTTGCAGTACCCAACTATCTCCAGAAAACAAAACTCTGCTCAGCGCGGATATTACGGATGAACAGATTCACTATGTGGTTAAGCACCTCCCAAATAACCGCTCACCTGGCATTGATGGACTGCCGTTTAAACTGTATAAACACTTCTGGCCTCTCCTTGGCAAATAATTTTGTCACGTCTTGCGTACCATTCTCCAACGTCGTGCTCTTTGTCAATCACATCACGAGGGTACCATAGTCCTCATACCAAAAACATCCTCTCCCATGGCAGTTGGTGACTTCCGACCAGTTACTCTGCTCTGCAGTGATTATAAAGTCCTTACCAAAGTACTTGCATGCCGATTGAAGACTGTTCTACATGATATCATTGGTGATGAACAATGTTGCAGTATTCCTGGAAGAACTCTGTTAACAGACTTAGCGATACTACGGGACCTACACCTAAAAGCCGAAATGCTCCCCACTGAGCCAATGAGTTTTCACACCTTAGATCTTGATAAAGCTTTCGACCGCATCAGTCATGAATACTTGTACATGGTCTTGAAACACTTTGAATTTCCTGCAATCCTTATTGACTACATTCGTATGATAAATTGTAATGCTACGTCTCGAGTGCTCGTCAACGGTTTTCTTTCCCCTCTGATTCCAATACAACGATCCCCTTTCCATGCTACTTTTTGTCATTGGCCTTGAACCGTTCATTCGGTCTACCCAGGTGAAGCTACAGGGTTACAAACTGTCCACACATGTTTTTGGCATGTGCGCCTATGCTGATGACGTATCAATATTGATCCGCAATAATGAAGACATCTCCCACATCGATAGCGTCCTTCAGCTCTACCATATCGTCTCTGGAGCACAATCGAACCCCCAGAAAACTGCTTTGCTTCCGCTCAATACTAACTCAGTGATTACCCAACAGCCCTGGTTCCGGATAGTAAATGAGGTGAAAATTATTGGCATTACCTGGAAGCAATCGCTTCTGAACACAGTGCAAGCAAACTGGACTAAGGTCATTGCCAAAGTTAGGGGAGTGCTGATCCAATTTGGTCAAAGAAACCTCAATATAGTGCAACGGGTCATGGTCCTCAACGTGTTTGCGCTCTCTAAAATATGGTATGTCGCACAACTTTTCCCACTTCCCAAAATGTTTGAGAGCCAATTGTCAAAATATACAGGTTGGTTTATATGGCAAGGATTTTTGTTCCGAGTACAACGGGAACAGTTGTATCTCCCATCCCGGCAAGGCGGGCTAGGGCTAACAGCTCATGGCATGAAATGCCGTGCACTCCTCTGCAAGAACGATATCACCATTCTTTCCCAACATGACACTTTTACGAAAGCGCTATACAAAGATATTCGAAACACAGCCCGTGGTTGTGATAGAGCTTTGCCGAAGATATTTAGGAACCATCAACAGCACCTTCTGGAAACTCTTCGCCAAATGCCTCCACGTAGCTGTGGTGTAAGGGAAAAGTATGTCAACTATTAAATGTGCCCACGGATGACCTTGATGACAGGAAGTTGATTCGTTTGTCGGTGACCGCCTTCCCCCAAATTAAACAGACTGCCATTGTGTGGATAATGGGCCAATATGTACACTTCGTGATGGACAATGATCAACATTTCTCGTTCCTGGATCTCAGGTATCACCTGCAGAGAGCGTTGGAAGCTTAGTGATAGTGGACAATTGTACGATAAATATGGACAGTATCTGGATTTTCTTGTGATGTAATAGTATGGTATTTATCATATCTGAAAATTCTGTAATTCTGTAGAGAGCTAATAAAAAAAGTAGCTATTTGGTTAAGGGGACTGACTGTGGATCCAAGGAGCACAGGTTCGATCCCACCTCACGCTAGTTTTTTTTCTACTGAAATATTGTTTTATCAAGGAGTATTAGTAACGTTTTATGTCAGTTCAAGATATATATTTCTACATTCCCTCTCAATACGTTTTATTTCCGTTTTACCATTGCTTTACAGCATGTGATCAAAAGAGCCAACTACTGTTGTCCTCAATACGCCGTTTGAATATCTGCAATCAGTTCCAGTAACTGACAACGGAAGGTATTACCTCACCCATATAGTTCCAATAACTGACAACAGATGGCAGCACCATTGCATCGATATATTTAAAACACAGTAGGCCTACATGGCGCGTTTTCACGTGATAGTTAAATATTGTTTTATCACGAAGTATTAGTAACGTTTTATGTCAGTTAAAGATACATATTTCTACATTCCCTCTCAATACATTTTATTTCCGTTTTACCATTGCATTACAGCATGTGATCAAAAGAGCTAACTGTTGTCCTCAATACGCCGTTTGAATATCTGCAATCAGTTCCAGTAACTGACAACAGATGGTAGTACCTCGCCCATATAGTTTCAGCAACTGACAACAGATGGCAGCACCTTTGCATCGATATAATTAAAACATAAGACATGGCGCGTTTTCACGTCATAGTTATTTATGAGAATTATAAACGAGTGGAATATTTAAGAAGGGAAATGTCGAAGAATATTAACTGACAGTTGAATGTGTAGGCTATGTTGATTATGTACCTTAATATTGCAATTTCTTCCCAAGATGGTAGCGTCCTAGACTAAAATTTATAATTATGCATCGTCGATATACTCTTAAATTATTAAAGAAAAAAGTAGCTTTCCAGGCACTCGCGCGTGTCCACAATTGCTTTCGCCATGAGACACACTTGGCAAACATAATTCGTTTGAAAGGCTCCGATATCGTGGGCACTCAGCCCCGTGTACTTTGGTGTGTATGTGTAAAATTTTCTCTGATAACCTGGTAATTGTGATGGCTGCATTAATGTGTGTATTTGTAATTAAGGTGGGAAATGGAAAGGGGACGGCCGTGGCCTTAAGTTAGGAACCATCCCGGTATTTGCCTTGAGTGGAAGTGGGAAAACAGGGAAAACCACATCCAAGATTGTCGAGGTGGGAATCAAACCTTCCTCTTCTTAGTTATACCTCAAGAGACTGAATGTGCCCCATTTTTGCCCTCAGACCAGAATTAAATTTCTTGGCAGAGCAGGAAATGTAACCCGGGTCTCCGAGGCGATAGCCAAGAATGGGTGGGCTTCCATGTGTTAATACGATTTTTGACATGCACGGGACATAAAATTCTAGAACTGCCTCCATTAGGGTGACTGCCGAAGTGAGTATTGAGTATAGGCCTATGCTCATTCCAGTAGGGCGAAGTGATTTTATGTTCCCCTGCAAAATGTACTGCCATAACCTATAACAGGTGATGGAAATTGCTTATTTAGAGCAGTTTTGTACTGTTTATATCAAAATGAAGAACGTCCTTCTGAGCTGCGTTTTCAAGCTATTGCAAAAAAATTCGCTGGCAGGAACAATTATAAGGAATTTATTTTAAGCGATCAGTCTCATCGCTTTCTCCTCACCAACCAACTTGAGTATGAAAGTCTCTGGACGGTCATGTTGAACGTCATTGTATAAGACAATTGTTTAATGATTATTTGTTGAGAGTACTGAGTCTAACTACGCAGTTGATTTCGGCAAATGGAAGTATTATTTGCCATTTAATATTTAGCGGCTCCGTTGATGCAGGACACTATAGTGTATCGAATAATACGAAACCACTTTGAAAATCCAATATAAATATACCATTTCCGAAACAATTCCAGATATTATGCAGTACTGTGTAAGGTCCTTGACGATCACATGTAACATTGTTCTACATTGTATTTCTCTTGCGTAAAATATGCGCGTGGTTACTTTGGCCTTTACTGTTGTGATGGTAAAATTGGCCTGCTGGAATATAAAATAATTGACAGGCCGCAACAATGTAATATTAATTTAAATGTCATTGAACTTATATCCAGTAGTTCAAACACATACATCAGCATTATCAGATTGGATACTGAAGATGAAAGCCGCTACTTCATTTCCCTATTAAAGAATTTTTCAATTCCTTGGAATTAAGTGATTCGCCTCCACATACTCCGAACGTTTGAGCCATAGTTACGCTCCTTAGAAATCTGAACGTTTCCCAAGGACTCACATATGGAAAAGTATTAAGTGTAAGAAATATGTAAGAAATTGCTTGGATTCGGATATAAAAGGTGCAGTAATATTAGGCAGAGAGCTCAAATTCTACGACTTGATTTAACACCTTCCGATAAAACCCTTGCAGGTACAGTACATTTTCTTTAAATAGGCAACAAAGTCCTATTCGCTCGGCCTACTTTATCACAATCAATCAAGCTCAAGGAGAAACTCTGGAACGTATTGGGCTATTTACCTCATCACATTTTCAGTCATGACCAGCATTATGTTGCAATATTGAGAGTGCTATCTTTTGACGCCCTTAAAGTTGCAATAGTGCTAAAAAGTAATCGTACAAAGAATGTAACTTATATAAGAAGCTTCTTCAGTATTTTTTTTTCATTGTCCGTCATGTTTTGACGGGTTTCAACTAGTATATATTGAAAACACTAAGGTGATTTTATTACCGCGAGATTGAGATAATGAATTAACTGATTTACTCTGTAATGTATTCTAACGAGAGCTCTTGGCATGTAGATTTGCAGAATGTCTGTAAAAAGAAAATATATTTTAGGGTTTATTTTAAATTATAAAATAAAAATGTAATATTTGTCGCTCCCGCGCTTGCGCACAATGGCTCTATTCCACCAGAGAAATGGCGGATCCCTTCACGTCGTACAGAGAATTAGAAGGGGGGGGGGGAATATTGCTGTGGCTCTATTGCTCGAAACTTTTCAAGTACTGTAATCCTTCGACTTGATTTAACATCTTCCGATATACACTTCAATTTTTCAATTCGCTTGGCGTACTTTATCACAATCAATAAAGCTCAAGAGGAAACTCTGGAACGTGAAGGTCTCTATTTGCCTCCTCAAGGTTTCAGTCATGGCCAGTTATATGTTATGAAGTCGATCTTTTGATGCCCTTAAGTAGCAACAGTATTCGTTCAAAAAATGCACACAGTATAAGAGAATCCCTCAGTAAACATTTTCTCAATGACCGTCATGTTTTGACGGGTATCAACTAGTTAAAATTAATTTGGCTAGTCAGCACACAGTGGGTAATTCGAGGAGTCTAGCCGGCTATAAATAATCATATCTCGGAGGCTACTGCACAAGTGCGCAGCGGTCGCTTCGTAGACTCTAAATTCGTGAGTCAAGGGTTATTTTTCTACAGTCATTCTTTGTGCTTACATAACACTGCCAATTTATCGTGAATATCAGCAAGGCTAGGAATTGACCTATGCAAATAATATTTAACTGTTTATTTCAAGGAATTTACCTATGCAAATAATATTTAACTGTTCATTTCATTTAAAGTTAAAAACAGGATTAATACAAAACAAACATTATAAATTAAAACATTCTAATGTTTGGAATAGTTCAATTCAGGCTGCAGATTGCACATATATGTCCCTGAGAGTAATCTGAGCACATCTTTATGAAGACATTAGCTTTATATAACTGTACAAATCTAAAATTCTCCAGTAACACGTTATTGGACTAACTTCTGCTTCACACAAGAGAGCTCTGAACGAGTTCATATCGAAACACCAACTCATTTGTTTCCACAAACAGCATTTGTCGATTGTAACCTACATGCTAAATTTTAGTTGCGAGTATAATGTATTGCCCTCGGGGTTGTAGCTTGAGTAAGGGCGGTATCTAGTGTAAGGGGTAGTGGGCTGTCCGAAGGGCAACACTTGAGTGCAATTTGTATCGTAAGAACGGAGTGCGGGCGCTGAAGGTCGCCTGGTGGCCTTGCCACGGTGGGTAATCACAGTAATGCTGACGCACCGGTTTGCGGACAGGCAGGTTGGCATGACAGCAAATGTGTACGGGAGGACGACTGCTCGCGGGGAACCGGGAGTCAGGAGTTCGATGCGGGGGAGTGAAAACACAAGGGGTTAGTCTGGGTGTATAATGGTGTTTTATTTCACAAGAATGGGGACATGCAAAGCTTTACAGTCGAGCAGAGACGAAATGAAATGTTTTACAAAGTAGTGTAGGTTTGGAGTTGGAAGGACGAGTCTTAGAGCGACACACACCAGCTTGTAGATTGCAGAGACGACGACGGGCGGCGTGACTAACAGAGCTTCACCACACAAGAGAGATCCCCTTTCTTGCTGGCGGGATTATTTATAGTAATCCTGGTAGTGTTGCAAACTAAGTCAGCATTCGTAAGTGTTAATGTGGCTCTAGATAACGTCGGTGGCTGACTGTTTGTTTTATGTCGAAATGTTGCTTCATGTGTGAGGTAGATCGCCAGTCTAGTGTGATTGTTGCTTTGTCTTACGGCGTTGTGGAGTGAAAAAGGGCATGATTATGCCCCATGGGGTCTCGGGGCATGACAATACCTCTTCTTCGTTTAATGATCGTCCTCGATCATTGTGTGAGGTGCAGGATGGTGTGAGAGTGTGGTTTCTCTTCTTCTTCTCTTCTCCTTCGTACCTTTTTTTCGTTGGTTGGGTGAGTGTGCTCTGATTAGGTTGGGTGAAAGGGAGGCACATTGTGTATATAATATGAAGGGATGATTGTGACATGTGATGGCGTTTACATTTTATGTGGTTGTTTACAGTGATACAATGATACGATGATGCTTTACAGTTTACATTGTGTTTTACGACAATACAATAATACAGTGATACAATAACACAATAATAGTTCACATGGAATTACAGTTCACATTTTAAGGCTGGGGTGATTTTGGGTGATGTGGTCTTGATAATGTTTTTATTGTATGGGATGAAGGCATGTTATGGCACTGTGAAATGTGTTTTTTTATGTTAGTTGTGCTTATAAGTAACTTATATCTATAGTACTGTAACCGAAACATTTACCAAAACCTGGTGAAATCCCTCGATGGTCTCTGGATCGTAGAACCTGAAAATGCCCGGCGAAAAAAACCCCCAGGTCCTACCACCAAGTAAAGCAATGAATGGGGAACAAGCCATCCTAACAGGCTGTCTTGCGAATGACCATGACTTCGAAGGAGAAATGAATTTAAATAAAAACTAGCTCAAGAACACGAAAAACAACTCTAAAAAGAACTATCTCAAAGGTGGAATACCCTGAAAATTCCAAGCGATGGCCATCTTTACATGACCTCTCATCCCTTCGTTAAAATATTACGCCATGATTTAAAATTGGGAAAACAAACTTTATTCCATAAAGGACAAGATAACTAAAACAACAAAAGAAAAAAATCAAATACCCTGTCGTCAAACGACCAAAGTCACAGTTACAAAAACTGTGTCAAGAAAACCTAAAGAAATCCAAGAATGGATTATAAGGATCACCTACCCGCTGGAGTAATCCTAGACATTATAACTAGTATATATTACACAAATATGCCGAGTTAATCTCACAATGATATTTCGTAGACTGGACGATGAATAAAAATGAATCATCATGAATAGATTATATGTGAATCGTCTAAAAAATCTTCTAATGCAATAGCATTTATCAAAATTATATACAATGAATTTACAAGGATTTATACAAAAATGTGTCTTTGGACACTTATATCTTTCAATTTAGTATCTGATCTGGGTCATAGCATTCGCATCGTTACATATTAAAGAAAGAAATATTCATTAAACAGGGTTACATTTTACCAAGCGATTAAGCTAAGTAAAAAATCAATGGTCTATGTTCATGTTTCAAGTAGAAAGTACAATTGAGTATAATTGTAGAGGTTTTGATTATCAGCTGTGGAAATGCCTTAAGTTACATAAACAGATTATCCAAGCATTGCTCATAGTTAGGTGAAGAAAATCATGTAGGCTCGATCTAGCAGATCGACAACACCTATGTCTCAAAGAGACATGAAAACACAAGAAAACCTCACCTAGGTTTATATAACACCAAACATGGGTGTTGGACTACTCGAAGTCCAAAACAGATTGGCACTCACTGGCTTAAAAAGCTCTTATTGGCTCTATCAAAAACTGTCCTAACGCTTCAACAAGCATAAAATCTCAAAACTACAGCATAATCCCGGATATGCATTCGAATCACAAAATAAGGTTATAAGAACCTTCAAACACCATTATTAAATCTCATTACTATCTCAAGAACCTACAAAACATGCTTAAACCACACACTAACCTCAAGCACGTTGTTCAAAGTCATGAAACTAAAGCATTTCACTGGCAAAAATAAACTATCAGGCCTTACAATGATGTATAATAAATATACAGTTTAATCTCTTGACTCAAAGTCAAAATTCCCTGGAATAATTTAATCAAAATTCAGGATGGTGTTTAAAATGCTGTACTTGTCTCTCACTCACACAATTGCACTAAATGCAATTATTTACGTTAGTCAAAATAGAAAATGAATGTCTCGAAATGACATCAAATGTTAAGTTACTCTCAAATTAATACCTAATAGAAGGTGAAACTGATTCTTCCCTAAATCAGGATAGCCTCCAACCTTGGTGTGTTTCGAAATTTCAGTGGATAAAACTTACACCATGAAAGCAAGTTAAGTTCACCGGTTAATCCAATGAAAATCATTAAGTAAATCCACTAATAAATCTTCACACACAAAAGCGAAGTGCTCTCCATGAAAATACTCCGAAAAGTGGATTAAAACTATAAAGGCATTTAACACCAAGAAAAACTTTCCAAGATTCAAATCGCTGCGAGAAAACAGAGTTCCCAACTCATCAGTAGTACATGAAAATATGTACTGGCCATAAAGAAAATAGTGTTCTAAACACTATTCAACAAAACACGATTAAAACTATACTTATACAAAAAACTGAAGTTCTTCCCCTAATCCTTCTTCACGGCAAATAAAAATACGCACTACTAACTAAAATACTTCTGAATTTACTGATTAAATATCAAGACTATTAATACGCAGGGGATGAATTCATTAAGTGAATACAAAATCCCGGGAATGCAACAAATCAGTTTCAACAAAAACGTCGTAGCTAAACTCGTGCATGCCCATTTAATCTACAAAAGGAAAAGTATGGCAATTGCAATTGCTAACAAAATGCCCTCACTAAACTACGATAAAGAAGTTGCAAGTCCAGTATCTTTCGTTGACTCTCGTAGCGTTGTAAAAAGGATATAAGTGTCTGATGAATCTCCACGTTATCATCAGATAATAAATTCTTCTACCTTGGAGCTGGGATTCGAACCCGGGTACGCGACGCACACGAAGACTGGTCGGGTGGCCGTTCGTGCCCTCGTCATTCATGCCAGAAAATTTATAATACGCCCGTGAAATTGTACTGTTCTGCATGTCGTAGCTTGCGAAGTCATCAGCTAGCAACCACTGGAGTACTGAAAAGGTAGTCTCTTTTCTTAAAAGGAAAATGCAGTTTGTGGCTTGCAGGTATCTCACTTATACGTTCCACATGTAGCTACCCCATATCTTTTAACCAGCCATTCTGGAAGTCAAATCATGAACATTAATCCTCCCCACCGAAATCTCAGATGACAATATGCCTTTTAATGTTCGCATGATGCACTGCGTAAAAGAAACTTGATGTCGGCATAAACTGGCTCGGAACTACACGTTACTAAACCATGTAAGAGAAACCACACAGGGTCCCGTGATGGCTGCCTCAATACGGACACCGCTGGACAGAGAAATATATATCAGTCCGCGTTTCGTTTAAAACTAGTCTTCCTTGAGACGACATTCTGTATTAGAACTGTACTGCAACTGCAAGTGTCTCAATTCCATTACGATATGGTAGCTGCGGTATGTATTCGCACACAGTACACGGCCACTTGTCGAGACTTAAAATTCGAATCCGGAGACAAGACACTTCAAAGAACACGTTCGGCCTAGCGAAGTAAAAATGCTAGCCGCCTCGACACGGAGGAACTTTCATTCGCCTTGCACCTGTGAATATCTCACCGGCTGAGTCACGTAACTGTCCACTTGGCAATCGGACAAAGAGTAACCCTCTCTCGCTGGCTACGACACGACCCGTGAAGCTGCCCCCACTACTTTCTTCTCCATAGATATAGAGATATGTCAATATCTAGCTTTTGGTTTGATCCTTACAGATGTTATTCCTTCGTTTCACTTGTTAGATTCTATTCCTCTTATATAATAGCTTTCTGCTATGGTAATCCGTGTTATACAGTCTTCGAAAGGTCTTCTAGAACTCTGATTAGCTTCAAAACAGTAAAGATTAGCCCCAAACCGTGGACGATGCATGACATGACTTCACATATGGATTTATTGATCGGCCAGGCTATGGGTCAACCCACTCTGAAATGCTCGTAACTTCCGATCTGTAACCGAATGATCCTTCTCATAGTCTCAACGCTTCATAGCATGGCCTGTCCCGCGGGTTCAACTGCTTCGCGCCTCCTGGCCACCCTATTACAGTGTCTGGACAAACACCTTATAAAAACGGTACATCTCCCCATTGATATCTCAAATAAAAGTCACCTGAGCTTTTATTTGCTCCAATCTAGGTAATTTCGATATATGTATCGTTATTTTTCATACAGATCTCAAGCAATCTTGTCCACAAATCGCCTAAGGTTTTTAGCATTAAAACGTCCTATGACATCTCTACCATTAGTGCTTACAATTTCGTGGCAGTTATTTCCAAAGGCTCTTGCAAGCATATAGAGGCCATTAAAGACATGTGAAAACTTCGTGTATCTCTTCTTTTTCACGTCAGCTTTTGACGGTTTCTTGATGAGGATTAAATCATTCACTCTCAACGGTGGACGATATCTTTTGTTCTTGATTCTTTTCTGCCGCTTCTCTTCTGCCTCCATCAGTTTTTCTCTTGCCGAATGTATCCAATCTTGCTCAGTGGGCTCAGTGTCCTTTGGCAAGAATCTAACAACTTCTGTCCAAGCTCTCTCTCTGGCTTTCTGTTTAAATGGACTACCATAGGAATATCAGCTAGACTTTCATGGTAAGTCGAATTCAGACATTCTTCCACGACTGGAACATACTTCACCCAACTTGCATGGTCATCAGGGCAGTAAATCCTCGAGAATTTACTAATCTCTGCCATAATTCTGTCTGAGACGTTAGATTCGGGATATCTCACGCTCGAGAAGATGTGTCCGACTCCCAATCTGTTCATGACATCTTCAAAACTCTGCGCAGTAAACTGGGTTTCATGGTCTGACAATAAAGTTGCAGGGATTCCGGCTTTCCGAAAAGCACTATTTTCCAATCGACTAAGGACTTGAGCTGACGTGGCCCTCTGCATAGGGTCAAGGGTCACAAATTTGTAAAATACGTCAACCGTGACTAAGAGAAACTGGTTCCCCCTAGCCCCCTTCGGACAAGGACCGAAGATGTCGCAATCCATTAGCTCTCTCGGCCTTTCAGGAATAATGGCCCGAGGTTCTTCCTTCTTCAGAGCGGACGAGTATTTCCCACGTTGGCACTCTGGGCATGACCTGATAATGGTTGCTATGGAGCCCCGCATTCTTGACCACGTGAATGTTTCTAAAAGCGTTCGAAACGTTTTGTCTACACTCCCGTGACCAATCGTGCAGTGAGCTAACCACACCAAACCAGTAATCAGCTTAGGAGGGACTAATATCTAATTTTTGTCCTCTCTCGGTCAACGTATTTGCAAACTGTGTCATCACACAACAGTAATTTCACAGAGTGTCTCTTAACCTGCTCGTAATCTGGATCGGAGTTGTCCATTGTGCCTCTCAAAAACCTGAACATTTGTCTAGTTGGGGTGTGTCTTTTCTGTGACACAGCTATCTTGTGTAGCTTGTCTAGGGTGAGTTCTTGCTCCCTCTCCAACCGCAAAGTGTTAATCTCGATTCCGCTTACTGGATTTTTTGAGAGAGCATCCGCGCGCAGATTATCCTTCCCAGGCTGGTGCACGATGGTGGCATTGAACTGCTGGAGAAACAATGTCCACCTCGTCAGCCTGTCACTGGAAAGGTCCGTTTGCATCATTCACTGGAGCGCTCTGTATTCTGTAATAATGACCACTAGATGACCAAGCAGAAGTTTCTTCCACTTTCGAAGGGCTGAAACGAATGCTAACGCTTCCAATTCGGTGGTAGCGGCTTCGGTGGCATAGTTGGTAGCTTGCTGAGCTTCTATGCCCAAGATAGCGGGTTCAAACCCGGCCGAAGTCGTCGGATTTTTAAGAGCGTTAAAAATCCCTCAGGATGCCTTCCTTCGGATGGGAATTAAATTCGGCGGTCCCATATCATAGATTTATGGCATGTTAAAGAACTTTCCACTAATTATACCTGTGTGAAACTAAATTGTATAGGTTACGAATGTAAACAACGCTCTTAGGTTGCTACGTTCGTTGCCAAGAGCCTACTGCGGTGGCGTCTAGAAGCTAAGTTCTGAACTAGGCCTAGTAGTCGTTGACGGTGGCGTTTGGCGGCAAAAGTAGGAACTATTTGAAAAATTCAAAGTTGCAGTCCATACTTGAATTAAAAAAACAGATACACACACTAATACAGTCATCACAATTAACACCGGTTATCTGACAGATTCTACACACACCCAAAGTACACGTGGCTACAGGACCGCGTTGTCGCAGCCCCTAAACTAAGGAACCAACCAACCAATTCGGTGGTGTAATATTTTTTCTCATGCTCCTGCAGCTTTCTGCTGAGGAAATCTATGTAGTGCTTCCTCCCGTCCTCGTCCTTCTGATAGAGGACAGCACTAACTCCTACTCTTGATGCATCTGACTCGACATAAAACGTTCGATTGAATTCTGGATATTCTAATTTGATGCAATTCTGTAGCATATGTTTCCCTTTTTCAAATGCCCTATTCGTCACTTCTGTCCACTTCCACCGGTTATTCTTCTTTAAAACTTCATACAGAGGAGCCATTGTTGTGGAGTATCCTGGGCAGCGACTACTAAGGAATTGGCACATGCCAAGGAATTCTCGGAGTTGCTTGATCTTAGCAGGTCTGGGGAATTTACAAATGGCCTCTATTTTCTTCGTATTCGGGTGATACCCGTGTTGATCAATAGTATGGCCCAAAAACTTGATCGACTCATGCATGAATTGGCATTTATGCATATGAACATTAATATTTGCATATCTGAGATTTTCAAACAGCTGTCTCAGGTGTGTCAGGTATTATCTGATGTTTGCTGACGATATAATCAGATCGTCGAAGTAGCAAATCACATTGCGTTTCACTGCTTCAGTCAGTTTACTGTCTAGGGCTCTAATAAATGTCGGACCACTGTTCACCATACCAAACGGTACGCGACAGAACACAAACGTGGTCTGGTCGAACAGAAAACCTGTATACTGTCGCCTATTTACTTCTAGTTCAACCTGATAAAAGGAAGCGATCAGATCTAGGACACTAAAATACGCCTTCCCTTTAAATTTCCTTAGAAGCTCTTTAATCTTTGGTGGTCGGTCTGTCTCCAGCATGATTCTGGTGTTAATATTTCTGGCGTCCAGACATAGCCTCAGCTGTCCGTTTGCTTTTTTAACAACCGTGATGGGATTGAGATATGAGGAAGCCTGTTTCTGAATTATACCCTCTCTTTCCATCCCGACTATAATTTCTTTTACTTCTTCATGGTATTTTTCGGGTATGGGATATAGTTTGGCTTGATACGGGGACTCATCCGTAAGCCTTATCTGATATTTGAAGTCTCTTATAAGACCGGGTTTGTCATCGAATATGTCATAGAATTCTTGAATTAGATCATCAAATTCTTTCTTTATATCTTCGAATCCTCTGCTTTTGGAGTATATTGTTCCTTTTCTCCCTCGGATTCCTCTACTATATTCTCCAGGATTTCCAATTTGGGGATTTCTATATCATTTACCTCACTGCCCGATTCATCATGGACTGTCCTATCTACAGTCTCTTCCTGAAATTGTATTACCCTCTGATCCATATCAGTGATACCCCTGGCCTTCGTGATGAAATCAATTCTCAATATTACATCGAAATTAATATTCTTCACAATGATAAATACATGTTCATACATTTTCTGATTAATCCCAAACTTCATGAGGATTTGGATTTTGCATTTCATGCGTTTGTCCTTAAATATCCCTCTTATCTTTGTTGGAGAAGCTGGCAACGTTATGAACTGATTTTCCATCTTCAGTCTCTCAAAACATTCCTCATTCACAATCGAAATCATGGCTCCCGTATCCACCAGAGCTTTACATTTTTGCTCGCCCACTTGGACAATTATAACAGGCAACTTTACCGTTCTTCCCGTAGGTTGATCCTTTTGCTCAAATAGCAAATCAGCATCCGTGGTTTCAAAAATTTCATGAATAGTGATTAAATGCGAATGCTTGCCCGCGTCAGTCTCCATTGGATTTTTTTGTCAGGAGTTCTTTCCTGACTTCTGTCCTTTCTGCTGGTGCTGCCTTGTGCTTGATCTCTCACTCCCTCCTTTCTCTCCTGTGACCTTCTTCGTCCTTCTTCTGAGGACTTATCTCGCCCACTCCTGAGCCTATCTTGCTGTCTTTTCTCTCATAATCCCCTCTTCTGTAGTTTTTATATCTAGAGTAACCTTGGTTCTGTCGGTTATCCCCTTGATTCCTGTTATACGGAGCTTCTCTCCGATTCCTGTCATATGGAGCTTCTCTCCGATCATTCTGATTATACCGACTGTTGTAAAATTTCTGTTGTCATAACGACGTTGCCAAGGTCTGCCATGATCATCTCTGTGTTGGTCATTCCATCTCCTATCGTTCTGATAGCTATTTCTGATTGGACCTGGTCTATTCTCATGTAGAGGTTGAGGACGCTCGGTTTGTTGTGTCCTATTCATCATGACTGCGTTTACGGTCTTAGGTTCCTGTCTACAACTCTTGGTGACTGTCGGTTGCGTCATTAGACTAATATGATCTAGGCGAGGCAATAGTTCATCCATCGATGCTTAGGTTGAGATGCCAGAGGTTATGAGTGACTTCCTAATTTCGGCTGGAAGCTGTCGCGATATAGCTTCTACTAATTCAACCTGTGATAAGGGCGGATCAAGAAATCTACGTTTTGCTAACTGACAAGCGAAATATTCTGCGTAGCTAGTCGGTCCTGTAGTAGCATACTTCCTTGAATAAATCTCGGATCTTGTGTTCTGTTGGACTTCGATTGACCAAAAAAACTGAATAAACGCTTGTGAGAACTGGTCAAAATCCTCAAAGGTGTATCTGAACGCTTTAAACCACTGGAGAGGTGCGTCAGATAAAAATATCTCTACCACTCGCAGTTTACGTTCATGTGGCACATGGGATTCCACAAAATAGTCTTGGATTCCTCTAATAAACTCTGTAGGAGTGGTTCCATCTAGATTTTTAAAATTTCTGGGCTTATCTTCAAAGTTCCTAATGATGGTTATGTTAGATGCCCTGACTGACGTTTTTGTGACATAACCACTTGCACCTACATTGGAACTTGAAGAAGTAAATTCTTCCGCTTGGGTTTGGAATTCTGTTGTGCGAGATGTAGCCCTATTCAACTGTTCCATCGGACTAAACTGAACAGACGTTGGAGCCTTAAAAGATTCCTGAATGTCAGTCCCTCTCTGTTCCTGTACTGGGTTAACGGGCTCATCTACAACGACTCTAAAATCAGTATTTATTTGCAATCGCAATTGGTCCCTAAGTGTATCCAAGTTGATACTTCCTCCCAAATTAATGCTTTCGAGGCCTTTCCTTAGCTCATTGATCTCGGAAGTTTTCTTTTCCCTTATCTCGTTTAAGTCAATCTGTCCCTGATCAATTTTAAGTTCTACGGCATTAATTCGAGTTTCTAAACCTGAAATATTATCTGTCTGCTTTTCCTGAACAGCATCCACTCTTTTGTTTAAATCAGTCCTTACATCTATAATTTCCCTATTAGCATTGGAAATTTTGATAGCAAGACGTTTCTCTAGACTAGATTTAGCATCATGAAAACTATCCTCATTGACCTTACTCAGATCCTGTCTTATAAGGGCAAGATTTTCATTAATAATTGCTTTGAGGTCGGTGTTTAAGTCTGCCTTGATTAATTTAGTATGATCAGTCACTTGAGTCTGCAACGTGCTCATTTCACCTTTCAAATGCTCCAAACTCTTTTGCGTTTGACTGGTGTCGTGAGTAAATTGCGACTGCAGTGGATCAATAAGAGCTTTACTTTTCTTTTTACCCCTTTCTACATCCAATTTGATTTCACTACAAAAATTGGTTGACTGTTCCATTTCATTTAGTTTTATTTCTGTGTAGACTTGAATCGATCTTATTTACTTGGGATTGGATCATAATTTGTTTCGACTCAATCTGATTGACGTCATTTTGAATGTTCTTAACCTGAGATTGTATTTCCTTTTTTTCGGTTTCTACTAAACCAACATCTGTTTTCAGATAGTTAACCTGTGCTTGTATTACTCTAACATTAGCGTTAACATCTTTAACAGTTTCTTCAAACTCTTGTTGACTTTTCTGAACTTGATCAAGATTAGTCTAAACATTAGTGATTTCTTTTTTAAGATTAGCCTGGGCATTCCAAACTTCTACTTTAACATTGCCAATATCGGTTTGAAGACTATTTTGAACATGGCTAATTTCAGTTTTAAGTTTGGTTTGGACATTATCAATGTCAGTTTTAAGGTTGGTTTGGACATTATCAATGTCAGTTTTAACATTACTAATGTCAGTTTTAACATTACTAATGTTGGTTTGGACATTATCAATGTCCGTTTTAATGTTAGTTTCCATGGATTGTTGATTCAACCTAACATGACTAACATAAGCTCGATTTTTTTTAGAACTGTCTTTAATTTCTTTCATGGATGACTGTATAGTATCTAGTTCACCTCGGATGCTTTCAGTTACTGCATCCCTCAAGATGTCATGATTACGTGAAGCATTTTCATATATATTATCAAATGTAGACTTGGTTTGAGATTTGATATTTTCAAGGTCTTTGTTGAGATTCTGTAACCTTTCTTCTATCATTTCAAACTTTTTTTTAAAGTCTGCAACCTAGACTGCCTGGTTATCAGCCATAATTTAACAAAATACACTTGTCACTAGAAAACATGGGAACACTACATGTGAAAGCATAGCGAGAACATTTGCACACAACCGCAATTTGCCATAAAAGTGCGTATTTTTATTGCCTTGCGTTACCTTATATTTAAACTTAAAATAAATTAATATCGTCCAATATCATTCTGAAATTGCCTAAACCTCAACATGCGTGACATTTTAAATCGGAGATGGTCATAGATCCTACATAAAACGAAATTAAGCTTACTCGAAGCATCCTATCTTATAGATGATGACAGCAACTATCATCAGCCGGAGTAAAATAGGACAAATCACCCATATGTAACTCACACGTGTGTTACAATAAGCGTCTAACTCGACTGAACATGTCAAAGAAGATTACTGTGAATAACTCTCATTGAACAGGTTCTAGTCGTTTATCACTAAATAAGAAGTCTGGAACCACTTCAATACATTTAAATCAAAATCTGATAATGGTTGCTATACCACCAAAATGTCAAGTAGTTCGAGTTGCATCATAATTGCTTTTTTCCACAGCAATTTCAATAATTTGTGCCAAAGTATTGATTCACCATTATCCATTTGCTTTCATCACTACTTTAACGAATCACGATGTCCTAATTCGTGCTCGGTATAGCATGATAATTAAAATTGGTCTCCATTCCTTGGTGTTCCAATTTAATTTTAGGCCTACAACTGTGGCTACTCCATAACTAGATATCAATATGGAATTCCAGTTACTTCGGGCCCACCTAACTCTGGCTACAAAGCTAGTAATCCAGATTTATTCGAGCCCAAAACGTTGGCCGCCACAGATCTATGTACACGAAACACTTACCAATACCTGGTGAAATCCCTCGATGGTCTCTGGATCGTAGAACCTGAAAATGCCCGTCGAAAAACCCTCCCAGGTTATACCACAAAGTAAATGAATGAATGGGGAACTAGTCATCCTAACAGGCTGTCTTAGGAATGACCATGGCTTCGAAGGAGAAATGAATTTAAAAAAACTAGCTCAAAAACACGAAAAACAAATCTAAAAAGAACTATCTCAAAGGTGGAATACCCTGAAAACTCCAAGCGATGGCCATCTTAACAAGACCTCCCATCCCTTCGTTAAAATATCACGCCACGATTTAAAATTGGGAAAACAACTTTATTCCATAAAGGACAAGATAACTAAACAAGAAATAAAATCAAATACCCTGTCGTCAAACGACCAAAGTCACAGTTACCAAAACTGTGTCAAGAAAATCTAAAGAAATCCAAGAATGGATTATAATGATCACCTACCCGCTGGAGTGATCCAAGACATTATAACTATTATATATTACACAATTATGCCAAGTTAATCTCACAATGATATTTCGTAGACTGGACGATGAATAAAAATGAATCAGCATGAATAGATTATGTGTGAATCGTCTAAACGATCTTCTAATGCAATAGCATTTATCAAAATTATATACAATGAATTTACAACAAGGATTTATACAAAAATGTGCCTTTGGACACTTATATCTTTCAATTTAGTATCTGATCTGGGTCATAGCATTCACATCGTTACATATTAAAGAAAGAAGTATTCATTAAACAGGGTTACATTTTAACAAGCAATTAAGCTAAGTAGAAAATCAATGGTCTACGTTCATTATTCATGTAGAAAGTAAAATTGGGTAAAATTGTAGAGGTTTTGATTATCAGCTGTGGAAATGCCTTAAGTTACATAAACAGATTATCCAAGCATTGCTCATAGTTAGGTGAAGAAAATCATGTAGGCTCGATCTAGCAGATCGACAACACCTCTGTCTCAAAGAGACATGAAAACACAAGAAAACCTCACCTAGGTTTATATAACACCAAACATGGGTGTTGGACTACTCGAAGTCCAAAACAGATTGGCACTCACTGGCTTAAAAAGCTCTTATTGGCTCAATCAAAAACTGTCCTAAAGCTTCAACAAACATAAAATCTCAAAACTACAGCATAATCCCGGATATGCATTCGAATCACAAAATAAGGTTATAAGAACCTTCAAACACCATTATTAAATCTCATTACTATCTCAAAAACCTACAAAACATGCTTAAACCACACACTAACCTCAAGCACGTTGTTCAAAGTCATGAAACTAAAGCATTTCACTGGCAAAAATAAACTATCAGGCCTTACAATGATGTATAATAAATATACAGTTTAATCTCTTGACTCAAAGTCAAAATTCCCTGGAATAATTTAATAAAAATTCAGGATGGTGTTTAAAATGCTGTACTTTTCTCTCACTCACACAATTGCACTAAATGCAATTATTTACGTTAGTCAAAATAGAAAATGAATGTCTGGAAATGACATCAAATGTTAAGTTACTCTCAAATTAATACCTAATAGAAGGTGAAACTGATTCTTCCCTAAATCAGGATAGCCTCCAACCTTGGTGAGTTTCGAAATTTCAGTGGATAAAACTTACAACATGAAAGCAAGTTAACTTCACCGGTTAATCCAATGACAATCATTAAGTAAATCCACTAATAAATCTTCACACACAAAAGCGAAGTGCTCTCCATGAAAATACTCCGAAAAGTGGATTAAAACTATAAAGGAATTTAACACCAAGAAAAACTTTCCAAGATTCAAATCGCTGCGAGAAAACAGAGTTCCCAATTCATCAGTAGTACATGAAAATTTGTACTGGCCATAAAGAAAATAGTGTTCTAAACACTATTCAACAAAACACGATTAAAACTATACTTATACAAAAAACTGAAGTTTTTCCCCTAATCCTTCATCACAGCAAATAAAAATACGCACTACTAACTAAAATACTACTGAATTTACTGATTAAATATCAAAACTATTAATACGCAAGGGATGAATTCATTAAGTGAATACGAAATCCCTGGAATGCAACAAATCAGTTTCGACAGAAACGTCGAAGCTAAACTCGTGCATGCCCATTTAATCTACTAAAGGAAAAGTATGACAATTGCAATTGCTAAACAAATGCCCTCACAAAACTACGATAAAGAAGTTGCTGGTCCAGCACCTTTCGTTGACTCTCGTAGCGTTGTAAAAAGGATATAAATATCTGATGAATCTCTACGTTATCATCAGATAATAAATTCTTCTACCTAGGAGCTGGGATTCGAACCCGGGTACGCGACGCACACGAAGACTGGTCGGGTGGCCGTTCGTGCCCTCGTCATTCATGCCAGAAAAGTTATAATACGCCCGTGAAATTGTACTGTTCTGCATGTCGTAGCTTGCGAAGTCATCAGCTAGCAACCACTGGAGTACTGAGAAGGTAGTCTCTTTTCTTAAAAGGAAAATGCAGTTTGTGGCTTGCAGGCATCTCACTTATACGTTCCACATGTAGCTACACCATATGTTTTAACCAGTCATTCTGGAAGTCATAACATGAACGTTAATCCTCCCCACCGAAATCTCCAATGTCAATATGCCTTTTAATATTCGCATGATGCACTGCGTAAAAAAACTTGATGTCGTCATAAACTGGCTCGACACTACACGTTACTAAACCATGTAAGAGAAACCACACAGGGTCCCGTGATGGCTGCCTCAATACGGACACCGCTGGACAGAGAAATATATATCAGTCCGCGCTCCGTTTAAAACTAGTCTTCCTTGAGACGACATTCTGTATTAGAACTGTACTGCAAGTGTCTCAATTCCATTACGATATGGTAGCTGCGGTAAGTATTCGCACACAGTACACGGCCGCTTGTCGAGACTTAAAATTCGAATCCGGAGACAACACACTACAAAGAACACGTTCGGCCTAGCCGCCTCGACACGGAGGAACTTTCACTCGCCTTGCACCTGTGAATATCTCACCGGCTGAGTCACGTAACTGTCCACTTGGCAATCGGACAAAGAGTAACCCTCTCTCGCTGGCTGCGACACGACCCGTGAAGCTAGCCCCGCTACTTTCTTCTTCATCGATATATCGATATGTCAGTATCTCGCTTGTGGCTTGATCCTTACAGATGTTATTCCTTCCTTTCCCTTGTAAGATTCTATTCCTCATATATAATAGCTTTCTGCTATGGTAATCCATGTTCTACAGACTTCGAAAGGTCTTCTAGAACACTGATTAGCTTCAAAACAGTAAAGATTATCCCCTAACCGTGGTCGATACATGACATGACTTCACATATGGATTTATTGATCGGCCAGGCTATGGGTCAACCCACTCGCAAATGCTCGGAACTTCCGATCTGTAACCGAATGATCCTTCTCATAGTCACAACGCTGCATAGCATGACCTGTCCCACGGGTTCAACTGCTTTGCGCCTCTTGGCCACCCTATTACAGTGTCTGGACATTAACCTTATAAAAAACGGTACAGTACCATCCTATATCTAGCATATAATCTACGGGGTTTCAATCTTATAATCTATGGCCATGCTTTATCTAGGCTTACAATCTAGGTGGGCATGCTATGTCTAGCTTATAATCTACTTGGCCACGCTACATCTCGGGATGAAAATGTGACAATGCCTCCTGTGGGTTGGTAACTTTTTGCAGCAGTGAGGGATGTCATTTACAAAGTATGACAGATCTTACTGATATTTGGTTTGCCGTGTAATTGGCATTTGATGTGTGTAGAATTCAGAATGTAGAATGTAATTATGTGTGTGTATTTACGTGTGCAATAACCGATGTCCCACAGTCATCGGATATGGTTGTGTCGATGTCTTCGTAGAGTGCGGTGAGCTGTGGAAAGAGAGTGTTATCTGCAAATTCTGGTGTTCTCCTGTAACATAAGAAGGTGTATTTCCTGTTGTAGCGCGTGCGTTCCTGGGAGGGAAGGTATACATGTTATGGATATATCATTTTTGAGCAGTTATGTATATGTTTGCAATGCCGGCCGTGCATTACCTCTTTTGTTGCAACACATCCGTGTATATGCGTGCGTGAGTGAGTAAATCGTGTTTTATGGTGTACGATCGATCCTCGAACGACGGAAGGGTAGCTGTAGTTTCGCATGATACGGCTTGTGTACGTTTGGTATTCATAATAAAACACTATAAACAGTCATGGTACGCCCACGTTTACAAATTAAACTTCTTTCTAACAAGGATGCCAAAAAAAAGTGGTGAGTCCCATGAAGATTAATTCAAAACTACACTCGTACACAAGTCACTAGCGCAGCCTCCAACTACTCGTAGCTAACATCAAGAAAAGAAGATGTTATTATTCCTTCATGTATTTTCATATACCTTCTTTCTTGATACTTCATTCATTTTATCTTCTTTCTTCGTTCCCGGTACCTGGAACGCTGTGTAAATGTTTGTGGATTGCGTGGCATGGCTGTATACGCATGTTGTTTATTAGTTTTCGTGTGATTTCTTGATTCTTATTCTTATTTCTTGATGTTCAGGATCGCTTTATAAATGTCTGTAGGTGTTGCGTGTCACGTCTTGTGTACGCATTATGTCCGGTATGTATGCGTGTATGATCTACCTTCTTTTCCGTCCTTTGGGATACTAGAGAAGAAAGGACATCTTGAGGTGCTTCGTGTTATCACGAGCGCCTCCGTGTAAATTGGTTGAGCTTCTCGTGGGTTCTGCTTCTTTGCTTTTCCATGTGTAAAGTCTTGGTCTAAGGCGATGTAGCTTGATGGGACTGTAGTGTGTGTGAAGATTGATCGTGTAGCATGGGTGAATATTGCCGTCTGTCTCCTCTACATATAGGTCTAGTGTGCTCATGAGGTATCATTGTGGTGGGGTGTAGAGAGGTAACGGGGTTTGAAAGGGTGTTTTTGGTGTTGTAACTGGGTGGTATTGGTTTATTGGGTGATGCGTGCATGTGTTGATTAGTAGGTCGGTTAGCTGAGTGCTTGGTATGTTAGCTAGTTAGTTGATTAGTAGGTTAGATGATTTAGTTGGTTAGTATTATTGAGTTGCTGGTTTGTTAATTTGTTGGTGAGGTATTTGTGTTCCGGCGTTGGTCAATTGGCGTGGGTTTATTTGAATAAGGCGCGTTCCGTGACGTAGTGTATGGGTCTGCCTATGATTGGCCGCGAGTTATGTATGTATCGTGTTGGAGTCAGATGCTTGCCGGTGCGTGCGCGGGGAAGTGGATTAGGGGAGTGGGGAGTTTCAAAAATGGCGGCTGCTCGTGACACGCGCGCCGGTCTGGGATAGTTAGGCCGGGCGGGCGGTGGCACGTGGTTATCGGAAGTGTGACGTAACGTGTTTATGTCTGGAGCGATGAGTGTATTGGGCTAAGTGTGCTGTGTAATCATGTTGGATTGAGTGATTTTGTTTTTGTATGTTTTTTCATTTCTTCCAGCAATCTCCTTTATGGGCTCTCGGCTTGGAGTTTCAAGAAAGAGCAGTGTCTGTGATGTGCATATGTGTGGCTTTCCTAGTGCACCCGTGCACTTAGGTGTGTGTATTTCATCTTTTAGCCTGAGTCCCTTTGACAACTGTCCGCTGATCTGTGCTATTGTGTGATCATTTGATAGCCTGTGTCACTGTGGTGTCTGCGGTAGCATGCGTATGTATGTAATTCGGTCGGGGATCGTGGTCTTAAATTGGAGCCGTGCATGCAAGGTTTCTCTCTTTAGTTGGTGGATCAATTAGAACGATTGTTTTGTGGGCGAATGATTGTAGAGAGGATTTGCTAATGGGTCATAGAGTGTTGTAGCGTAAGTTTCATGTACTGTGGGATGTTGATGTACAACGTGTCAGACATGTAGTGGACGCTTCCATGTTTTAGTTTGAGTTTGCTAGTACTGATAAGTGTTGAAAGGTGGAGTCGCGATGTCTAGTTTCGGAACAGTACGCGCGTCTCAACATCGTGTAAAACAGAGTTCCTGATAACTTTCACGAGTGTCTTCCTTCGTGGCTTGTGCTGTAATAAACATGTTGGTGGTTTTCCCCAGTTGCTTCACTTTTCAAAATACGTGGTATTGTTCCCGGATAAATTTCAGCTTTTTAGCTACATATGACAGCCGTGACATGGCAACTTGTTTCCATGGTCTTGGAGTGTTGAAAATCGAATATGCCTGCATAAATTACACCCGACATGAGTACGAGATATACTCTCACGCAACCAGCTGGACTGTGTTGATCTCATATCGGAGGCTAATCTGTATTTGGGTAATGGGGAATGCCCCAACCGTACCTACATAAGTAGATCGGCCCCAAATAACACCTCTATAGCTGGATAAAGGGTATTGCCCTGCATGATCTATCCACTAGTTGTTTTCAAACAACTCCAGATTGGTATTCCAAGGAATTACAAGTGCTATCCACTGTTGATTCGCAGCATGGTTATTATGCGTCGGAGTTTCCGACAGACCAATTGCTGACAAGTGTCAATGTACTATGAGTATACGAATTGTTCAGCTTGAAAAGTTCTAATTTTCCCCCCATATTTCGCCTTCATTACCGAGGGGACAGTTTACGAACTGGCTAGGAGCGAGCCTATCACCTCAGATATAGTGTGCGGCTGAACGTCTGGATCTGTGGCGATGAATGCGTGTATTGTTATTATAAATGGCATGCGTATTGTGTAAGGTGTATGTGTTTGTTGTTGGTTTAGGTGCATGCAATGTCTGTGTGTTAATGTTTATGTTGTGAGTTCCTGGCGTGTGCGGAGTTGATGTTGCATAACTGCTGACTGGCAGTTTGTTTGGCTTCCGGGCCCGAAGTATTGTGCGGCACTACATGTCGGCTTGTTTTGTAACATGTGTTATTGGAATGTGTAACATGTCTCCTTTTTCAACGGTAGTGTATTTCCTCTTTGCGAGGATTGGCAGGGTGGCCGGTGTTGAGATTATGTATGATTGTGAGGCGTGTACTGTATTGTTGATTATTGTTTTGCCCTGCTCCTGGGTGTCCCTAAACTCTGTGTGATCCGTAGTCCGAGGTTCGATGTCTGAACACTGTCCCTGTGTGATAGTAGGCTCTGCGGACCTTGGTTCGATGTCTAGGGTCTGTATTTGTGTAGCAGGGGTCTTAGTGGACTTGTGTTCAATGTTTAGGCTCTGTATTTGTATAGCAGCGGTCTTAGTGGACTAGGGTACAGTGTTTAGGCTCTGTATTTGTGTAATAATTCTCTGTAGGTCTGAGTTTGGTGTTTGAAAAAAGGAAACAAATTGTTTGGATATTTGGTGAATAGAATGATGTGTTAGCATGTATGATTGTGCTTAGTTGAATTTCCTGTGGTAATTTGCGACATCGTGATTATATATCCCCGTGTACTTCGATGTATGTGTTCTGATAGCCTGTATCCTTGTTGAGCCTGTCTTCAACGTGTATTCTGTCTGATAACCTCTGTGATTGTGATGGCTGTATTGGTGTATGTTTGTTCAATCTGTTTGGCAGCCTGTGTTATTGTGTTGAGTGACTTTGTCTGGTAATTCGTGTTATTGTGGTGACTGCAACAGAGCTCTATGTACTCTGTCTGTCAACCTGTGTTGTTGTATTGGTTGTGTGTGTCCTGTAATTCTTAGATTTGGGAGGATCTGACGTTGTCCTTATTGTCTGCACAAATGGTCATTAGTGCCATTAGTCGGCCAATGGTAACTATCTCCCAGTGAATGGGTGGGGGTACAAAATAGACATGTTATGCTGGCAAAATATAATCACTGTAAAGATGGAGCAATATGAGGGATGGGTCTGGAGTTGTGATTTTAGGGCTGTGCATGAGCTTGGGAGCAGTTTTTCTTCTGTTTTCGTGTGATTGTCGATTGTGTGAGCGTGTATGTTGTGATCCTAGGGAGTGCAGGTGTTTCGTAAAGTAGTGATTACGTGTAATCAAGGGTTGTTAGGATTGTTTGCGTGTTAATTGGGGTTGGTATGTGTTCAGGGAGTAGCTTGTTGTCGCAGGGCCCGTGCGAGTGTCATTTGACGTGCTAATATGTATATAAAGAGCCACGTGATGGTGGCGTTCCATACCACGGTGGCTGTGAGGGGCGTGTCGGCGTTATACCAGTATTGTGACGGAGGTGTTATGCGTAAGGGTTGTTGATGTTCATGGAATTACGTTTGTGTTACTTCGAATGTGGGTATGGCCGTGGACCAGTTGTGGTTTAGTATTGCTGTAATGTCCTAGAGTAGATGGTGGGTTTGAAAGTGCTTGAAGACGTGTATCTGTAGCTCAATGTGTTTGGTCCATGTGGCGGGTAGTGTATGTGTGATTGATAGTTCTTTAGTGATTCTTGTGTCACAGGGGCATGTGGTAGGAATCGTTATGTCTGTGTTGATTGTGATCTGGCATTGGCAGGGGAGTCGAATCTCAATGGCCCCCGGGAGTGTGCTGTTAAATGATTGTAATGGGATCTGTTCTGTTTTAGTGCAAGTGATGCGCATGTCTGGTGAAGGGTTGGTTATGATAAACGTGTCTAGGTTGATTTGTGTTATCAATGCACGTTGTGAACCTTTGTCGCAGCTGTACGAGCAGGATTCCAGGATTTTGCTTGTAGGGGCGTCGTTGTAAATATGGATGGCGCAGGCGGGCTGTGTAGTTCTGTGTTCCTGAAATCTCGGGACGTAACAGAGTGCATTGATTTGTGAGATGCAGTTGTGGAGGGAGTTGGCTGTAACGACGCGTATGTCGCGATTGTTTACTGCCAGGAGTGTTGGTTCGCGTATATGGGTGCATGTGTGATTTAGCCACATATATGGGATGGGTATGTATTCGTATAGCCTCCAGCTAGCGTGTAATTCGATTATGGGTACTTTAATAGTGATGTGTATATTGTTTGTGTAGTAGAGACAAGTGCAGATTGGTTTCGTATAATACCAAGTTATTTGCTCTATGTGGATTGCTAGCTGGAAGCCATATTTATGATGTTTTATGTTGAGCTGTGTGAGGTCCGAGGGGATTTTGTTCTGCTTGCAAAGTGTGAGGTCGTGTAGCCTCAGTGTGAACATTATCATGTTATGGGAATTGATGGCATTGCCTATTGCCATGTGTGACGTGGATGCAAGGAGGATGGATTGAGCGTCCATGTATGCTTGTGTATTTTTAGCGAGTGTCTTCAGTTGTGCTGAAACTAGTTAGTTAGTTAGTTAGTTAGTTATTGTTGTTTTAAGGGGCGGAACTACGAGGTCATCTGCCCCTCTTAACACAGATTAAAGAATACAAATTTTGAATTGAATTTAAAATTTTGAGGTGGACATCTAAATTTAAAAAGACCAAAAATTAATAAAACAAAAACAAACAATTAAATAAAAAATAAAAATTATAAAAATAAACAAAAATTACGGAAAAAACAAAACATTATCATTCAAAAACGAACAAGTCGTTGAGTCAATGTTCACTGGAAAATTTAGATTGCTGGCCCTAACCCACTCTCACTTATAAAGCGGATAACGCGATCAGCAGCCACCGCGTCATCGGCTAATATAAGTTTGAGTGTCGTCTGCAAACCAAGGTTTCTTCGTAAGTCAGCAAGATCCACACACTCGGTAAAAATGTGGGCCACCGTGAATACGGCTCCACAGGTACAAAGTGGGGGGTCTTCCCTTCTCATTAGGTACGAGTGGGTGGATCTTGTATGACCTATCCTTAGCCTACACAAAATGACGGACTCTCTCCGGGCCCGGAAGGAGCTCCGCCACACGCGAGTTGTTCCCTTGATCGCTCTCAGTTTACTGGGCAGTGGGTCAGCTAGCCAGAACTTGTAGGCGTAACTGAGAGCGAATATCTCTAGCGGGTACCTCCATTGGTCGAGGTGGTAGTGATACCGCCTCTTTTGCAGCTTGATCTGCTAAATCATTTCCCACAATTCCCATGTGGCTTGGAAGCCACAGAAAGGTGATTCGAGTGTCAGCGTGGCACAGCCCGGCTAGTAGGTCGTGGATTCGCTGCACTAGGGGGTGTTGCGGGAAACATGTAGCAATTGACTGCAACGAACTCAAAGAGTCGGTACACACGAGAAAGTGGATTCGTGCATCCTGTAGTGCAAACTGCAGAGCTTCATAGATGGCAACGAGCTCCGCAGTAAACACACTACAGGCCTCAGGCAAAGAGATCTTGGTATTTGCACCATCAATAACGTAAGCACAACCCACTTTCTTGTCCACCTTCGAACCATCCGTGTATAGAATGCCAGCGTCCGGAAATTGGTGAACTATGCTGTGGAACTGCCTCCGGTAAACGGAGGCATCCGTGTTCACCTTAGGACCTCGGTGCAGATCTAACCGAATTTCCGGACCCGGGACTTGCCACGGAGGCACCTCGCTAGATGTCCGGATCATACAGGGACCTACAGCCACTCCTAATTCAATACACGAGCTATCAAGTCTAATACCAACCGGCCGAGTGGCACGAGGCCGGTTGGCGTAACCCTGGTGGTTTTGGGTACCGAAGAGAGCTTGATAGGTCGGGTGATGCGGCATTTGACGCACATTGGCAGCATATGCTAAAAGCATATGTTGGCGTCTATAATTTAAAGGTGGAACACCCGATTCGGCGAGTAGGCTGGGTATCGGGCTGGTCCGGAAGGCACCGGTAGCCAGCCTAACGCCACTATGGTGGATACTGTCCAGCATTTTCAAGGTTGCCGGCCTTGCTGAACCGTATGCCGCATCTCCTTCCGAAGACGAAGAAAATGGAGCGGGCGCTCTCTTGGGTTGCGCGCGGTCGTCGTCGGACCTCACGAGTCTCGCTCTTGGAGAAGAGCGAGAGCGGTGTCTAGGGACTTTCTCCCTGTCCGAAGACTGGGTACTTGTCCCCGACACGCCCCGAGCATGCTTCTTTCTAGACCGACGCAGACGTCTATTCGGGGTAGTAGGTGGTCCCTTCCCCACAGACGTCAGGTCCTTGCAAAACGAGGCCGCTCCAGCTGGCACCGCTCCTTTGGTGATGGTAGGAGCGGAATGACCAGCAGATGGCTGAGCTGCCTTGTATGCAGGAGAGGAAGAGAAACGGCGCTGAACCGCCCCTCTCTTCTCCGCCGGTGATTTATTTTTCCTATAGGGGAGTTCCTCCACTCTAATGGGTTTGGCTTCTGCGGGCATCACTCCCTTGATGGTCGAGGGAGCTGAAGGCCCAGCAGATGAAGGAGCCATCCCATCAGCCGGAGGTCGAGAGAGACGGCGCCGCTCCGTCCCCCTCTTCTCCACTATCTTTGTCTTATCAGGTGGACTGGATGACGATCCAGCCCCGGTCGCAGAAGTCTTCTTTGTCTGGTTGGCAGGGGAAGACTTCTTCTCCGACCGTTTCGGAGAGGAAGATGACTTCTTCTCCGATTGCGCCGGTTTAGATTGTATAACCGGCGCCTTTTTCACAATGGCCGAAGAAGGTTGTGTAACCTTCTTCGGGCTGACAGGTCTCGCTTGGACAGCGAGGGGAGACTTGACGATCTCAGAGTAGTTCGTCGTCGAGGGTACAGCACGGGGAACGAAAGTGGCAGGGGTGATAGGTGGCGTCACCTTAGCCGCGAAAGATACCGGAAATTCGGGTGCAGTGGCGATTATGTTCTGAAAAGTTTGTGTTAAATTGTTAAGTTGTTTGTGCGTTATTTGTTTGAGGTCTATGTGGTTTGCATGTATCATTGTGTTAAGATTGTTTGTATAGTCTGTGATTTGTTGTTCTGTGATGTGTAAGGTATAATATCTTCGGTGGTAGCGACACCACAGCAGTACTGAAGGAAGTTCGCGATAAATGTGAGTTCTCTCTTCAGTCGTGGCTGTGGCTGATGTGTGTAATTGTTCTGTGTATAGATTTAATTGGCTCGATTTTGGGTGTTAAGTGTAGTGTCGATGGCCTCCTAGAGTGCGTGTAGTTGTGTGGAGTGTTTCCCTTGTTGCATAGGGGGGTGGAAAGGAGATGTGGTTCTGTAGTATTGCAGTGTTGTATGTGATGGGTATGTTACCCTGGTATAGAGTTTGTCCTTAGATCGGTTTCCAGTGTACGCCGGCTGTTATTTTAAATCGCGGTCCCTGGTATTGTTCCCCTATGGTGCCCGTGGGGCCGCCGACGATGGTGAGAATAGTGATCAAGTGTATCGTGTTAACGTTGGACATCGTGTTCCTGGTATACGTGATTTGCTGTGTGTGAGTATGAGTGGTTGATCTGTCTGTGTGTTGTTTTAAAGTGTTGCTGGGTTTGCTTGCTTGGCGAGCTGAGGTAGTCAGAGATCGAGTTAACCGTTAGTAGAGAGGCTGTGGGGGTTCTGCTTCAAATACCGTTATTTATGCAAATGAGGGGGGCGTGGCAAGGTCAATGACCTTGAGGTAGGTCATGGTCAATGACCTTGAGGTAGGTCATTGACCCCCCAAGGTTGCCGGGACCCCGGAAGGTAAACAAACCTTGGAGGGTCCAGGAACCGGTTTGAGGGGGTGTTGGTGGAGGGGGAGGAGTGGGGTGGGGGAGGGGGAGGGAAGGGTGGTGGTGGGGGACGATGGGGGAAGGATGGAAGAGGATCTGCACGAG
The DNA here is from genome assembly GCA_946902985.2 of Meconema thalassinum. Lineage (NCBI taxonomy): Eukaryota > Metazoa > Arthropoda > Insecta > Orthoptera > Tettigoniidae > Meconema > Meconema thalassinum. Next base: position 1,410,773,700 of record OX336388.2, read on the forward strand.
ACCCTCCTCGACCCAGTCTCTCTCTTGGACTGAGCGCCTTCTCTGTTATGGTCTCGTGCTATATAGCTTTGCTTTATACTTGATGAGATCCGAGTGTTGCCGAAGGTTTCCGAATCTTTGTCGGTGAATGAATCGTCAGATTTGAACGGTCAACTGGTGTGTGTGTGACGTCACAGCAGATTACGGGATGTGTGGTAGGTCATGGACGGGAGTGTTTTGAATGGAAAACATGAATGGCGGTGGATGGCGGCGGTTGTTGAACCCTGACGTGGTAGGTTGGTTAGGTGTGAATGGGTCTGAGAGACAAACAAGATGGGGTTGAAAGCGCTCAATGGTAAACAAACATCAATGGTATCTGGAGTAGTGAATGGAATTGAGAGAGAGGGGGAATGAACTGGTTGTTGAATGTGCTCAATGGTAAACAAACGTCAATGAATCTGGAGTAGTATTTCCTGTAAATGGTAGGGTGGGGGTAGGATACAAATCGCATAGCATGTTGAGTCGGCCAGCTCGACATGAAATAAAAACAAGAAGGTGTACACCAGATCTGATTTATTAATCCATGAATTATATGTGGCATTAAAACCTAGCCACTTAACAAAAAGTTTATTGCCACGTTTTTGTACAATTTTTTCAACAAGATAATGCTTGGGATATTGCGTCCTTTGCAGTTCCTCCATGTAGAATCCTCCTTGGATTGGCTGCTTGTTGAGGTCATCAAGTAAATAAACAACTGGATTAGAAAGTTTTACCTTGCGAATACGAAATATTTCTGTGCTCCAGTTTGGTGTGTATCCTTTGGCGAAGATTGTTTTATGTTTACTGATGCGCACATAATCACCAATACGTAATTGATGACGTCGTGGATCTACTGTTTTGATTTTGTGATGAATGCGATCCAATTGCGCAATGTTCTTGGTTACAAGGCGTGGTTTCATTTTGATGGTTCTATGTTTAGTGTTGTTGTAACGTGTCACCAGGTCGCCTACAAGTTCAAGCCAGCGATAGGATCCTCTTGCTGTAAATTGTTCCCACATGCGCGTCTTGAGTGTGCGGTTGAAACGTTCTACAACACTTGCCTTTAGATTGCTAAAAGTGGAATAGTGATGGATGTCAAGTGATTTGAGATAAGCGGAAAAAGTCTTGTTGAAAAATTATTTGCCTTGATCTGTTGAAGCAAACGAGGTTGTCGTCTTGACCGCTGAACGATGGTCTTGAATGCAGCGGTGACCAGTTGTGCAGATTTATTCCGAACAGGTTCAACAAAGGCCATTTTGGAATAAACGTCGATGACGGTGAGCAGATAGTTGACCCCGTTGTTAGCTTTGGCATAGGGAATCATTTCAACCAGATCAGCTTGCCAAAGATCGTCAACGCCCCGTGTGATGACATGACGACGATGGTAGAGACGACGAGCTGGTCTATGCAACTCGCGAGCAATGCCAGCCTTAACAGGCGAGGGTGTATGAACACGTTGACTCATTAGACAATAATGCCAGCATGACGAAGCTCCTCTTCTATTTCTAAAACTTCCGCCTCGTGTCCGGTATGACCAGCCTGTTCTGATGCACGCAACAGTTGCAGACGTTTAACCAACTTATTTGGATTGTTCCAATAGGCGAAATCGATGAATGGTTTCAAAGTATTAAACGTGATACCGGACGCTGAATTTGCACGGCGAACACTTGCATAGGTGGGAAACAATTTTGATATGATGGTTTTATATTTGAAGCTCTTATTAGCATTTACTGCTTCAGAACGTTTATAATTACGTCTAAAACCATTTGTAGCCATCAAGATGTCTTTATACTTTTCAAGATCTTCTTTATCATAGTCCTCGGTAGAAGGTGTACGTGAAAATAAAAGTTCTAAAAGACCTCGCGTCAATTTATAACGAACTGTTTTAACAATCAAAACATTGTCACTTATCTTGATTGGTGAATCGCCAATTCGAAATCTATTGTTTTCATAGCGAACACCATAGGTAGTATCAGTTTTCTTAGTAAAAAGATCTTCAAGGAAGGGAGTAACCAACGCACCATAATTTTGTAGTAAAATGGATTTTAATCGCACATATTGTTCGGGCGTATTTAATATTTCTTTAAGAGTAGGCTGCTTTTCTTTGGCTCTAGTGGGTGTTTCAGCAATTATTGATGTTTTCAAAAACTGGGGCAGCGGTGATTCTTTGGAGCTAGAAGACGGAAGCAATGGAGAAAAAACATCCTCAGGTTCTTCATCATTTTCGTCCTCCTCCTCTTCAATTGTTTGTGTTTCTTTTGAGCGTGTACTAGGTTTTGATGTTCCTTTCAACACAGCTTCCAGAGGTGACTTCAAATGTTTTTCGACAAACAGTTCACTGTCGGCATGTGCACGTTTTAGATAGCGAAACTTTTGTCGAATGCTATTTCGTGCACGGATTATGTGCTTTTTTAATTGACTCCCTGTTGTCGCCATGACATCTGGACTAATGATGTTCAGAAAAGCAATGCAGCTACTTAAATACGAATGAAATGATCAAATCCCATGCGGTAGCGTCCATTGTTGATGTTGCTCTGCTTATCAATAACAAGACAACTGTGGTGATGAGCGTTCCAACACATGGCACACAACTGTGTAAAGGCTTGAAAGGTCATGTCTGGGTTCACGTGATCATCGTAGACGTGATGCATGTTGCGCTCATCCTGTCGGAAGAGAACAATCACGTTGGCATTGTCACGAATTAACTGTTTTGGTATTCGCGAATAGGTTTGAGCGAGATAAAAACAATCAATATATTTATGACGTCCCATGCTAAAGTAAGCCTGAATAATACCCTGTCGTTCTGTGGCCACATCGTCAAAAATCATAAGCGAATGGGGGCGAACATTGTCTGGAGAAATGACATATTCGTGTGCTGCGAATGTGAAGTAGCCCATGTTGCGCAGACCTGACATGACCTGTTCCAAGAACACATACAGCGGTTGATACAGCGATTTGGCAAAAATATAGATATTTTGAAAGCGCACTCCGTTTAAGGAGGTGATGAGGGTAAGCAGAAGATTGGTTTTTCCACATCCCGACGGACCGGCGATGAGACAGCGAATGGAGGATGGGAAGAGTGATCCATGACGTTGTTCGGACGATGTTGAGAAGAGGTGTGAAAACAAGTCTCCCACCGGAAGTGAATGTTGTTGCTTAATAATCTGCATATCAACTAAATGTGAAAGGGGAAGAGCTGGTCTCTATATACATGAGGCAAACGGGTGTTTCAGTTCCAGTGTAACCATGGACGCCTTTGGAAGAACTCTCAAAACAAATGAACGATTTGCTTTGACAAACGATCCAAAACATGATACAGATCCGGCTACTAAACGATATGTCGATGCTAATGTATTGTCACGCACTATAGATGGCAATTACGACTTTAATGGAAAGCGATTGACCAATATAACAGAACCCGTATTACCCTCGGACGCATGTTCAAAAAAGTATGTAGATTATTACCGATTACGACGTATCAAAGGAGATTATGAGGCTCAGAATAAACGTATTACAGGCGTTGCAGATCCTGTGAACGATCAAGATGTGTGCACCAAAGCCTATATGTTAACCAATGCTGTGGTGTTAACAGAAGCAAAGGACTATGACGTACACCAACGTCGAATCACTCAGCTGGCTCTTCCAACAAACAACACGGACGCTGCTCGAAAGGACTATGTAGATAACAAGGTGAAACAGGTGCTCAGTATTGTGCCCACCCTAACTGCAAAGGGCTATACAGCAAATAATGCACGCCTTGTGCATGTGGCCGATCCTGAAGATGATCAAGATGTTTGTACAAAACGGTTTTTAAACTCTGAAATGGAAAAGGTGTGGGAAATTAAGGAGAACGCTCTACAGATGAAGCGAAGACGAATAGCAGAAGTTGCTGATCCTGTGCAACCTCACGACGTGACGACCAAACGATTTTTGGAACAACGGTTATCGCTTTTTATTAAATCAATACCCTCTATATTTCTGCTTCACATTGTAAACCAACAACCGGTAAAAGATCCCAATAACCTCGCCTACATACTACGTTCGGGGTATGACAATTACCGTTTAATGTATGATGGTGCCATTCGTGTAATTGAGTATGCACCAGATTTGAAACATTTAGAGGTACGATTAAACGGTAGTGTTCAACCACTTATTGATCAACCGGTGAAAGCCGGAGACAAATTATTCTTTCACTTGAAACTCTCGTCTGAAGAAAAAGAGGCGGGGAAAACGATGAACGATTTTCCTCTGTATATAGAACTTGAATATACAGCCACCATTGAATAAATAACTACAGGTTCCCTTCCTGAGGAGCGTTAGTTGTGTTCTATACTTTGCGGTGTGAGGTTGTCTTGTTCTTTGGTCGCGATGGTGAAACAGAGATATGTGGTGAAGAAGAGGAAGAAGTTGTCAAGAAAGGGAGGCTTTAAAGCTATTCTTCATGCGGCACGTCAAGCTTCGCGCGGAGAAACAAATAGTGAGTTGGCTATTAAGAAAGCACTCCGAGCAGCACGATTGCATGCGAATCCCAAAAGTAAACTACGTTTTAGAAAACGTGCCCGAGTTATTCCTGTGCCGAAACGTGGTGGATTTTTGCCTGCACTGTTTGCTGGACTAGCAGCCCTGGGTTCACTTCTTGGAGGAGCAAGTGCGGTAGCACGAACGGTGAAAGCTGTTGAGGAGGCGAAGCAACAGTTGAAGGAAAGTGAAAGGCATAATAAAACTATGGAGGCCATAGCACTGCGCGGCAAAGGTGTGAACATGAAGCTAGCACCCTACAAGAAAGGACTCGGCATTTACATGTCGCCAAAAAACGGTTAATCGATGCACTGCCACGACGAGCCATGACGCATGAGGAAGTTTTAAGATATGCAAAACAGCTAAAGATCTCCCACTTTCGAGGCGTGTTTATGCGCAACCGACTACCGTCTCGACCACGGAGCCATGAATGTGCAGTTGTCAATTTGGATGACAGTCATGGACCGGGAACGCATTATGTGACCTACATAAAGCATGGGCGAACCGTGTGGTACTTTGACAGTTTTGGAAACCTTCCTCCTCCGACAGAGCTTGTTCGCTATTTTGGAAGCAGTGCAACAATACACTATAATGTGAAACGAGTGCAAAATTTTAACACGCAACAGTGCGGTCGTCTATGTTTGACTTTTCTATATAAGACCGAGCACGGCGGGTGACGTGGTCATTATGACAACAGAAAGTAGAACGTTTACAGTGCACGGACAAGGTGCGGAAGTAACTGTTGACTTTTATCCTCCTATTGAATTGGGACGACGACCCTACGTGCTGGGACTTGTTTCGTTTGAAGGCTATAATAGAATCTGCAACATAATTGAAGACGTCAATGATAAGTTCTACTACGATGACTATGTGTTAACTCTACCGTCTGGCAGCTACACCGTAGATGATATTCACGATTACATCTACACAACTCTCACCAAAGAATTTAGTCTAAAAGCATTTCTGGACGGGACACGCAAGTTTGAACTCATAGCCAACAACGTGACACATCGCTGCAGTATTCTTTCTTCTTTTAGGATTGATTTTAAATCTCAACCAGATTCGATTGGGTCATTGTTAGGCTATTCACCACAAGTGTTAGTACCGAACGTGATACACAAGTCTGACCAACCGGTGAAAATAATTGAAGATCATCACGTATCTGTCACGTGTAATATTATTACAGACGTCTACACCAATCAAGATCCCTCGCATTCGCTTTATGATTTTATTGTTACTTCACCTGGTGGTTATATCATCCGCGAAAACCCGTCGGTGGTGCTCTATCATCCTGTGAGTGTGACCAACATCAGGAATATTACCTTAAGACTGGTGAATAGAAACCAACGTCTCATCCGATTAGACCCTCATACACCTGTGACCTACAAACTGTATTTGAAACCAGCATGAAACAAGTGTATAAAGCGGCAACGCTGTCAAGAGCAGGTGTTAGTTGTGCTCAACACGTGTACAGGTTAACACGTGTCAACAAGCAGATCCTACAACAACTTGGTTACACCTTACGTCATGAATTCGATTCTAGACGTGACAAACCCTGTCGAAGTACAGGAGGGTATTGTAAGAATTGAACACCATTCCTACCAACCGTATACTCAGGGACTAAATAATAATGATGAGATTCGAATTACTATTAACCAACAAGATATCTACACGCTTCCACATGAAAGTTACATCCAGATTGAAGGGCAACTCACCAAATTGGATGGTACCATTCCAACAACGTCAAAGTTGGCCAACAATGCTTTGGCCTTTTTGTTTTCTGAGGTTCGCTACGTGATCAACGGTATTGAAGTGGATACTACTCGAAATGTTGGCATAACAAGTGTCATGAAACTTTATCCCTCGTACGGAAGCGAAGAGAGTAAAGCTTTTTGTATGGCTGGTTGGTGTCCCAACTCAACCAACGACTGGATGATTAACGATGATGGTACATTTACTGGACATTTACCTCTAAAATTAATACTAGGCTTTGCAGAGGATCATAAGCGCATTGTTGTGAACGCAAGACAGGATCTGATTCTTGTACGAGACAGGAGTGATTATAATGCGCTAAAGGGAGCTGATACAGCGCCAATAGATACAAAAATTCTACTGCAACGAATTCTATGGAAAGTACCGCACGTTACTCTATCAGATCAGAAAAAATTGAGTCTGCTCAAGATTGTGGAGAAGGATACAGCTTTACCCATTCAATTTAGAAGCTGGGAGCTGCATGAATACCCGGTATTACCACTCTCCGATACACATACTTGGTCTATAAAAACCTCACGGTATACAGAGCGGCCACTCTACGTCCTGGTTGGATTTCAAACAGATCGCAAATATCAACAGAATAAAGATGCATCAAAATTTGACCACATCCAATTACGAAATATACGACTTTTTTTGAACGGAGTTACCTTTCCCTATGAGGGAATGGATTTAAACTTTAACAAGAACAAATATGGTAAGCTCTATGACATGTTTGTAAACTTTCAGTCTTCCTATTATCAGAAAGAGGCATGTCCGCTATTATCACCACAAGACTTCAAGTCCAAGGCGCCTCTGGTGGTGATGGACTGTTCGTATTTGGAGGAGTCGATGAAGGAAACAACAATTGATATCAGACTAGAATTTGAAACATCTACAGTTATTCCAGAAAAAACAACAGCCTATTGCCTTATTGTTCACGAGGCGCAAGTGTTTTATCAACCGCTGTCCAATATGGTGACCAGAGTATAAATAGCATGTCTTCCTCCATTGCCCTTCACAGTCATGGAAAGCTACGATGAAGTCACAACCCCCTCTGCGAGGTGGGTCTGCAAATGTGAAAGTGATTCACCAGGTTCAGATGAAGATTCAAGGTTTACCATTTATCGCGCCCTAGTGAGTGAAGCTATAACTGCCTATCACAAGAATCATACTGTGCTTAGAATGCCGCCGCATCTGGTTCACTATTTACCAGATGGATTCATGTCTACGTTTGGTATTCATGACAGGGGCTACAACAACAAGCCCATCGCTAATCAAACAAATAATGTGGACGATGGTGTTGCCAAAGCTTCATCTTGTCATGTTGGAGAGCGGGTAGATTGCATGGACTGCAAATGCGATCGTTGCTCAACAAGTCGAGACGCTGATGCAGCATTTGAGATTTATCGCACCCTGGTGAGTTTAGCAATACGCGCCTACCATAAAGCGCAATTTCTTCGTGAAATGCCGCAGCATCTGATTGCCTATTTACCAGCTGGATTTCTGACCGCGTACGGTGCACACGACATTGACCTTAATTGGGATAAGCTACCATTACACCTCCGTATGTCGGCGGATGTTGCAGCCTGCCGTCCTTGTCGTAGACACTTTATGCATCGAGGAGATTCTCACTGTGATTGGGATGGTCCAAATCCTATGATAAAAAATTGTAAGCGATGTACTGATAACTTTATGAATAAAATTGTGTAATTGATTTTTGTGTGTATATTATTTTCCCGCTCCTATCCAATCAGTTAGTTGTTAAGAAGCAGCGGTGGTGGAAGGTGTGATATCCGTCGCCATGCCGAAAACATTGATTGTCGACGTGCAGGGTTTCAAGGTGAACGGAAACAAGTTTGTATTTAAAGAAGTTGGAATTATTGACTGCACAACCATGTGGGCACCAAGAGTAACCAGTTTTGTCTTTGAACCACCGTTTCCATTGCATTTGCAGTCAGACGAGGACAGAAGACAAACAGAGTGGTTGCAACGCAATTTGGGACTAGTCTGGAAAGAAGGTGACATTCCTTACCAGCATCTATCACTTGTTCTGAAAGCTCACTTGTTTGGTGCTGACCTTGTATTTGTAAAGGGAAGTGAAAAAAAGGAATGGTTGCGTCAGTATGTTAATTCAACATGTCAACTTGTTGACCTTCATGATCTGGGATGTCCTGCACTGTACAACCTCTCCGTGCCTGATGAACCTCTACAAAATAAAACACTTCAAAATGTTTGGAAGCTTTATGATTGGCTAGCTCGCAGAGCATGTCAAAACTTGCATGTTGAGTGCAAGGCGTTGTAACGTCAGCTTCAGTGTGAGACATACCAGTGATCAGTGTGGACGTGTAGTAATATGGCAGCAATTGAAGGTTTGGACTCAAACCCCACAGAGCGAGCTATTGTCAAGTTTTTTGCCTGTAAAAAAAAGCTTGACAGTTTCACAGATGAGGAATTGAACGCTTTGCCCAAGGCGTTCCTTTTTTATGTTGCTTCAAACGCGGTGAAAAATATTTGGCACAGTGTACCTAGTGAATGGAGCAGAGATCCTGGTCTGCGTGAACTACAACCATGCACTGACTTTAGTCATCACCAGCAAGTGTCTATTACTAAAATGCCATCCATTAGACAGTGTGGAACGTGTCAGCTCATCAAATTGTACCACGGCCAAACAAATATACCGTCCTGTAAAGACTTTGCTTCATCATTCCATGGTTGCGATGAAGAAGAGGAAGAAGAGACAGCAGCGGCAGTATCGCCAGCACCAAAAAGTAAGACAACGCTTGAAAAAGATATGCCAGACCTTTGCTGGTCATGGTCTAGTTAACAAGGCCATTGATCTACTTCCCATTGAACTGCATATTCCTGGCTATCAATTTTGTGGACCTGGAACTAAACTAAGCCAACGTCTAGCACAAGGGAACTCTGGAATCAACATATTGGATGCAGCGTGTAGAGATCATGACATTGCTTACAACAACAAGAATATAGAAGTACGTCGAGTTGCAGACCGCATTCTTCTAAGAAAGGCCATGCAGCGTGTGATGTCATCTACTGCTTCTATTGGTGAGAAGATTGCAGCCTTGATTGTAGCAGGAGCGATGAAGTCAAAGCTATTGATTGGTGGTGGATTAGTGAGGAAAAGGACAAAGTAATAAACATGAATCAAATATTGTGAAGTATTTATTTGAGAGTCAGTCCACCAGTTCATAGTATACACAAAATATGGTTTAGTTTTCTTCTTGTACAAAAACCAACAATTTTAATAAAAAGAATTGAAAATGAAAGTGTGTTCTTTTTTACAAGGTGTGGAAATGACCATAAGGCAAGCTATTTACACCATCCCACAGACGTTTATTGTCATATGCTGTCAGCGATGTTTTATTTTAATTTACTGTAAAAATATTATGGTTCTTTGAAAGAATGCGTGTTTGCTGGTATAAGCGAGAGGTGTTTGCGTAGAGTACACATCGATATTCCTCAACATTGAGGAATTGTGTGACGCTACGAAGAACGCCCTTCGCTTTGCATTGACCTTTATTCTTTTGTGTTGAAAATGCGTACATTTTCGGCGCCAAAGCCACAAATTCTGTCATAACATCACCGGCGCACTCATCCTTAAATAGACCTATTTTTTTTTTATTCATGGGAATTATGCCAAACATATTGTTAACCTCATAGTTTGAGGTATCAAAGTAATTTGGATGTTCTCTCATCACTGAGTAAACATCTATCGTATTGGTTTGATAAATAAGACTGTCTGTATCCATATACAGTAATTTTACATCTCCAAACTTTTGTTTGGCAAACTCATAATGAAATTGATACATTAAAAATTTTGAAAAGTCAAGTATTACCATTCCCAAGTAAATTGGTTTGTTATACATGATTTCTGTCTTTGACAATTCAATGGTTACTAAATCAGTTTCAATAACTCGTACAGAATGGAAATTAGGCATAGCTATATATTTTCGTGCGCCATATCGACCGTCCCAGTGGTTTACCAAATGAATAGTTCTATGCTTTCGAATATTTTCCATTGATTTACCGTAGCACGCATTGTTCATTAATTTATAAAAATTTGATTCAAATGTGGTCTTGGCGTGCTGCCGATGATGAGTATTCAATTGCATGTACGGTTGTAACCATGGTTTTTGGTCAAAGCAAATAATGCGGTGAATGGATTGCAGTTTCAAACCATGTTTCAAACATTGCATTAAATTTTCAATGTGTATGACGTACCGATTTTTTGAATTTAACGTTGCCAGCAACTTTTTATTGTTGGAACGTGAACTGGGAGGTTGTAATTTTTCAACACAAAATGGTAGATCAGAATGATCATTGTGTATCTCACAGGGATATAATAAGTCGACCTCTAGAACGTAGCCACGCGTGTCATTGCTCAACACATCTTTTAAATTAAAATTTGAAACTTCATCTGAAGTCAACCATCGAAAATTTTGATATGGAAGAGGTTTTTCCATAGCATATCCGTATAAATTGTTACAATCTAGGTAGGTGAGGTATGTTGTAGGTTGGTTTGGTTTGTATGTATCCATATATGGATTATTTGCTTTGGCGTGCTTTTGCACAAGCGAAACAAGACCACCACGTATTCCGCGTTCAAAAAAGAGTAACATGTCGATGTCTGTTAATAGTTCCAGTTCTATGTCAGTCACCTTCAACATACAGTCCCAACTATATCCGGCAAGGGTGTAGTAATGGGCTGGATCTAGATTGTAGATTTCAAGACACAGTTTGCGAAAGTGTTCAAACACGTCTGTCAAAAGTAGTGTATCAATTTTGAGGTATAAATCAGCATACTCGCCCAAAGTTGATATCTTGAACACGTCCCATACTTTTTGGGCGTGTAAATAGTCTTCTTCAGAAATATGACTTTTTGTTAAGTCATTGTAAAATTTGTCCTTTGAAGGGAGTGCAGTTTCCTGTAAACATGCCCAATTGTTTACATAATTATAGGGAAACACCCCTTTTCGAATGCATAATTCAAATTGTTTGGCATCAGTAAAGTGTTGACGTACAAAATGCAAATTGTTTGGGTGAAGCCCTTGAACAAGCGCATCCAATGATGATGCGAGGAATCTATACGAATCTAAAAATCGTATACTGATTCCATTTCGCCATTTCGAAAACGAAATAAAATTTTCATGATTTTGTGGAATTAAAGAAAACTTTTGGTTTTCAAGGTTAGCAAATTCCTTAATAATTAAATGGCTGTCATACCGAGACATGTTGTGTAAGAAACAAGAAATATAGCGTGCTCTTTTATACGCCAAATTACATACACTATGAGCCGCTCCTCTAAATTTTCCAGTGTACCGATTATGGTCTCTCACTGGTGTGTCACAAGGTGCTATTGGTTTTTGACAAATGTGACAAGTGGTTGCTGTTGCAAAAACCGCCTCGTCTGCGTCCGACATTTGAAGCGGAATTGGATTTTGCAGGATATTGTACACCCGATCTGCCAAGGCGTCCAATTCATTTAAAAACCAAGCAGCAGCATCTGCATCGCGATAAGATTTGAAGTATGAAGGTGAAGGGTCGTATGAACAAATCACGTTTAGAGCACAACTGAATGGCACATGTTGCTGTACTTGTTGAGTGTACGGACGTGCTGGATCCGGTTTACATGTGTCAATGGGTGTGGTTAAACATTCAAAATCTGCATATACTGTAAATGGAAGCGGTTCTTGACGAGACACATTTTGAAATTTCATACTGGCTTTATCCTTTTCTGGGAATGTAATTTTTACAGCTGGTTGTGTGATGCAATCAATAGTATGTGCTGTCAACTTTTGATTGCTAGTAAAATATTGCAAACAGCGATCGCATGTATATACCCTATTTTTACTCTTTGTAACTTGTGAACGAACTAGTCTAGAAAGATCTTTGATATAACAATAATGGTTGCACAATTCCCCTTCAATGTACAATAAATTAAAATGCTTTTCTTTTTTTCCCTTTGTCACATACAATGGACCAATAACTTTGTCCCCTTCAACTCCGTATACATTAATGGAGTAAAGCGGATTTTTAGATTCAAAACGAGAAATGGCGTTGAGGTCCATTGGGAATTCTATGTCTGCTAAATTTAGACTGATCATTAATTCCATAAATTTCTGGTGATATTTTCCCATTCTGTGAACATTTTCAGTTGCAGGACTTAACCCAGCAGCCAAGGACCACACAAAGCAGAAAACGTCATTATTATCCACATTGATGACTGCGTGATGTTTTTCCAACTGTTTAGGTAAATTAACATGAGCTGAACCACTGTTCATGGGATCAAAGGTGCATACATTAATTTTAAAATGGTTGATAGCTTCCAGCGATTTGCCACTTTCCAATTCTTGAAACTCGACAAAGCGCGTCATGAGCTTATCGACAATGTTTTTACTATACCAACTGTGTATATTATCAGTGCGGTACAATTCACACATTTTCGTATGTAAATAAATCGGTTTGGTTACTTCAACACCTTGTTTTAAAATAACAAAATCACATAATAACTCAGCGTTAATCTTTAACGCTACATGTTCTCTTAAACAGTCTTGCATTTTATTTTGAAAAATGTTGTAGCTAGCGTTTAAAAATTCATTTGGGTCTAAAAATTTAGCATCATTATTAATTTTAAAGCTACATTACTTATTATTGAAACAACTATCCACGTTCTGCCAACTAAGTTCTGATGCTGACATCATGACACTTACAGTAATTACATTTACTACAAAAACAGCAAATCACTGAACAGTTTGCAGAGAATGAAAACAAACAAAGTTTATTGTCTCTGCAAATTCTGTTTTAACATTAACAAATTTTAAATTTTATTTGATTCTTCAATAAATTCTACCAAACATCTTTTGTTTTCTAGTCCCAAATATTTTAGGTAGATGGTTCCTTTGTTGAGGTCATTTACAGCTTCGTCGTTGAGTTCCATGAACCTCGCAGGTAAGAAGACAGCGAAATCTTCTAGTTCACAAATTATTCTTCTGCCATATTTCGTGTTTACTTTGCGAACAGCTGTCACCAAATAGGCCTCGTTAACTGGCAGGTCCTGTAATCGTTTAGTCTCCAGACCTGTTGCTCTGCCAATGAGATTCGCAACTGTTATAGCAGACATATTGGTTCTGAAAGGTAATTATAAAGTGTTTAGGTAAACTATTAAAAAGGTTCAGGTACCCTCCACCTTTATTTATTAGCACATTAACTCAAACCCTGATCTATAGACTAAACCATCAAATGTGTATACAAAACTTATTTGCGAAGACGAGGAGTCTCCAACAGCGCTCAGTCCCAGTAAATCAGTCGGATAGAGCGAGATAAGGTAATATCTCTTTTGACTGACGTCAAGCCTGGTAATGACTGTTAGTTGCAATAATAGTTTCATATATCCACTTGAGTAGTGTGTCCTGCATCCCCATCCGAACCTCTAGACTAAACCATCAAATGTGTATACAAAACTTATTTGCGAAGACGAGGAGTCTCCAACAGCGCTCAGTCCCAGTAAATCAGTCGGATAGAGCGAGATAAGGTAATATCTCTTTTGACTGACGTCAAGCCTGGTAATGACTGTTAGTTGCAATAATAGTTTCATATATCCACTTGAGTAGTGTGTCCTGCATCCCCATCCAAACCTCTAGACTAAACCATCAAGTGTGTATACAAAACTTATTTGCGAAGACGAGGAGTCTCCAACAGCGCTCAGTCCCAGTAAATCAGTCGGATAGAGCGAGATAAGGTAATATCTCTTTTGACTGACGTCAAGCCTGGTAATGACTGTTAGTTGCAATAATAGTTTTATATACCCATTTGATATTATTATTATCCACTTGATAAATATTTAAGGTCAACTGTATAACCATCGACAGTTAGAGAAACTAAAGGTACTGTGTTCAATATTACCTGATAGAAGATCTTTGCAGCAAAGCGATGTGTATACTACCAACTCGTGGACTTCTCTGGCTAGCAACAATAATGTCAGGGCTTATATACCCTTACAATCAGAGGCAACACACCGGTTTGTTCGCTTTCTCAGTAACTGGATGACCTCCATATTTAGTGTCCGCTTTCTCAGTAACTGGATGACCTCCATATTTGGTATAAATGAACCTGCTACTTTACAAAGAATTGTCGTTCACTGCTGATATGTCGGATCAAGACAACATCCATCATGGCGATGATGAAGAATCCGCAAATTGGGATTCATCTTTAGACATTTTCATGTAAGTAATATTCATTTTTTTTAAATTGATACCAGGCTAAAAAAAAAAAAATCAAAGCCTAGAACGCTAACCAATTAACCATGGGACCGGAATATATTTTTAATTAAGACAATACAAACACCCAGTCCCCAAGCCAGGGGAATTAATCACCAGAAAATACAATCCCCACAGACCTCCCAAAAGTCTAACCCAGGACCCTCCAGTTAAGAGGCTAACAGCAGCCAAGAACAGTATAGTTGAGCCACACAGCTAAACACATAGTTGTATCTTGTCTCGCAATAAGCAGTCAAGTTAATTATTACACTATTGTTTAAATGCAATGTCAAGCTTGGCTAACACTATTGCTGTTAATGTTAATAGCGTTTGTCAAATTGTGGTCAAGTAGCTTTGAACACTTAGATAGGTGTTAAGGTTTTATATACTTAGCCGGGTGTAGCCCGAGGACGGTCGACGGTGGGACTCGAACCCACGCGTCTACCGAGTCCGTCCTGACAACCTTTTAATTGAATTTCATAGCTAGTTTTTTGTCGTGTGACCTACTCAGAGGCCGAGTGCAGGTCTTTCTATTCGACGTCGGTATGGAGTGGAAGATGAAACTGGGCAACGATGCGGAAGGAATCGGCCGTGGCCTATCAGAAGGTACCGTCCCAGCATTTGCATGTGGAAGGAATCGGCCGTGGCCTATCAGAAGGTACCGTCCCAGCATTTGCCTGGTGTTGAAAATGGGAAACCACGGAAAACCATTTCAAGGACGGCCGACGGTGGGAAAAGCCTAGAACGCTAACCAATTAACCATGGGACCGGAATATATTTTTAATTAAGACAATACAAACACCCAGTCCCCAAGCCAGGGGAATTAATCACCAGAAAATACAATCCCCACAGACCTCCCAAAAGTCTAACCCAGGACCCTCCAGTTTAGAGGCTAACAGCAGTCAAGAACAGTATAGTTGAGCCACACAGCTAAACACATAGTTGTATCTTGTCTCGCAATAAACAGTCAAGTTAATTATTACACTATTGTTTAAATGCAATGTCAAGCTTGGCTAACACTATTGCTGTTAATGTTAATAGCGTTTGTCAAATTGTGGTCAAGTAGCTTTGAACACTTAGATAGGTGTTAAGGTTTTATATACTTAGCCGGGTGTAGCCTAAGGACGGTCGACGGTGGGGCTCGAACCCACGCGTCTACCGAGTCCGTCCTGACAACCTTTTAATTGAATTTCATAGCTAGTTCTTTTGTCGTGTGACCTACTCAGAGGCCAAGTGCAGGTCTTTCTATTCGACGTCGGTATGGAGTGGAAGATGAAACTGGGCAACGATGTGGAAGGAATCGGCCGTGGCCTATCAGAAGGTACCGTCCCAGCATTTGCATGTGGAAGGAATCGGCCGTGGCCTATCAGAAGGTACCGTCCCAGCATTTGCCTGGTGTTGAAAATGGGAAACCACGGAAAACCATTTCAAGGACGGCCGACGGTGGGAAAAGCCTAGAACGCTAACCAATTAACCATGGGACCGGAATATATTTTTAATTAAGACAATACAAACACCCAGTCCCCAAGCCAGGGGAATTAATCACCAGAAAATACAATCCTCACAGACCTCCCAAAAGTCTAACCCAGGACCCTCCAGTTTAGAGGCTAACAGCAGTCAAGAACAGTATAGTTGAGCCACACAGCTAAACACATATTTGTATCTTGTCTCGCAATAAACAGTCAAGTTAATTATTACACTATTGTTTAAATGCAATGTCAAGCTTGGCTAACACTATTGCTGTTAATGTTAATAGCGTTTGTCAAATTGTGGTCAACTAGCTTTGAACACTTAGATAGGTGTTAAGGTTTTATATACTTAGCCGGGTGTAGCCCAAGGACGGCCGACGGTGGGGCTCGAACCCACGCGTCTACCGAGTCCGTCCTGACAACCTTTTAATTGAATTTCATAGCTAGTTCTTTTGTCGTGTGACCTACTCAGAGGCCAAGTGCAGGTCTTTCTATTCGACGTCGGTATGGAGTGGAAGATGAAACTGGGCAACGATGTGGAAGGAATCGGCCGTGGCCTATCAGAAGGTACCGTCCCAGCATTTGCATGTGGAAGGAATCGGCCGTGGCCTATCAGAAGGTACCGTCCCAGCATTTGCCTGGTGTTGAAAATGGGAAACCACTGAAAACCATTTCAAGGACGGCCGACGGTGGGACTCAAACCCACGCGTCTACCGGGTCAGCAGAGAGCATGGACCGTGACCTAATGTTGCGCTACAGACTAGTTGGAAAAAAGACTTTCTTTTTTTTCTTCCAGTCCCACTTAAGAAACATGACTAATTTATTGTAATTTTATGCAAATTGTATTACCGGTTGAAGACCTGTTAAATTTATTGCCAAGACATACTGCTTTAACAAAAATAAAAGTTAATAGCCTAGAATCCTCAATCTTGATACCAGTCTAATGTCAAACAGGCTTTCAATATCTTAGAATTGTGACAGTATCATTAAAATTGTGTTGGGCTGTTATGTAAATTAGCAGTAGTATACCAGCTCTCACTGCTAATCTGCAGTTTAAATCTCGCTTACTTCATGTGAGATCTGTGTATGGTATCGCAAAAGTTAAATTGTTGTTGTTTGAGTCTTCAGTCTTTTGACCGGTTGGATGCAGCTCTCCATGTCTCCCTGTCCTGAGCTAATCGTTTCATCTCTACATAGCTCCAACACCCTACATCGGAGGCAATCTGTTTAACATACTCTAACCTCGGTCTACCCCTACAGTTCTTGTCCTCGACCCTTCCTTCCATAACTAAGCTTGCTATTCCTGGGTGTCTTAGTATGTGTCCTACCAACCTATCTCTTCTCTTCATTAGCAGTCACCGGAAACATCTCTCCTCTCCCACTCGTCTTAATACCTCTTTGTTTGTAACCCTATCTACCCATCTGATCTTCATCATTCTCCTGTAACACCACATTTCAAATGCTTCTATTCTCCTCTTTTCTGCTGCACCAGTCCTACCAACCTATCTCTTCTCTTCATTAGCAGTCGCCAGAAACATCTCTCCTCTCCCACTCGTCTTAATACCTCTTTGTTTGTAACCCTATCTACCCATCTGATCTTCATCATTCTCCTGTAACACCACATTTCAAATGCTTCTATTCTCCTCTTTTCTGCTGCACCAATAGTCCAAGTTTCACTTCCATAGAGCGCCACGCTCCAGACAAAGGCTTTCAAAAATGACTTCCTAATACCTAAATCTATATTCGATGTCAGCAGATTCCTTTTTTGTAGAAATGCTTTCTTTGTCTGAGCCAACCTACTTGCTTCGTCCATCACTGGTTATTCTGCTTCCTAAGTAACAGAAGTCTCCGACTTCCTTCAGCTTTTCACCTGTCAATTTGATCTCCATAGAGGTTTCTGATTTATGATTTCAAAATGTCAAACAATTTAGTCCAATCAACTTTATCAAAAGCATTTTCTAAATCTACAAAAGCCATGAACGTTCTCTTGTCTTTCCTTATTCTATCTTCTAAAATCAGCCTAACACTTAGTACAGCTTCTCTTGTTCCTACATTTCTTCTGAAACCAAACTGATCTTCACCCAACTCTGTTTCTATTTGGCTTTCAATCCTCTTGTAAATCATTCTGGACAGGATCTTTGAAGCATGAGTAATCAAGAAGGTTGAATTAAGGATAACAAAATTAACAGTATTATTCTCTTCTTGCAAAACATTTTTTAAACTCAGCTTCCAAAAGCTTACATATAGCAGAACGCGGATTTTACAACTACAGAGGTGACAGCCGAGTTCAGCATTGCTTTCACTTACTTGTGTCAAGCTCCTCTCTGTCTTCTTTCCTATCAACCTCGCTTGGTCAACTCTTGTTCTCTTCCAACACCAACAGTATTAGAGTATCCAAGGCCTTGCCACATCTTTTCTGATTCCCTCCTTCTGCAAGAGGCCAGTCTTCTTTTCCCATTATTTCCTACCTTCTGCCTGTCATTTAATCATTGATGCAGAGAAGTGCAAGGAGTATGCCTCCATAACTTAGGAGGTTTTCTTCTGTGTACTTTAATTTTCCCTGACACAAACATCAAGACAGTTTATATCCTCGCCGCTAGATTGGGTATTCTAATGACATTGATAGACATTTTTTCTATTTTATAGTTTTTCGAATGACCGCGTCATCGCCGAGTTTTTCGTGCAGATGATGCTGCAGATGGAGGCCAATAATGACACGGAGGAGGAGGGGGACGATGATAGTGAAGAGGAAGGAGAAGAAGAAGCTTCCAAAAATAAACAATAAATGTAAGAAAACAATAATAATAAAAATATTCTTGTTTTGATTGATTTATTTGTCTATTATTCTTACTATTTTTTTTTTTATTATTATGAAGCTGAGCGAGTCAACATGACAGGTGTCAATCTCAGAAATTCACTCCTGTGACATCACACATCGGTTGACCGTTCAAATCAGATTATTCATTCTAACACCCATCCATGTCCATTAACCATCTAGCACGCCTTCCATATCCTCAGCTCCATAACACATAAATTCAAATCTCCCAAGTCAGCATAAATAAAAAAATCCTTCGGCTGCACTAGGTCTCTGTGATTATGCCTCCATGGCTTAGGGAGAAGCATACCAACCTCTCACCGCTGGTCTGTGGTTCAAATCCCAGTTACTCCATGTAAAATCTGTGCTGGACAAAGCAGAAGCAGACTGGTTTTTCTCCGGGTACTCTAGTTTTCCAGACAAACTTTCATTCTACCAACACTCTCCACCATCATTTAATTCTATCAGTTATTTATTCAATCGCTGGCTCAGAGGAGTGCGATAGGCTTCGACAGTCGGCACAGTTCATATCTCCACAACTAGATGGAATATTCCAATGTCATCAATAGACATTACACCATCTTGTTTTTATTTCATGTCGAGCTGGCTGAACCGACATGCCATGCGTTTTGTATCCCCCACCCATTAACAATTTGTTTACCGTTAAGTATTAGAAAAAACAATCCCATCCATGTCCTACACTACATTCTGCCTGTGACGTCACAACCTCCATTCACAGTTCCATCTTCATTCACGTTTGTTTACCCGCCAACCTAGCACGTCAGGGATCAACAACCACCATCCATCTCCATTCATGTTTCCCATTAAAACACTCTCATCCATGACCTGTGCTACATTCCGTAATCTGCTGTGACGTCGCAACCTCCATTCACGGTGCCATCTTCATTCACGTTTATTTACCCGCAAACCTAGCACGCCAGGGTTTAACAACCACCACCCACCACCATTCATGTTTTCCATTCAAAACACTCCCGTCCATGACCTACCACACATCCCGTAATCTGCTGTGACGTCACACACACACCAGTTGACCGTTCAAATCTGACGATTCATTCACCGACAAAGATTCGGAAACCTTCGCCAACACTCGGATCTCATCAAGTATAAAGCAAAGCTATATAGCACGAGACCATAACAGAGAAGGCGCTCAGTCCAAGAGAGAGACTGGGTCGAGGAGGGTCTCGTGCAGATCCTCTTCCATCCTTCCCCCATCGTCCCCCACCCCCACCCTTCCCTCCCCCTCCACCAACACCCCCTCAAACCGGTTCCTGGACCCTCCAAGGTTTGTTTACCTTCCGGGGTCCCGGCAACCTTGGGGGGTCAATGACCTACCTCAAGGTCATTGACCATGACCTACCTCAAGGTCATTGACCTTGCCACGCCCCCCTCATTTGCATAAATAACGGTATTTGAAGCAGAACCCCCACAGCCTCTCTACTACCGTTCTATAATTAGGTTTAACCCCGGCGCTTCCACCTTTTGTATTGCCCTCGGGGATGTAGATTGAATAAGGGCGGTATCTTGTGTAACGGGTAGTGGGCTGTCTGATAGGCAACAAGTGAGTGTAATATGTATCCTGAGAGCGGAGTGCGGGCACTGAAGGTCGCCAGGTGGCTTTACTACGGTGAGTAAGCACAGTAATGCTAACGCACCGGTTTGCGGACAGGCAGGTCGGCAAGACAGCTAATGTGTACGGGAGGATGACTGCTCGCGGGGAACCGGGAGTTAAGAGTTCGATGTGGGGGTGTTAAAACACGAGGGGTTAGTCTGGGTAGGCTATAATGGTGGTTTATTTCACAAGAATGGGGGGATGCAAAATTTTACAGTAGATCAGAGAGGAAATGAAATGAATTACAAAGTAGTGTAGGTTTTGAGTTGGAAGGACGAGTCTGAAAGATTAACCTTAGAGCAACACTCACCAGCTTGTAGATTGCAGAGACGACGACGGGTGGCGTGACGAACAGAGCTTCACCACACAAGAGAGATCCCCCATCATGCTAGCGGGATTATTTATAGTAATCCTGGTAGTGTTGCAACCTGAGTCAGCATTCGTAAGTGTTGATGTGCTCTAGATAACGTTGCTGGCTGGCTATTTGTTTTATGTCGAAATGTTGCTTCATGTGTGAGGTAGGTCGCCAGTCTAGTGAGATTGGTGCTGTTGCTTTGTCTTTTGGGATTGTGGCGTAAAAAAGGGGGTTGATTATACCCCATGGGGGCTCGGGGCATAACAATAATAGTATACGGAAAGAACCTTAAAAAGTAGTCTTTATACTGTGAAACTATTATTGTCTAGTAAAACGGAAGGACAACTCTCCACAATTGTTGAATGCACTTTACACTAATTCATTTTTTCTGTAACCAAAATCATATTTTATTAATCATCACTTGTTTACGTTCTTGCTATTCTATACATTTGTTATATATATATTTCTATTACTGATTTAAATTAAAATTATTTATTTTTAGGTATATTCTTTCAACCACTATCGAGTATTTCTTTTGTTAGCATAAATTAAGCATACGCTTAAATATTTCATCTCTATATATAAAAAGTAGTATATTCTTATTTAGTAATATCAAACTATTAGTTACGCATTATTACTCACAGTTCCATAGAACTTGTTGTTGTTGTTATTGTTGTTGGAGTCTTCAGTCGTTTAACTGGCTTTATGCAGGCCTCCATGCCTCCCTGTCTTGAGTTAATCGTTTGATATCTACGTAACTACCACACCTTACATCCGAGGCTAACTGCTCAACGTATTTTAACCTTGCTCTGCCCCTACAGCTCTTGTTCTCAACCCTTCCATCCATAACTAAGTTTGCTATTCTTGGGTGTCGTAGTAACTATCCTACCAACTTATCTCTTATTTTCATAAGCAGTCGCCATAAACATCTCTGCTCTCCCACCTCTTCATTTGTTAATCTCTTTACTCATCTGATCTTCATCATTCTCCCCAACCACACATTTCAAATTTTTCTATTCTCCTCTTTTCTGCTATGTCAATAGACCAAGTTTCACTTCCATAGAGTGCCACGCTCAAGGTATAGGATTTAAAAATTACTTTCTAATACCTAAATCTATATTTGATGTGGCCGAAACTGGTACAATAAAAAACACAGATTAATATTCACTTAAGGTTTTTAATCTTCAGAACTTATTATACTTCGTCAATAAGGAACAGGGCTAACATGGTCATATTCATGTCATATTATATCTGTATTTGATATCAACAGATTTCTTTTCTGTAGAAATGGTTTACACCACAAAGACACAACATAGTCGTGCTGAAAAGCTATTCGATCAAATGCAGTGAGAGTGGGCCGGAAAATGAGATTATGGATTTGGTGGATGTCGATGTTAGAAGTCTCAATTACCTGCATCAATATTTACGAGATGACTACAATCCATCGCACATCCAGTTTAGAAATAACACTTTCTAATGTTTGGAAAAAAAAAACTTATTTTGAATTTTAATTCAAATTATTTGTAAGGACATTCATTTTTTTTAGTGTTAAACGATATTTTGAACGCTGAAGAAGATAGCATTGTATATTGAAACATGTTCGTTAAAATATTATTAAGACATATTTTCGTATTGACAAGGCGGATTATATAACACAAATTATTTAAAGAATAAAAACCGTGTTCTAAATGTTTGCAGGAGATACAAGAAAAATGTAAGTAAATTAATAAGGTGTTAGATATGAATCAAGATTTATCACCACAATATGTCACAAAGATAAATAATTACTATCACTGCACTTGGTGATCTCGTTTGCCTCCTAGGGTCACATGATTGGAAATATTTAAGTTATCTCTGTACATTTTTCTGTGCTGTTTCTAAGCCATTTAACATAAAATACTGCACTAACACTCTATACAGTACAATTTATATCATTTTATACATGTTTCAATTGATTAAATATCAGTAACTTATTATTGTTTTACTGAAATATCATCCATATTTTTCCAATCATGTTGTCGAATGTTTAGTCCAATCTAGGTAAAAATCAATTCGCATTAGTTAACTTTGAATACTCAAGAAATAAAATATTATTTTCGTCAGATCATCATCATCATCATCATAATCATCATCATGTTTCCACTGCAGTTTTCCGGGTGTGGTTTACGAGCACTTTCCAGTTTAAGTCTATTCATGCACCACTGCTCTTTCAAGACTTCATCCTAGTTGATTCCCTTGGATGTGATATCTGATTAAATAACTTCTCATTTCTCGCAATTTTTTCATGAAATTCTCCGCCATCAAGTTTCTGACATACTGTATACAGTAAATTACCCTCCTGACATAAATCTACTTCGATATATCAATTTCATTAATTAACTGAGGATTCTTTGGAAACATGAGAATTCAGGATTCGAGACTTCTGAAACAACTCGTACAGTACAATCTCAAATAAATTAAAAAACATACCACAACAGGATGCCGCTGGATTAGCGAAAACGGAGAGGATTTGAAGTAAATTGGCCTTATACCAGAAGACACTGTAGATAAGAATAAATTAAAAACCAAAATCAAGAATATCCGCTTCACATAAGAAACAAAGTCACAAACGGAATGTTTTCAACCTAAGAAAGATCTCGAAGTCGGAGCGTATGCAAACGTATTGGGGGGATTGCAAGGCCCCAACATTGCCTATGAACGCCTGGATCTGAGGTGATGAAAGCGTGTATTGTTATTATGAATGGCAGGTGTTATTTATTGTTGTTTTAACGGGCGGAACTACGAATTAATCTGCCCCTCTTAACACAGATTAAAGAATACAAATTTGGATTTGAATTTAAAATTTTGAGGTGGACACCTTGACTTAAAAAGACCAAAAATTAATAAAACAAAAAAAAATTATAATAATAAACAAAAATTTCGGGAAAACAAAAAATTATCATTCAAAAACGAACAAGTCGCTGAGTCAATTTACACTGGAAAATTTAGATTGCTGGCCCTAACCCACACTCACTTATAAAGCGGATAACGCGATCAGCAGCCACCGCTTCATCAGCTAATATAAGTTTGAATGTCATCTGCAAACCAAGGCTTCTTCGTAAGTCGGCAAGATCCACACATTCGGTTAAAATGTAGGCCACGGTGAAAACGGCTCCACAGGTACAAACTGCGGGGTCATCCCTTCTTATTAGGTACGAGTGGGTGGATCTTGTATGACTTATCCTTAGTCTACACAAAATGACGGACTCTCTCCGTGACCGGAAAGAGCTCCGCCACACGCGAGTAGTTCCCTTGATCGCTCTCAGTTTACTGGGCAGTGGGTCAGCTAGCCACTGACTCTCCCAAAAAGCCAGAACCTGTAGGCGTAACTGAGAGCGAATATCTCTTGCGGGTACCCCCATTGGTCGAAGTGGTAGTGATACCGCCTCTATTGCAGCTTGATCCGCTAACTCATTTCCCGCAATTCCCATGTGGCTTGGAAGCCACAGAAAGGTGATGCGAGTGTCAGCGTGGCACAGCCCGGCTAGTAGGTCTTGGATACCCTGCACTAGGGGGTGTTGCGGGAAACATGTAGCAATTGACTGCAATTAACTCAAAGAGTCGGTACACACAAGAAAGTGGATTCGTGCATCCTGTAGTGCAAACTGCAGACCTCATAGATGGCAACGAGCTCCGCAGTAAACACACTACAGGCCTCAGGCAAAGATATCTTGGTATTTGCACCATCAATAACGTGAGCACAACCCACTTTCTCGTCCACCTTCGAACCATCCGTGTAGAGAATGCCAGCGTCCGGAAATTGGTGAACTATGCTGTGGAACTGCCTCCGGTAAACGGAGGCATCCGTGTTCACCTTAGGACCTCGGTGCAGATCTAACCGAATTTCCGGACGCGGGACTTACCACGGATGCACCTAGCTAGGTGACCGGATCATGCAGGGACCTACAGCCACTCCTATTTCAGTACACGAGCTATCAAGTCTAATACCAACCGGCCGAGTGGTACGAGGCCGATTGGCGTACCCCTGGTGGTTTTGGGTACCGAAGAGAGCTTGATAGGTCGGGCATTTGACGCACATTAGCAGCATATGCTAAAAGCATATGTTGGCGTCTATAAGTTAGAGATGGAACACCCAATTCGGCGAGTAGGCTGGGTAGCGGGCTGGTCCGGAAGGCACCGGTAGCCAGCCTATCGCCACTATGGTGGATACTGTCCAGCATTTTCAAGGTTGCCGGCCTTGCTGAACCGTATGCCGCAGAACCATAGTCTAGCCGGGACAGGACGAGGGCTTGGTAGAACCGTAGCAGCACCGCACGGCCAGCCCCCCACGTAGTGCCACTAAGAATCTTGAGCATGTTCAGTTTCCTGAGACATGTCATTTTCAATTGCCGTATATGGTGCTGCCACGTTAATTTGCTGTCGAAATGGAGCCCCAGGAAGTGATAAGCGTCAACCAATGGCAACACAGCATCCCTGAGATGTAGTTCAGGGTGTAAATGTAGCATCCGGAGCCGACAAAAATGGACGACGGAGGTTTTCGCTGCTGAAAAACGAAAAGAATGGCAGGTGTATTTGTTTGTTGTTGGTTTAAGTGCGTGCAATGTGCAATGTCCCTTTTCACTGCTGCGGCTTTTAGAGACGCCAGTGCCTAAGAAGAAGACTAGATAATGGACCGAATATAGTGATCCTATGTGGTCAAAAAAGTTAAGAGGAAGTAGAAATGAGGATTTCTTGGTACTAAGTTAAATCATCGTTGCATCAAACAAACTTAATTGTTGCATTCGGCACTTATGGCTCAATGCTCATTCTATCTCACAGTTCACCTCTGCATAATTTATAACATCATGAAACCAATGTCAAAGAACATACAGTATTTCGTTACTCAATATCATTATTAAAATTTATCATACGTCAGCTATTTCCGCGTTATCACCATTTCATCAATTTTGTTGTAGGTCTACTCACCTTTCATCGTAAGGTACTGCTCCCGAAAATTGAATTATTCTGGGACAAGATGAGAGTATTTTCCGTCCCCATGATAAAATTTAACCAGCAAATATAAATACTGGAAGTGTGACACAGGAGGGTAGTGTTACAAGCTCGAGGTCGTGGGAGAGCCCGATCACGTGATATATTGTACAATAGACGCTTCTAGAAGGCTAAAATTGGCAGGCATAGCAACAGTGAGTTTGGAAATTAATATTATAAATATTGTTATAAATGATGCTATTGGACCCCATCCCGGAGCCAATGAGAAGAGGTCTTATTGAAGACGGGATCGATTTTAACTACATAATTTGGTGAAATTATGCATTTAGGCCCTTGGAAGAAGATTTTCTTATTTGGTAATGAAGAGAAAATTAAAAGAAAATATGTCTGATACTTTAAAAAACGCAGATCGGTTAATCTACGCAGTAATAAGCATTAGCTATCTACGCGCAAAAATTATGGTGGGAGATTGATATGGCCGCCAAAATTTCGACTTGGAGGGGGAGATCCAAGGATCGATGTCTTTATTCCAGCAGTCTTGGGAGAGTGAGGAAGTGTTTTTACTGGGTTAACGGAGATTCCAAAGCTTTGTCCGAGTGCGACGACTGTCGACTTGTGGAGACGCGAGGGTAGCAAGGTAGATCGTAGGAGATTACCGTACTTCCATTTTATGTGAAGTTGTGAGGAACATTGAAATTAATATATCTCTATATATATAAGTCTCTGATATAATTGAGATTTGAGTACAACTAAGTGAATATTTATAAAGAACAGGTCGAATACTATATTCTGTTGAAAGTCGAGCGTTCTAAAATTTACCGTTTCGACAATATAAGCCTGTTAAGACAGATTTTCAAATGTGTTGGAAATAAAGCTGAATATCATTTTAGACTGTAACGTGAAGTTGGCGAACGCAGTTCGAGTGAACAGTAGCGGAGAACTTGTAACATTGGCGCAGCAAATAAACATTATCATAATGACTATCATTATTCTTCAAGTGGTTTCAATCAACATAATTAACATTGTTGATATGATGAACTAAATAGTCATGCACCGGAGACATATTCGATAACAGAAGTTAAGATACGACGATGGAACTTCGTTAGACGACGTATTCTTGAATACAGACGTAGTGTACGGTCCATCTTGTACATTTTCGTCAGTCTACGAACACTAATGTAACATCAATTAGCAATAGAAATATTTCATTCACTATTTATATGAATATTTCTATAAATTATATTCCAATGATGAGGCTGATATATATTTGCGACGGAGAATGAAGACTCTACAGAAGAGATTTGTCAAGATGCTAGGGGTAACCCAGCAACCACAGAAGAATTCGCCAGAAGGATGTCGTTCGAGCCCAGGCGAATGTTGGTGAATTCCGGAGAGGGAACGTTTTTCCTATCTCTGAGGTCGCAGATCCGAGGTTCGAATGCAGATCCATCTCAGTATCTTGAACTGAGGAAACACCTAAAATATTATGTGAATACTTACATTGATCTTCAAGTTTTCGTCCAAATAAGGTAGTCGTGTCCCTTATTTTTAGTATATAGCTTGATTAGTGACATCCTGAGCCAACGATCTTACTCCATATTTTCATATTTCATGTATTTCAGTGTTTTCATGTATTTTACACTTCAGATGTGTGCTAAGATTTTTAATGCTTCAAGAGTATTTAGGAGATGATTCCTTTCATCTATTTTTAAATTTGATCCTACGGATCAGTTGTGGAACTGACATTAAAAGTTTTGTTTGAGGAATCATATTGCCTCATAGAAGACTAGTCGTTTAGACTCTCGAATTTTAATAATTTGATTTAAACCAAGTATTCAGACATTGTGTCATAGCTTCAAAATAAATTATTTTTAAATTTAATTTGAGCACTTTAATGGAACACCATTAAACTTCAAGAACAGAAGATACATCGATTGATATTGTTATATCATTATTGTACATAGACTGTCGACGATCTAGGAAATACTAGTCGTTTGATTAGACCGAAGTCTTAACCCCTATAAACATTCTTTGTGTAGAGTGGAAACACATTACGACATTGACATACCTTTTTATTATTTGTAAAGATGAGAGCTTTGTTAATTTAATATGTTAGAGGAAATACCTTTTGATAGAAGATAATTCAAATCTTTGGCTAGGAATTCAAAGCTAGTTTATCCCGGTCAAGATTGAATTCTATTTGACACTATAAATAACATGTGTGTTATTTTACACTATTTGTGTAACATCACGTCATTATGTCGACCTAATATTACAACGATATGCAATTTAAAGCTTTATCAGTGAAGTGAGACAGGAGTATTATTTTTATTGCATGTATCTGCGACAGACGAGTTAACAGTTAATTATATTTGTGTGGAGTAAACTTTAGGAGGTCAATCACGACAGTCTAATATCGTTCATTACGATTGGAAGTTTCGTTTGAAGAACTTAAGCATGTATAATTGTAGATCAGTAGTCATGTGAAACGATACTGAGGGTCATGCCTTTATTTGAGAAATGTTGCTACAGAAGAAATGTTGATAACAATTAATCCAATTTGGTTATAGTTTAACATAGTGGATGATATTTTTATGCCATATATACTGTTATATAAGGATTTGTAGAGCTATGAAGTGTTCGTACGAAGGAAGTTCCGCATTTTAAGGGAAGTCAATGTATTGTTGTTCTTTGATAAGAAGGCATGGATCATGATAAGTGTCATTGTATACAAGTAGTCCAGTTCATGTGGAGTAACGTTTTAGCTGTGTTGACAGAAGGGTTTTAGCGGAAATACAACTAGAGAACGATTGTCTACTCATGTCAATGATACAATTATTATATTTTATTAAACCCGAAGTTATGTAATTACGTACAGTTAACCTTAGTCAGTCGATTGCATTAGACCGACAATGTAATGATACCTATATAAGACGATGTGTAAGCAGTATATCAAAAATACGGAGTGTTAGAATGATTATGTGGAAAAACAATGTAAATAATTAATTGAGAGTTGTATTGTAACCGAGAAGCCAGAATCTCGTAAGTAACGTGTTAGCAACACTAAATAGTGTATATTATTATGTAAATATTTTTCGGAAATGATTTAATTAGTTTAATAATTTTGGTAGGATTTATTAATCGATTGTTTTGGAATTGCGTGTGTATTGTGTGCAGATGCTTTGTATGAATGATTGTCCACTTTTAAGAGTAATTGTTGAACCGGATTGGTCTAGAACAATTTGGGGTGCGAATGAAGGATTGTATAAAATGTTCAGAATGATTGTTAAAGGAACTTAGAAGTTATGAGCATTTTTGTAAGATCTGAATGTTAATTTTACGTGTATTTTAAACGCACACAAAGCAGTCTCAATGTAGGCTAGCCAGAATGATTCACCGTTAGGATTGGAGAGCGGGTGACATTATGAGCAGGTGAAGATTCACAGCCTTGTATAAAATGTAAAAAGTTCTGAATGCAGCGTGGTGTTAGTGTTTCATTGATAAAGCGAGCAGAGGCACGTGCGTTTTCCAGACGCGTGCTAGTGAATGTAACCAATTGTCAGGAATGCCATGAATGTAAGAGCATTCGTTAAACGTTTTTGTTACGTAGTGTAGGCCTAAACAAACCAAGACTTTTATGCTTATATTTTTTCACGACATTGTAGTAAGATGTGTAGTAGAAAGGAAGTGTGTATGATTGTGTGGTTTTTTTTCTTTTGTTATTAGATTAGTTTATTGTTATTTTGTTTATTTAGGTTAGTTTACCATTGTTAATAAATTTATTCAGTTCGTTATCTGGTGTTGTTGGCGTGTGATTCATTTTAAATATAAGGAGTAGAGTATTGTGGATGTATTGTAGGCGAAGCTGAATTCCCAGTCCCCGAGAACGTAAGTAAAGTTAGGTGTGCCCCGTGTAGTTTGTTGTTGATCCACAATAGTCTAGTAACTGCTGTATGTAAATCCCTAAAGACCATGTTTGGAGCGATTTATAATGTAGTAATAGGCCGGTGCTGTGAGAAATAGGCGATCCATCTGGGGCAATGGATATTCCAACAGGCTACTTTCCGGATTTACTGGTACAGTACCAAGACATTTTAAATTCCTAATAAACAATGCCAAAATCCTATCCTCAACTATACAGGATATGCGTCGGTTACTTTCCACACACAATTCCATTTGATGTTAATTTACAAAAAAAAAAAAAATTATCAGAAACAAATCATAAATGATAAATTATCTACCATTATTCTCCTCCAACAATCTCATGTCCTGATCATAGTCGTATTAGAATGTGTTCATGACATTTCAACCATCTGTATAACGTCAGATTTGTCCAATGTTCTTAGCATCATTAATTATGCAATTATTCAGTTCCTTAAACCACTTCATTTTGAAGAAATACATATCGATCTTTTCTTTTTCTATTATCTCTAAACTATGATTGAAATCTCTGCTCATTAAATGTTACTCAAAAATACTCCCTACTTCTCCACTTAAATTGTCAATATACCAGTTCATAAAAAACTCACTGCATTGGCTTTTCTGCACCTCGACTCTATCTCCTTTCCTATACTACCATCCTGAGAGAATGCACAACTCTTGAAATTGTCCACCTGCTTCAATTTCCTCCTTCCTTGTGTTTTCCCCCTACCAACTTCACCCTATTTGAAATGCTGACTTTCTTGCTATATTTGCTACGTGTCCGTTGAAGTTCTGACAGGATAGCTTGTAAGCATTAAGCAGATTCTCTTCATAAACTACAATGAATTGTCTTCATTGTAGAAAGGTGCTAAGTGCCATTTTTTGAAAAAAAGCCGCTTTTTGGTTAGAATGGTGCTATGTGCGAAGTAGCATTACATATCAAAAGGGTTAACTCCTCAGTGGTTTCGAAGGACCTTCCAAGAGCATCACAAGTTGGCACTAGTGGTAAGTCCTGCAGCTCTTTCAGAAGAAAGGTGCAATGTGCCAATCATTTGTTCTCATTTCCCTCCTATATGTGTATCGTTGACAGAATTGTTCAAAGAACTTAGAATACTCAATTATTAGCAGTTCGTACTGGTGTGAACCTGTGTACGGATAGCACAGTTTGTTTCCTGTTGGACCCGCTACTTTGCCGTGCATTAGTCTCGCAAAATCTCGAAAACTACTGCTCCGATTTCAGTGAAAATTTTACAATTTGTTCTCATTATGGTAGACAGTGTTTAGAAAGTGGGTTGAACGAAATCGAATTGGCAGTATTTTTAAATTAATTTACATTAAAAAGTCACGCCAATATTGAATCTAATAACTTGACGGACAGATGGTGACACAGTGCATCCTCTTCAAAATCTTCTGTGAGCAAAGATAACATCCCCTTTGATCAATACGTGCAATAAAATAATACTTAACGTAACAGAATCATACTGTATAATCCAATTACAGCATATTAAAGTATGTTATAATAATATTGAATTTCACGTTATGTGTTTCGACCAACATATCTAATGTGAGAACGTACTACTAACGGAAAGGATGTCAATATTGTCAAGTTCTCAAGGTAAGTTCGATAGATTTGAGTTACTATGAAAACAATTCCGTGTCGTTTTACAGTGTCCATTACATTACTCAAATTCCCTGTCGTTTTACAGTGTCCATTGCAATGCCAAGGAGAGGAAGAGCTGACACTGGATAGCAAGGAATACTATATCTGTATGTTATTCAAATTAGAAGAATAAATTCTCACAAATAAACTGACTAAACACTTTTTACTACAATACTCAATGTTCATAAAAATGGCACTTAACACCTCTCTACTGATAGGTATCCAATTCCCACTCAATCACCGATAAGTTTAGGTAAATTGCATGAAATCCTAGCTGATGTAAATACAAAATTTGTACAAAATGAAGGTCAACTAGAAGATTAAAGAGTGAATGATAACATGAAATGGAGCAAAGAAGCTCAATAGAATTCTATTAAAAATACGAGGAGGGATTATGCACAAGAATATACATACATTTTTCTTAACCATAGCAATCGAATAAACACTAAACTTGATAGGTAGTTCGAAGTATGGCTCAACTAGGGGGGGAAATTGCGTAGTTGGTCAGTTCTTCATTGTGCCTTAGTCAAATTTGCTACCGATATTAACACACAAATGTTTCTAGTGACACATTGGAATGCAGCACCAAGTACCCCCGCGGTTGTGGCGTAAAACAGTGATATTATATTATCAAGATACATAGACACTTACCTGAATTCCCGGACCGCATTGCGCGCTACAGTGCGACCAGTCCATGTGGTCCCACATGAATTCCGGCGTGCGTGCATTTCGCACTTTCAGCGCCATAGAGTAATGTAAGGTCACATTTTCTCGCGGCCGAACCTAGAAGAAAACTGAAAAATTTGAATCCAAAAGCATATAAATTCTAAAATAGGAGTTATTAATTACAAATTACAATACCGGTACCTTAATTTTTAAGCTAGAGATATCCAAGTCTACCCAATTCAATGTACTTCTACCTTCTATTTATCACCTTTCTACGGGGTCGGAGATTAGTTAGTATCTTTATTGCGAATAGTATTTTGCTCCAGGGGTAGACAATCTGTGTAAGAAGCCAGTGGTCGCGTGTTCGAGTTAGTTAATGATTGTGGTTTTAAGGGGGAGGAACTACGAGGTCATCTGCCTTTCTTAACTAAAGTATAAAAATTTGGAATGAAATTAACAATTTAGAGATGGACATCAAAATATGAGAAAAAAAAAGGAAATTAATAAAACAAAAACTAATATTTATAATAATAAACAAGTTGTTCAGTAAAGAACATATAGCCTACTTTCTCCAAAATGCATGGGTATAGTTATAACTCATTGTCCTTTTCAAGGAATATAATTGAATGTTGGTTGTGTTAGCTTGTTGAAATAGTACGTGCTATATAGATATTATACTTTGATTGATCGAAACCTCACCTGAATTTATTATATAGCTCACACACACTAATACAGCCGTTACAATAACACAGGTTATCAGTCAAAATTCAACACACACACACACCCAGGTACACGGGACTAAATGACCATTATGTCCATGCGTCTCAAAAGAAACAACAACAACAACACCTTCCTACCCAAATTATTCCTCGTATAAATGTACGCACACTAGTAAGCCTACAGACATCATAGTGATACAGGTTATCAGACAACTTCTACACACACCCAAGTACACGGGGTTACAAGACCATGATACCGCAAAACCCCTAAAGAATCAACAACAAAACAAAAATATCAATAGACTCTACCACGGATCAAGTACAACGAGCTGTAGTCGAGTGTTGAAATATGTGGTGTTATATATATATATATTTTTTTTTTTTTTTTGATTGCAAATACACACTATACTGTATATGCTTGGGGACCCATGCCCTATCCTTACAATGCTAATTCATGAATGTTTGATGTACCTTTTTTCATAAACTACCCATGGCAGACGTATGAAATATTTATGTGTTTAAGATATGTACCTATACTAACTATTGAAATGCATATAATTGTAATTGCGCATTTGATTCAATAAATATAGTTTTGATTTCAAGTGTCAAAAATATATACATTTTACTGAACTTAACCTTCTTTAAGGTGAATAAGAATTTTAAACCAGGCGATTGAAGAGTTTCAGTATACATAGAACCCTTGAAGGAACAAACTGTAGAAGTTTGAAGCTCCTACGTGTTATAGAGGCTGAGAAAAGGTACATTAAGTAATAAAAAGTAATAATACGGGAAAACAGTGCCCAAAATTAGAACATCAAAATAAGCCTGCCCCATAACTTGGGTCATCTTCCTCCTCTTCAAACTGGTCCAGCAGTTTTCTTTTGTCAGCTCTATGTCTTTTTCTGGCTTCCTTGGTTAATTCCTGGAACATTCGGTTGGCATTTCGTAGTCTTTCTTTGTCGCATCGTAGCATGGTATCAATAGTTGGACACCCAACTCCCAATCCCAAGTTTTCCAAAACCTTACATCTTGTTACATTCCCTTCATTGAATGTTGCTACAGCATCAAACACTCCAAAATATAGGGTATAAATACCCACAAACACTGTCTTGGGAATCCGACTCCAGATGACATTGTTTACACTCTCGTTTGGATTTTGTGTCCGGCCGTATAGACATTTTTTCAGCAGATCAGGGTGGGCTAAGTCCCTAAAAACTGGCTTTATTATTTCCATCACAGCAAGAGGTAGATTGTGTGGATGGTTATACTGTTTCCCAGTTATCAAGCCACCATTATACTTGCACCAGCTTTCAGGACCTACCGGACACAATCCATGGTTGGGCTCTTCATTTGAGGACATTGTGTGAAAATAGAGAGCCCATACTGCTCTTTTCATAGCTTCCAAACTTTCCAAGTTTTGCTTGAATGCTAGGCCATAGCAGTTTTGAAGGTGGTCTATAGCTGAATCAGTTAGCCTTTTTTTCCACCGATTGGCTTGCCATCTGACAAATTTTGTCCCCTCATACTTGCTTTCAGTCACCTCAGTCGTGACCCCATCCTCTTCTGCTCATGGCCCAGGCATTCTAGCTAATTTATGTTTACAGTATCTCCATGCGGCGTGAGAGATTTTACTTCATTATATGCCTTGCTATCCTCATCTCCTAAATAATTTACATATCAAATATTATGCCATTGGACGGAACGCTGAAAAAAAAAATTATACTCCTTCTATCTCCATCGCCCCACTTGACCCCCCATAGTTAGCAGCACAGTCTTCGTTATGCACATCTTTTGGTATCAGTGGACATCTACAATACTTGGACATTATATACACATCTACTACTTTCCCAGTGTCAATGTTAGTGGCTGTTACTACTCCATTAAGAGAGGTATGTCCTCTTGTGTGCCACATACCATCAAGGGATACACTGAGGTCACGAGAATGTTCACAGTCATTTGCCACTACTGCTTCTTCAACTGCATCTTTCATAGATTGTAATGCAACAACTTCTACAGCTGAACCTATTACATAGTTATAATCTTGAAATTTTGCAGGTGGGGACGGTAAATTTAAAACTCTAAATAGCATATTTCCAGCTGAATTTCCTTTCCCAATGCAGCGAAGGCCATATACTAGTCTAATATTTACACTGTACAAGTTTCTGTGTTCACCTCCCACATTCACATTCATCATCAAATTCCAGCTCCAGTCGCCCGGGTGCTGTTAACGAGCCCTCGCCACCTTTTCCTGTCCATGAATAGTTGGTCTTCATGGGCCCTTCTCCAGTCTAGCCCTTTGTCTTCAAGATCATCCTTGATTTGGTCCAACCATTTCTTCTTTGGTCTTCCTACTGGTCTTTTTCCTGGGATAATCTTGTTGAAATAAGCTTTTGGTGTCCTCTCATCTCCCATTCTTTGAAGATGCCCATACCATCCTAATCGTTGCTTGGTTGCTTCTGCAAATATTTTGTAGCACTGATATCTATGCCAGCCTCTATCCTGTTTGTTTCGTTCCTTACTTTGTCTCTCCTTGTCCTTTGAAGCATTGTTCTTATAAACTTCATTTCGGATGCCTGAATCCTACTTTCTTCTCTTCTGGACAGGGTGCATGTTTCTACTCCGTAAGTTAGAATTGGGTTGTAGTATGTCTTAAACAGTATATGTTTACACTTCCTGGGCACTTTATTATCCCACAGTAGTGTTCTAACTTGTGCATAGAAGGAGGCTGCATTACTAGTTCTATTTGTCACCTCACTGTTGTTGTTGTTATCCTTACACACTGTGCTACCAAGATATTTAAATTGATCAACAATTTGTAGAGGCTGATTATTCAGGTAAATGGTGGCATTAGACAGTCCTGTTGTCATCACTACTGTCTTACTTTGGCTTATTTTCAACCCATACTCCTTGAACAGCTTGTCCCATGCATCCAGTTTTTCTTGTACCCCTCTGGCACTTTCTCCCCAAATCATGACGTCATCTGCAAAGACAAGGGCATTTGTTTCATTACCCTGTTCTTCTTTTATTCTCTTCAGGATTATGTTCATCACTGTGATGAATAGTAATGGAGACAGTGAACTTCCTTGTTGGACTCCTTGTTTTGTTGTGAACCATCTGCTTTCCCCATTGCCTATTCTTACACATGCCCTTGTGTTCTCATACAGCATTTTGATCTTGTTTATCAAGCCTTTTGGGACATTGTGCCTTTCTAAACATTCCCAAATTTTTGATCTTGCAATGCTATCATAAGCTTTTTCTATATCTAGAAATACCATTACTAATTCTTTCCCCTTTTCAAGATGTTTCTCAATAAGCATTCTTGCAGCAAAGATCAAGTCAATAGTACTCCTTCCTGGTCTAAAGCCACGTTGTTCTTCTTCTAAAGCCTTCTTCTAAGAGTCTGCGTAGTCTTTTCGCAATTATTTTTTCCAAGATCTTTAGACCATGGGATAACAAAGTAATTCCACGATAGTTCTCACACTTTTTCCGGTTTCCTTTTTTAAACAATGGCACTATTACACCTTTAGACCAGTCATCAGGGATCTTATTGTCCTTCCATATAGCATGTAATACTCTGTACAACCAATGTATCCCATTAATTCCTGCTGCTTTTATCATGTCTGAACTTACTTCATCAACTCCAGTGGACTTCCCTTTGATCATGGCTTTTAAAGCTTCTTCCACTTCAGACCAGGTTGGGGGTGGTTCATGGTGGTTTTCATCATTGGCCCCTAAATTGATGTTCGTGTCCCCACTGTCACATTACAGCTGGTGAATTATAAAATTTCACTAAATATTTGCAAAATTTACAATCCATTTCTAGTTCAGCTGCAAGGCCTATAAGTTTATGTACAGTTATTCCTAGGCCACTTTTTCGGCACTGTTTACACAACACATGTTCACTTAGAATAGAAGAAAAATGGATAAATCAATTATTTCATAGGTTTCATTGCCTTTATATAGGGTGCTGTACACTTGTTTTATATGTGCTAGCTTCCTCTGTGAAGCACTTTCAGCGATAGGCCTAACTGCATAATTTGCACTGGGTGTGTTACTGAGGTTAGAAAACTCGGGCTCCTGAACATGTGATTGTGCCGCAGGTTTTACGGCACTTTCACTTGCACTACTGGTTATTTTAGATTTCTTCCACCAACACACACGCTTCTTAAAACTCTTCTCTCTCCCCTAGGCATACTGAGCTTCAAAAATAATGTTAGAACACTATACAGACCACACACTGAACAACAGACAAAGTGGACAATTTGGCGGGAATGAAGGCAAGCATCATCCAGACTGGCCAACCATTGAGGTTAAAATTACTTTCCTGTATTTTAAACGTCTTTACAGAAGTGGAAATTGTCACGCAGACCAAACACTGAAACCTCAGAGTTAAATCCGTCGGCCTTGATGGCTACCAGCTGACTACTTGTTATGTAAGATATATTTTAAAAATAAAATAAAAATACTTTCAATTATCACACAAAAATTATTTATATGTCATTTTAAAGCCCAGATTCAAAAGTTAATTTCAGGTTAAAAAAATTAATTTGATTTTTTGATCCTATAATGGCATTACAGGTCCCCTTAACATTATAACGTGTGGGTAGTTATAAATCAATAATTACAAAAAATAAAAAAACGAAGTAAAAATATTTGAACCCACTGGGATTTGATCCAGACTAAGAGTCCAGGTCGCTACCAGTATGCCACACATGTCATACACTAATACATGGTTAACAACTGGTTTAGTATAATTCCACAATATTTTGCCTTGCAATAAACGATTTCATTAGCGTTTTCTGCCGTTTCTATAAACCATTTGATACTAAATATGCATTATTTTGTTCAGTACATTACTAAAAGAATATAACCTTACGAAATTACGGAAAGATATAGATTTAAGAGCAAACAATACCCACCATTTTAATCCAACGGGATGGCACGGACACGCACGATATATCAAGGTCAGCCTGAAAGTCACTACTGCGGTTTCATATTCTATTTTAAAATGCTAATATCCTACCAGTCACCTCATTGAGGACAGGTCAGGCCTTGTTGAATTAAGTTACGGTTAGGCTATAATACTTGCATGATTCATACATCCGCCATCTATAAACTATTTGGCTGATGACCTTGTAGTTTGGGCAAAAGACGCGTATCACAGTAGGGCATATTGTTGCAAAATTTGGTAGAGATCGGATGATTAGGTTAGTCGTAATTTGTTTCAAGCTCAGAACATTTGGGTGGGTGCCATTTCCTTTTTGTTTTGATGGCAGCGATATACAACATGACACTGAGTTGTCCCTTGCTAGTACTACCTCTGTACCAAAGGTGGTTAGATTTGGTTTCGTTGTGTTTGAATTGATAGGGGGGGATCGATTTGCACACATACACGGCCGCCATCTACAAACTATGGGCCTGATGACCTTGTACTACAGTCAAAAGATGCTTCCCACATGAAGGTATGTTGTTGTAAAAGTCGGTCAAGATCTAATGATTATGTTAGTCGTAATTTGATTTAAGCTTTGAACATTTGGGTGGCGCCATTACGTTTCCGTCAATATGGAGCAAATATTAAACATGACACTGAGGTGCCCTTTGCTATTGCTAGTTCTATACCAAATTTAGTTCAATTAGGTTTCACCGCGTTTGAATTGATAAGGGGGTGGACAGACTTACAATCCTGCCCCCCCCCCCCTCCCACACGCACTCACAGACACACAGGCTGACACAGATAGTTTTGACCCTTTGTAGATCTCATAAGTCTACTTTCATTTTTTGCAAAAATCAAAAGTAGGCTAATAATTACGGAATAAGCAAAAAATCACAATTCAACAAAGAACACGTGTTTGAGTCAATGTACACTGGAAAATTTGGAATACTGGCACTAACCCACTCTCACTTAGAAAGCGGATGACGCGATCATCAGCCACCGCATCATGGGCTAATATACGCTTGAGTGTCATCTGCAAACCAAGGTTTCTTCGTAAGTCGGAAAGCTCCACACACTTTGATAAAATGTGGGCCACGGTGAAAACGGCACCACAGGTACAAACTGGGGGGGGTTTCCCTTTTCATCAGGTACGAGAGGGTGGATCTTGTATGACCTATCCCTAGCCTACACAAAATGACGGACTCCCTCTGTGACCGGAAAGAGCTCGGCCACACGCGAGTAGTTCCCTTGATCGCTCTCAGTTTACTGGGCAGTGGGTCAGCTAGCCACTAACTCTCCCAATGCCAGTACTTGTCGGCGTAACTGAGAGCAAATATCTCTAGCAGGTACCTCCATTGGTCGAGGTGGTAGTGATACCACCTCTTTTGCAGCTTGATCTGCTAACTCATTTCCCGCAATTTCCAAGTGGCTTGGAAACCACAGAAAGTTGTCAGCGCGCCACAAGCCGGCTAGTAGGTAGTGTATTTGCTGGACTAGGGGATGTTGCGGGAAACATGTAGCAATTGACTGCAACGAACTCACAGCGTCGGTACACACGAGAAAGTGGATTCGTGCATCCTATAGTACAACGTGCAAAGCTTCATAGATGGCAACGAGATCCGCAGTAAACACACTACAGGCCTCAGGCAAAGAGGTCTTGGTATCTGCACCATCAATAACATAAGCACAAACCACTCTTTTGTCCACCTTCGAACAATCCGTGCATAGAATACCAGCATCCGGAAATTGGTGAACTAGGCTGTGGAGGAACTGCCTCCGATAATCCGAGGCATCCGTGTTCACCTTAGGACCTCGGTGTAGATCTAACCGAATTTACGGACGGACGTGGGACTTGCCACGGATTAACCTTACTAGGTGTCCTGATCACACAGGGACTTACAGCCACTCCTATTTCAATACACGAGCTATCGAGTCTAATACTAAACGGTCGAGTGGCACGAGGCGGGTTGGCGTATCTCTGGTGGTATTGGGTACTGAAGAGAGCTCGTTAGCTCGGATGTTGCGGCATTTGACGCACATTGGCAGCATATGCTAAGAGCATTATGTTGGTGTCTGTAATTTAGAGGTAGAACACCCGATTCGGCGAATAGGCTGGTTATCGGGCTGGTCCGGAAAGCATCGGTAGCCAGCCTATCGCCACTATGGTGAATACTGTCCAGCATTATCAAGGTTGCCGGCCTTGCTGAACCGTATGCCGCATAACCATAGTCTAGCCGGGACAAGACGAGCGAGGGCTTTGTTGAACCGTAGCAGCACCGCACGGTCAGCCCCCTGGGTAGTGCCACTGAGATACTTGAGCATGTTCAGTTTCCTAAGACACGCCGTTTTTAATTGCCGTATATGGTGCTGCCACGTTAATTTGCTGTCAAAATGGTGCCCCAGGAAGCGATAAGCGTCAACCAACAGCAACGCAGCATCCCTGAGATGTAGTTCAGTGTGTAAAATGTAGCCTCCGGAGCCGACAAAAATGGACGATGGAGGTTTTCGCCGCTGAAAAATTAAAACCTCGGTCGTGAGCCCACCTGCCCATTTATTGCTAGCTGCAATTGCCGTTCCTCGATTGCCGTAGTCCTACTTCTAGTGCTGTAATGCAGAGCTAAATCGTCTACATACAGCGATGGAACTACCGTGCGCCCGGCGGCGGCAACAATGCCGTTTATGGCAACCACAAACAAGGTATTTATTTATTTATTTATTTATTTATCGTATGGCTTTTAGTACCGGGAGTGTCCGAGGACATGTTCGGCTCGCCTGAGTCTGTAGCTGCTTCCAGCGGATACCCTAAAGGGCGAGCTATAAGTTCCGTTCAATTTCAAGTAGTTCCAACTTTCGCCACCAGATATCAATGATACCTAGTGGTGAACGTTGGAACTTTGATAGAGCGTTCTGACGAAATCTAACCTAACAAATTTTGCTTTACACAAGTTTAGTCTGTGAAAGGATATTTTACATGCCATAAATCTATGACATGGGACCGCCGGCTTTACTTCCCCTCCGAAGGAAGGCATACTGAAGGATTTTTAACACTCTTAAAGAATCCGACGACTTCGGCCGGGTTTGAACCCGCTATCTTGGGCACAGCAGTTCAGCATGCTACCGACTACGCCACCGAACAAGGTGACACTCAGGAACTCAGCTTTCTTGAGTGTAATATTGCGATAATATCCTACCGATTCTCACACGGAAGAGTGTGTTTAAGAAAAGACTGACTATTTGTGTAAATTCTCCAGTTTAATTGTTATTCAATTGTTATGTATTATGTATAATTATTTATTTGTTATGAATATCAAATTTCCCACCTGGGGACACACCCCCAATTGCAAATAAATGAATGAATGAATGAATGAATTAAACAAAGGGGGGTGGGGGGATGCTGGTTCATACAACATGCACACACACAGAAAATAGCACTTTTTGTTTCACAAAACGCGCGAGCCACGACGCAAGATAAGACACATTTTATGACATGAACAAAATGGTCACCAACAGAAAATTGGGATAAATAATTTACTACTACTAATAATAATATTAATAATATCGTATGGCCTTGGCTGCCGGGTGCAAGCTTTGTTATTTGACACCCAGAGGGTAGCTTGCATGTCGAATTTCGTTGTTCCTTGACTATGAAAGTCAAGGAGGTTAGATGTTAGATATCTAAGCTCCTTGAACATTATAGCGCTTTCCAGTAGAGAAATGAGGAACTTTGTGTTGGCGGAAACTCCCGAGATATTTTGCCATTATGAACTCGGCCTACTGAATTCAAGTGGGTTCTTTGACATGCCAACATCGTATGACATGCGTATCGTATTTTTGCCGCCTTTCAAAAATCACTTACCACGGTCAGGAGCGAACCTGATTTAAATGTACAGTTACCTAAGTGTGAAACCCATTACGCCTATCCCCGCAGTATGGGG
The DNA here is from genome assembly GCA_946902985.2 of Meconema thalassinum. Classification (NCBI taxonomy): domain Eukaryota; kingdom Metazoa; phylum Arthropoda; class Insecta; order Orthoptera; family Tettigoniidae; genus Meconema; species Meconema thalassinum. The sequence goes on from OX336388.2 coordinate 1,410,815,353, forward strand.
CTGAGTATTTAACTAAAAACCCCTACATGGCGGCCTTGGGTCCACAATTTGACTCTCCCCATCCTGGGCTCTAGCCAATCCCAACCATTGTCATATCCATTTAAAATGCATTCAACATATGGTAAAACAAGTAGTTCCGTGAATAACCATACAGCCTATTTTCATATATCCTACTTATGTATTTATTGCCACAATAGTGCAGTGCCCCAATTACAGTAGCAAACAATTGTTTACACCCAGATAATACATGAAAATACATTAAAATACAAAATTTTAATACATGAGAATACAAAATAAAAATTGAAAATTAAAAATTATAAATAGAAATTAAAAAGGAAGATTGTTAACAAGTAATATACACAAGTTTTAGTCGTAATAACAGTAAATGAAGCATAATTTTTAACATTTGGACATAACGTTCGCAATAAAGGTAGGTCCCCACTCGTGAATGGTGGAAACGATCCCGTAGCGCCATTTGGTAACGAAGGCTTTCTCGTGGTCAAAGAAAACCGTGACTAGATGCTGCTTTCGGAGAAATTCCTCCTGTATGGCGCTCTCAATTCGCATTAGATGGCGCTCTCAAGTCACACCATATGGTGCGTGTTTGAGTCCTGCTGAGGTCAAATATTTCAATTCTCTAACTTCCATCTACATGGAATACACTATTTGTCCATTATACGACCTTATCAATCATTTCCATGTATGTCTGCCAAAGTTCCTTATTCTGGAGATTTTCAACTCTAATCCGTCTGCAAAAAGGCCCCACTTTCTGTACTTTAGTTTTAATTATGTTTAATGAAATGACGGATACAGCTGTGCCTACTGCTCAACTCCAAGCTCTGTGAACTTGCGGGGCGAGGTTACGCGGTAGGCAGGAAGAGAAGGGCCTGTCAACAGCCCGCCGTGTTATCTGGAATTGCTGTCTATTCCAATATTGCTAACATAGGGCCATTGCCTATACCAGTGTGGTGTTTCAAATGAGCGAATGAGTGACCGACCAATGTATTTGGTTCTGTTACTACGCACGGACCGGAAACCCCCCACATCTCTTCTCATCGCCCGTGATCCACATCCCTCTCAGTTTCACAGAGCTTAGTGTCGAGCAGTAAATGCTTCTTTTCAACATATGTTGTGAATGTAAGTGAATCTATCGGTGTTTCGTTATATTTAGAACTAATTGTAATTTCCTATCTGCAATCAGGGAGAAATGGGGCTATTTTGAAGATTACCTGATTTATGTAAATCACCCTGTAGTTAACACCAGGTTCGTACATTTATCATACAGTATTATGATCATATTGTTGGGATTCGTATATGGATAAATAGTGATCATGAAACACGGACGTCTTACTTAGCAGCCATCTTTTATTACACTAACTTATATCAAAGAGCTTCAAACATAAAGAATAAATACAAGAAATAAACCAAAGTAGAAATACATGAAATAAGCCAAAGATGTCCATCTTCTCAGTCCTCCACATCCTCCCAACCCTGGTCTATCTCGAGAGGGAAGACCAGCTGTACAGGCCGACTAATCTTGGTCCCATTGGCCATCTGAAGGATGAGGGTTCGCACCTTGTTGTCCCTGCCTGGTCGCCTTTCAGTTATTCGCGCCTTCTGCCACATGTGTCTAGGTCGCATGTCGTCCTGTAGTAGTACTATATCTCCTACTCGGCACTCCTTCGTCTGTCCATTTGGGCGGCGTACTTCGTGGTAGCTTCTCAGATCAAGAAGATACTCATTCCTCCAACTCTTGAGGAAGTCCTCCTGCATTTTCTCTCTAAGTCTCCTCTCCTTCCTCAGGTCTATTCGGGTCGTGGGTTCGGAGACGTTGGGCAGGGTAGTCAGCCGTGCCCCAGTCAGGAAATGACTTGGAGTCAGTGTCTCCGAGCCATCTTGGATTATGGGTCGGGAGTTAATGGCGGCTTCTACATCTATCAATAGAGTTCGGAGTGTGTCCTCACTAATCAGAGCCTTTCCCAACACCTTTCTAAGGCATCTTTTAGTCGTACCCACCATTCTTTCCCACCAGCCTCCCCACCAAGCCGCCCGTGGGGCTATAAATTTCCACTGGACTCCGTTGTGGGCGAAGTGCTGGCTCGTTCGTGGGTCAGTGAGGACTTGGCTGAGTTGTGTCATTTCTTTGTGTGCTGCCTGGAACGTTCTAGCGTTGTCTGAGTAAATGGTGTTTGGAAGTCCTCTTCGTCCCGCAAATCGTCTGAGAGCCATCAGAAACGTCTCCGTAGTCATGTCCAAAGCCAGCTCAAGGTGAAGGGCCCTTGTAGTCGCACATGTGAAAAGCACAATATATGATTTCTGTACGAGATTCCCCACCTTAACGAGTAGTGGCCCTGCAAAATCCACACCCGTAACTGCAAATGGCGTAGTAAGTCGCACACGTTCTGGAGGCAACGGGGCTTCGATCTCGTTACCTTGTTGGCTTCTGGCGATCTTACACGTTAAGCACGTGTGGATGACCTTCTTGACAGCCTGGCGTGCCTTGAGGATCCAAAATTCTTCGCGTAGTACAGAGAGAACGATTCGTACTCCAAGGTGGTGTAGCCGTATGTGAGTCTGGAGGATCAACAACTTAGTGAAATGGTGTGCACCATCGAGTATTATAGGATGTTTCTGCTGCGTTGGCAGGTCTGCATGGTGGAGGCGCCCTCCCAGTCGAATAAGGCCGTCCTGTAAGAAGGGGTTGTAGCGGGCAATCCTGGACTTCCCAGACAAGTTTCTCTCTTTTGTCAGAGCGTCGTACTCTTCGGAAAAGCACTCACGTTGGACTGTACGTATCCAGCACAATCGGGAAGACTCTAATTCACGTGCAGTGAGATTCCCAGAATTTTTCTCCGACTGTCTGATGTTGTTCAAGAAGCGTAAAATCCAACCCATGATGTGCAGTATTTTCCAATAACTGCTGAATCTGGAAGCAATGATGAGAGGTTCCGTTGTAACGACGTTAAGTGTTTGCTGATGCGTCTTGCGAGTCTCTGGAAGTGAGGCGTTAGGCACACTGCTGTGGGGCCAAGAGCTAGGATGATCGGATAGCCATACAGGCCCGTGCCACCAAAGTGAAGAAGACTGTAGTGCTTTTGAGGATATTCCTCGTGACAAGAGGTCGGCTGGATTATCCTGGCTCGGGCAGTACCGGCACTGAGCTGGACTCAGGATGCCTTGAATTTCCGTCACTCGGTTGGAGATGAATGTCTTCCAACGGTTTGCATCGCTTTTAATCCAACCTAGAGCGACCATGGAGTCACTCCACAGAGTAGATGTGGTGACATTAAAGTCTGTTGCTTGGCAGAAATACCTCAGAAGACGGCAACCCACTAAGATGGCCAGTAGTTCTAGTCGTGGGAGTGTAACCTTCTTGACTGGAGACAGTCTATTCTTAGTGCAGACCAGGTGTATGTAAGTGTTTACGTCGGCTGAAGTTCGAACATACAGTGCAGCTCCGTAGGCCCGCTCCAAAGCGTCGCAGAACACGTGCACATGTGAAGTCTCCGATGTTGTCCTTGATAAACCAATCCACCTTGGAATGACCACACTTGCCAGATCCGTGAGGCTGGTTATCCACAGCTGCCATCGCAATGCAATGTCATGTGGAAGTATTTCGTCCCATGCTATGCCCCTACACCAGGTGTCTTGGAAGAGAACTTTTCCAACTATAGACACCGGCGAAAGTAATCCAAGAGGGTCGTAGAACTTTGCGGTCGTTTTCAATAGCTTTCGTTTGGTTCCTGGATCCTGCGAAAGGTTGTCGGTGATATCTGTATGGTCAAAGAGTAGTGAATCTGATTCTGTGTCCCATCGTACACCTAGTACTCCGGTTTCCCTTTTCGTTTCACGTCCTTCGGCTCCCCATATACCTTCCAATGGTCCAGAATTTGTTGCCCATTTTGCCATCGGCATCCGTATCTGTCGTAGTAGACCTGTCACCTCGTAATATAAGGTGATAACTCTGTTGTCATCTTCAGCTCCCGCAACAAAGTCGTCCATGAAAGTGCTTTGATCCATAAGTGCTGCTGCTGACGGGAACTGATCCTTGAATCTCGTTGCTAGTTCACGGAAAGTTGCAGACAGAAGAAAGGGTCTGCTTGCAAGGCCGAATGGTAGACGAGTGAATCTATAGACGGCTGTATCATCTCTTGCTTGCCATTTTCCAAGTTCGTCCTTCTCCACATTGAACCAGAAGAATCTTGTTAAATCTCGGTCTTCAGTATCCAGGCATAATTGAAGGAAAGCTTGAGTTCCATCTCCTACTATGGCTTTGCGGTAAGTTCGGAAGCGGATCAACGTGGACAGTATTTCTGGTAACAGATTAGGGCCTGTTTCCAGAACATCATTGAGGGACGGTGCATCTCTCTCGTGGGATGATGCGTCAAAGACGATCCTCCATTTCTCTGTGCCATTTCTCTCTTTCTTGATAGCGTGATGAGGCAGGTAGTATACATCATTTGTGGTTTCATCTGTAGTGATCAGCTGAACATGTCCCATGTTTACGTAGTCCATCATCTGTGCGTGGTACATTTCTTTGTACTGGGCATTAACGGCAAGTTTTCTCTGCAATGTGTGAAAACGATTTAGAGCGTTCTTACGGTTTGAGGGTAAGACCAGATCTTCTTTCTTCGGTAGGGATACTACCCTCCGACCGTCTTGTAAGTGAAACGAATCATGGAATTCTTGAAGAATGGTGGCATCTTTCGTTGTGAGGGTCCTTTTCTGATCTTCCCTTATTCCTAGGGACTCGAGATCCCAAAATCGTCGCATATCATCGTCCTCGACAGATGGGGCATTAGCAGTATGAATGTGGTGCACGTTTACGCTGTGGACAGTAATTCCTGACCTATTTCCACTCAGAATCCATCCAAATCTAGAAGGAAGCAGTACTAACGTGTCTGAGAGGCGTATTGGCTTGTCGTTAAGTATCACCTTCCAATAATGGTCTCCACCTATTAGAAGTTCTATAGGAAGTTCATTGTTGTCATCCTTGGGATCAGCAAGTCTCAATTTTCGTAAGCGTGACAGGGACTGGACGTCGAGTGGAACTGTCGGATGTGGCGAGTAAACGTTGTCACTCTCAAATGCAGAAATACGCAGAGCAGCCTCCGTGCATATTCCACTGATGTTGAGGTCAATGAGTCTGCGAGCTGAAGATGTGTGACGAGATGACTCGAATCCGGTAACTGTCAAATCCTTGTGTCCCACGATATTCAGTTGAAGCTGATCTACCAGACTTCGGCTTACGAAGGTTGATTGACTGCCAGCATCCAATATGCATCGTGTACGTTTTCTCAGTCCGGTGGGCCCTGTGATCCAAATATTTGCCGTTTGAAGATAAGTGAACTGCGGCATAGTAACGTCAATCTTCCCCACGGATATTGATGCGGGCTGTTCTCCGGTGCAGATGGAAATGTGATGATTCTTTTTGCACTTTGCGCATGATACCTTACTCTTCTTCATGCAGGCCTTCACACTGTGAACTTTATTGAGGCACAAGAAGCAAGAGTTGGCAGTTTTTAACTTTTCAATCCGCTCAGCTCAGCTATCTTCACACAGTTTTGGGCCCAGTGGCCTTGAGTCTCACAGAACACACAGAATTCGGAATACACTTTCTTTGTGTTCATGCCCGTCCGTTTTGACTTTGTGTTCACATGGAGTGTCGCGGCAGTGCCTGAGAAGGATTCGAGTGAAGTGATATCTCCTCTATCTCCTCTGATCTTCTGTGTGATCACAGCGCCCTCTACCTCCTCGTTCAGGAACTCCATCAACTTGGTAATGTGACTCTCGGGAATGCTCTGTCGTTTGGAATAAATTATCCAACGGCGGACAATACCTTGAGGGAATGCTCGGAGAATTTTAGGGCATAACTTCCGCCCGTAATTATCTACATTTTCCCCTAAGGCCCGTAAGGCTTGTACGCGTCTATTGCATTCGATGTACATGGCATTTAGATTAGAAGGAGTATCGTCTGAAATTGGTTGCAAGGCTTCGAGATAGTCAAGATGGGCCTGAATTATGCGGTCAGTGTTTCCGTAGCGAGATATTAATATCCGTTTTGTTTCTTCATAAGCATCAGCCGTTATCGGTATTCCATCAACTAGATTATTCGGCACACCCTCCAGATATCCACGGAGATAGACGTGCTTGTCAATGTGAGCGAGAGATTGATTGTTGTCAACAGAAGATTGGAATTGCTCCCAAAAACGTGCCCAATTCTCAATGTCACCTGCGAATTTGTCTAATTTTACGGCAGGTTGCTTCACTGTGTGCGTGACGGGTGTTGGGACTGGAGATCCTGGCGTTGGTTGCATACTCATTACGGCGACCGATGTTGTCAAACTGGAGAGTGACTTAGATTTATTCTCGGCGTGTGATGCTTTCAGAATCGCTCTCTTCGCGATGTCGATGTATTCCTCACATTTTTCGACATCGGCCTCGTATTCTGCGTCGGTCAAACATTCCTGTATACTATCGTCCAGAACTGTGAGATGATCTAAAGCTTCTTGGAGTCTAATGCGATTATATTCGTATTCTGAGATGTCGCCGACCGTAGCACTATTTATTATCGTACTGAATTTAGTTATAGTTGCTCGTTCCGTCTTCCGCTTTCTTTTCAAAAACGCTAGTTTACTCTTAACACTCTAGTCTTGCATCTTGAAGAATGGGTGACGAAATAAATAAATAGTACCGTGCTGTGACAAGTGAAGGTGATTGTCTGATGTCAGCGCATGCGTAATACTCGTGAGATCGTCTTGTAGTGTCCGTGATGGCTACGAGGTATTTAGTTTAGTATCTACCGCAAGATGGCAGCACTTGCTCGTCTATCATTCGTGAATTCCGTTACGTGGTGTAAAGTAATTATATTACAATTCGTGCACTGTTTAGTCGTAGTAGTAACTTTTGCAATAATATTAATAACTGAAATATCACGTTAGTATGTGGCGCGTGTAGAAGTTCCAGTATCTTCTTACCTCGTAATCTGGCGTGGCGTGGCTGCATGTACAAAACGTGATTGCTGTTTGTAGTGATAGCATCACCAGTTTACTTTGTACACAAGTAAAACACAATTGCCCGTATTCTAATGCACATTTCTACGTAATCTAAAGTTTTCGGCACCAATGTTGGGATTCGTATATGGATAAATAGTGATCATGAAACACGGACGTCTTACTTAGCAGCCATCTTTTATTACACTAACTTATATCAAAGAGCTTCAAACATAAAGAATAAATACAAGAAATAAACCAAAGTAGAAATACATGAAATAAGCCAAAGATGTCCATTTTCTCAGTCCTCCACACATATTATTCATTATTCTGACATTAAAGTTAGAAATAAGGCGGCTTCGGTAGCGTAGTTGGTAGCATGCTGAGCTTCTATGCCTAAGGTTGCGGGTTCAAATCCGGTCAAAGCCGTTGGATTTTTTAAGAACGTTAAAAATTCCTCAGTGTGCCTTTCTTCAGAGGGGAAGTAAAGCCAGCGGTCCCATGTCATAGATTTATGACATGAAAAAGAACCTCCCACTATGGTAACACCACTTGTGTGAAGAAAAATTTGTAGGTTGAAATGAATAACGCTCCATTAGTTCCAACGTTCGCTACCAGATGCTGACTGCAATGCCATCTAGTAGACAAGTCCGCAATTAGGTATCGTGGACGGTAGCATTTGGTAGCAAAAGTAGGAACTACTTGAAATTATTGTTTTAAATCCTTCCTCGAATTAATGCAGATAACGCACACTAATACAGTCATCAAAATTGACACCAGTTATCAGACAGATTCTACACACACCCAAAGCTCACGGGGCTACATGACCGCATTGTCGCAGCCTCTAAATTAAGGATCCAACCAACCATAGTTCCAAATAGCAAGACTGAAAAATCATGTTCACATAAATATATAATTAAATTAAACAAAAATATTCAAACAAAGTAAAAACAAAAGCCACGATCAATATTTAGTGTATATTCCTCCCAACTTGATCACATATTTTAATCGAGATGTCTTTGACTCGACTAGACTTCTCAAATAAGGATGATTTTCAGTCACAATATCCCAAGCATTCTGGACAAGCTACCGCATATCACCAAGACATGAAGGAGATGGGCCAAAATTCCTGTGCAAGAGAATACTATATATTGGTTAGTTTAGGTGTTGAAAGGGGCGAGACATTGATGACATCTGCTCCTATTAACGCAGTTAAATTGATACAAATTTAGTTTGAATTAAAATTTGTAGGTGGATGCCTAAATATTAAAAGAGACTAAATTTAATAAAACAAAAAATAAATAAAACTAATAAATATGATACACCGGAAGTGGCAGCTAACAGCTAAAACACAAGCATCGTGGTCCATAGGTGGCCCAAATGACCAAAGAAGATACTAAACAAAAATATATGGAAACCAAAACGAGAAATTCAAAAAGGTACACGTTCATTGTATAATACACACTTGAGAATTGAGATTGCTAGCCCTTACTCACTGTCACTTACTGTATCAAGCGGTTGACGACATTATCAGCCACCACATTTTCGGTTAATATAAGATCAAGTGTATTCTGCAAACCAAGGTTTCTTCGTAAATCAGCAAGATCCACACACTCTGTTGAAAAGTGGGCGACGGTGTACACGGCTCCACACTCCCTCCGTGACCGGTTCCCTCGATCGCTCTTAGTATACTGGGCGTTGGATCAGGTAGCCTCTGACTCTCCAAGAATACCAGTAATTGGCGGCGTAACTGGGAGCGAATATCTCTAGCTAGTACCTCCGTTGGTCGAGGTGTTAGCAATACTGCCTCTTTTGCAACTTGACCCCCTAACTCATTTCCAGCAATTGATTTGGAAGTCACAGAAAGTTAATTCGAGTGTCAGCGCTCCACAACCAGGCTAGAAGGTTTTGGATTTGCAGCACTAAGTGGTGTCGCGGGCAACATTAAGCAATTGATTGCAACGAACTCATAAAAGCGGTGTAGTACGGTGCAATTAGTCCAAAAAACGGCCTAACCTCAACATCCAAAGTAAAAATGAAATTATAACTACTATGTAAACAGAAATAACTAAACAATTTTATTAAAAAGTGTATTGTACAATCGTATTGTAGTCCAAAAGAGGCTGAGGCACCACATAGCGTTAGAAGCGTAAAAATACCGGGAACAAGAACCGGTTTAGTACAAGCGCGACCGCCAGTACAAAGTCGTGCCAAAAACAGTGTCCAACAAATGATCAACGGAAATCATACACTTGGATCATTCGTGCCCTCTTCCTAGTCGAAGAGGCACTCATTACTGCATTTTTGAAAACTAGTGAAGCTTTCATTAGTATGGATAAAAATGAGAATAATTTTGTCTAATCAACTATAAAGGGGTAATGCACCTTCTGAAGAGATTACGCAGTCAGCAGCAGCGAAAAGCTTTGTAGACATTTTGGAAAACCAACTTTAACGTCTAAAAGAATCAGGACGAACACAAAAACTGTGGTTTCATTTCATAGAAATGGTTCAGCTAGTTCGAATGTTTATTAGATCTGACAGGAGTGGGGACTTTCTCCTTCACCTTCACTGTGTCCATCAAATGCTCCGCATTTTCCATGCGTCTGGTCACTTAAACTACGCTAAATCTGCACATGTTTACCTACTAGACGCGCTGGAATGTCTCAACTCAATGAGCCCAGAAAATGATGGCTATTTCACCATCCGACGTAGTTAAAAGTTTTGGTTTGGAGTCTGGAGTGACATGACCATTGAACAGGTTTTGATGAGATCCTCAAGTAGCATTGGTGGATTGACCGGAGGCAGAGGAATAACAGCGACAACTATTGCAACTTGGATCAACTCCAACTTGTTCTCGGGTGTGTGAAGCAAGGGAAGAATTTACAGATGTGCGCAGCGTCTCTTCAGAGCTGCACGTGGAGCTACGAGAGGCAAGGCAGAAAGTAAATTGCAAGGACTTGCAAAATGTTATATCTTGGCTTGAGAAGCACAATGCTCCTTCTAAAACACCTGAACTCTCTTACTTATCAACAGTGGTTTAAAAAGATGAAAACGTGAACTGTGACAAATCGTTTGAAGTTGGAACACTAACCTTGAAAGAGATTGGGAACAAAACATTCAATGAGATACACTTGAAAAGAAAGTTCTGTTAAGTCACTAGCTTCTATAACCAAGTCAATGACAATTTATTAACAACAACACTGTATGTGTGAACCGTAACACTCTCTTACATAGGATGGAGAGCACATAATTCAGTTTGAATTATGTGCTTATCCTCCATCCCTCTTCGATGAATCTGGCTTGATGAAGAAGGGAAGTAAAGCTTTAATGGTGACTGTTTTGGTTCCAGATTCAAATGAATCATCAATCACCCCAGATTCAGAGAAAGTGTCCTACATCATAGATGGAGGTCGCCTCCTTCATCGCGTTGTCTGCGACGCCCAGCTACCTTCAGACAGATTTGCGTGCAATACACAGATTACATAATTACTCATTATGGGCCAGCAACTGTTGTTTTTGAGGGATACAAGCAAGGAAACACACAAGATGAACAACACTTACGTAGATCACGTTCTACGACTAACATTGAAGTGAAATTAGAAGACTCAATCTATGTGAATATCAAAGTGAATTTCTAGCTATCGCTACATTCAAAATATGCCTTATTTCTCTCCTTACAGTGCACTTGCAAATAGGTGGTTTCACAGTTCATCAAGCATCGGGTGACGCTGACGTATTAATAGTTTTAACAGCGATTGATGAAGCTAAGAAAGGAGTTGACGTTTGTGTATTTGGCGACGACACGGATATACTAGCCTTGTTGACTGTCCACGCACCCTCAGAGAACATATTGAAAATGGTGGTACCAAAAAAGGCAATCAGCAGGAATAAGTGTACACTATTTCTGACATTCAGCGAGGCATCGGGGATATGAAAGGTGTACTCTTAGCAACCAACGCCTGTACCAGCTATCTACAAGAAGGGGGAAATTACACCATATAGGAATGTGCAAGCCAACATAGCTCTTCGTATGAAACTTCTAGTCTTCAACGAACCCAAAGCTGACCCCAGTGCAGTGGTTGACGCTGGAAAGCATTTCCTTCTTGCGATGTTCGGAGCCAAGAACATTGAAGACCTAAATTGTTTTCGCTATCAGTTTTACTTGCAGGCTATTGCAAAGCACCCTATACATTCATTGTTCAAGTTGGCTGCACTTCCTCCCAGTTCAGCAGCTTCCAGGCAGCATTCATTTAGAACCTACCACTAGGTGCAGCAGTGGCTGAATTAGAAGAAGAATCCACTCGAGTGGGGGTGGAAGAAGATTGGCGAACACCCGAGACCAATTACAACAGCACGTCCTGCAGCTCCCCAGGAATTACTTTCCCTCATAGAGTGCGCTTGCAAAGGCGACTGCGTCCGTAACTGCGAGTGCAGAAAGAGTGGTCTAAACTGCTCAAGCATATGCGTAATTGTTCAGGCCTAGGATGCGATAACAGGGACACGAACATCATAGACGAAGATCTAGAAGAGGAGGGTGCTATGTTTGAAGAGGACTGAGTACTGATGAATACTTTACATTAATATAAGGTCGCATTTAATATTCTATATTTTCATTTGTTTTATTAGTTCAGAGTGGGTTTCTCCGTACTACAAGTTTATATGGCCTAAGTTTGTGGAAGCCTCTTTCCCCTGAAAAATTAACACCCCTAGAGAAGGTGGTGAGGTTGTCGTTCTTTCAAGGGCTTATCACTAAGATACCACCGGCCACTAAAATTGGTATTCGCTTTTACAATACACAATCATGTATTAAAAAATAGTTTCCTTAGTGCTAATGTCATGTTTTTTTCGAAAGATCTAAAAAATACAAAAATGTCTACTTTTACAACCTCCGTAAGTCTGGAACCGTTTACTTTAGCAGGATTATGCCAAGGAGCATATTTGTTCACAATTTAATGTAGATTAGTTTTGTATATGGCACATTTGGCACTAAACTCCATAGTTTTCGAAATATGTAAGAACGACTGATAAAAACAAATAATTTACCAACTTCACCCTTCCCCCCCCCCCCTCCCCCCAAACCCGACGCTTAAAATGGTGCAAATTTTTACCAAACAATATGTGGACTGTATAGAACAATTTGGAGCTGGATGGAAACTTTTACTTTGGATGTTGGGTTTAGGGTCTAATTGCACCGCACAAGTACGGATAGGAAACTAATCCGTGCATTCTGTAGAGCAAACTGCAGAGCTTCGTAGATGGCAACGAGCTTGGCAGTAAAGACACTACACGTATGTGACAAAGAGATCTTCTATTTCCACCATCGATGACGTAAGCATAACCGATTTCCTAGTCCACCTTGGAACAATCCGTGTAGAGATATCAGGGTCCGTAAATAAGTGAGCTATGCTGTGATACTACCTCCGTTTATCGGAACTTACGACTTCGGTGTATGTCTAACCAAATTTCCGGAAGCGGGACTTGCCACGGAGGCACCTCGCTAGGTGTCTGGAACATACAGGGATCTACAGTCACTCTAATTTCTTCTTCTTCTTCTTCTACTTTTACGGCCTCATTGGACCACTTCAATCATTTCTTGGTCCTCTTCTTCAGTAAGTTTCCTTTCCGAGTCGCCCAGAAGCTCTTCATTCGCTCTGATCTTCTCAGGCGTTCCTCATCTGTAAATACCCTTTTTGCTGTATTACGTTTGTCTATTTTAGCCTGAAATCTTATTTTTATATCTCTCAGTTTTTTAATTTGGTTGTTTTGTTTTGCAAGTCATCCAAGGTTATTTCCAATTCTTTCATATCTTCTCTAATTTCCTTAATCCATCCTACTTGTTGTTTCATATTCCAAAGTTTCACTACAATTTTTCTAGATAACCTGGTTTCTGGTGTCCTCAAGATGTGACCAATGAAAGAAAGCCGTTTCTTCCGAATAGTATCAGTGATGGGCTCCAGTTCTCTGTATACCACTTCATTTGGTACTATCCGCCACTGTCCATCTTTCTGATATTTTTTATTTATGCATGTTCTAGCTATTCTTCTTTCTACTTTTAAAATTTTGTCGATTCTGTTTTTCTGAGTAACTTTAAAAAGAGTTTCACTTCCATAGGTCACCTCTGGTTGAACCATCGTCTTGTAATGTTTTAATTTTGTTGCGATTGATAGACATTTTCTTTTATATGTAGTGTGCCCATTTAGCAAGAAATATGCCAATCACAGTATACCAGCGTAGCTCAATTCGGGATTTCGGGGCAGCGGTAAGTTCCCCCACTCTGTGACTCACATATTTTGGATTAATTAGAGGATACACTTGCAAAAATAACAACAAAATCAACTCCTATTTTAAACACATTTAATTAATAAAATTAATGGCGCTACAAACATTTAAACAATTTAATTACTGACCCCAAATATCAACTGCTTGTTCCAAATGAACAAGGGATCACAAAATAAAATAAACAAATATTGTATTCAAAACTTGTGGTTTCCACATAAACCAACAAATCTTACTTAGTCTCACTTCCATAAAGCACTAACATTAAGTTTACATAACTCCGAGCTCTTTGGCTCCATGCATTTACATTATTACGGTGTCATTCTTGTACACCTCAAACACTAGCTTTTATATTTTCTTATTTCTCAAAAACAAATATATAATTATATTTAAAATCTATGTTAATTATCTAATTCAATGTTTTGGGCATGTCCACACATTCAGTTGTTATCATCTCTCTTTATTTCACAAACATATTAAGGTAATCAGAAAATCAATTGTGTACTCCAGAGCGTGAAGGTACTTGACACAGTCAAAAAAACTATAGTTACTCCCGAACTCAGTTGCCTTCAATCCACTCGTGGAATCCCACGTCCATACATTATTACCATAGGGATTGTTATTTATCTCTTATGTCTTAATAGACCATTATCATATAAGAAACTACGATCTGAACCGACAAACGAAATATCCATCTTTAAGGACCTCGGTTCAATGCCCGGGTCGTTTACAACTTTAAACACTCCTGGTGTATTTATTTCTCTTTACAACAGCTTACGAGACGGTCTCTGTTCCCCCTCGCTTTAAAAGAGCTAGTCTCTACTACTGGGGTGCGATTTATGACACGTTAGGGTGGTGGAGACATCCTGTCTGACCCAACATTAGTAGCTTATTTTCAAGGCTTTCAAAACAAACCTTCCCATTCTATCCAGTTCTGGGGAGACCGGGCTTTATTGTACCGTATACATTCAAACAACTATTCTTTGGTTCAAAGACCATTTTCATATCCTTGGCATTTATTAATTATGAGAGGGTCCTCATTGATTGGGAAGATTAAATACACATACGACGACGGAGATTTACAGGGGCTTTTATCATAAGAAGATCCTGCATTCGAATCTCTTCAGGTGCCTCGGGAACAAATCCCGTACAGAGGGCTTATTACAAAATGCGATTTAGAGTCGGCCGTGGCCCATATGACATACGCTCAATAATAACATATATTAGCTCCCTTTTTAAATACATACACAATGCCTCGTGATACTAATGTCACAAAATAGAGGACTTACACAATTATCAATTCACTGCAATCAACTACCCTCCATAAGTAATGTACCAAGTATTTAACCACTACGCTTTCCTAGCGTGACACTTTAATATTATATTTGCGCTCATTATGCGCTATGCATTATTTTAAGCCGAAAATGTTTTCCCAAGAACTGATAAAATCTCTTTAGTAACAATTCATATTATTTTAATTCACATATTAATCTTTCCATGGTCGATAAATCGCTCCCTGTTTTAAAATATTCCATTGAACCTCATTTCTTACACATACGTTAAGGCTTAACGTTCTTATGTTCATATCAATTTATTTGATTTTTATTTAACATTTCCATATTTAATTATTATTATTATTATCTTTATTCTTTATACAAGCTCAAAAGCTATTTCTTTCATATCTCAACTTTACTTTATTTCAATGTCTTTCATGATAATTAAATGATATTTCGCTTGCTCTTATGACATTTGTTAAATACATTAACCCTTTATTCACATATTACCTCTACGGGATTTATTCTTTACATAATTATTTATAATTTCTCTATTTATTTTATTATTGTTCAGACCGTGTTCTTGATTATTCAGTATTTATTCATTAAAACACATCCCTTTCACTCAAAAACTCCGGTGGTTTTGTACACAATCAATTTCTGACACCAAAATAAAAAATGAATTTTGTACTCACATATTTTCCAGATCATCCCATGATCTTAAATCTGGTGCGGTGTTTCATTTTTAGGGCCCACTTTGAACTTTTTACACCATATTGAAGGTATTCATCTTACGTAAAAACACTTTTTGACCTATATCTAGAACACTTAATATTGACGACATTTTTATATACTGGTGTGTCCCTTTTGAACACATAATAACACTAAAAATATTATTTAACACACAATCTTGATTATTTTACACTTCACAATTTCTCGATCACTAGGCCGTATTTCTGAGCCTATCACACGTGATCTTCTTAAATTCCCGTTTCCAAGGGTGAAATTTATCCGATGTCGGCTTCCTATTCTGAAGAATGCGAAAGTCCCGAAACATCTACTGTTCCCTGGAGTTCAATTCTGCTATTCCTATCCTGGATAACTGGCTATTTATCTAGCTTGAACGGCTTGTCTGTAGATCTGTCTATCGATCCTAACGAAAGTCTATATGGATCGAGGTCTCCTCTAAGACCTATAGATTCAGTTTATAGCCGCTAGCACTTCTCGATTCTAGTACTATTTGAATTGTTCGCCTGCTTTCTGGAGCTAATGTTTATAGTCTCCTATCCTCTTTGTTTGAACTGTTTTAACACTCCTACGTTTTTGAACCTTATTCTGTTCTTCCTTTTAGATTTCTTCAATTTAAATAACAGTTTATCTGTCTGGTACGATACTTCCGTACGTTATGATCTGTTCGTTCGAACATTTAACGACCTATCGCCTTTAAGTCCGACGTTCGCAGCCTGCTCTGACTATATCTTGCGAATTTTCACTTTAACTTGTATGCAGTCGGGCCTAAATCCTATAATTAGGATTTTCCTAATACTTCACTACGGCGATACTTTAAAATTTCGTCTTGACTGCTCCTTATGGAGGCAAGCAAGTCGTTACTACTGTGACGCCTGTGGCTATTGGATCTTACTTCGGTGATGTAAAACAGCGTTTCTCCCCTCAAGGAGTACTGGTAGCTGTTATCGATGTAACGCAGAGTTACGTCCCCTCACGGACTGTCGGAATGATTACTTCTACGTCGTGGTGCAGCACTTCCCCTCACGGAATGCTCGTAGGACTGCATGCGATGTGACACAGTGACGTGCCCTCAGGCTGTCTGAATACTGCATGATTGGCTTGGAAACGCCCGAAGCTTTATACTGTTTTACTACAAAAAATAAGACTCAAGCCTTTTCTGTGGTCAACTTCTAAAATAATGGTGCCACAAATATAAAAATTATACCTTCCGAAAGCTCTTCTTCTCAATGTCAAATGATCTTATTGCACCTAAGAATCGATCGTGCAATTCGGAGATATTAATTAATTTCTCGTCCTCAATTGTGTGGGTGTTGCATTCTTTTTGCTCTCTCCCCTCCACAGAGGCTTAGGTAATTCCCCTATGACGTCGTCTTACGTCGGCAGTTTATTTCTGCACAATTATTACATGGTTTCTCTATACTGAAAAATCTCTCATTCAAAATGATTCACTGTACTGTGCTTGTTTACTCATTATTATGCTCGTAAACGTGTTAATTTTAATTATTCCTCTTCTGGCGCATATGCGGCGTTGTCAAATTCCAGCAACGTCAGCTCGAATTCCGATTCAGGCTTCTCTTTCTAACACGGTGGAAAGTTCCACTCAGTTATTAATACTCGTGACCAGCCCTCTCTGAAATGTCGAGTGGGGTGATCTCATCTAAGGAACATCTGTCCCTAGTCGCTTGCACAATGTTAAGCTACATTCCTGGCTTAAAATCTCTCTCCGTTCCTTTAAGAAACTATACGTTTCTTTCATTTCTTCCTTAAGGACATGGATTCGACCGTCATGGACCCTATGGCCCATGGGTTCATCTCTCCCCTCCTTAGGTAAATAAATTTTCGAAAATTTTGAGGAAATTTATTTCAATTTAATTTTGTATTTCTTTATTCGTCGAAGCCATCATAACGTCATCCGTATCTACTGTTGTTTTTACTTCTTTTAAGTCATATCCGGTAATTGTGTAGGTCGGGTAAGCTCTGTCCCTACCCTTTCTTTCTTTCTTTCTTTGTTTGTCTGGACTTTACGTTCCCAGAACCTCATTCTCCCTTACGGGTTTGGTCTATCCCTACCCGTTTCCTTATTTCATCATTTTCTTTTCTTAAATTGGAATTTTCTTCTTCAATAAATTCAATTATTTCTTTAATTTCCCAATATACTTTCTCCAATTCGCATTCGCACTCGAATGCTTGAACTCTATTTTCTATTTCTTCCTCATTTTTGTTTATGTCAAAAGCGGATTCATCTCTAAATGTTTCCATGACCAGGGCTTGTTCATTTTCTTCATCAAAATCTTCGGGAGGGTAATATAATTTCAAATTTGCCGAATTCATGGTCACTTCGTGATCCGTTTCACAGTGCCGAATTCTATATGCGTTATTCCTCAAATCTCTGATTATCTGATATGGTCCGTGGTACATTTTCTGGAACTTCTTGTACACACGGTTCCCTGGATCCGAAATGGCTGGTCTTTTCACTAACACCATTTCTCCTGCTAATAATGGTCGATGATACCTCTTATGCCTATTTCTTCTCTGCCTCCTGTCGGCTTGAGCTTTTAGATGCTCAAAGGCTCTCCTAATTCGTACATCTCTTCCCGGCTGAGCGTCTGCTGGTCTAGGAATTACCAGATTCCAAGGTCTTTCTGGTTGCTCATTCCGATGTAACGTTATGGGTATCTCTCCTGTGGATTCATGGATTGTATTATTTATACAAAATTCAATAATATCCAAAATATCTATCCACTTCCAATTTTCTTCGGCACAGTATATTCTACAGTACTTGGCCGTTTCTCTCATAACTCTCTCTACAGGGTTTGCCTCAGGATGGCGAATACTTGACAAAATTTGACGTATTCCAAGTCTTTCTAATTCTCGTCTGAACTCTACACTGGTGAAACAACTGCCGTGATCCGACAACAAATTCTCAGGTTTCCCCAGAATCGGTATCACTTTTTCTTTAAGTCGTTTTAACACCTGTTTGGTACTAGTCTTCTGTATGGGAGCAAGGACAACCATTTTAGTGAAGACATCCATAGCCACCATTATGTGTCGATTTCCTCTTCTTGCCTTTGGCAAAGGTCCAAAATTATCAATAGATATGATTTGGCCGGGCCTTTCGGGCAACAATGGTATAGGCTTCTGTCTCATCAGAAATGCATTAGGTTTAATCCTTTGACATAGATCACATGTCTTTAGCGTGTCCCTTACAGTTTCTCTCAGTCTCGGCCATATAAATGCTTCTTTCAGCATCGAGCCTGTTTTGTCGACTCCCATATGTCCGAACGATCTATGGGCTAACCATACTATTTTCCTTTGCAAAATTGCAGGTACAACAATCCTTAATTTCGTATGGTCAGAGTCCACAAACTTATATAATAACCCATTATAAAACGTGTAGTCTTGTGCTATCTTCTCAGCTTCCGTGTACGCTGGTGTTCCTCTTATCAAGCTTCCCTCAAGGAATGATATGAGCATGTTCATCCATGGATCCTCCCGTTGTCTTTGACTAATGCTTCTTAACTCATTAAGAGTACGCTGATCCCTGTCTTCCAAATCTATAGCCATTACTTCCTCTTCTATGGACTCTGGCTGTCTACTTAAGTAGTCTGGAACTATGTTTTCCTTTCCTGGGCAGTACTCTATCTTGACATCAAATTGTTGAATATATAAAGCCCAACGCATCAACCTTTGACTGGATAAATCAGTCTTCATCAAAAAGGTTAAGGCTTTATGATCCGTCCTTAGAATGACCTGAAACCCATATACGATCTTCCGCCAATATTGCAACGCGTGCAATATCGCTAACAGCTCGATCTCGCTGATCGTATAATTTTTCTCGTGTGGTTTCAGTCTCCTACTTGTGAAAGCTAGATAGTTCTTCTTATCAGGGTTTTCCGGGTTCTCCTGATATAGCATTGCCCCTATTCCAATCTGGGATGCGTCTGTCTGAATGATAAATCTCTGATTAAAATCAGGATATCCTAGCTTCACATAATTTAAGAGCATTTCCTTGGCCTCCACGAATGCTTTTTCTGCTTCCTTCGTCCATTTCCACTTGCCCCCCTTCTTCAGAAGGTCCTGTAGTGGTGCAACAGTTTTGGTGTATGATGGACAATGTCCTGAGAAGAACCCAATCAATCCCAAAAACTGGCGAACGTTCTTCACTTTCAAAGGCCTTGGAAAATCCCTTATCGATTCCAATTTGCATGGATTTGGTTTAACACCATCCTTGTCAATCACATGCCCTAAAAATGTCACTTGCCTTTGACAGAAATTCGACTTCTTTAAATTTATCTTAAAATTTGCCCTTCTTAGGTCTTCTAATAATTTCTTCAAATTTTCTAAATGTTCCTCAATGTTCTCCGAGGTAAGTAAAATGTCATCTACGTATCGGATAGTGCACTCTTTCACTTCCTCTGACAGGTTTCGATCAAGCGCTCTTATTAATGCGGATCCTGCAGTCTTTAATCCAAACGGACATCTTCTAAAGCAGTATGTTTGTTGATCGAACTGAAATCCAGTCAACAAGCTGGTTTTCTCTTCCAGTTCGAGATGATGATACGAAGAAGTCATGTCAATATTTGTAAAAATCTTCTTGCCTTTAAACTTCCTCAGTATTTCTTTTATTGGTGGTGCCGAATCATTTTCTGGGATAATTTTTGCATTTAGATTTCTGGCATCTAAACACACCCTTACTGAGCCATCCGGTTTACTCACAATCACTAATGGACTAACATAGGGTGTCGCCATCTTTTCTATAACACCTGCATTTATCATCTCTTGCAGTGTTTTCTTGGTTTGTGGGTAATGTTTTTCCGCAACCGGGTATGGTTTTTGTTTGAACGGTGCCCAATCGTTGACTTGGAACGCGTATTTAAAATTTTCAATCTTCCCTGGCTTGGAATCAAATACGTCCCTATAATCCAATAATAATTTCTTTAACTGTTCCTTAATTTCGAGGTTAACTTTAGCTTCCTCCACTTTTCCTGACAGGTTGGTCTCGAACTCATTTTCCACATTATCTTCGAGTTCTATGTTGAAGACTTCAAATATTTTTTCTATGTCCTTATCATCTTCCTCAATTACTTCTTCCATATGCCATACCTGTTCTGCTATTTTCGCCTCCTGATCCTGTAGGTTAATGTTTTGCTCATCCACATCCTCTCTTTGAATTCTAATGCAGTTTTGCGCTAGGTCTATAATGACCTTGTTCTCACGGATAAAATCAATACCTAATATGACATTATACGGTAATTGATTTACCAGCAAAAAGCACTGCGAAATTTCAGCGTTACCCATGATTAAATCAATGTATACCTGAAATTTACATGTCAAAGATTTTTCAGGGATAATTCCCTTAATCTTTACACTTGATGTGGGAATCTTTAGTACTCGGCCCCTTGTTTCCAATTCATTTAAAAGGGTTTGTGTAATTAGGCTTATTGTGGATCCAGTATCAATCAATGCTCTGACCAGTAATCCTTCTATCCTAAGCATAATTATAGGTAGTTCTCTTTTAACAGGTGGGATTCCTTCCACATCCTCGTTAATTAGTTCATCTGGTCTAGCTATCCAATTTACAATTTCTACCTCCTCCCAGCTCCTGGTATGTTTCCACTTTTGACAATTTAAATTTGGAGTTTTTTTTTATCCTGAGGGCTCCCTTTTCCCTCATTCTTTAGCTGAGCTTGTAGTTCCAAGCTTTGAGCTCCGTCTAGTCGGTCGGGTGATTTCCGGTTCTTGATTGCCTCACTCCAACGGACTTTTTGCCTATCAGGTTCATCGGGTCTTTCGTTCATATAACGAAGACTCTCCTGATATCTTTCTTCTATTTCGGCCCGATATTCATCATCCCTATTGTCTGGCCTTACATTTCTCCTGGGATAATTCTCCCATTTCTTTCTATTGTCCGGCCTTTGCTGGTTATTGTTATAGGGTCGGCTTTCCTGTTGCCTATAACCCGTCGTTCTAGGATTTCTTCCTCGATATCCTCCCCTGTAATATGGCTGTATCCTTCTAGGCTCCTGGTGCCCATACTCTCGATCTCGTCCTTGAGTATCCGTACTGTTGGACTGATTCCTGGTCGCTGGTTTTTCTCCAGTTTCCTGACTGCTGGCCATGTGTACTTGCTCAGTTTGTCTCTGATGCCGAGGTGTTACGTGCGAAGTCGTCATATCTAACTGACGTAATACGCTTTCCACTTCCACAGCACTTCTGGCTTTGGATGAGATTAGCAGCCTCTGAATCTCATATGGAAGCTGTCTTGCAATGGCGGCACACAGGTCGTTTTCTGCCGGAGCAATATCCAGTTCGCGGAATTTACACAGCTGAGCGGTGAAAAATTCCGAGTATTTAGTAGGCGCATTGGTGCTGTACTTCCTAGAGTACAGATCTAGCCTTAAATTTTCTTGGACATCTGCTGCCCAATATCGCTTTAAAAATGCTTCCCTAAAGCCTTCCACCGTATCAAAAGTGTATCTAAAGCTTCTGAACCAGGTGAGACAATCACCTGCCAACAGCTTTTCAATAGCTCTCAGTCTCCGATCCTGAGGAACCTTCATTTCATTTAGATACTCTGCCACTTCTTTTAGCCAGTATTTTGGAGTAATAGACATGTTGTTACCCGTAAACTTTACTGGTCTATCCTCATTGGATTTAATAATGTTTATTATTTGGCCATTTGTCTGATTCGTGTACGGGGTTGACATCGCCATTGGATATCCTGGGTTCTTATAAGGGCTCTCCCCTCCTAAGTCCCTTTCCGTATCTGTGCCTTGTTCACGGGAATCTACCCATCCTGTCTTTGGAAACTCCTCCTGATTTTCGAATTCTAACTTCCTTTCTCTTCGGGCACTTTCTTCATTTGCCATGAGTTGGATTTCCATTTGACTATTCTTAAGTTCCGTCCTCTCCAATCGGGATCTTAATTCATTCTGAATTCTTTCTTGATTCCTTTTAATATCTTCCTCTATCTTTTGGAGTTGGAATTTCTCATCCCTGAAGCTATCCCTAAATCCATTTATTTGGTCTTCTACCTCTTTCTTAATGATCTTAGCCTGTTGGTCTATAATTTCTGGCTTAACGTCACCTATGGTCTCCAAGCCCTCTCGTATCTCCTTTATTTGCTTATCCACTTCCTTTCGTCCTTTGACCATATCTATTTTCATTCCTTCAAGCCTTCCCTCAGTCTTCTCTTGACTCTTATACAACTTCATCATTTCATCTTGGACCTGATTAATTTCCTTATTGGTTTTTCCTACATGAACCTTTAATGTGCCGATGGTTTCCTGAACCTCAATAATACCCTGACTTATTTCATTTATTTTATGGGTACTTTCCTTACTTTCGTTCTCTCGTTGTTTTCTTTCACTCTGGAGATGCCCCTCGTATACACCTAATCTTTGATCTATTTTCGTTTCGTATGTCTTCAGATTCTCATCTACCTGCCCGGTAAAATGATCAATTTGATCTTTCATCTCCTTAACATCCTTTAGATTTTGATTTTTCATCTCAGTTACCTCAGTCTGAACTACACCGATTTTGTTCTCGAGGATCCCTACTTTCTCTTCAACCCCTTCAAATCTATCTCCTAGCTTATTCACGCTTTGTTTTATTTCATCCCGGGATGCCTTACAAATATCGCTGTTAGTTTTTATCTGAGCTTTCAATTCTTTCTGCACACCTTGGATCTGGGTTACAAGTTTTTCCTCACATGCCTTTACATTTTTTTTACAAGATTCTTCCATGCTATTTAATTTGGTTTCTATAGAACCAAACTTATTTTCCATGGTATCAATTTTATTCCCTATACTTTTAAAATTATCTTGGCACTCCTTTTTGGATTCTATACTATTTTTTTCTATAGTACTTATCTGGGTTCTCAATCCTGCATTAAACGTGTTACTCTCAGTTTGCAATTCCTTTAACTTCTCCCCAAATGCTTTATCCAATATTTGAAATTTGGAATCTATGTCTCCTTCTATACTTTCTCGGAGTTCATCTGACCCCTGTTTTATTCCCCCTTTTAATTCATTTAATTTATTCCCAAAATCAGTGTCCAAAGCTTGAAATTTGTTATTAATTGTTTCTTCTATTTCAGCCTTCAGTACTCCATTGTTTTCGTTACTGTTGGCTTTCAGAGACTCTAACGTCTCCGTTTTCATCACTTCCCACTGGTGTTTAATGGTTTCCCCACTTTCTGTTTTCATCTTTTCTATCTCAGCCTTCAGTTCCTTATTCATGTTTATACAGTCGGCTTCGATAGCTTCTAATTTAATTCCCATGGTATTACCTTTAACTTCGATATTCTCTAATTTAGTGCTCATATTAGCACTATCAGTTTTTATTGACTCCAAACTTAGATTCATGGATCCTAACCTTTGGTTATTTTCCTCCTGTGGGCTGTCCAACTTGTCGTTTATAGATCCTAACCCTTCTTTATTTTCAATCTGTTGTCTATCCAATTTATTCAAACTCTCATTTATGGATTCGAACACTTCGTTATTTTCATCCTTTTGGAGGCCCAATGTATTGTCTATTGTTCCCAATTTATTGTTTATGGCCTCCAAGAGCCGCTGCATCTCTTCACTCAATGCCATCTTATGAGAATACAGTGGGCCACAAATGCCACCACACTAGTACATGCTTGAGAGATGATACTCTGAATTAGTGTGTCCCAATTTCTTTTAAAATATTACTTTGGTACGGGTATTCACTTACAACGTACCCTTTTACTACTTTTATTCAATTTCATAAACCTTTATGGAAGTGTTTAAAATTCAAAATTTCGAAAAACCATTTTTTTCAAAAAAATGAAAATTTTGATTTTTCGAGAAAACTCGGGTTTTCCCTAGGAAAACTCAGCCCTGCGTACTGGGCGCCAAAAAGTTGAAGATTTGCTAGGGGGTTTATAATATAATATATATTCAGGGCTGCTCGGTATGAGTTTCCAGGGACCCATGCGGTCAGTTAATATTTTACGTTGTAGCTATTCCTATTATTACTTTAATCTTACATGATATGACCGACTTAAGTGTTCCTCTAGTTATTAATCCAGCACAGTATTTATATATCCCCCTGTGCCCATTTAGCAAGAAATATGCCAATCACAGTATACCAGCGTAGCTCAATTCGGGATTTCGGGGCAGCGGTAAGTTCCCCCACTCTGTGACTCACATATTTTGGATTAATTAGAGGATACACTTGCAAAAATAACAACAAAATCAACTCCTATTTTAAACACATTTAATTAATAAAATTAATGGCGCTACAAACATTTAAACAATTTAATTACTGACCCCAAATATCAACTGCTTGTTCCAAATGAACAAGGGATCACAAAATAAAATAAACAAATATTGTATTCAAAACTTGTGGTTTCCACATAAACCAACAAATCTTACTTAGTCTCACTTCCATAAAGCACTAACATTAAGTTTACATAACTCCGAGCTCTTTGGCTCCATGCATTTACATTATTACGGTGTCATTCTTGTACACCTCAAACACTAGCTTTTATATTTTCTTATTTCTCAAAAACAAATATATAATTATATTTAAAATCTATGTTAATTATCTAATTCAATGTTTTGGGCATGTCCACACATTCAGTTGTTATCATCTCTCTTTATTTCACAAACATATTAAGGTAATCAGAAAATCAATTGTGTACTCCAGAGCGTGAAGGTACTTGACACAGTCAAAAAAACTATAGTTACTCCCGAACTCAGTTGCCTTCAATCCACTCGTGGAATCCCACGTCCATACATTATTACCATAGGGATTGTTATTTATCTCTTATGTCTTAATAGACCATTATCATATAAGAAACTACGATCTGAACCGACAAACGAAATATCCATCTTTAAGGACCTCGGTTCAATGCCCGGGTCGTTTACAACTTTAAACACTCCTGGTGTATTTATTTCTCTTTACAACAGCTTACGAGACGGTCTCTGTTCCCCCTCGCTTTAAAAGAGCTAGTCTCTACTACTGGGGTGCGATTTATGACACGTTAGGGTGGTGGAGACATCCTGTCTGACCCAACATTAGTAGCTTATTTTCAAGGCTTTCAAAACAAACCTTCCCATTCTATCCAGTTCTGGGGAGACCGGGCTTTATTGTACCGTATACATTCAAACAACTATTCTTTGGTTCAAAGACCATTTTCATATCCTTGGCATTTATTAATTATGAGAGGGTCCTCATTGATTGGGAAGATTAAATACACATACGACGACGGAGAATTACAGGGGCTTTTATCATAAGAAGATCCTGCATTCGAATCTCTTCAGGTGCCTCGGGAACAAATCCCGTACAGAGGGCTTATTACAAAATGCGATTTAGAGTCAGCCGTGGCCCATATGACATACGCTCAATAATAACATATATTAGCTCCCTTTTTAAATACATACACAATGCCTCGTGATACTAATGTCACAAAATAGAGGACTTACACAATTATCAATTCACTGCAATCAACTACCCTCCATAAGTAATGTACCAAGTATTTAACCACTACGCTTTCCTAGCGTGACACTTTAATATTATATTTGCGCTCATTATGCGCTATGCATTATTTTAAGCCGAAAATGTTTTCCCAAGAACTGATAAAATCTCTTTAGTAACAATTCATATTATTTTAATTCACATATTAATCTTTCCATGGTCGATAAATCGCTCCCTGTTTTAAAATATTCCATTGAACCTCATTTCTTACACATACGTTAAGGCTTAACGTTCTTATGTTCATATCAATTTATTTGATTTTTATTTAACATTTCCATATTTAATTATTATTATTATTATCTTTATTCTTTATACAAGCTCAAAAGCTATTTCTTTCATATCTCAACTTTACTTTATTTCAATGTCTTTCATGATAATTAAATGATATTTCGCTTGCTCTTATGACATTTGTTAAATACATTAACCTTTATTCACATATTACCTCTACGGGATTTATTCTTTACATAATTATTTATAATTTCTCTATTTATTTTATTATTGTTCAGACCGTGTTCTTGATTATTCAGTATTTATTCATTAAAACACATCCCTTTCACTCAAAAACTCCGGTGGTTTTGTACACAATCAATTTCTGACACCAAAATAAAAAATGAATTTTGTACTCACATATTTTCCAGATCATCCCATGATCTTAAATCTGGTGCGGTGTTTCATTTTTAGGGCCCACTTTGAACTTTTTACACCATATTGAAGGTATTCATCTTACGTAAAAACACTTTTTGACCTATATCTAGAACACTTAATATTGACGACATTTTTATATACTGGTGTGTCCCTTTTGAACACATAATAACACTAAAAATATTATTTAACACACAATCTTGATTATTTTACACTTCACAATTTCTCGATCACTAGGCCGTATTTCTGAGCCTATCACACGTGATCTTCTTAAATTCCCGTTTCCAAGGGTGAAATTTATCCGATGTCGGCTTCCTATTCTGAAGAATGCGAAAGTCCCGAAACATCTACTGTTCCCTGGAGTTCAATTCTGCTATTCCTATCCTGGATAACTGGCTATTTATCTAGCTTGAACGGCTTGTCTGTAGATCTGTCTATCGATCCTAACGAAAGTCTATATGGATCGAGGTCTCCTCTAAGACCTATAGATTCAGTTTATAGCCGCTAGCACTTCTCGATTCTAGTACTATTTGAATTGTTCGCCTGCTTTCTGGAGCTAATGTTTATAGTCTCCTATCCTCTTTGTTTGAACTGTTTTAACACTCCTACGTTTTTGAACCTTATTCTGTTCTTCCTTTTAGATTTCTTCAATTTAAATAACAGTTTATCTGTCTGGTACGATACTTCCGTACGTTATGATCTGTTCGTTCGAACATTTAACGACCTATCGCCTTTAAGTCCGACGTTCGCAGCCTGCTCTGACTATATCTTGCGAATTTTCACTTTAACTTGTATGCAGTCGGGCCTAAATCCTATAATTAGGATTTTCCTAATACTTCACTACGGCGATACTTTAAAATTTCGTCTTGACTGCTCCTTATGGAGGCAAGCAAGTCGTTACTACTGTGACGCCTGTGGCTATTGGATCTTACTTCGGTGATGTAAAACAGCGTTTCTCCCCTCAAGGAGTACTGGTAGCTGTTATCGATGTAACGCAGAGTTACGTCCCCTCACGGACTGTCGGAATGATTACTTCTACGTCGTGGTGCAGCACTTCCCCTCACGGAATGCTCGTAGGACTGCATGCGATGTGACACAGTGACGTGCCCTCAGGCTGTCTGAATACTGCATGATTGGCTTGGAAACGCCCGAAGCTTTATACTGTTTTACTACAAAAAAATAAGACTCAAGCCTTTTCTGTGGTCAACTTCTAAAATAATGGTGCCACAAATATAAAAATTATACCTTCCGAAAGCTCTTCTTCTCAATGTCAAATGATCTTATTGCACCTAAGAATCGATCGTGCAATTCGGAGATATTAATTAATTTCTCGTCCTCAATTGTGTGGGTGTTGCATTCTTTTTGCTCTCTCCCCTCCACAGAGGCTTAGGTAATTCCCCTATGACGTCGTCTTACGTCGGCAGTTTATTTCTGCACAATTATTACATGGTTTCTCTATACTGAAAAATCTCTCATTCAAAATGATTCACTGTACTGTGCTTGTTTACTCATTATTATGCTCGTAAACGTGTTAATTTTAATTATTCCTCTTCTGGCGCATATGCGGCGTTGTCAAATTCCAGCAACGTCAGCTCGAATTCCGATTCAGGCTTCTCTTTCTAACACGGTGGAAAGTTCCACTCAGTTATTAATACTCGTGACCAGCCCTCTCTGAAATGTCGAGTGGGGTGATCTCATCTAAGGAACATCTGTCCCTAGTTGCTTGCACAATGTTAAGTTATATTCCTGGCTTAAAATCTCTCTCCGTTCCTTTAAGAAACTATACGTTTCTTTCATTTCTTCCTTAAGGACATGGATTCGACCGTCATGGACCCTATGGCCCATGGGTTCAGTAGACCATGTTAATTTTTGGGCTTTTATCATTTTATTAGTTCTTTCTTGTCATGCAGGTTTCTCATCCAAGTTGTAAGTTATAATTTCTCCTAAGTATTTAAATTGCTTCACTATTTTAACTTTCTTGTTATTTACTGTTATGTGATTGATTACAAGTGGATTTGCTACCATTATCTCTGTATTTTCAAATGATATCTGAAGTACAATTTTTTTGCTATATTTTGTAGGCTTATTATTTGATTTCTGGCTTCTTGAATATTATTAGCCAGTAACGCTAAGTCATCTGCGAATCCCAAGCAATTTAAGTATACTTGATCTTTCTTGGTTCCAATTCTTATGTTCCTAGGATTTTCCCTGTACCATTCCCTCATTACATATTCCAAAGCACAATTGAAAAGTAGAGGCGATAAACCATCTCCTTGCCTTAATCCTGTTTTAATCGTAAACGGTTCAGATATGTCTCCTCTGAATTTTACTTTAGATTTGGTGTTTGTTAGAGTTAGTTATATAATTTTTATTAATTTAGGATGAAGTCCGAAATTCCTTAGTATTTTCAGCAATGAAGATTTATGTATACAATCATAAGCTTTTTTGAAGTCTACGAAGTTTATGACTTGCTGTTTTTGTCTACGTTTGTAGTAGTCCATTACTAATTTTAAGGTGATTATCTGTTCAGGGCAGCTTCGCCATGGCCGAAATCCACCTTGATATTGTCCTATTTCCAGTTCTAATTGATCTTTACAACGATTATATAGAATTCGTGAGATGATTTTATATGTGATATCCAAAAGGGAAATTCCTCGATAGTTGACAGGATTTGATTTTTCTCCTTTCTTGTGTAATGGATGTATTATAGCAGTAGTCCAATGGTGTGGCAGTTCTTCTTTGATCCAAATGTTCACTATGCATTGGTGTAATGAAATCTTTACTGGTTCTGCTGCATATTTCCACAATTCTGCAAATGTTTGATCTTCTCCACTCGCTTTGTAGTTTTTGGGCTCTCTCAGCGCTTTGTAGACTTCTTGGATTGTGGGTTGATTTATGTTTCCTGATGGTGTTTTAATAGTGGTGTCTGTATTTATTTGAAGCAATTCTGGTGGATCTTCGCAATTTAGCAACTTGTTGAATGTTTCTGCTAAAATTTCTATATTTCTTTTATTACTATGAGCTAACTCGCCATTTTTGTCTTTTAACATTAATGTTGGAGGTTCATATATTTGTAGTTGTTTGCTAAACATTTTGTAGTAATCTCTTGAGTTTGTTTCGCGCTATTTGTTTCGATCATCAGAAGTATATCCTTTTGGTATAGCCGTTTAACCCCTCGTATTATTTTTTGAGTTATCTTCCTTTGTTTTATGAGATCCAAGTGTGATTCATCTGTTTTTGACTCTGATACCGTAACCAGGCTTGATGTCTATCTTCCACTGTATTATCACGCTCATCGTTCCACCATTGGTGTTTCTTCCTTGGATTTATTGGGGCTACTTGTTCAGCTATTTGTTTCAATTCGGGAACTATTTCCTCTAGATCATCTGTTATTTTAATATATCTAGTTCGTTATTTGTATCCCTTGTTATTTATTAGTTTATGAGGGTCGTATGTTCTCTTCTTTTTAGGTGACTTTTTTTTCTTCGTCAACGGGGTAAATTTAATTTTAATCTTTATCATGTAATGATCCGATCCAGTATCTGTTTCTCTCAGAACTTTCACATTGTAGATCTCCCTGTGATAGTTCTTATCCATACAAACATGATCTAATTGCCATTCACCTTTTTTCCAATCTGGATGTTCCCAAGTTTTGAGTTTATTTGGTCTTCTCTTGAAGTAAGTTGATTTGGAGATCATATCAAGGTTCCTGCAAAATTCCACCAGTCTTATGCCATTCCTGTTTGTTCTTCTCTGTGCTGGTCATTTTCCTATTATGTCTCTATATCTTTTTTCCTTTCCTAACTGGGCATTAAATTCTCCAATTAAAATTTTGGTGTGACTTTTATTTATGTTTGTGCTGTCTGATCTACAGTAAAAGCTCCCAAAATCCCTCCACATCATCTTTGTGTTCTTTCTTATTATTTTTATCATTAGTTGGGGCATGGCCATTTAGAATGGTATATGTTCCCTTTGCAGCTTTTAGAGTTAGTGTCGAGATCCTAGGGGATAATGCTTTAAATTCTATGATGGATTCAATTATTTTGAGATTGACTACAAATCCTGTTACGAATTGTGGACATTGCTTCATTACTCTTTTTCCTGGTATTCCCTTGTAAATTCTATACCCTTGTGATTCTATTGGTTCCTGATCGGTGTTTCTCATTTCTTGAAGCCCGGTTATTAGAATCCCTTTGCGATCCATTTCGTCTGTCAAAATTTTGAATTTTCCTGGCTCTATGATGGAATTTATATTGTGTGTTGCTATATAGTTTATCTGTCCTATCTTTAGTCTAAATTTGGGTTTTCTATCTGTCGGGGGTATTTTTAGATGCTCCGACTCATCTAGGGTATCTTTCAGGCGACTGCCCACCGTATCCGAATGCAGTCTAGGTGGATTATTCCTTAAAAGATTTCCTTCCATGTTTGACTTTCAAAGGTAGTCAACCTTGTATGGAGCAAGCTTCGAGTTACAACTGCGGTTGTTAACCGTAGAGGTTGTTGTGTGTTTGGTCCGCGAGAGCTATTTTATTTTGCTCAAGTCCGCCGGAAAGCCGGTGAGGACCCCCCTATCCGCCACCTGGGACGTGCCACGTCGGAGTATCACCTCTCCGCCTGCTACGACACCGTAGTAGGTTCGTGGCACTCTCATTTCATAACACGAATTATCAAGTTTAATACCAACCACTCAGGTGGTGCAAGGCTTGTTTACGTACCACTGGTACAACATTTGGCCAATATTTGGCAACTATAAGTGGAAGAATACCCGATATGGCGAGTAGGCTGGCAATCAGGCTGGTCCCGAAGGCACGGGTAACTAGCCTTATGCCACTATGGTGGAAACTATCCAGCATTTTCAAAGTTTTGGCACTGCTGAATGGCATGCCGCACAACCATAATCAAGCCGGGATAGGACGAGGGCTTGGTATAAACATAGCACCACCCCACGGTCAGCCACCCACGGTGTGCAATTGCCGTCCCACGATTGTCATACTTCCAGAGCTGTAATGTAGATCCTAATCGGGAACTACCGTGGGCTTAGCGGCGGAAACAATGCCGTTGATGGCAATCGCGAACAAGGTGACACTCAACACGGAACCCTGAGGAACTCCATTTCCCTATGTGCAATATTGCGATAATATCCTTCCGACTCTTACACGGAAGAGTCGGACGGACATAAAATAGGCAATGAAGATCGGTAGATTTCCACGGAGCCCCCATTCGTGAAGGGTAGAAAGGATTCCGTAGCGCCATGTGGTGTCATACGGTATATCAATATCAAGGAAAACAATGACTAGACGCTCCATTCGGAGAAAAGCCTCCTGTATGACGCTCTATAGTCGCAAAAGATGGTCGGTGGTGGACCTATGAGAGCGGAAAGCACACTGGTATTCAGGCAAGAGACCTCTCTCCTCCAAGGACCACACCAGCCGACGGTTAACCAACATCTCCAGCAGTTTTCATAGGCCGTGAGACATATGGACCTATAATTGCTTAGAAGGTTGGGATCGTTTCCAGTCTTGGGAATCAGGATCGTGATCCCCTCTCGCTATAGAGAAGGAAACTCCCCTTCAATCCATATATATATATAATTCCTTAGGGAATTTGGGTTACATCAAAAGCTTATCAACCTCATCGGTGTTACTTTGAAAGATACTAAATCAAAGGTTAAATTTCGAGGAGCCTTGTCTGAACCATTTGATATCCGGACTGGACTTCGAAGGGAGATGGTCTATAACCGTTATTATTTAATTGTGTTCTTGAAAAGATCATGCGTGAGTGGAACAAAACTTGTTCTCCAAACGTAAAGATTGGTAATAATATAAAACTGAATTGCTTGGCTTTTGCTGATGACCTTGCACTGCTTGCAACCAGTATAGATGAGGCTAAACACCAAATTGAAGAAATTGGGTCTATTGCAGCGAAAGTAGGACTTCAAATTTCATTTGAAAAGACTGAAATAATGGCATCCTTTGATGTGGAAACACAAGCTATTACATTGATTAACAATAAAGAAATTAAAGTTGTACATAAATTTAAATATTTTGGGGAGATAACATGGAATTTGAACGAGAAAGCGTCAATCGAAAATAGATCAACAAAGTTAAGACAAGCGCAATATATTACTTGGTCTAGTTACAAAATAAATCACTCTCCGTAAATGTCAAATTACGACATTACGAATCAGTTATTAAACCGGAAGCAATATATGCTTGTGAAACACTTTTCAAGTTAAACACTCGATCAGTTACTGACACATTACAGAATACTGATAGAAGAATTCTCAGAACTATAATTAATAAAAACCAATAAGGTGAATGGTCAATGGCGTCTATTACCAAATGAAGTGGTTTATAAATAAACTGAGCCTATAGTCGATACTATGCGAAAAAGGCGAATTGCTTTTTTTTTCTGTCATATCTCACGCCTGCCGTATACCAGACAATTAAAAGTATTATTTAATTATTTTTCCTAAGTAAAACAAAGAACACTTGGTTTATGGAAATTCAAAATGATCTGGATGAACTCTGCTTGACAATGTCCGAAATTGCTAACAAATATGAGAAGGATATCTTGAAAAACAAGAACATCCGACTTCCGTTAAAAACCTTTACTCGCAAAACTTACGCCATAAGCGATGCAGAGAGAGCGGCAAGGTCGACTAGAATGAAAATGGTTTGGGAAAAGAAGAAAAATAAGAAGCTGAATCTTTAATATTGTTTGTGAGACATGTATATACTTGTTTTGGTTAAGTGCTCCAATGAGGACGTAACATATGTAAATAAATAAATAATATGATTGAAGAGGGACATAAGTTTCTGATACTGAATTGCAAAAATGTTACAGCATTTGGTTATTGATGTTATCCAGCCCAGGACATTTATCCCAGCAGAGGGCAGGCTCACTGCGTGATACAATGTAACTCTGAATCAGATATGACAAAGTACAAGAGGTGAGCATCTGCCCCCCACTCCAGAGTCAGACTTTTATCATTTTTTTTTCATGTTTATTCATCTATTTTTATCAATATCATTATCAGCGTGTCATAGAATTAACTTTAAAAACACAATGTATATATTAGACAGACTTATTGGAGATTTGATATCTAAATGGTAACAACTGTGACCTTCCCATATCACAAGGGATCGAACCCTCACTTTCGGGACTCAGATTTGATATAATCGTCCATATATTTTTTATTTGATGCTTTTATATGAACAATTATTTATTGAAATGTATTATGCCATGTGAGTGATTCTCATTATAATTTGTTAAGGTTTAAGATATTGTTAATAACAGGTTCCGAAGTCAGTTTAGAAGTATATTTTAACATTGTAGGAATATTTATTCGAGTGCCTAGTTAAGTGCACATTACCGGGAAGTGAGTCGTGCTAGCGACGGGGTTTATACGAGTGGCTCGGGTGCAACAGTGAGTCATGCTACAAGACGGCAGGGGTAGGTTTGGCGCCTATGTATTGTAACCTTTATGCATATGATAAAGCATAAATATTACAAATAAATTCATCAAATATGTTCATATTTGAGAAGGGAGCATGTGCAGTCGAAAAAAAACAAAGGATCACAAAGGACCGCACGGTACGTGACATTTCGCAGCTTTCTCCTAGCGCTAACAATAGGGCGCAGCTCACAGCCGCAGCACATGGTCACCAGATGTGATAGAACAAGGAATTGAGGACGCTCAATCCTGAGTGGGGGAGATAACCGATTAAACGACAAACTGCAAAATAGGCCCCGCACACTTAAGAAAAATTACAGAAATAATTAACTTACAAAATTATGAGTTACGGCATTGGAAAGAGGGCGATTTTTGCCTCAAGAATGTTATTTCAAAAATCACGAAACGTCAGTATTTGAATTAATTCGACATAAGAACTCGAGGAAGAGAAATTTTGAATGAACCAATCAGAAATTGTGGGTGGATGGACGCTGCTAAAGACCGCGAATTCCTTGGACAATGAAAATTATTACGGAGCTAATTAACGGCCGAACGTACGATCTGATTTCGAAGTCAAACCAAGTTTCGGGACATTGGAAACAAGAGCAATCGATTGAACCAGGTTATATCGTCATACGACGGTTGCTCTAGATTTTAATTTTGAGAATCCCCTACTCCCGAGGATTTCCTAAATAGCCTGATGAAAGTCAGTAAGGACAGTCGATCCTTGGCCGCCTGCGAGGCGAGAGCGTATGCTGGTCCACGGCACGATACAGTGAAAATTTTATAAGTATAAAGCCAGTCGATTTGTATCGCCTCATAGGCGACAGCTAACGCCGGTGTGTAGTCCGCAAACGACGCCACACTGATAAGTATTGAACAGTATTGTGGTTTTAATGATGCTGTACTCACATTTGTTTGACTCCTTTATTATGAGGGAATAAAATACACATTTTAGAAGACGAACTAGCGAGGGATTATCTCTAGCAGATCAACAATACTAAAACAATAAGAAAGAGACAGAGATAAAATATATACCGGTACTAGTAAACGGTATTCCCGCTAGATGTCTCCGCCACATACTCCCTCCCCAGTGACAACGGAGAGATATCGTGATGGGAATCGAACAGTTCTTCCAGAACGGGTGTAGGACTCTTTGAGTTGAGTCTGTGGGATGCAGATGTCCCTATGAATCTGCTGTTGGCTACTGGCACAAGCTGTGGTAGCTGTGCCAGTGTATTCACTATTTAGTAGAAATGCTGGTATAAGTCTATCAATACAAATAGTCTCTTCACCATGGTTGGTAATAACCACAAAGTGTTTGTCGGAGCGAGATATTACACGGAATGGTCCATCGTAGATAGACTGCAAGGGTTTACGATGAGAGTCATGCCGGATGAACACATGAGAAGGACGCAACAGTTCAGGATGTATAAATGTTCTCTTAACAGCATGATATTTTGGTTGGACTGGGCGTAAGGATTGAACATGCTGTTTGAGCTTGAGGACGAAAGCAGGAAGGTCTGTCGGTGGTGATTCTTCAAAGAAGTCTGCTGGTAGGCGAATAGGCTCTCCATAAATGACTGCAGCTGAGGAGGAATTTAGGTGAGGTATGATGAGTGATCTGAGGCCTAGCAGTACTGTTGGAAGTTGGGGTACCCAGCTGTTGGTTAACTGAGTCCGAAGTGCGCCTTTGAGCTGGCGGTGCCAACGTTCTATTTTCCCATTTGCAGCAGGATGGTAAGCTGTCGTTTTAATGTGGTGTATGCCCAGTATTTTCATCAGATGACTGAATAACGAGCAGTCGAACTGCTTGCCACGGTCAGTTGTGATGACGGCTGGTACACCAAATCTAGCTATCCAAAAGTATAGGATGGCATGAGCTACTGATTCTGCTGTTATGTCCTTTAATGGTATAGCCTCTGGCCTACTTGAAAATCGATCGATGATTGTAAGGATATATGTATATCCTTCATATGTATGGATCATATGTATTAATTGCACTCTTGGTATGTCTGGTAACCTTGGAGCGCTGGCCGGCTATGCAGCATCTTGTCCAGAGTTTGACATCTGCCATGAGTGATGGCCATACATATCTTTTCTGTAGAAGTGTGGTAGATGCTTTAATTCCTGGGTGCGTCATATTATGAAGCATTTCAAATGCAAGCTTGCGGAATTGGATAGGTAAATAGGGCCGCACCTCTTCTGTTGAAACATCAGTGAATAGTTCTGCTCCGGATGGTAAATTGATGGTCTTGAATTGAAGAGATGTGGTAGTTGATTGTAGCAGAGCTTTTAGGTCTTCATCGGATGCCTGTGCTTTAGCTACATCATCAAATGACAATCGTGATGTAATGAAGATAGATGAGATGCGGGAGAAGAAATCTGCTGGAATGTTATCCTTTCCCGGAAGATACTTCAAGTCAGTTGTAAATTGGCCTATAAAATCCAACTGTCGGAGTTGCCGTGGGGAAGATGCTTTATCTAGGCGCTGCTGAAATGCGAACGTTAGAGGTTTGTGGTCTGTAAAAAGTGTAAAATTTCTACCTTCCAATAAATGGCGGAAGTATTTTATTGCAGAATAGGCAGCGAGAAGCTCACGATCATATGTGCTGTACCCTTTTTGTGTGTCATTTAGAGTCTTTGAGAATAATGCAAGAGGTTCTGCTGTACCATGACGGATTTGATGTAGTGAGGCTCCAATCGAAAAGTCGGAAGCGTCAACCGTCAATGCCAATGGTAGATCACTTGAGGGATGTACAAGTAGGGTAGCATCAGCAATTTGTTTCTTGAGGTTGTTAAAAGCTTGAACAGCCTCTGGTGTCCATTTAACTGCTCTGCGGTCACGCTTGCGTGTGTCCTTACATAGGCTGAAGAGGCTCTGCTGGGTCTTTGCCGCATTGGGAAGTGACCGACGATAAAAGTTTACCAATCCCAGGAATCGTCTTAGATCAACGATTGTACTAGGTTGTGGATATGAAAGGATAGCTTCAACTCGATCAGGTAATGGTTTGATTCCTGTAGACGTAACAGAGTACCCTAAGAAGGAAATTTCAGAGGCCCCAAAAATACATTTGGACAGGTTTACATTGATAGAATATTTATCTAGGCGTTCCAGAAGCAATTTCAGGTGAATCTCATGCTCCTGCTCATCGACAGACGCTATGAGAATGTCATCAAGGTAGCAGAAAACAAAGTCTAAATCTCTCAAAATGACGTCGATATACCTTTGAAATGATTGTGCTGCATTGCAAAGCCCAAATGGAAGTTTAAGAAATTCAAAGAGGCCGAAAGGAGTGATGACAGCAGTATTAGGTATATCCTCTTCAGCGACTGGAATGTGGTGAAAAGCTCGAATCAAATCTATTTTGGAGAAAACCGTTTTCACGTAAGCGGCTGTTGAAGTCCTGTAGATGTGGAATAGGGTAGCGGTCTGGAATAGTTTTTGCATTTAGGGCCCTGTAGTCTCCACAAGGTCGCCAGGAACCATCACTTTTAGGAACTAAATGGAGTGGGCTGAGCCAAGGGCTCTTGGAAGGTCTACATATACCTAGATTTATCATTTTCTGAAACTCCATCTTTGCTTGTGCTAGCTTATCTGGGGATAGTCGTCTAGCCTTGGCCGAAACTGGAGGGCCTATCGTTGAAATGGTATGAAAGAATGTGATATCGGGTGCACAATAATAGGGGTTGTCACGAAATATATTTGGATAATTTCCCAATAGTTCTGGATACTTATTCTGAGGGTCAATTAAATGGATGCTCTCCGAAATTAGACGTTTAACTGGCACTGCAGAGGTGGACATACTGGTGGTGCTATCAATAAGACGTTTATGTTTGACATCGATAAGCAGTTCATAGTTGTTGAGGAAATCAGCACCAATGATAGCGTGTTGGACATCAGCGATGATGAATGGCTAGCAAAATGGACGTCTTAGATTGAGGTTAAGTTGCATTAAACGCTCGCCGTTGGTTTTAATTGGTGTGCCGTTAGCCGCATAAAGTATGCGTTTACATGTCTGCTTTCTGTCATGTGCAGTGGGCGGTAGGACTGACACATCTGCTCCTGTATTAACCAGGAATCTGTACCAGAGAAACGGTCCGCTACAAATACACGGCGAGAATTTCCTTGGCCCACATCACTATGTGCCGCGTCTAGCGAGGGGCCTGAGCATTTCCCCAAGCAGAGGAGGCTGTGTTATATGAGCATGGGTTGACACACTTCCTAGCTTTGTCTTGGTATGTGAAATGGTACCAACATAATGAACTATCTGGTCGATATTGGCGATAAGGTGATCTAGGTCTAGATCGAGCTCTCGTTCAATGACGGGTTGTATGTGGGTTCGAAATCAGACTGTTTATAGATAATGTAAGTTGTTCTAATTGTGACTCTAGAGTGAAAATCCTGTCCACCTGCTGCGTAGGAGGTTCTGCGGCGGGTTGGCGAGATTGAATCACCGATAGAAATTGCGAGGGGTTTGAGAAATCTAAAATTCTATCAGCTAATGCGGCCAGGTTGTCTAGAGTATCGTTGCAGGGTGCTAGTATCGATCTTAAATTAAATGGGAGTCGTTGCAGAAAGATTGTGTGTAGAAAATCATCCTTGACCTGTGTCCCCGCAAGGGCGCGCATTTCTCGTAAATGCTGGCTTGGCGTTTTGTCTCCTAAGTCAAGCTCTGTGAGTAATTTCGTCACTTTCCGTCTTTCTGATTCTTCAAATTCAGCAATTAACCGGACCTTCAGGTCTAAGAAAGGCGTATTCGAACGTGGTCTTACTAACAAATCACTTATAAGTTCGGCAACGTCTGGCTCCAGTGAGCCGATAACATAGTTGAACTTCGTAAGCTCTTGTGTGATGTTAGCTGTAGCAAATTGGGCCTCGATCTGCAGTAGCCAAACCTTAACATTTTTACGCAAAATTGGCGGGATTTTAATTGACACTCGTGAAATTTCAGGTTCGTTATGAGATGTAGGCATACCTGATAGCGTCGCATCGGTTGGTGTGTTGTCCGTGCGAGGCATGGTAAATGTCGTTATTTTATTACACGATAATTTAACATTCACTCAAATATCACGTCGGGATCACCACTGAGGTTTTAATGATGCTGTACTCACATTTGTTTGACTCCTTTATTATGAGGGAATAAAATACACATTTTAGAAGACGAACTAGTGAGGGATTGTCTCTAGCTGATCAACAATACTAAAACAATAAGAAAGAGTCAGAGATAAAATATATACCGGTACAAGTAAACGTTATTCCTGCTAGATGTCTCCGCCACAGTATATTTCTATCATCGCAGTATAGCTATTCACCTGTGCGAACGTCAATGTGTTGCAGAACTATCATTTACATAATAGTGGCGCGATATGCAAATTTGTTCGGGACAAAACCATACGAGTGAAGTCCGTAATTTGGAAGATAGCCACCCGTGCTATAATCAGATTCAGTAGCGTAGGAAGCTAGATGGAGGAGTGGCTGAATTGAGTAGGTAAAGCCTAGCTATAGTTTATATGAGGGTAAAACATTGCATATTTGCGTGAAAATATCATGGTGGTCCTTCGATGTTTCATGAGACTGAAATTGTGTTAAGATTGTCCTCCCACAGCAGGAGAACATGTACCCCAAGAGCCAGCGGAAGGAAGTCAATACGGAAGAATTAGCCGAGACGTTATCATGAGCTAAGTACCATGTTTTGGGGCGTGCATGGGCATGATGTTCATTACAACAGGTGTTCGATAGGTTACCCACAATTATAAGCCATTAGAAGGGGTTACCGGAACAACAGGTCAGTGGTGTGCAACTTGTACATATTTAATTGTTAGAGCTTAGTGTGTGTTTTTTATCATCTGCTTGCGTGATCATAATTTTGTTGTTTGATTTGATTAAGGATTATTTTTATTTGTTTGTTGGGTGCACGATTAATGGGATCAATGGGTTTTCAAGTGCATTGGCACAACCATAAGCCTAGTATGTGAGATTGGGGGGAACCATTCAAGGATATAAGAGGCCAATTCTATTAATGCCATTTGAGCCTGAGCTCAAAGAGATAGGAGCTGATGACCGTTGTCAAGGTAAGGGACAACTTAAGATTGGTAAGAGAGACTGCAGCTGCACTTGGTAAATTGAAGAGGTTGAGAGTTATTATGAACCGAGCTGAGGATGCAAATTAAAAGGTAGAACGGAGGTACATGCCCGCGGTCTTCGAAATGGTAAGTGTTAAGCGGAGGGGAAATGCCCGCAATTCTTCGATGAAATAATTATGGTAAGTAATGCTACTCCTTGTGATTGTGGGAAGAAGTGTTAGATATGACTTATTCACAAGACAGAGAAAATGATTGCGTTCGGCTCGGTTCCCAGTTGAGTTTCGAGGGTAAAAGCCAGGTATGCTTTGTCCCTACTGTGCGGGTTGTGAACCTTTTGTTCGAGTGAGGTCATTGACCACTGGAGGTCTTGGGGGAGTGTTTGTTTTGAAAACAGAATGGCTTGTTGTATCGCAGTAATCAGCCACATGCACTTGGCCATTTCATATTCGTGACGAGATTTTCCTCGACTTTCCCAGGGATTGTTTGATTCAACTCGCTTAGGGAAGCGGAGTTTTCTCGTGCATTCGTGAAAATAAATATGAGATTCATATCATGGGGCATAGGCCATCATTGTTATTAGGGGTGATCCACGCATATGTTTTGTTGTTAATAATTGTCATTTAAGCTTGGAAGGGCTTGGGCCCTAGCTTTAGTCATTGATTTTATTAATGTCATTTGTTGTAGTTTCATGCACCCTCGACCTGTAACCGGGAATCGCCCTGCGACGATCATGACCGGATTCTTGTGAAGATGGAAATGATCGAGAAATGGAACTTATCCAACACACCTGTAAGCCATAATTACGAATGAGAATGCGCTATTAATTAGCTTGCCTGACATTATTTTGATGTCGATTGTATTTGAACATTTCAGTGATTTGTTGTTCCTTTTGAACAGTTAAATACATGTGGTCAAGTGACATTTGTGTCGGCCTATATTTTGAGGAGGCCAGTGTTTAACCTATGCGCTTAGTTATTTGATTTTTCAGTAACGTAAGGGGATTTTGATTTGTTTTTCTTAAGGGAGGATTTAACTTGATTAGGATGTTGTTTGTGAATAAATTTTGTTGTTTTAAGATACCCCTGGCTATTATTTTAGTGTAAGCTTCCCGTGATCCTTAATATAACATCCCAGGATGTTGAGTGTAAGTTAGAGCCACGCGGACTAAGCACCCCCGAGAAGAGAGTCTGCATCCTGGAGGACCCGAAGGGTACAGAATTGGAGGTGTGTCTCAGTGAGATTAATAAGAAATATATATGTCCTTATTTGGAGATATTGTTCGGATTGGCTGTACCCTTGATTTAAGATGTGGAGACCAGGGGGTTGGAGGGAATGAGAGTGTAACTTATACTTGTTAGCTGAGTGAAGATTATTCTTACAGTAGACTCCAGGTGGAGTAGATTCGAATTCGTGACTCCGCGTGAAGATTAGGTTCATATTAGGGACTCCGGGTGGAGTAGTTCATTTTTCGTGGCTCCGTGGTGCGGAGTGGTTGTTTGTTCGATCAGGGATTGACATTAAGTCAGCTGTTAGGTGTTTGGATTTTTAAGTGAAGAAGGAAGGAAAGTAATTCAGACGCTCACGATATTGTGTTAAGAGTTTTAATAACGGAGTTTTAGGTTGAATTATTCTCGCGGAAATAATTCGCCTAGTTTCAGATAAGTTGCCAAGACTTCCTGTCTCGAAAAGCATGACGTATTGATAACTTAAAGTGTGTTTACGGAAATTCTAGGGCTATCACGATAAATTTGTTAATCTACGAATACTAGTAAAATATGCTAAGTATTGTTCAAGTCAGGTGCGAATTAGTTGTAATAATCCACCAGACGGATTCAGAGAACAATTATTCAGTCAGATCCACGAAGCAGTATAAATCGTTGGATTCTGAAAATCCGTAATCTACAGTGATTGACATTTGTAATAGAAAATCATACGTGTGAAACAATTAGTAACTGCGATAAAAGTAACTAGGGCTGATTCTCTAGGAGCATTAACCCCAGAATCAGTAGAGTTAGTCTTCACATCTGAGACCAGCATCTGTAAGTACCAGTCAACATCTTCGTCCAAGGGTTCATCAATGTGTCATAAGGGTGCCTGTGTATAAATGATAGGGAGTGTTAGGGTAGTCTGCATAGACGAGGATCCTGGCAAGTGTATATATATATATTTTTGTCTGGTATCAGAATACATGTCCATTTTACCCGATTACCAGTGTTTTTAATGGGGTTACCGGTGTACTTGGATGTGAATGTTTATTGCTGCTGGCTATATCGTACAGGTGTTTAACCCCCACGCAACCCGATATATAGTTATTGTGGAGGAGAACCATTACAATTGGTCGCCCAAGTGGGGGCGGAAACATTACACAACTTAGGACGAATGATCCACCTTATAGTCAATAATGTATAGGAAACAGTTATATTACAATACCAGTTTCGTTTATCTTGTAACCATCGTCAGTTTTACTAAATAAATTAAAAGCTTCAAACTAACGTTAATATTATATTAAACAAAATGAGAATGCCCTTTGAGACAACACTTCCAAGGTACTCCAAGTTACAATAGATACAGATTAAAGCTGAGTTCCTTCCAGAAAGATGTTTAAAAATGTTGATCGTTATTTCAACTGTTATTATTTGACTGATATCTAGTCCAAATTCTTAAAAATTTAATTCCAAGAGTTTAGAGTTAGACTCATTTTAATGTTCTTTGCCAGATTTCATGTTCCGTTCCATGGTGACGATGACCAGGAGTGGTGACAAGGAACTTCCCTGTTTGACTCCTCTGCTTGTTTTAAACCAATTTGATCTACCATACCCTACTTGTACACATTTTTAACTATGCTTAATTCACAGTAGTTCAGTTTGTGGTCTGTTTCATCAAACATTCCCCTGAAAACCATGTAATTGCTGATCAATTTCCTAAATTCAAAGTCAGTAATGATATAGTCTATTATTGACCTGGTTCCTCTACCCTCCCATGTGTATCTGTGAATCTCCTTATGCTTATCTCCTTATCCTTATGCTTGAATAATGAGTTCTCGTGCTAGCACGGAAGTCCAGTTAACATTTTCGATTGGTGTTCGCTTCCCTATCCTTACCCCACTTACCCAATACCTTCTCATACCCATCAGTCCTACTTCCCATTCTAACATTGAAATCCCCTCATCATCATCATCAAATTCCAGCTCCAGTCGCCCGGGTGCTGTTAACGAGCCCTCGCAACCTTTTCCTGTCCATGAATAATTGGTCTTCATGGGTCTTTCTCCAGTCTAGCCCTTTGTCTTCAAGATCATCCTTGATTTGGTCCAACCATTTCTTCTTTGGTCTTCCTACTGGTCTTTTTCCTGGGATAATCTTGTTGAAATAAGCTTTTGGTGTTCTCTCATCTCCCATTCTTTGAAGATGCCCATACCATCCTAATCGTTGCTTCTGCAAATATTTTGTAGCCCTGATATCTATGCCAGCCTCTGTCCTGTTTGTTTCGTTCCTTACTTTGTCTCTCCTTGTCCTTTGAAGCATTGTTCTTATAAACTTCATTTCGGATGCCTGAATCCTACTTTCTTCTCTTCTGGACAGGGTGCATGTTTCTACTCCGTAAGTTAGAATTGGGATGTAGTATGTCTTAAACAGTATATGTTTACACTTCCTGGGCACTTTATTATCCCACAGTAGTGTTCTAACTTGTGCATAGAAGGAGGCTGCATTACTAGTTCTATTTGTTACCTCACTGTTGTTGTTGTTATCCTTACACACTGTGCTACCAAGATATTTAAATTGATCAACAATTTGTAGAGGCTGATTATTC
Organism: Meconema thalassinum; assembly: GCA_946902985.2. Taxonomy (NCBI): domain Eukaryota; kingdom Metazoa; phylum Arthropoda; class Insecta; order Orthoptera; family Tettigoniidae; genus Meconema; species Meconema thalassinum. The sequence goes on from OX336388.2 coordinate 1,410,859,143, forward strand.
AGGTAAATGGTTGCATTAGACAGTCGTGTTGTCATCACTACTGTCTTACTTTGGCTTATTTTCAACCCATACCCCTTGAACAGCTTGTCCCATGAATCCAGTTTTTATTGTACCTCTCTGGCACACTCTCCCCAAATCATGACGTCATCTGCAAAGACAAGGGCATTTGTTTCATTACCCTGTTCTTCTTTTATACTCTTCAGGATTATGTACATCACTGTGATGAATAGTAATGGAGACAGTGAACTTCCTTGTTGGACTCCTTGTTTTTTTGTGAACCATCTGCTTTCCCCATTACCTATTCTTACACATGCCCTTGTGTTCTCATACAGCATTTTGATCTTGTTTATCAAACCTTTTGGGACATTGTACCTTTCTATACATTACCAAATTTTTTATCTTGCAATGCTATCATAAGCTTTTTCTATATCTAGAAATACTATCACTAATTCTTTCCCTTTTTCAAGATGTTTCTCAATTAGGATTCTTGCAGCAAAGATCAAGTCAATAGTACACCTTCCTGGTCTAAAGCCATGTTGTTCTTCTTCTAAAGCCTTTTCTAAATGTCTGCGTAGTCTTTTCGCAATTATTTTTTCCAAGATCTTTAGACCATGGGATAACAAAGTAATTCCACGATAGTTCTCACACTTTTTCCGGTTTCCTTTTTTAAAAAATGGCACTATTACACCTTTAGACCAGTCATCAGGGATCTTATTGTCCTTCCATGTAGCATGTAATACTCTGTACAACCAATGTATCCCATTAATTCCTGCTGCTTTTACCATGTTTGAACTTACTTCATCAACTCCAGTGGATTTCCCTTTGATCATGGCTTTTAAAGCTTCTTCCACTTCAGACCAGGTTGGGGGTGGTTCTTGGTGGTTTTCATCATTGGCCCCTAAATTGATGTTCGTGTCCCCACTGTCATTATTAGATGCATCATTTAACAGTTGATCAAAATACTGTCCCATTAATTTCCTGATTTCATTTATGCTTCTTATCACTTCTCCATTATTTCCTTCCAAAGCTGTAACTGATTCCTGATGTCTTTTATTGTTTTTCATAGTTTTATATAGTAATTTCTTATTACATTGTGTATCTTCCTCCAGTTTCTTCGCAAATTCATCCCAAATCTTATCCTTCTCTTCATTAATTATGCGTTTAACTCTTAATTTGTGCTCTCGATATTCTTGAGCAAGTGGTCTGATTTTATCCTCATTTCTGTCATTCTTTTGTCTCTCCACTTCTAATTTTCTCTTTACTTTGTTCCTTGATTGAATTATTGTCTTGACTTCCTTATTCCACCAGGCAGTCTCTTTATGTCGAACTTTACTTCTTGTTTCGCCACATAATTTTCTAGCTTCTTCAACTAAGACATTTCGAAAATTTTGCCACTCTTCCTCTGCACTTTTGGTATCAGTTTTTGGAACTTTCCCTAAAATTCTTCTCTGAAATTCCTCACGTTTATCAGATTTCTCCAGCTCCCAGACCTTGATCTTTTGTTTCTTTTCCATCTTATAATTAATCAGTTTAACACCAGTTATACTAACTAGAACAAGCCTATGGTCACTGTCGAGACTTTCACTGGGAACGACTTTGATATCCACAACTTGTTGTCCTGCTTCACCCGCTGTTATTACAAGGTCTATCATTCCATCCCAGCTGTATCTAGTTACTTTATGGCTTTCTCTCTTCTTAAACCAGGTATTTTTAATTTGAAGACTATTTCGACTGCACATATCAAGCAGGTCTTCCCCTTCTAGATTTCTGTTTCCATAACCAAATGGGGCAATCACTCTTTCTACACCCTCCCTTTTGCATCCCACCTGAGCATTTAAGTCACCTATTATCATAATGTTCTCCTTATCCAATTGGTTCTCAAGCTGTTCTAAGAACTTCTGATTCTCTTCATCCTTGCACCCCGTTTGTGGGGCATAAACCTGCACTAGGGTTGGGATTTTTTCGTTTGATGGTACCTCTAATCTAATTCTGTCGCTAATATATTTAATGTCTGCAACAGCATCTACTTTCTTACTTAGAATAAAGCCCACTCCATAATGTGACCCTTTCCATTTACCACACCAGTAAAGGGTATATCCTCCTCTTAAAATTTTCTTCCCTTTCCTTTTCCATTTGGGTTCGCTCAGACCTAATACATCCAGTTGCTTTTTTTACATCAGATCTACAAGTTCTTCACATTTTTCACTTAATGTCATTACATTCAGTGTTCCTATTCTCATTTTGGGGTTATCTTTCTTTATTCTGTTTTTTCCCACAACCTTACATTGCATAACATCAGGCTGGATGCCATCATTCCTGTCAACTGTAAGGCGTGTGAGCTGTCCAATTTGGGTATTCTTCTTTCCGAGGCTCGTTTTAACATTGAAAGCGCATAATTATTTACTCCTTTATTGGCTTGCCAGGCCTAACATATTGGAGGATTTTCTGTCAGGGTTGTCTCCCTTAGCCTTTGGTATTCCACTACCAAACCTACAAGGCAGCAGGTTGTACTTATATTTAACCCCTGAGTACTGGGTTGCCTCTTCCGCCATCTTCACTGAACCAAAGTCCATCTTCTCCAAGGCAGATGCCGTTGAGGTCTTCGAACGTAACCCTGTGCACGGGGCCTATGTTGTATCCCATAGGACTGGGTCCTCAACAGAACTTAGCCGTTACTGTAGTTCCATGGTATATTACAGTACCGTTGCCCACCCCCACGGCGTGGACGTGCCTGGCAAGAATTATCCACGTAGCCAATTTTAATTGACTCATGGACCGGGTTAAGGAGCTGTCTAAATCCAGCCTCTCATTTCCATATCACACCCTCAGTGTCTCATAAAATGTGTTTACTCCGTCCAGATCCCCCTCTTCATATGCAGCGTACACTGAAACAATCTTGGCCTGATTTCCTGACATTCCCAAATCTATTCACATTAATCGTTCATTGACATACTTCACAGAAACTATGTTACGCTCTAAGTTTTTCTTGACATACAGCCCTACTCCCCACTTTGCTCTGCCTCGTTATTAACCTGTCAGGTACTCTTTGTAATCTCTATACCCCTTTACCTGAACTTCACTAATCCCTATAATATCCAATCCCGCTGACTCAAATAGCTCTGATTTCTTCCTTCCATAACCATCCTCGATATTAATAGCACCCCATCGAACACCAGTTTGATTGGATGTTCGTTTCCAAGGAGTCCCTGATCTGTCACATGGGAGTGAGACTCCATCACTCCCATAGATCCGAGGATTGTTCAAGATATTTTTATCAGGTTTAGAATACAAGTGAAGCAGGTTGCTAGCCTTAGTTACACAGTGCTCCTGAGATTCGCCTCAAAGAACAAACAAGTGTTTAAATAAATGAATAAATAAGTAAATAAATAAATAAATAATTAAATCACACACTAATACAATCATCACAATAAACACCGGTTATCAGACAGATTCTACACACACCCAAAGTACACGGGGCTACATGGCCGCGTTGTCGGAGCCCCTAAACTTAAGAACCAACCAACCAAATAAATAAATCATCATCATCGGCTTTAACTTGAATCCGAGTATAAATCTTCTTCCTTCAGTCCAGTTTGTGGATGTGTTTACGGTGACTAAAGAGTCCAATCCTGGCATAGAACAAGCGTCCACACAAGTCATATAGTATCGCTGGAGGAGGACGTGGTTGGGCTGCTCGAAATTTCCTAGCTTGACGCTTGGCCTCTTCATGTGTGCGTCGATCCCTTTCAAACGTTTTTATAATATCCGAGATGGTACGGTGCCAAGTTAAGCGGTCTTCAGCTAGCATGTCCCAGGTTTGTGAATCAAGACCTGCCAATTTAAGGGTCTGCTTAAATTGGTCCTTGTAGCGCCTCTTAGGACCACCATGAGGTCTGGTGCCATAGCATAACTCACCATATAGCATTTGACGAGGTAATCTCACATCATCCGTCCGATGGACATGACCAATCCATCTAAATTGGTGACCTATTATGGATGATTCTATGCTGTTGATTTGAGCCTTTTCAAGAATAGCAATATTGCTAATGCGGTCTTCTCATTTAATCCTCAGGATTGATCGAAGTTTTTGTAGGTGGAATTGCCCAAGCATACTAAGATCACGTCGGTAAAGGGTGCACGTTTCACAGCCATACAACAATGTAGAAATAACTACTACTTTGTACACCATAAGCTTTGTATTTATGGACAGACCCGTGAAGACCCGGTGCGCTAATCGTCCATATGCTGCATGGGCTGTGCTAATTCTCTGGTACTGCCCAGGTACGAGAAGTGGTCTACCTGCCCTAATGGCAAATTTGAGATGGAGATATTGAACTGAGGAAGAGGTGTGCCTGGTGAAGGTTGTGCCAAGGCTTTAGTCTCATTGACATTTATGGTAAGACCAAAGCGATCACATGCACCTTTGTAACAATTAACTGACTCTTGCAGCCCTTCTGGTGTGAGAGTTGGTGCCGCAGCATCATCTGCATACAACATATTAGTAACATTAGTAACCTGAGTTTTCCTCAAGGAGCGGAGACGAGTTAGGTTGAAAAGCCCTCCATCTAAACGATACTTGGCCTCCACACCTGGGATATTTGTGGGTGAATCATAAAGCATTGCTGCCAAGTACAGCGCAAAAAGCGTTGGAGCCAGTACACATCCTTGTTTCAGTCCATGGGCAATAGGAAATTCATCGGACATCTTATTCTGATGGCAAATAAGATGGAGAGCATTGATTACATCTACAAAACGCTGAGGGCAACCAAACCGCTTCAGCACCGCCCACATGGCTGGTCTTGGAACCGAATCAAATGCCTTTTCCAAGTCATAAAAGATTAAGAAGAGTGGATTCTGTTGTTATCTACATTTTTCTTGTAGCTGTCTCACACAGAAAATCAAGTCAATTGTACTTCTGTAAGCTTTAAATCCGCATTGTGACTCTGGGAGGATAAACAAATAAATGCCTTATTTTAAACAAAAAAGGAGAAACAGAGGAGTTAGAAAAGTTAGTTGGTTCCTCAGTTTGGGGGCTGCGACAACGCGGTCATGTAGCCCCGTGTACTTTGGGTGTGTGTAGAATCTGTCTGATAACCGGTGTTAATTGTGATGACTGTATTAGTGTGTGTTATCTGTTATCTGAAAGGACTTCAGACTTTGAATTTTTCAAATAGTTCCTAATTTTGCCGCCAAACACCATCGTCAACGACTACTAGTTCATAACTTAGCTACTAGACGCCACCGCAGTCAGCTTTTGGCAACGATCGCAGGAACCTAAGTGTGTTGTTTGCATTCTTAACCTATATAATTTAGCTTCACACAGGAGTTAGAAAAGGAAGAACGAAGAATCATAAGGAAAATATTAGGGCCAATACAGAGAGCAGATGGAGGAGACGGAGAAATAGTGACTTGTAAAATCAGTCGGAGAAACTTACGACACGATGCGTACGAGAAGGATTAAACTTTATGGCCACCTCACACGAACAATAGGTTAACCAAAAGGATATTTACCTACATTATCAATTTGAAGTCCACCACAAAATGGGTTGAGGAAACACAAACAGATCTCAAAGAGGTTGGCAACGCTCAAGAAGATATCCTCAACAAATCATTGTTTCGAAAGAAGGTTGATAAATTTAAAGGGTTTCAGGAGAAACCTAGCTCAAAAACCAAGGTCATATGGTCTGAAGAAAGAAGGAAGGGACTCAGCGAACGCATGAAGAGATTCTGGGAGGAGAAGAAGAGATTGGTAAGCAGGCCGATTGTACACCATGGTCCATGGCCCACAGCAGGCCAAAATCGACAGGAGAAGAAAAAATAAATACATAAATAAATAAATTATGAAGAGGGTGAAGAGAATTTTGGAAGGGAGGAATGCAAATTCATATTCGTCTGTTTAATTAGTTCAATTGTATAACGAGAGAAAGTAAATAAAAGCGTATACATTATATTCGCCCTTGCAGTGGATTCATATTATAACAACACTGATGCCTCACCATTATACTGATAGGAGTTGTGACAGGTCCAGGAATGTTGAGCGCCTCCTGGTGACCACGAAACATACCCAGCCACGCCTTGGAGCCAGGCACGGAGAACATGCCCAGCGTGTTCCTGAAACAGAATTCAAAATTTAAACTTCTGTCATCGCTCTTTTAGAATCGTAGATGATGGACAACTATTGTTTACATACACACGAGTATGTTACACGGCAGGTCAATTACATTTTGTTGAATGACGCAGTATAATGTGCACCACACGGTTTCCATGTTTTCGGCAAGCTGAAAAACATCTGGGTGGAAGAATAACGTATTCAGCAAAGGTGTCCATACAGCACGCCGGCTGCACGCCAGTGTGCTTCTGGCACGTAAGGTCTTGCAGCGTTAATGAGGGAAGACTATATGTCTGTGTCTCTCGCTCGCTTTCCCATCTCACTTCCTCCCACCCAGCCTTCGTGGTTGAGCGGTTGAACGTCAAACGGTATTACAGTAAATATAAAAACAAATTGAAACAAAACGAAAACAAGGAGAAAAAAAAACAATAATATGACAAAAATTGCAATGTCTAAAATGAGTTAGTTCCATGATACCATATCAGTATTTATTACTGTTTTAATACTAAGCACGTAATATTCAAGTGCCGGTACGCGAAGAAAAGCGTGAAACTCACTGTAGATGTGTCGGACAACCAACGCATTGGACGAACAGTTTGTATGTTATTTTGCTTGTTTATTTGTTTACATTATGTCTGGTGCGCTAGCGATCCCAATTAACTCGGCCAGACACAGCGGAGAGCAGTCGCAGCGCCGGCAGTCAGCCAAGCCAAGAGAGGCAGGAATCAGCTGCCGGCATGAGGAGCAATTTAGCTAGCACGCCGAGCGTACAAAGACTGAACACCCCTGGTACACACCGTAAACGCAGAACCATCACATCAGTCAGTCCCGTTGAGTCTTAAAACATAGATAGTGGTGGTATTGTGATACCTTTTATACATTTTACTGTAATAGAAACGGAGATTTTATGTTCAAGGCGACGTTATCAGCATTAAATGGATATGAGGATTTATTTTCAGTAAGGTTGGAAGTTGTAAATTTTATTATGTGGTAATGAAGTATTCCAATCAATTCCTGTGATTCTCTATGCCCTTAGAGTCTCGTCTGCCCCCTAATGCGCGCATTGAAATGGTCGCTTTAGCAACGCCTTATCTAGAGAGTTAAACATACTACAGATGTGACACTTGGCTTGATACAATTTACTGTAGGCTACATGGAGTACCATGTGTTTCAGAATACATATATTTGCTCATTATAATAACGAATTTATTCCGCACAATATGTACATTATATCAGGATAAATAACATTTAACTCAAGAAGCAGACCAAATTGAATCAGAGAGACCGTTCTCTTCTTGCACTCCATTACGTGATATGTATCGTACTGTTCTCTACACAAATCACATGTACACTTCTGGCTAGCCTTGTTAAAAAAAAAATCCTGGCACAAGTACGACGATGCAAACCGTGTATCGCAAAGCGTGTCATCAGATATCTCAACTCCTATTCCTCATTCATCCAATGCTTGTTGATCATTGCGTCTGAACTGTAGAAGTTTCTTCGATCGAGTCCCCTTTCAGCTCGTGGCTCTTGTAATAATTCCTTGTACGCTGGAGTGTGCTGCAGATACATTTTCAGTCTTGGGTCTTCTATCAAAAAGGTTTCCCGGGTATGACATATACATACTGGGATCGAGAAAATTTCGATACCCCTAGAACCCTTTTATGGTATCTCGGTTTCAAGCTTTCCAGTTCTTTTATCTGCCCACGTGACAGTAATTGCCAAATTAATTCTAATCCGTATGTGAGTGTTGGCAACACTTTGAATTGGAAGAGTTCTGTCTTAAATGCCATTCTTTGTAGGTGTCTGATGTTACTTATACTACTAAGTGCAGCAGATAATCTATTCTTTATATACACCGAGAAAGTCGTCCCTATGGATATAGTAATTAGGCCTAATGGTGAAAGAGGAGCTCAAAGATCAGAGCGTATGAAAAAAGTATTGGGACGACCGCAAGGCTCGAACGATGCCTAAGAAGAAGACTAGATATTGCACTGACGATACTGATCCTATGTGGTCAATGAAGAGAAGAAGTAGAATTAATAGTGGAATCGTATTCCTATAATGGTATTTTAAAACAAGCAATTTGCACCAAATTGGTTAGCTGTCTGCGGTTTTCGCATGTAGATACCTCTTAATGTGATCAGTATGCGACAATTAATACGTAATATCAAGAACCTGATTATTTACGTTCGAGCCTTGAAGCTAAGTCAAATTAAACAGAAAAAATATTTATCTTAAACCATAAGACTAAGTCTAAAAGTGTGGTCTGCCAATGAGATATTCGATGATAATAATAACAACTATTATTATTTATTTACTGTATTTATGTAGTCTAAGCCCACTTGGCACAGGCTAGAGTAAAATGTGGCTTTTCACCGATGTCTCAGTCTCACTCATAACTGTGATTATATGGAAGCTACTGAGGTATGGGTGGTGCTTAGTAATAACATTCAGAGCACTGTCAGTGCCTGTGGATGCTGTGAAAGGTTCTACTCATAGGGTTAGTACTGCTGTTCTGACTCAGTGAGGAAAGCAAAGCAAACTACCTCACTCCTCTTCTTGCCTAGTACGCCTCAATATAGCACTGCCTTGGGGTTTTGTGGGTATCTACCCACATAACCTAACGGCGGAACTATTTGAGGATCCAACCAGCCTTCGGGCTGACTACCTAACATACGCCCACTTTGGAGCATCTACATTTAAATTTAAATTTAAGTAATAGTAAGTTGGTTCCTCAGTGAAGGGGCTGCAACAACGTGGTCATGTAGCCCCGTGTACTTTGGGTGTGTGTAGAATCTGTCTGATAACCGATGATAATTTTGATGGCTGTGTTAGTGTGTGTTATCTGTTTCCAATTCAAGTAAGGAATGCAGACATTCAATTTTCAAGTAGTTGCTACTTTTGCTACCAAATGCCACCGTCAACGACAACTAGTTTTGAACTTGGTTACTAGATGCCACCGCAGTCCGCTCCTGGTGACGCACGTTGGTACCTAAGAGCGTTAGTCAAATCTAGCCTATAATTTAGCTTCACACAAGTGTAATTGTGGACGTCTCTTCTTTTACATGTCATAAATCTATGACATAGGACCACCCGCTTAACTTCCCTTCAGAAGGAGGGCATACTGAGGGATTTTCAACGCACTTAAAAAATCCGACGACTTCGGCCGGGTTGAACCCGCGACCGTGGGCATAGAAGCTCAGCATGCTACCAACTGCGCCACCGAAGCCGCTCATTTAAGTAATCAAAGAATTGACAAGGAATTTAGTTGTCATCACCTCCTCGCCCATTACCTCATCGTTCTGGCTGACCTGGCTGTCCTTACTTCATCAGAAATTACATTATTATGGTTTTTGTTGCTTAATTTTTAATGTAAGCCTTTATGTTTGTTCTTAAAAATCCTCTTTTCTTCTCTATTTATAATTTGTTGTATTGTAGTAGTCAACTCTTCTAAATCATTTTGAACTTCTTTGAACCAATGATTTTTTGTTTTACTTTTCCAAATGTAGTTAAATTCAGTACAGCAGTTGCTTTAATAATCTATTATCATGCATTCTCGATAAATAACATAAAAAGGCAAACCTCCTTTTTCTCATCGTGTCATTATTGAATCACTTTCTCCATAGACAACTGCATTAGTCAATAATGGCTGTTGTCCATTTTTGTCTATTGTCTACAGTCGATTTTATATTATTAAAGATTGATCTGATTATCCTTCTGTCAACCTTCTACAGTTGTTTTGATCTGTCGTTGTTTTGGTGTTTAATTTAAATAGTGTTCCACTCAGGTTTTAGGACGGAACAGTAATGTTGATATTTAGCATTTATAATAATAATAATAATAATAATAATAATAATGTCTTATTTTTTTAATTTTGTAAGTCAATTTTACCCTCCAGGTTGGTATTCCCCACGGACTCAGAGAGGGATCCTACCACTACCGCCTCTACGGGCAGTGTCCTGGAGCTTGAAACATCTGTTCGGAGGGATACAACTGGGGAGGTGAGATCAGCACCTAGCCCAGGCGGCCTCACCTGCAAAGCGAACAGGGGCCTCATGAGGGTTGGGAAGGGAGGGGAAGAGTGGGAGGGATAGGCAAGGAAGAGGGAAGGAGGCGGCCATGGCCTTAGAGTAGGTACTGCCCCCGTAAATTGAATTATTTAGGGACAAAATGAGAGTATTTCCCGTCCCCATGATAAAATATAACCAGCAAATATAATTTCAGGAAGTGTGACACAGGAGTGTAGTGTTACAAGCTCGAGGCTGTGGGAGAGCCCGATCACGTGATATATTGCACAATGGACGCTTCTAGAAGGCTATATTTGGCATAGCAACAGCGAGTTTGGAAATTAATATTATAAATATTGTTATAAATTATGCTATTGGATCCCAGCCCAGAGCCAATGAGAAGAGGTCTCAACTTAAATTACACAATATGATGAAATTATGCATTTAGGCCCTTAGAAGAAGATTTTCTTATTTGGTAATGAATAGAAAATTAAAAGAAATTATGTCTGATGCTTTGGAAACCGCAGATCGGTTTATCTACGCAGTAATAAGCATTAGTAATCTACGCGCTAAAATTATGGTGGGAGTTTGATATGGCCGCCAAAAATTTCGACTTGGAGGGGGAGATCCAAGGATCAATGTTCTTATTCCAGCAGTCTTTGAAGAGTGAGGAAGTGTTTTTACTGGGTTAACGGAGATCCCAAGGCTTAGTCCGAGTGCGACGACTGTCGACTTGTGGAGACGCGAGGATAGCTAGGTGGAACGTAGGAGATCACCGCACTTCCATTCTATGTGAAGTTGTGAGGAACATTGAATTGATTATATCTCTTATCTAATTGAGATCTGAATTTAAATAAGCGAATATATATAAAGAACAGGTCGCATACTACATTCTGTGAATAGTCGAGCGTTTTAAAATTCACCGTTTCGACATATATTCCAAGCCTGTTAAGTCAGATTTTCAAATGTGTTGGAAATAAAGCTGAATATCATTTTAAATTGCAACGTGAAGATGACGAACGCAGTTCAAGTGAACAGTAGCGGAGAACTTTTAATATTGGCGCAACTCATAAACAGTAACAGAATGACTATCATTATTCTTCAAGTAGTTTCATACAACATATGTAACATTGTTGATATGATGAACTAAATAGTCATGCGCCAGAGACATATTCCATAGCAGGAGTTAAGATACAACGATGGAGCTTCGTTAGACGACGTATTCTTGAATACAGACGTAGTGTACCGTCCATCTTGTACATTTTCGTCAGTCTACGAACACTAATATAAAATCAATTAGCAATGGAAATATTTCATTCACCATTTATATGAATATTTCTATAAATTATTCCAATGATGAGGCTGATACATATTTACGACGGAGAATGAAGACTTTACAGAAGAGATTTGTCAAGATGCTAGGGGGCAGCCCAGCAACACAGAAGAATTTGCCAGAAGGATGTCGTTCGAGCCCAAGCGAATGTTGGTGAATTCCAGAGAGGGACGTTTCCTATCTCTGAGGTCGCAGATCCGAGGTTCGAATGCAGATCCATCTCAGCGTCTTGTATTGAGGAAACATCTAAAGTATTGTGGGAATACTTACATAGATCTTCAAGTTTTCGTCCAAATAAGGTAGCAGTGTATCTCATTTGTTTTATAGAGCTTGATTAGTGACATCCTGAGCCAACGATCTTATTCCATATTTCTATAATTTCACATTTCGTGTATTTCAGTGTTTTCATGTATTTTACACTTCAGATGTGTGTTGAGATTTTTATGCTTCAAGATTATTTAGGAGATAATTGCCATTCATCTATTTTTCAATTTTATTCTACGGATCAGTTGTGGAACTGACATTAAAAATTTTGTTTGAGGAGTCATATTGCCTCATAGGAGACTAGTCGTTTCGACTCTCAAATTTTAATAATTTAATTTTAAACCAAGTATTCTGACATTGTGTCATAGCTTCAAATTAAATTCTTATTAAATTTAATTTGAGTACTTTAATGTAACGACATTTAACTTCAAGAACAGAAGAAACATCGAATGATATTGTTATATCATTATTGTACATAAGCTGTCGACGATCTAAGAAATACTAGTCGTTTGATAAGACCGAAGTCTTAATCCCTTTGAACATTCTTAGTGTAGAGTGGAAAAACATTACGACATTGACACCTTTTTATTATTTGAAAAGCTAAGAGCTTTGTTCATTTAATATGCTAGAGGAAATACCTTTTGATAGAAGATTATTCAAAGCTTTGGCTAGGAATTCAAAGCTAGTTTATCCCGGTCAAGATTGAATTCTATCTGACACCATAAATAACATTCTATTTGTGTAACTTCACGTCATTTTGTCGACATGATATTACAACGATAAACAATTTAAACCTTGACAAGTGAGGTGAGACAGGAGTATTATTTTATTACATTTATTTGCGACAGGCGAGTTAACAGTTAATTATCTTGTTGTGGAGTAAACTTTAGGAGGTCAATCACGACTGTCTAATATCGTTCATTATAATTGGAAGTTTCGTTTGAAGAACTTAAGCATGTATAATTGTAGTCCAGTAGTCAAGTGGAATGATACTGAGGGTCATGCCATTATTTGAGAGGAGTGCCTACAGAAGATATGTTAATAACAATTAATCCTTTTAGGTTATTGTTTAACATAGTGGATTATAATTGTTTATGCCTTATATACTGTTATATAAGTATGTGTAGAGCTATGAAGAGTGCTCGTGCAAGGGAGTTCCGGATTTTAAGGAAGTCAAAGTATTGTTGTTCTTTGATAAGAAGGCATGGACCATGATAAGAGCCGTTGTATACAAGTAGTCCAGTTCTTGTGAAGTAACGATTCAGCTGTGTTAACAGGAGGGTTCCAGCGAAAATACAACTTGGGAACGATTGTCTACTCATGTCTATAATACTATAATTATAATTTATTAAACCCGAAGTTATGTAATTACGTACAGTTAATTTTAATTAGTCGACTGTATTATACCGTCAATGTAATGAAACCTATATAAGACGATGTGTAAGCAGTATGTCAAAACTACGGAACGTTAGAGGATGGATATGTGAAAAACCAGTGTATATATTTAGTTGAGAATTGTATTGTAACCGAGAAGCCAGAATCTCGAAAGTATCGTGTTAGCAACACTAAATAAAGTATATTATTATGAACATATTATATGTAAATAATTCTTTGAAAATGATTTCATTAGTTAAATAATTTAGTAGGATTTATTAATAAATTGTTTTGGAATAGCGTGTGTCTTATGAGCGGATGTTTTTGGTATGAATGATTGTTCACTGTTAAGAGTAAATGTGGATCCGAATTGGTCATGAACAATTACGGGGTGCGAATGAAAGAGTGTATAAACATTTTCAGAATGATTGTTTAAGAAACAGAGTAGTTATGTGAACTTTTGTAAGATCTATATGTTAAATTTTACGTGTTTTTATAAGCGCACACACACGCAGTCTCTATTTGGGCTAGCGAGAATGATTCACCGTTATAGTTGGAGAGCGATGACATAATATAAGCAGGTGTACACTCACAGCTTTATATAAATTGTATAAACCAGTTCCGAGTGTGGCGTGGTGCTGATATTTCATTGATGAAACAAGGCCACTGCACGTGCGTTCTACAAACGCAAGCTAGTGAATGAAATCAGATGTCTGGAATGCCACGAATGTAAGAGCCTTCATTAAGCGGTTTTATTTTTACGCTGTGCAGGCCTAAAACAAGCCAAGATTTTATACTCATAATTTTTAATCCAGCATTGTAGTAAGAGGTAGATTTGAAAGGAAGTGTGAATGATTGCATGTTTTCAATTTAATTTCTATTGTTAAGTTAGTTTATTGTGATTTTGTTTATACTAGATTAGTTTACACTATTGTTAATAAATGTTATTCAGTTTGTTATCCGTTGTTGTTGGAGTGTGATTCATTTTAAATATAAGGAGAAGAGTATTGTGGATGTATTGTTGGCGAAGCTGAATTCCTAGTCCCCGAGAAAGTAATTAAAGGTAAGTGCCCTATGTAGATGGTTGTTGATCCACAATATTCTTGTAACTGCTGTATGTAAATCCCTAAAGGCCATGTTGGAAGCGATTTCTAATGTAGTAATTTGCCGGTGCTGTTAGAAATAGGCAGTCCAGTTGGAGCAATGGATATTCCAACATGATCCTTTCCGGATTATCGGATACAGTACTGTACCCGATATCCTGATAGTAGGCTGTCAGATATCCGCCCCCTCAATCGGATTGCCAATAATCAAGCGCACCGGCACAGCTACATCAATGAAAATGGCACTGACGGATACTATCGAGATTAGAGCACAATAGTTAACAAGAAAATTATTGTGGAACACACCAAAATATACGGGGGTTCATACTTACCTTTACTTACCTCTTAAATTTATCTCGGGGACTGGGTTGTCAACTGGATCACTTAAAAGTATGCCCACACAATAACCTCCACCATGATATTTAAAATGAACCAGAACGAAGACGAGAAACTTTAAACTGCACAATAATTTATTTCACATAAAGAATGATTTTAACAAAAATGAAACAACAAAATCCACGTGGCAATCAGAAGCCATCGACCACATAACCATGTCCTCCTGTAGGACCTGTATTCTCTACATATAATGTTTCAGCTTTCTCAAGCTCATAGCAACGTAAAAATAATAATGCACTGGGAATGGAAACGGGATTTGGGATGAGACACATATATCAATTGTATTGCGTGTTTATATACTTCACATTTTATTTATAGCCACAAGGCTATTATGGAACGTCCTTGGCCTCTGTAACACAGTTGTCCGGGCCAGCTGCAATGCACCTGTATTGTCAAAGCGGACTCCCGTTCGTTCAACCCTAGCATAAGCGTGTTACCTCAGAGCTTGGCTCTCCTTTTCAAACACGTAAATGTTCACATCTCAACTGAAATATTATCACGCAAATGTCTTACATGCTTCATTCAAACACCAGTGGATTACTCCAACAATCCCAAATCATGATTAATTGTTCAAGCCACTTGCTTAACTTGCGTTGTTTAGAGTATAAAAAAACTCTAAATGTTAATAACAAAAGTTCATTAATTATTTATAACAATAATAAATTGTTTATAACAATGTCAAATGACCATTGAAAATTTTATACACGCTTCTATTAATCACTATCATTTCAAATTATTTAACAAAGATATTTACAAAATTATTTTACAATATTATATTGTTTATATTATTTATACAAGAAATACATTAAACCACACGTTTATCCGGTTGATAATTACTCAAATCGTGATGATATAATCGACCAATGAAGGTTAGTTATATTTAACTGTCAAATTCAGGTTTAATAAGGTTTAATAATAATTATTAATATTTGTGACGGTAACCTCAATTCAAAATCTTTATCTCAAATTATTTAACACTCTTGTTAATTTTACCAGTATCTTCATATGAATAATCTTTCAAAGAACAAGAACAATACAATCAGCGGGAAAATACTTCGCTTATAACGCACAAAATTGCACAACAATTGGCCCAAAATTCATCATATATCTTCATATATATGGCATAAAATCCTTCAAACTACATACAAAAACCTCCACTTATTAATTCATCAACTTCATTAATTATTGTGGGAATCTCCTTCATTATTCAAGAGCATTACTCAACAGCGACTTTTACACGTCCACTGAACTAACGATTATACATCCATTGTTCCTCTTTAAAAATTCTTATATTCATCAATTGTAATAATGACTGTTATTATTTAACCTTCGTGGGTTTCATTCATGAATCGATATGAAGTAAAAATTTGCCAATCACAAATAAATTTAATAGCGAATACGATTAGACACTCCTGCCTGGTCTATCAAAATTGAGATTAACATCTTTAAAGTAACGCAGTATAAAAATACTATCTTCAAACAAAGTTCATCTAAACTGCAAAATAGTCGAATAGAATACAATTAGACTGTGGAATGCAAACATTATTGTTCCAATCTAGAATTGAGAAAAACTCCTATCAAATGTTCATTACTATAGTGTATTCAAAAAATTGTAATTAACGTTCATATTTCATAAAATTGTCTGTAATGCAATGATAAATGTCTATGTTGCAATCATGTTCATAAGACGACTAGTATTTCAAAGATCGTCGATATCGAAATAGATTTTAACACTCTAAAATCTTTTAATCATTCTTCTTTCTTGAGGATGACAGAAAATTGGTCAAAGTAATTTACTGAATAGAATTACTTTAATGAAATGACACGCTGTCTGAATTCAAATCTGCCATAGCAAATCGTTAACTTTACAGTCAAATCGTGACTACAAAAATATGCAAATTACTGAAAGAATCTAAATCATCAGTCTCAACTGATCCAAAATTATTAAGTATGCCAATGACATAACAATGTCTCAAAAATCGAAGAAAAAGGCATAAATCATCGAAGTGTACTGAGTACAGAAATATCAATCAAGAAAATGGGGCAAAAGATAGGACAAAAAATATGGGAAAACGGTTGCTCAGATATCGCTACAAGACTCAAATAATACAAGAAACGTTCACGACTACCTTATCTGTTGATTGAAGTTCCAGAGGAAAGTTTTCAAAGAAAACTGCTGTTGGTTCCATTTCACCAGCGTAAAGATGTGCTCCGTCCTCGAATCTGGAATCAGCGTCCTCGGAGAATCGAACTGCTTCCTCCTCCGAAATTGCACTGCTCCGTGGATACGAAAAACATCCTTCTGGCAAAACTCTTCTTTGTGCGCCGGGACAACCCTGGCCTCTCTTGAAAGTTCCCTGAAGTTCTTGCAGGAATTCGCCATGAAGTTTATTGTAGTTAATTCCGCAGAAATATTCATAGTTGTGGAGTATGAAAATATTTCCACTGTTATCTGGTATAATTCAGCGATGGATTCACGATGCATGAGTGTAGTTGGATGTTCACTACATGCTCGCTTTTGTAGAAAGACGATTAACGAAGTTCCATGCTGTTACTTTACTCCAAGCGATATATGTCCCAATTGCATTAAAGCCTTAGCCTTCCATCTCAACTACTGTTATAATCATTGAAAGCACTGTAAGATTATAATGTTCCATAGTCGAATGTATCGTTGTAATACCAAACGTATTCTCCAATATCACTGTTGCACTCCACGTGTCAGCCGTAGTGTATAATGTGGAATTTTAAACGTGTTTCTCATGTGGCGAGAAAATCACTTTTGTTGGCAGCCTTAAAGTTCCAATATCTTTCGAAGTATAACTGTGAAATTGTTCAAATCTTGTACACACCTCAATGTTATACCGCCCAATAGAATTATCATACAGGCTGAAGTTAGCGCTTGATATCTTAACTGGTGGAAACGTTAATGTGAGCGTTTCAACTTCACCTAGTTTCGAGCAGCGTAAAATGGAACTGCTCCGAGTTCGTTCGATGCGCCAGGCTTTAACCACGCTAAAGACAACTTACTTCACTGAATCACTTGAAAATAACTATATATCACCAGAAATATATATGCGATCTGACATATGAGATCTGAGTATGAGTATGAGTTCTCAGATATATCAGAGATATGAGAGCTCCTCTCTCCTGTGCACGACCTTTTATCAACTTCTTAAGGGGCGTATCCATCCCTTCCATAGCCTGTTGCTGCGTCATTGCTGGAAGTTTTAACTTTGGCTATACTTGACGGATTTTCAAATTTCAAAAACTCAAAATTAATTTCTTCAAAATTCCAAATCAATGCCATAACTGAAAATAGATTTCCACAAATCTGCATGCTAAAAGTGATTAAATATCGTAGTTTCAGCAATCTCCGTCTTCCTTCCAAACTATCGTTCATTGGTTCGAGTCTCTCCTCCAATAGCGTAGCTTCTTCCTTAGCACAATACCTTGTTTCCTGCGACTGCGTCGTAAACCTAAGATCATTCTTGAACAAAATCATGACGTCACCAAGAATCTCAGCACAATCAGCCTGCTTGCCTCAAGTCTGCGTCATCCGTGCCTACGTCATGAATATCCACGTCACAACTATGACATCCATAACTTTACTCATATTTTCCAATACAGCCACCGTGGTCTCAATATAATTCAAATTACGGGGGCAGTACCATCCCAGCATTTGCACGAATACGAAGTGGGAAACAACGCAAAACCACTTCGAGGATGGCTGAGGTGGGAATAGAACCCCCTCCTCTCATTTGAACTAGCCGAGGCTGAGTAGACCCCATTCCAGTCCTCATACCACTTTTGCAAATTTCGTGGCGGAGTCGGGAATCGAACCCAGGACCTCCGGGTGGCAGCTAATCACGCTTACCACTACGCAACGAAGGCGACTTAATAAGTCTTATAAGGTCCAAATCTATAGGCTTCGCAGCTACCCACTGACTTGCCCAGGCTAACAATAAGCGGTGCCATAATAAAGTTTAGTTACTATTTGCAAACATTGATTATGCATGGGTTGTGGACAGGACTGGTAGTGTCAGGAATTTTAAATGCATAATATTGTGGTTAGATAACGTCACATTGGCACTATACCCTTGCCATACATTTTCTTAGCATATTTTCATCTTAAGAAATATAGGGTAAAGTTATGTATTATCGTGGTATGTAGTATTATCGTGATACTTTATTTGAACTTCTATCACGTAAAGTTAGGTAATACCGTGACAAATTTTAATAAACCATAATTTATTCTCGAACGAAATTTAGCAATAACTCAGAATTAACACAACATATTCTCTGAATGTTTACACGTATACAGCCACAATGAAAAGTATCACGATAATACCACATACCACGATAACTTTACCCTAGTCTAATGAGATCATCTTCAGACTGAACGTGTGTGCAAGTCGACTTGCAATAGATTTTCACTGGCTAAAGCGATTTCAATGAAACTTGGCAAGTAGTTATTACTATCCCGTCTGACAATGATCGTCCCTTTTCAATTTTAATACGTGTCACCAATCCCATAAGCGGGCTGCGCATTCAAATGCTATGAAACTATTGCTGCTAGCAACCTGAAGTTTGTATGATGGTAGAGAAGGACACCACTAAAATTAATTCACCTATGTGGCTTTCAAAAACCTGATAAATACAAAAACAATATGGCGGCACGCGAAATTCAAGTATTTAAAATTAAATTTTTTGGTGATCTAATCATCCTAGCGTGGTGAAATATGGCACAGCAAATCTCTACTTAGATTTGAGTATATAAGAATGTAATTTGTTGATTCTTTTCCGGAACTTCTAGATGGCGGCCGTGCAAACTTTCGAAAACTTGTCTTTATATCTAGTATCATATTCGAGCAACCGTATTGTAAGAGTTTATAATGAACCACCATAATCATATTTGTTTACTACTCTGTGGCTTAAATTTAAACTGATCCAACATGGCGGCCACACGTAATGTTCACCAATACTCAATATCTCCGAAAATATAGCAGCAAACAAACAGAACATTTTGTGTGGTTTTAGATGATTACAAAGTACACCTATGTGACTTTTTTCTTCTTATTGTTATTATTCTATTGCTTCTAAGGCCTCATTGGACCACTTCAGTCAATCATTTCATGGTCCTTCAGTAAGTTTTCTTTCCGAGTTGCCCAGTAGCTTTTCATTCGCTCTGATCTTCTCAGGCGTTCCTCATATGTAAATACCCGTTTTACTGTATGACGTTTGTCTATTTTTGGTTGAAATCTTATTTCTATGTCTTTCATTTTTTTTATTTTTTTTTTGTTTTGTTTTGCAAGTCATCCAAGGTTATTACTTATTCTTTCATATCTTCTCTAATTGCCTTAATCCATCCTACTTGTTGTTTCATTTTCCAAAGTTTCCAAACATTTTTTCTAGATAATCTGGTTTTCGGTGTCCTCATAATGTGACCAAACGAAGAAATCCGTTTCTTCCGAATAGTATCAGTGATGGGCTCCAGTTCTCTTCATTTGGTACTATCCGCCATTGTCCATCTTATGTACGTTCTAGCTATTCTTCTTTCTACTTTTAGAATTTTGTAGATTCTGTTTTTCTGAGAAACATTAAAAATAGTTTTTCTTCCATATGTCACCTCTGGTTGAACCACCGTCTTGTAATGTTTTAATTTTGTTGTGATTGATATTTTCTTTTATACGTAGACCATTTTAATTTCTGGGATTTTATCATTTTATTAGTTCAATGTGACTTTCAATATACGGAATTATAATCTTATGGGATCACATACAGTATTCGTGTTTCCCTAATGAATTAGGATTGATTGGAGCTCTTGTAACTTTATGAATCTAATGAACTCATAAATACTATGCCGGTCAGGCAAATTTTAAATATTTAGGATGACTTTTCTGCTGATCTAATCATCATTGACCACCTCGTGTTGTAGCGTCTAGCGTTTTTGGCAGTCACCCCCGGAAGTCCGGGTTCGATTCCCGCCTCTGGCAAGAAATTTTAATTCTGGTGTGAGGGCCGGAATGGGATACACTCAGCCCTCGTGAGCCAAAGATAGTGGTTTTCTGTGGTTTCCCCAGCTTCTACTCTAGGAAATTGATGGGATGGTTCATAACTTAAGGTCATGGACGCCTCCTTCCCAATCCTTTCCCCAATTTTCAAATACTACCGGCCACGTTGGCCGAGAGCGGTAATGCGCTAACTCGTGCCTTGCTGGCATCGGGAGAGCGTGGGTTAGAATCCCACCTCGGCCGTCCTGAAAATGGTTTTCGTGGTTTCCCATTTTACCATCAGGCAAATGCCGTGACAGTTCGTTTCAATAGGTCCACGGCCGATTTCCTTTCAAAATCCCTTCCCTGACACGTCCTGAAAATAAAATAAATTGCCATTGGCTGCATTAATAAAATTATAATTTCTAATACTCACACTAGTACAGCTATCACAATAACATAGGTTATCACACAAATTTCACACACACCCAAGTACATGGGGATACATGACCACGATGTCGCAAAGCCCCTACATTAATCAACAACAACATGTAATCCTTCGATCTACAAGGCTGTGGTTTTCACTGATCTGTTCTGTAGTGTTGTGGGATAAAGTTGATGGTATTGTCATAACGTCATAACAATGTCTGAACATTAATCTGATTGATCGGACTCTCATTTTTGATTTTATTGCTATGTACGTTGTTCATCAGTGTTAGAAATTTAGCTGATTTATTTCAATATTAACCATGATTAAGCCACAAGTTCTGTTTAAATAGTGTACGTTTCACAAGCACAAGCAAGTTGCTGGCCCATGTACTGATGTTGTAAATAGTATATTAATATATTGAACCTAGTGTGCACGATTTACCTGCAGATAAAAAATGGCATTACCTTGTACATCAATACAATAAAAAAAATCGGTGGTAGAATTAATTGAGATGTATCCCGGATGACCATGAAGAGGATTCGGAGAATTCTGACTACGGATCGGGCTTTTCCTTTTATAGGTGTTGATATTGTAATAATAATGTTTTTGGTTTTACGTCCCTATTAATCACTGTACTGAGGATTTTACAGACGCCGGGGTGCCGGAAGTTAGCCCCCAAGGGGATCTTTAACGTGCCAGTAAATCTACTGACAAGGTTTACTCGCACTTACGCGCCCTCAAATGCCAACTGACTGTACCAGGATTCGATCCTGCAACCTTGAGAACAGCAGGCGAGAACGTTACCGCTGAGTCACGCTGATATGGTAAATATGTGACTGAACTGTGCTGTACTTTGAACTCAATTACTGAAAATTGACTTTTTCTTAGTTCAGATCGACGGTGTCAAAGCAATACCTTGTATCTGACAATGTTCTTGGTTTCCATTATTTTCCTTAAGATTGTCAAACCCAGCGGTATTTGGATGTACCGTCCAACAGAACAATTTATTCAGGAAGGATTCATGTTCCTACTTACAGAAAAAATAGCTTTAAATTTATTGTGCTGTAGAGAACTTTATTCCTTGTAGTTATGCAGTACAGTGCAGAACTGTATATTTAAGGTTCATTTTCCTTTAGGCTCACACACGAAAATGAACCTAGCGTCATTGTTCTGTTGTTTAGCACATCCACACGGTGGTAGACGTGACCAATCATAAGGAGAAAAATGGAAAAGAAGAGCAATGTCAGATACGAGGTATTGCATTCATCACGCCTATATGATTAACCCAATATCTCACAAACTATACTAGATACACATTTTATTTTTGCATAGCTTTAGTTTGTACCGTAATTTAGCTTCTGAACTAGAAGTATTTCCCTTGTTTAGTTTCTCATTTAGGGATACTTTTATGCATTTGTTTGCTAACATTTGGTACGTATTGAACCCTTAATTATTAAGGCATATTTAAGTAATCAAGTAATTTATATCTAGAGCTCTGAACAGCACAGTTGAGGAAAGTTCATGTCATATTTCGCAAGAGCAGGCTGTCTGGGAGGACAAAGTGAGTTGCTACTGCCGCCAGTTGGAACAACAGGCCGAGCTATATTTAGTTGATTCTGAGAATTGGAGAGCAGGCGTGACCTGGAAGTTCGTTACTTTGTCTAGAAGCTGTGGTCAGTGATTTTCCCTTGTTCTGGAGAAGGTAGACAGAGAGCGAAGGGTCGTCAGACAAGTGTTCTACGACACAGAGGAGGAGGAGTCCAGAAAGTGATACTTTCAATAATTAGAATGAACAGCCAATAAGAGATATGACGCATCTTTGAGCGGGAATTTATTTTGCCAGAGAAATTGAGAAGTGTGTGACCCTACGATCAAACCTTTTGCACGTGAACACCAGTGTGATGTGCTGATGTTTATGAGTTCAATGAGAGGTTTTCGATGTCTGTAGGAAAATTTTCAAGGTTTATTGAGGAGCTCCATTCCCATTCCACTAACAATTGTGCCTTGAGGACAGACTATTATTCTATTTTGTGAATTTGAAGACTATTTAGGGTGAAATTCTGCGTACGTGTGTAGCACGCTGATACTTTATCTTTTTGCGAAGTGCTATGTTAGCACTTAGGTTTTGGAATATTAATTTGTGTTGTATGCGAAGCAGCATGTGTTGTGTTAATTTCAGTGTTTGTTAGGTGGATACACCTCCACAATAATTAGGGCAAGCTTTTCGATACTGCACAGAACTTTGTCAGTGAATTCAGGAGCTGATAATGCAGTCTAGTTAGGTGGATGAATTTTGATAATAATAATAATTTTTCTACAGCAAGATGTTCGCCAACGGACGTGACGAAATGAAGATATATGGTTCATCAGGCACGATGAAGACCACGATGGTCTAGGTCTCCATGATAGGACGATGACCGGGGAGTCATCATGGCACCAGGCAATCTGAAGTGATGAGTAACAAATTAATTTATAAATTTTTGTCGGGGCGGGTTAAGCGCAATATTGGGAATTTGTTGTAAATATTTGCTTTGCTTTTTTTTTTTGTGTTAAATGTAGATTATTTGCTGGTGCTGACATATTAGTTTTCCTGGCATCGCGTGACAATTTTTTGTAAATATTTTATTTGTGTGTGAATTTTCTTGCGGCTTTTGCCTTTTCCTTGTTTAATTAGAGTGCTTGTTTTTATGTAGCCATGTGCGCATGAAACCATAGTACCATGTAGATATTTTATGGCGGATAGATTAGAACCTGGTGATAAATGAATCTTTGATAGAAAGTAATAATAAACATGGGGGGAAAGTTCCCGTTTGTAATAATTATACTTATTCAGGCTGAGCTATTTGGTTTTGTTTTACTTTGTACAACTTTTATTGTGACACGGAAGGTCGTCTGCCTTACCGTATTCGTGTTGTGAACTTGTTATTCTGACATGGTAATTCTATACTTGGTCTGATGTATGAGCGAGGGTCAATGGTCAAGCATTGACAGGTAGGGACATGGCGTTCCACTACTGTTGCTACTTATTCCGGCTTATGTTACCTGAGGGGCATAATTGCTGATGATTGAATTCTTGATATCACATGATGTGGATTTTTTAAGAAAATATTATTGTGTTGAATTTGATAAATGTCGCGATTTCAGGAAGCCACTATAGGCTGTTCGTCAACACTCAAGGCCGCGCAGGCTTGGGTTATTTGTCAGGCACACACCAGGCACAATTAGGGGAGCGCTTGATTGACAACCATACACATAATTGAGAATGTTGATAAGCCGTAGCTGGTTCGCTACGCATTATTCGTGCTGGTTAATAGTTAAATGTCAAGCCTGAAAGATTATAATGAGTTGATTTAATTTTTGGGAGTTATTCATGCCACGTATCTAATGCTTTTCCGGCCATATGTATCGTAGCGTAATGTAATTGTTTTTACGCCTGTTGAGGCCTGTTAATATTTTGTTGTTGTTGCATGGCTTGTTTTCGCCTTTAAGATGTCATATTAAGGTGGCAAACGGCTAACCTGTGTTCTTGTATGTCACGTGATTGCATATGTTGATTAGTGAACTTAAGACCGCTTGTTCGGCTGCTATGTAGTGTAAAATACAATTCGTGTATTATTGCTTATTTTGTAGAAGGGTTAGACTATGTCAGCTTGTTTATTTAAGTGTTCGTTGTGTATTCCCATATTGTCGTGATTCCAATCCGCAGAACGGGGATTCATAACTTATTAGATTGTTCGAACGGGAATAAATTCTCGTCAAAGTACTCATTATATTTAGTTGTCTGACCGCGCACACAACACATAAAAACATGTTATACTTTAGATTTTTGGAAGTTTTGTATTTTTGATATTCTTTTGATGCAGATTAATATTTCTTTAGGTGACATTTTGTTCACCTTGTTTTACAGCTGTCTAAGCTGAGTTTTGATGTTATTTTGTGGACTGATATTTATTTAGTCATTTTGCTTTTTGACGGCTAACATGGGTCTGAGGATACTATGACGCCGCATGTGGGCTATTTTGTTGCATGTGTGTCATTTATGGCATGCAAGAGATGACACGCATCAGGGTGGTATTCATTTTAATTGTTGTTATATTGGTTCAGAATTAAATTATTATTTGTTTTAACCTGTGTTATGTAAGTTATTCATAATATTATGTTCCCCTATGAATCCTGGAAATTTCAAGAAGCACGATTCTCCTCAAAACCACCTTTACAAGAACCGATTACGACCCCGAATATGAGTCTTGTGTAGTGCTTCATTTCTAAGGGTATAGTATATAAATTAATTAATAATGTACGACAACTAACTTCATTATAGTTCAGTACTTATGGGAAGATTATAATCGGCAGAGGTAAAATTTTCAAAACTCTAAGCTTTATAGTTCCTGATAAATTGGTGCATAATTTATGTCAAAATAGCATTACCAGTATTGGGTTTGCTACTTCCCTAATACATCCGCACCTACTGATGTGCAATTGTTTTCGAAACTTCAAGATGGGGCATTGCGAAATGTTAAAAGAATCATTTCACGTATCCTTTAAAAGCGATCAGAGTGGCCAAGAAGACCCGTCGTTCTGACCACGCGTCAACCATCAATCTGTAGGTCAACAGGGTTGGGCAGCGATTGCTTGGTAGACCAGCTCCTCAGGATATAAGTGCAACGGGCAAATGGTGCGTAAATAGTGCGTAAATGCCAATGAATATTTTACGCAGAAATTATCCCATCAGCCAGGTGAGAAATTTCTTTTTCCATTCTACAACTATAAGCTTATCATTACTACCAAAATATACTGCATACTTCAGGTAAATTTGTTCTCAACGCGTCCTTATGCAACTCTCACATTCACTGTTCTCTTTTACAATATAAAAGGATTCTCATGAAAGTTAATTTTTCATTCACTTTCAACTCCGAACGAACTAGAATATCATCACTCTTACCCTTTGATGTAAAATTCATTTGTTCCCTTTGCTAGAACGGCGATTTGAGCCCGGGTGGGTCCAAGCTCCTCCACACGAATATTCCGAGTTCCTTCAGGCACGTCCGTCAGCTTTCTAAGTCCTGCAATTGCAAATACGACATTAAGAATGAAATTGAAAGAAGAGTGAATTAGTTCTGTGTCTGGTTCATTTATACTATTATCAAGTTGTTCCGTGAGAAACTAAATAACTTATTATAATATTATAATATATGGAATTTCCATTTAGAACCTCTCTCGCCTATTAAAAGGAGTTTTCATGTGATGTACTAAATAATGGTACACGACCTTCAAAAATCCCTCAGTATGTTCTCCTCCGGAGGGGAAGTAAAGCCGGCGGTCCCATGTCATAGATTTATGGCATGTTAAAGAACCTTCCACTAATTACACCTGTGTGAAGCTAAATTATACAGGATGTATTTGATATGATGGAAGTCCATTACACTGGTGATAGAAGCGACTATTCTAAGCACATATCTTCATGAAATTTAGTCGTAAATTAATTAGTGTAGGTGGAATTAAATCACAAAAATCGTCGGTCAATGTCTTGGAAAAGGTCTTAGGCTGCGTTCCCCTCAGCAGCACAGCTGACTTCTCCCCGTCGCCCTCCCCTCCCACGCTGAGGAATGTTGACAAGAGTCTGAAGTCGAGTGACCTACTCGCCTTGTCTGCCAATGGCAATGAAATACACAAACCGAGCCTATGAACAGCTGATTCACACCTTCATGGGGAGTGGCTACATGACTAGTGATGGTGGATCTATTTAGGATTTTGCCAGCCTCATGGACTATGCATAGAAAATAGAAATCCTAAAGTTTGGGTAATTAACTTAAGGAACTGTTGGTCTATCTTTGTGTGAAGATAGTGCAACAACTGTAATAAAATATTAATTATACTAATAAAAGTAGTCTAATAATAGGCTTTTAGACACACTAACTTCTTTTATGTTTCTTTTGGTATGTCGAGTTGCCAGACTTTAATATACGTAGGATTTCTTGTATGTGCCATGAAATCCATGGACATGATCGTATTAGGTCCCATTCATTTACTACATGACAGAACGTAGATCGCACCCTCGGGAAGTTTAGCACTCTACCACCAGAACTGCACATGCTGACTCTTATTATTATTATTAGACTATTGAAAATCCACAGCCTGCTTCCAGTCTCCGACCGGGTCAGAATGGAATGAATGAAGCCCTCATCTAGCGGCGAGGATATGAACTGGGCCGGCTGCCGAGGCCTGACGCAATCCTCTGGGGCAATGATTAAATGAATGACAGATGAAATGAAATGATAGTGGAGAGTGTTGCTGGAATGAAATTTTGACAGGGAAAACCGGAGTACCCGGAGAAAAACCTGTCTTCCTCCGTTCTGTCCAGCACAGATCTCACATGGAGTGACCGGGATTTGAACCACGGACACAGCGGTGAGAGGCCGGCGTGCTGCCACCTAAGCCACGGAGGCTTTATTATTAGACTATTATTATTATTATTATTATTATTATTATGATTATAACACTGTATTATAACAATGTATTTGTATTTTATTTTCATTTTCGTGTATTTTCATATGTATGTACATTGTTGATTGACCAATAAATCAACACCCCCCCCCCCCCTTCTCCAGTTTATGGCCACCCCAGGTCCGGAGATGGGATGGGACAATTCACAATATGAATATGTGGAACCTTACTAGTATTAAATCTTGGAAGTAGTTTTCCATGGGTTCCCACTTCTACCCCAGGCAAATGCCGGGATTGTTCCTAACTTAAGGCCACGGCCGCCTTCTTCTCAATAACCATAACCGCTGGCAGTGCAGCCCATGAAGGGCCTAGGCCTACCAAGCGACCGCTATCCAGCCATTTGTCCTGCATATATTAGGGTGACGAGTGGTCAGTGCATCTGGTCCCCTCGGCCATTAATCTTGATTTTCCTGACTGGGGCACTGCCTCACTGTCCGACAGCTACTCAATTGTGCTCACGAGGCTTAGTGCACCGCGTTCAAGCCCTCACGTCAGTTTCTAATATCCCTGATGGAGCCGGGAATCGAACCCAGGGCCTCCGGGTGAGAGGTAGTTGCACTTCCCCAACACCACAGGGCCAGCGCCTTCTTTCGAATCCTCACCTGAATTACAAATACCCACATTACTACAGAAACCACAAAAACACAGGTTATCACATAAATTCTACCCACACCCAGCTACATGGGGCTGACCAAAATCGCCAAGCCTCTCAAACAAAACATCAAGTATTTTACTTCCGTCTTAAATGCCTAGTTCTGAACAGACTACGGGATG
Source organism: Meconema thalassinum (assembly GCA_946902985.2). Taxonomy (NCBI): domain Eukaryota; kingdom Metazoa; phylum Arthropoda; class Insecta; order Orthoptera; family Tettigoniidae; genus Meconema; species Meconema thalassinum. Next base: position 1,410,887,430 of record OX336388.2, read on the forward strand.
TCGGAATTTTGTCACACTGTATTTCATTAAGTGAATGCTTTTAGTATTTTCAGAAACTAGTCAACAGAAGATCCGACACGGACGACAATGATACAGTAGGGCTGAGTATCGAAATTATTTTATACATGAACATCAATCAATGAATTCCACACTTACAAAGTAGGCTACACAATACTACCGATCCTAACGTCCCAAGCCATTACGTGCGTTGTCAACAACAACAACAACAACAACAACAACAACGGCAATGCACATTTTCTTACGAGACGGTAGCGCTTATCCTCATAACAGCTGATAGCCTACCACCCCTCAAGTCAACCGGTAAGGTCAATGCTCCGATTACGTAACAACTTCCCCTTCGCGCGTCGTCAAACCTGGTTCCGCCTCGTTTCCCCCAGCCTGCCGCACCACTTTCTGCCTGATTAGTTTCTGAAATAACTAAAAACATTGACTTTTTAATGATTAATTATCAATTTCAAGATAGGTTACATTTTTTTTTTACCTAGGAAGCTTAGAATAGTCTCTTCTATCACCAGAGTAACGGACTTCCATCATATCAAATACACCCTGTATATAGGTTAAACATTTGACAAACGCTCTTAGGTTCCGACGTTCGTTACTAGGAGCATACTACGATGGCATCTGGTAACCAAAGTTCTGAACTAGTAGTCGTTGACGGTGGTGTTTGGCGGTAAAAGTAGGAACTACTTGAAAACAATCAATGTCTGCAGTCCTTACTTGAATTGAAAACGGATAACACACACTAATACAGTCATCACAATTAACACCGGTTATCAGTCAGATTATACACACACCCAAAGTACACGGGGCTACATGACCGCGTTGTCACAGCCCCTAAACTGCGGAACCAACCAACACGATCTTCATTGTGATCAAGTATAGAAGAAACATTTCAAACTATAAACTCAATATCCAAATGTTGTGTTCATTTCAGATAATAAACATAAATGCATGTATATTAAAAAAGATGGTATATTGGCTTTCACGGCCAGTGAATTAAAACCCAGCAATTCTTCTAGGTGTGTGCCGTGTCTTGTGTGGGGTTTCGCCTAGGACACCAAGCTGGCTCATCGGCGGGCTCTTGGTGTCCCCGACCGGACCCCCAATGGAGTAGCGAACTGCGCGCCACCTCCCTTTATATAAGATGCAACTGCACATCTTGACTGCGAGAACTAAAAGCCCAAGCAGCCTCAACCTCCCTATGATGGCTTCCAAAAAGATGGTATATTGGCTTTCACGGCCAGTGAATTAAAACTCAGCAATTCTCCTAGGTTTGTGCCGTGTCTTGTGTGGGGTTTCGCCTAGGACACCAAGCTGGCTCATCGGCGGGCTCTTGGTGACCCCGCCCGGACCCCCACTGGAGTAGCGAACTGCGCGCCACCTCCCTTTATATAAGGTACAACTGCACCTCTTGACTGCGAGAACTAAAAGCCCAAGCAGCCTCAAACTCCCTATGAAGGCTTCCAAAAAGATGGTATATTGGCTTTCACGGCCAGTGAATTAAAACTCAGCAATTCTTCTAGGTTTGTGCCGTGTCTTGTGTGGGGTTTCGCCTAGGACACCAAGCTGGCTCATCGGCGGGCTCTTGATGTCCCCGCCCGGGGAAAGCATAATGATCTTACTGTGGTTCTAGTCAGTGGCATGTGGTAGAATTTTACTAGGAAAATGGTATACAATATAAAACATATAGTCTACTAGAGATAACCTTCAGTTATTGATTATGAGATAGTCCTGGTTGCTGGTTATTTCACGTATGCATCATTCACTGTTTAATTATAGTTTATTGTCCTTCCATTATGTTTTATCAAAGTGCTTTATTTAACAGGTATTTCGATTTTGTTTATTTTCTTATCGTTGATGTTGTTTTCCTTGAAGCGGGCATATCTTCTTGATTTAAAGTGTTTTAATTATTATTTAGTTTCGAAGATTAACTTGGTTCACTCTCCACTTCTTCAATGTCACGCAAAGCTATCAAATCGCTATTGTTGAGCCGTATTAATAATATTTATTTCGGTGCCGCTGCTTAAATTATGGATTTAATTAATAACATGGTAATAACATGACTACATTACGAATGCACAGTATGATTATATGAATGTGTTTTAGCCGGCTAGTAATAAAGGCCGTTCGAAGAACGGGTATTTCGGCTAGTAATAATATAAAATAAGTTATCAAAGGAATTGCATAATATTATTAGTGATTCTCATTTGCGTAACTTAGAGAAGCTCAAGTATGTAACTTAGGACATAGTGAGAGAGTCTCCTACACGTCCAGCTCAATTAACCGGAGTAGTCCGGCTGGATTCGTTGTAATCCAATTCCGGCTTGATTTCTTGGCACTGGGATGTGTTTTCATGGGATTGTCGTGTGCATTCTTGGAATGGGTGATGTTTGTTTCTAGGAACTAGTGATACCGTGCTAACTTCCGGTATTCCTCGTGGTAGGAAACCTGTGAATTTGAAATGTCCCTAAATGGGATCAAAATTCCCCTAGATTTGAATGTTGGCGCGTTGTTTGAATAATAGTAAACTTAATAAAGATTACTAAGTTAATTATTATTGATAATAATTTAAATTTAATCATGTCAGAGAACATACATCATAAAACAATAGAAAAATTACATTTGGTACTATAAGAAAACCATGAAATCCCTGTATACATTGCATAATTGATTATATTATACACGCACTAATACTCAAATCAAATACTGAGACCAGAATTTTGCCAACTCAAAAGCTTCAGGAGTTCCGTCCATCAGATTCCGTGGAGAACATGTGATGGGACACAACCCGCTCACGAGGAGGTGACACGTAGTCCTGCTCCTCACCCCACTCACACAAAGTCGAGTCACAGGCAAATCCCCACTTTTTCAAATTTGTCTTCGACCTCCCCACTCCTGTGCGCAGCCTGTTGAGGGTCTTCCACGTAGACTAGGTTTCTTCGTATCCAGCGGGCAGGTGTTATCAGATGGCAGCATCCATCCTGCAGAGTCGTTAGATCTGGAGCGCCAAGATAGCAATCTAAATACTGAAGGAGAGACTGTCAAATTTTCAGTGGCATGAAGAAAACTTCTTCTTGATTTGAGTCTTTGAGCTGAAGGTAAGTAACCATACTAAGTATGGGTCTCTTGGGTCAAAGCTTTAGATACCTCTAATCTGGCTGCCGATTAACGGCGGATATCTAGAGGTGTGATACCCGTCAGATAGTAGATTTTATCAAGCGGCGTAGATCTGAGACAACCTGTAATAAGTCTGCAGGTCTCATTTAATACAATGTCTACCTGCTTAGCGTGGCTAGATCCGTACCAGACAGGACATGCGTATTCTGCTGCTGAATAGCAAGGGGCTATGGCTGAAGTTCTTATGGTGAGAGGCTGTGTTCCCCAAGTTGTACCGCACAATTTACGTAAAATATTTTTTCTTGCTGATATCTTTTGTTTGGTGTTCAGGCAGTGCGTACTGTAGGAGAGTGCACGATCAAGAGTAATTCAGAGATATTTTGGAGTAAAACAGTGCACTAATTCTGTGCCTTCCCAGGTCACCTGCAGTTTCCTTGCAGCCTCCCTGTTCTTGAGATGAAAGGCACAAACTTGAGTCTTTGACGGGTTGGGTTTCAGCTGGTTGGCTCGGTAATAATCGCTGAAATATTCTAGAGCATTGGAAAATGTTTGTTCAACTTGTTTGAAACTTGCATCTTGAACTGCGAGAGGGAGGACGTCTACACAGGTGAATTATTATTATTATTATTAATAAGTAATAACAAATAGTATTATTAATAACAATATGGAAATGTCCCCATGTTTTGTTGCATGATTTCGCCCGTCCCCGTGCTTGTGAAATGTCCCTAGAATTCCCTGTAAATTTGAATGTTGAGGCCCACGTCCTCGCGTCTGCAGCTGATATCGTTCGTGAAATGCCCTAGATGGCTCAAAATTCCCCTAGAATTCCAGTAGATTTGATTGTTGGCGCGTTTTTCTGACCAACGTGACGACGTGAAAGTTCTCTTGCGTGTGGTGAACTTTTCTCGCTGTTGGCGCTGCAGTTGGTGGTTGTTGTTGCTGTTGATTGATTTCGACCGGGGAGGGTATGTCTTCCGGCTATCCTTCCTACCTGATCCCCCGATTCTCATTCTCAGGACAACAATAACTAACTAATAAACCGAACTCTCTCTCTCCTATTTCCTTCCTATCTGCCGTTCCTGGCGCTATCTCCTTCCAAGTCTCCCGATTGTCATTTTTCAAACTACAATAACTAGCTGATATAGTGCAGTTTCTCTACACACCGCCGACTCTCTTTCTCCTTCATGTATGTCTTTCATAGCTCTTCTTCTTTCCAAGTCCCTGGATTCTCATTCTTCAAACAACAATAACTAATTAATAAAACGAACTCTCTATCCTATTTCCCCTTTACTATCTGCCTTTCATGGCTCTCCTTCTTTTCAAGTCCCCGGATTCTCATTCTTCAAACAACAATAACTAAGTAATACAGTGCTGTTTCTCTCTGTCCTCTTTCCTTTCTGCCGTTGCTTAATTCATTAGCTTTATTTTTTTAAAGAAAGATATAGGCTATTTTATAACAAATTTGCCTTCTAAGAAAAATTTGAACTTTACAACACAAGTTTGACAACTATTACTGCTCAACATTTTTATAGTATGTTCATCAATCTGAACTATGCAACGTCATTTAATAGTAATCATAAAGCTATAGCCGTAAATCAACTCGATGGGGAAAATATGTCTATACTGACAGATGATCGTATTTCCATTCCGACTGGTTAGAAGAAACGAGTCCGCCGTTATCGATAAATCCCACATTACAGCAGCAGCAGCTACTTGTCCTTAACATGAGAAATTGAATTACTGTCGTTAAAGAATGACATGATTATAAATATTTCATAACAAAGCAGTATGGAAAAAGGAGGGAGAGATCATTGATTACTATTTGCTAAAGAAACGTGATCAATGGCAACCTAGTCCGTGAAGAGAAGCATGTGCTTCGCTTTCATTATATAGTAGGTATATTAATCTTCAGTTGGTTCAGACTCGACTTCTTGATGACATGTCGCAATTCATTGTAACGCATCGTTGCAGTTAGTATGTGAAATAAATGGTCTGATGAAGGCTTTCAAACTTCATCATACAGACTTTCGAACGCAAGCTACACCGTACTTTATTACACATTCTCTCAGAAATAGTTTTTGCAACTGCATTTGCGAAATAATGCTCTTCTTGCATTAAATCAATCAACACGCCCTGACGAACTTTCTATTGATTATTTAAGTGTCATAATCATTCCAGGACAATAACAACCTGCTAAGACTCAGCGTTTACGTGAGGTTTACTGTTCAGCTCATTTCCCTTTGTGATGAACGAGATTCATTCATTTTTCCATATATTTACTTCATTTGCAAATGGGGGTAATTTCCTGATGGAAAATTGTACAATTGCAGAAAATTACCAACAATAATAATATATCAAACACACTCAATGTACACAAGCTGCGATTTGGGAAGTATAGTAATTACATCGTAGTATTAACACTACATTTCAGTCTTCTCTAAACACATCAATATGTTTGGGGAAAGGCTCTAAGACGGTGGCAGTTAATGAGTTCCATCAATACCACGAATGATGAAAGGATGCACCCAGTAATTTGTACCCTGCGGTTGGGCCCTGACTTTATGCGGATGATCAGTTCTGCTCAGGTAGGTAGGATTTCCAAGACGTTTGTTTAGTTCTCCCCATGCCGGCCGATTAGTTTGTCAAACAGCGTATAGTCTGGATTTCGTGCTTCTATCTTCCAGAGATTCCCTCCCTAATATCTCTATCACTGTAGTTACAATAGTTCTAGAATTAAAATCCTTGAGCAAAAACCTAACAGCTTTCCTTTGCACCACCTCCAAAACATTGATTAGTCCTACTTGATATGGGTTCCAAAACACTGATTGTGAGCCGTATTCCAAGATTGGCCTCACCAGGGTAAAAATAATATCCTTACTTCAATTTGCATTGATAATTTCTAGCCATGGAAATAGTTTCTTACCGGAGGAGTTCTAAGTTTCAAGTATAGCTTTTACCTTAAACAGTAGTTATTGACTTTTTTAAACTTAGTTTACAAGAAATCTAGGAGAGAAAACTGGAGGAAATTGGATTCAAGAAATCCAACAAGATCTCAAAGCAGTTGGACTCAAGATAACAGATGCCGAGGAGGAAAATAAAAAAAACACCATTCTTAAAACTCACAAATTGTCTACAGAAATGACACATAGAAAGCCTATGGAGATTTCAGATGAGTTGAGAAAATCCCGATCTGAAAGAATGAAAATGTACTGGAAAGAGCGCAAGAACCAAACAGTACTACCTTCAAAGAATAAGTGATTGTGGAACGACTCAAGTGGTCCAATGTGACCAATCAAGATTATTAATAATAATAATAATAGTTTACAAACACTATAATACGGTGATTAAACCTGAAGTGCTGTATGCAAGTGAAACCTTGGTACTTAATAAGAAAGGTGATCTGGAAAATATCTTGAAGGAGGAAAGAAAGATCTTTAGGAAAATTCTGGGCCCAGAGAAAAGTGAAGAAGGGTATAGACTCAAATCACGCAAAGCCACGGAAAAACTATCCAACCTCGCCGGAGACATCAGGAAACGAAGACTGAAATTCTATGGACACGTTCACAGACTCTCATCTTCAAGGTTAACTCACAAGATTTTGACATACTCTGGAAAACTGAAGAACGTATCTTGGATACAAGATGTTAAAAATGACCTGGAAAAGGCCCGGATAGAAACATCAGAAATACTAGACAGAAATGTCTACCGTCAGAAGATAAATAAATGGGTGGTACAGCCAGAGAATGAAGTCCCCAGAAGATCGGGGACTAAGTGGTCAGAAGAAAGGAAACAAGCGCACAGTGAAAGAATGAAAGCAATATGGTCTGTTAGAAAGGCGAATCATAAATGTAATGCGTGATCCAATAGGGTCCATACGCACATAATAATAATAATAGTTTACAAGTTGCAATTGAAATAGTGTTGTTAGTCTCAACCCGTGTTATCAGTAAATATGTTGGCAACATTTTCATTGTTTTTAAATTAATGCTCAAAATACTATACCGGGTGTAATTGATATACGTGACGTCCGTTAAACCGGTGTCAGAAGGGACTATTCCAAACTTACTAGGTAAAATATATGTCACCTATCTTTAAATTCGAAATTAAACATTAAAAAGTCAATGTTTGTATTTTTTTTTTTAGAAAATGTTCAAGCAGAAGGTCCAATCCAAGTCTGGGGGACATGAGGCAGGACGAGGTAATTGAGGCGTGGCGAGGACGGGACGGGGCGAGAAGTTGTTGCGTAATCGGACCATCGACCTTCCTGTTGAGGAAGGGAGGGTATCAGCTGATATGCAAGCAATATGTAAGCCCATACGTAAGCAAATTGTGTTGTAGTTCTTGGAACCTCACACAATGGCTTGGGATATTTGGACCAGTAGTATTGTGTTTCCTACTTTGTAAGTGTGGAAGTCATTGATTTATGTTGATGTAAAGGATAAAATAATTTCGATAATCAGCCCTGTAGTTGCTTCCTGCATGTGAAAGAAATACAGTGGGGCAAAATTCCGACATCCCGTCGTCTGTTCAGAATTAGCATTTAAGACGGACGTAAAATACTTGACATTATGAATAGTAACACGGGCCGTGAAAGTCTAAATGACAATATACTTGATATTGTTTCGTTTGAGAGGCTTGGCGATTGTGGTCATAACCCCCACGTAGTTGGGTGTGTGTAGAACTTGTCTGATAACCTACGTTTTGTGGTTTCAGTAGTATTGTGGGTATTTGTAATTCAGGTGAGGCTTGGGCAGAAGGCGGCCGTGGCCTTAGGTTAGGAACCACCCCGGCATTTGCCTGGGGTAGAAGTGGGAAACCATGAGAAACTACTTCCAAGATTTAATACTAGTGCCGTGCCACATGTACATAATAATATAAATAATAATGTATGTATGTCTACCCCTTTATTAGTCCCGTTTTCCAACGGGGTCGGGGATGAGATGCGATGGAAGTCTTTGTGGCGATGGTTTTACGGCCGGATGCCCTTCCTGATGCCAACCTCATGAGAGGAGTTAATGAGAGATAAAATGAATGATGGTGAATGAAACTGGGCAAGGAAGTGGAAGGAAGCGGCCGTGGCCTGTCAGGAGGTACCGTCCCAGCATTTGCCTGGTGTTGAAAATGGGAAACCACGGAAAACCATTTCAAGGACGGCCGACGGTGGGGCTCGAACCCACGCGTCTACCGAGTCAGCAGAGAGCTTGGCCCCATGACCTAATGCTGCGCTTTAGCCAGCGTAGCCACTGCTGTATATATAAATAATAATAATAATAATAACTTAATAATAGAGAGGCAGTGTAACTCAGGTAGTAGAGTGTTATCCTTCTATCTAGGCTTTATCTAGGCTCAGTCATGTAATAAATGAAGGTGAGCATATACGACAGCCTTATGCCAATAGATTTAATGGCACGTATAAGAAATTCTGTGAACACAAAATTCCGGGAACCCGAATTCCCCGGAAAAAAGTGTGTCTAACAATCCATTATTATTATTATTATTATTATCATTATTATTATTATTACAGTTGTTGCACTGTCTTCGTACAAAGGTAGACCTACGGTTCCTTTCAATAATTTAGTAAATCTTTAGGATTTCCATTTTCTAATGTTTGTAGTCTACTATACCGTAGACCAATAAGTAATGCCATAGGCCATAAGGCTGGCTGAGTCCCAAACAGATCCACCATCACTAGTCATTAAGGTTCGGATGTTTAGGACCTAAAGAAATGAGATATATGCAGGAAAATATGCCCTAAAAATACTGACATATGATCTTAAAAAGGTACAGTATGACCTAATATATTTACATGCTTTCTAAAGGCATGTACCACGCATGCATATATGGGAATGCTTGAGTCGTAAGAAAGTGTCCAAGGACATCATAGTACGAGTACAACGATTATACGATGAAACTAAGAGCTGTGTACAGGTCCAGGATGGGAAGTCAGGTTGGTTCGAAACAAAGAGCGGAGTCCAACAGGAAAGTTGTCTTTCACCGTTTCTCTTCATTATCATAATGGATGTAGTTTTAAAAGCAGTTAAAAGGCAAGGATCAAGAAACTAATGTGCCTTAGTTTTCGCCGATGATGTCTTGATATGGGGCGAGTCAGAAGAGGAGGTGCAGGCAAACTAATGCTTTAGTTTTCGCCGATGATGTCTTGAATTGGGGCGAGTCAGAAGGGGAGGTGCAAGCTAGACTTGATCTTTGCCAGAATTAATTTGCAACCATGTGTCTTAAAATCAGCAAAACCATGACAGTTGGTTTGGTGATGAGTAGAAATCCTTCAACGGTCCATCTAAGAATTGGAGATGAGGAGATAAATGTGGTAGACAAATTCTAGAATTTAGGTAGTATTCTTTCCTCGGACAATGCCACACATCAAGAGATTACACAGAATACAGAATGTTTCCAATTTCTATCAGGCATTGCGGCAACTACTTTGGGACGAAACATTTCCACATGCTTCCAATATTAGTTTGTTCAATCTATACCTATACTAACATATGAACTGGAAGCTGCAACCCTTACTGGGACAAACAGTCGTCTACAGGCAGTGGAAATGAAGTTCCTCCATTCTTGCCTTCAAACGACGAAAATGGATAAAATAAGGAATGAGGATATTATCCGACAACAACTGTGATTGGAAAAGAGCCTGCTGGAGACACTCGTACTCAAGAGATTGAGATGGTATGGTCCCATGAAGAGGATGGCTCCCCACAGGATACCTCGAGTGTACTTGGGCCAGAGTGTCCCCGGGAAACACCAAGAGGAAGACCTTGTGATGTGTGTGAGAAGAAAATATATAAGGACCTTGAAGCTAGAGATAAGAACTGGCATCAAACTAAATAACAACAGTTACGGATGGACAGGACAAATTGGTAACGGCCTATTTATATCCGCACTCAGCTTGCTGGAGCAAAGAAACGATGATGATTTCGACTAGATTATGTGGATAACCCTCCAATTCTTTCTGGAAGCTAGTTCATTGATTTCCCCTTCGTGTCACATCACTACTCTCCGATCCAAAAGGTTTTTCAATGAGTACGTTTCAAAAGGTGTCTCTTAAGTGGTTAATGTAGTAATTTTAACATGGATATAATTTAAGGCTGGATGTCCATCTGTGATTAGCGTGCAAAAATAACCGACACGGATATCCGGTGTTTACCATAGCAACAAGTGTTTGTTATATGCATATACATCTATATGTTGCTATACGAATATCTGAGTTACTATTATGAAAGTTAGTACGTTGATCAGTCGTGAGATAGTATGGACTCGTAGTGTTGAGCGTTAAAGATCACCTTCTGGGGAAAGATCTTCTTGCACCCCCGGCGTCTCTAAAAGACGCAGTAGTTAAAAGGGACGTAAAACTAATAACAATATTATTATTGCTAGTATTATTATGGAGAAGGGGGAGAGGGGGGAAGTGGCGCAGCGGCCTTTGACCACGGTGGACTAGGTTCGATTCCCGGTCAACTCATGTGAGTATTTCAAAGTGAAATGTCATGTCTTCTGGTTCGGGTTCCATGTATAAAGGAGGTCCCTTGGATCATGATCGCGAGATTAACGGTCACGTAAAACTAGAAGTTTACTTAGTTTTATTATTATTATTATTATTATTAGGCCTCCGTGGCTTCGGCGGCAGCACGCCGGCCTCTCACCGCTGGGTCCATGGTTCAAATCCCGGTCACTCCATGTGAGATCTGTGCTGGACAAAACGGAGGCAGAAATGTTTTTCTCCGGGTACTCCGGTTTTCCCTGTCACAATTTCATTCCAGCAACACTCTCCACTATCATTTCATTTCATCTGTCATTAATTTAATCATTGGCCCTGAGGAAATAGTCAGGCTTCGGCAGCCGGCACAGTTCATATCCTCACCGCTAGATGGGGTCTTCATTAATTCCATTCCTGACCCGGTCAGAGACTGGAAGCAAGCTGTGGATTTTCATTTTTCATTATTATTATTTTTATTATTATTATTATTACAGTCTAAAATGACACTAAAATATAGGTAAGAACCAAATTTTACTTTAAGTGGACACAATTCTTAATTTTTCTTCTAGCGTCTCCGAGTGGCATTTTAAATTTCAACAAGTAGTTCCGTGAAGAATAAAATGCCTATTTTCATATATCCATCTGGTCTTTAGGACACGAGAAATTAAAACTAGAATTTAGATTTTGCACAACCGCCATTTTTAAGTTCTCATAAAATCCCATTAAATTAATCGTCAGTATATTAAGGCTTGACTGAAGAAATACCGTGCCAAGTTTCGGAACGCTCAGGTAAAAAAAGTCGCGAGAAAAATCCATTTATATATTTAAATTTCCCGTCGCTGCCATGTTGGTTTTGTGCTCACCATGTTATTAAAAATCCCATAGGTGAACTTAAGTTAATAACCTATATCAACATACAAAATTTCACATTGATTGCTGCAATAGATTTGTCGATACTGAGAGCCGTCTATACATTTCGGATGGTTGCCATGTTGGATTGTTATATATTTAATAATAATATATTTAATGCAGCCAAATAGCCATAACTTAAAATATAGGATACATTGATGGATTACATATTTGAATAATCACTTATAGACATTGTTCTTCTTGTACAGAATTCTATGTGGTACCGTTCACACATTTTTCCACATAGTGTGCACTCACAGTCTATACTTGGGTCATGGAAGTGTTTTGATTTGCAGAGTAGGTGGTGAAAACCGTGAACTGCCAACCTTGTAATGACATGTCTTAGTTTGAAATTAGCTTTTGTCCACGAGCGGTCTATCATGGCCCCTGTGCCATAGAAGTCTGGTTGTACTTCTTCTCTCTTCTCCGTCAACGTTGCCAGAAGTTTCTCTGATGCACCGGAGCTCGGTAGGGGTATGCTTGTCCTGAGCTCATCTACGAGGAAAGTTTCTTTCGCCAGGAGATATACAAGTCTAGATCGTGTCGTTTTTGATACTCCTATCACCTTCTTTATGTAGTTCGCTTTCACCCTTTCCAAGGTGGATAGGTTCCTCGTAGTTAAATGTGTCCAGATGATTTCAATGCCATAGGTCATTATTGGAAGAATTTTTACTATGAATAGCAACATTGCTGTCTCCAGACTGAGTGATCTGATGTCTCTTATTTCGTGCATTGCCATCATTGCTTGGGTTACCTTATCTGTGACATGTTTTGTGAAACCATATGCACTCGATTGCAGTGTGATGCCTAAATATTTAAAGTCTGGAACTATCTTTAGTTTTATATCCCGAATGAAAGTCTCTGCTGAGGCGGGTATTCTTCCTCCTTCGGAAGATCATGGTGTGTGTTTTTGAGATGTTGATGTCCAGCTTGTGTTCGGAGCACCACTTTTGCACGTCATTTACAGTTTCCTGGAGTTTTGTTAAATCTCTGGATCCCATTACAATGTCATCAGCATGCGCAAGAGAATACTCCCTCCTTTTGGGCTATTTTTAGGATATCTGTGGTTGATATTATAAACAGCAAGGGGCTCAGTGGGTCTCCCTGTAGGACCCCGTTTGATTGGGCTATCGGTTCTGATAGAGTGAGGTTGTCCGAAATTCGTACTTCTTTCCATTGCAGTATTGATATGATGAGATTGGCCCATATATTGTTCATGCCTAGCATCTCCTTTAGCTTTTCTGACACTAGCTTTCTATTTATCAGATCGAAAGCCTTTGTGAAATCTATAAAAATGGTGTAATATTTTCCGTTGTCCTCTAAGGCATCCCATATTTGGTTAAGCAGAAGTTCGTCCCTTTCTAAACCCAAACTGGTTCTCTGGCAGAAGCTCGTTTATTTCCTCATTTAATTTTCCTGTTATAATTTTGGTGAAGATTTTGAAGGGGCAATTTTCCAGTGCTATGCCTCAGTACTTATCGGGGTCTCTTGGATCTCATTTCCCTTTATATAAAACTTTTACAATTGACTTTCTCCACTGGTCAGGTATGGAAGCTGTTTCTATACATTTGTTATATAATTTTGTCCATATTGGGGCTAGAAGGTGTGCAGTGCCTTTTACATATTCATTATAGATCCCGTCCGGTTCTGCGGCTTTCTTATTTTTGGTGCTGTCTATGGCGATTCTAGTTTCCTCAATGGTCAGGGGTACCCAGTCTGTTGGTATTTGTGGAGAAAGGATATGTGGATCTTTTCTGGTGAGCGCTAGACCCTCGATGTTGAGAATCTTGCTGAAGTGTGATTCCCAATTTTCCATGTCTATGTAGTGTGTCTGTGATTGTTTCTTTGGACGTAGGGCTATGAAGGGTTTTTTCTTGGCTTCCTCTGCTAGCTTCCTGCCCTCTGCTTCTAAGTAGGCGCGCTTGTTTTCTTTCAATTTTCTCTTGTAGAGATTACTCTTATCGTTGTATATGTGTAGTAGACTTTGGTTATTCAAGTTCTGCCTTAACTGATGTAATTTTTCTAAGGTCTCCCTCCTCAGCCTATAACACTCACTATCAAACCATATCTTTGCTCTCCTTGTGGCCCGCGGAATGGCGGCCTTTTGTAGGATTTCCTCTATTGTTCTTGTTGCGTCCTCCAGCCTTGAGTTATCTATTAATGAGTCTAAACGTATTGTTGAATCTAGCATAGCTTCTACTTTCTCGACATCTATTTTTCTTGAAAGGAGTTAGTTGTCTTTTCCTTTAGGTTTCACCATTCCCCTTGGATATTTATGTCAAGTGGTAGGTGTTTCCTTATCACAGCTTGGTTTGCTGTCCATAATGTAAATACGTTTCCTGTTATTGGTCCTTTTATAAGTGCAATGTCTATTGTGCTCTCTCCGTTGTGTAAGATGTATGTGGAGATTGTGGGGTTGCTTAGCAGGATGTAGCCTTCTTCTTCCAGTTTCTCCAGGACTAGCTTTTTTTTTGTAGTTCGGAATGTCTAATCTGCAGTTAAGGTCACCTGCGATAATTATTGGTTTATCTTGATTGCTTTGAATGATCATTTGGCCTAGCTCGTCCATTATGTCGAATGCTGTTATGTTCGGTTGGAAATATTTAGGTCACAGAGTTTGAAGAAATGTGGCAAGCTGGAAAATGTGAAGAATGAAATGAAACGACTAGAAATAGATGTGTTGGGACTGAGTGAGGTAAGGTTGCCAGATAACGGAGATTTATGGAGCGGAGAATTCCGAGTTTTATACTCTGGATGCTCAGATGGAGCAAGAGGTGTTGCATTTATTTTGTCAAAGCAAATAGGACAGAGAGTGACAGGTATATGGGGATATAATCAAATAATGCTTCTCATCAAGTTAAAGACAGAACCTAGAGATACAGTTCTAATTCAACTGTACATACCCACCTCTGCGTACACAGATGATGACGTAGATGACGTCACCATGACGACTACAAGAAGATAAGAAATACAATTAACCGTGAAACCCAACTGGAAGAAATGCTGCTGAAGGTCAAGGATGAGGAAAATCTCATTATCATGGGCGATATGAATGCAGTAGTTGGATAAGGTAGAGAAGATACCACGGTAGGGAACTTTGGTTTGGAATCCAGAAACGGAAGAGGAAATAGACTCATTGAATTCTGTCAAAGTCACTCACTTGTAATCACAAATACGTTATTTAGTCAACCAAAGAGAAGAAGATACACATGGACAATGCCAGGAAATGGAAATAGATATCAACTATATTATATACTAGTTAGAGAAAGATATCGAAATCAATAAAACTAAGCGAAAGCTACTCTGGAGCTGATGTCGACTCGGATCACAACCTTGTGCTGATGACGAGTCAACTAAAACTCAAAACGAAAAAGATAGAAAGACCCACACCAAAATGGAACTTGAGTAAAGCAATGAAAAACACCGAAGCAATTAAAAAGTTCAAGGAAGTAACTGATGACAAGATTGATCCTGAGGGACTGAGCGGACATAATATCCAAGAAATGTGGGAAGAAATCAAGGGGCAAATAGTTGATGCAGCAGAAAAGTGTTTTGGAAAAAAGGAAAGAAGAATCTACAAGCCTTGGATTACACCACACATTTTGGAATTAATGACCGAGCGCCAAATGGCCAAAAGGAGAGGTCACCATGACGACTACAAGAAGATAAGAAATACAATTAACCGTGAAACCCAAAAGGCTAGAGAACAATGGATTGAAACGAAATGCAAAGAGATAGATGAAAACATGGCTAAAGGAAATACCAAACAAGCTTTCTCGGAAGTTCGTAGACAATTCCAAAGGAAAACAAAGCCCTTGAGTACAATAAAAGACAACAATGGAGATGTGATAATGGGGATAAGATAGCTACAAGATGGAAAGAATATGTAGAAGACTTGTATGAAGGTCAACTAGATGACGAAGTAATAGAGAAAGACACTGATATTTAACAAGATTAGACCCAATATAATTAGGGAGAAATTTGATAAAGGTTTGAAACTAAGGAAAGCACCCGAAATAGACTCAATCCCAGGCGAAATCCTACAAACACTGGGTGATAAGGCAAAAACTTCTCTGTATCAACTTGTAAATGACATGTATACTACAGGAGAAATACCAGGAGATTTTGAGAAAACTGTACTGATACCTATTGCAAAAAGTAACCATGCACAGAAATGTCAAGTATACAGAACCATAAGCCTGACAACTCATGCTTCCAAAATACTCACAAGAATTGTTTATCACCGCATGGAGAAGAGAATTGAAGAAAATCTCTCAGAAGATCAATTTGGGTTCAGAAGAAATAGAGGAACGAGGGAGGCAATCCTGAGTCTGAGAACAATTATTGAAAAGGCCATAAGGATCAATAAAAACAACCTCATTGCTTTCATTGACATAGAGAAAGTTTTTGATAATGTAACTTGGAACATTATGTTCAAAGCCCTTAATAGCTTGAACGTGGACTACAGAGATCGAAAAATCATTTACCAGTTGTACAAGAACCAGACAGCAATTATTGGAAAGGAACAAATGGCCGCGAAAATAGAAAAGGAGTAAGACAAGGGCGAAGCCTTTCACCTCTGCTCTTCAATGTGTATGTAGAAGAAGCAATAAAAGAATTTTTAACAACATGCACACATGGAATAAAAATAAACGGTGAATTGTACCAAACCATACGTTTCGCAGATGGCATTGCCCTCATACCAGATGATGAGAAAAAACTAGAAATTGCATTACATGAATTAAATGATCATCTAAGGGTAAAATGTAACATGAAGATTAACAAAACAAAAACCAAGATAATGAAATGTAGTCGAGATGGTAGTCAGAACAGTAATGTATGGTTGGGAGGCGAAAGAGTGGCTCAAGTAAATCTTCTCAATTACTTGGGAAGCATTATTACTTCTGATGGGAGGTGTGAAAAGGACATCCGCTCTCGAATAGCCCAGGCTAAAGAAGCTTTCAACAAGAAGAGAAGTCTCCTGACATCCAAAGCCATATCCCTACAAGTCAAAAATCACTTAATTAAAAGTTACATTTGGAGCATTGCGACCTATGGTTGCGAAACCTGGACACTATTGAAGGCTGACCAGAAACGATTATGTGCATTTGAAATGTGGTGCTGGCGACGAATGCTACGGATACCTTGGATCCTAAGGCTAACAATTGAAGAGGTTCTAAGAAGAGCAGAGGAAATCATCAATCTGACAGAAACAATCAAAAAAGAAGAAATAATTGGATAGGCCACCTGCTCCGGCATTCACCTTGGTGCATCACACTGCTTGAAGGGAAAATGGAAGGCAAGGCAGGAAGAGGACGACCAAGAGCAGAGTTCTTTGATGACATCGAAGGAAGATGTCCGTACCACCTGATCAAACAGCGGGCTCAGGATAGAAGACCTTTGGACGAAGACATTCATGCTACCCTCCAACCGCCAGGTTGAGGTGAACAAGAAGAAGAATTATGTACCAATAGATGAAGATTATTGCGTAGGTTCATTATTCAAACGTTCACTCCGATCGCATGATTAGGACACAGTATATAAAAACTTGATTTAAAAATTTCACACAGACGCCATGTTGAAGTTATGTAAACAATTGAACTATATTAGATACTACTGTATTAAAATATGTATTAACATTTGCTGTACCAAGTTTCACAGCGCTCGTATGGTTAAATCGCGAGAAAAGTTTATTTAAATGTTTCAATTTCGCATGGCCGCCATGTTCGTTTTGTACTTAACACGTTTATGAAGGTTATATAGATTGAGTAGTACACTTGATCATCGTACAAGGTGTCATGATGATATCTGTTACTGTTGCGGAGGTATAGAATGCCAGATAAATATTTCGCTCGGCCGCCATTTCGGGTTAGTGAAACGTATTAAAATTTAAAAGACAAAGTAGAGGTCAGACGAGATAGTAGTATGCACCTAGCGAGTTTCATTGAAATCGTTTCGGCCGTTTATATTTTATTAGGGGGACACCACACTCACACACAAGGAAAAAAGTTGATCTCATACGGCTATTGTTTCCATAAATGAAAATAGTTCTAAAAATCATTGTTTTCTTCATTGAGTCAGTGCATCACTACTGTCTCTATGGCGTTAATTTTAACATCTGCTGTTCCCAAGGTTGTAGGATCAAATCCTGGAGCAGTCAGCTGACATTTAAGGGCGTGCGACTGTGAGGGGCCCATGTCAGTTGACTTACTGGCAGGTTGAAGAGCCGGCAAATTCCGACACCCTGGTGTCTCTAAAAGCCGCAGTAGTTAAAAGGGATGTAAAACCACTAATATTTATATCTTCTCTATCCTGTCGTGGTGCACGACTTTTGACGCATGACTACGTGACAAGTTAGTTAGTTATTGCTGTTTTAAGGGGCGGAATTACTACGTGACAAGCACAACAGCTTAAAATGAAAATGGAAGTATTCATGAACACATGGTGTCTAAAATATCAGCACGCCGTTTTACATAAAAATATTTAAATCTTGGCACACGGGAATATATTAAGCTATTTATTGTACTGCCGGCCCCGTGGCGTTGGGTTAGCGCGCCTGTCTCTCACCCAGGTGGCCCGGGTTCGATTCCCGTCTCAATAGGGATTTTAGATACCGACGTGAGGGCTTGAATGGGGTGCACTCAGCCTCGTGAGGACAATTTGTGTAGCTGTCTGACAGTGCGGTAGCGCCTCGGTCACGAAAATCAAGATTAACGGCTAAGGGGTCCAGATGCGCTGACCACGCGTCACCCCAATATCTGCAGGCTGGGAAGCGGTAGCTTGGTAGGCCTAGGCCCTTCATGGGCTGTAGTGCCAGGGCTATTTATTGTCCTAGAATTTTAGACTACATTTATAGATAACATAGTGGAGCCTCTCGACCAGCAGTCAAGATTGATATTTATATTTTTAAGCCTTACCTTTAGACATGGCTTCAAAACTCTTCGTGCCCTCCTTGATCCTACATTGAGTACCGTCTCCATGACATACCCCACATACATCTTCTACTGCCTTGGACTCCAATTCAAGATCGCAGGGTATTTCCTGCAATAACGCAAACAATGGAATTGATATAACATCATGTATATTTGACTCGTTTTGTTCCAAAACCGTTAAATCCAACAAAAATATGTTTATAATGTCTTACTTCGGGCCTCAACTCCAACATTATATTATTTTAAACTCAGCAATTTTTCTAGGTTTATGCCGTGCCTAGTGTGGGGATTCACCAAGCTGGCTCATCGGCGGGCTCTTGGAGTCCGTGCCCGGACCCCCACGTGAGTAGCGAACTGCACGCTACCTCCCTTTATAAAGTGCAGCTGCACCTCTTTACTGCGAGAGCTAAAAGCTCAAGCAGCCTTAACCTCTCTACGAAGGCTTCCAAAAAGTTCGTAGGCTATATAGGCTTTCACGGCCAGTGAATTAAAACTCCACAATTTTTCTAGGTTTATGCCGTGCCTTGTGTGGGGTTTCGAGTACCCCACTGATGAGCCAGCTTGGTGTTCCTAAGCGAAACCTCACACAAGACACGGCAAAAGCCTAGAAAAATTGCTGAGTTTTAATACACTGGCCGTGAAAGCCAATATAGGCCTACCATTATATTATTTCCTTTTCGATTGTGGCAAGTGAAAATGACTCGAGCCCGAATCCTTCAGGCATGTGTATAGCCTACCAAATGACATGAACCAAGCCCTTACAAAGTTATGTGTTACGTTAAAAATAAGTAAGAATCGTAAATTGTGAAAATGTTAATTGGAACTAAAAGCCAATTTGAAGATTTGTGGAGGCTGGCACTATCTAGCATATGAATTCAGAACTATGTATTGTACCCGTTCCGCTATGGTATGCGATGACCCAGCTGACATAGCATCGCACATCAAGCTTCACGTTAAACACAGAAATTGAAAATGAAATAAGGCATGTGTCGGAATCTAGTTCAAGATTTTAAAAAAAGCTATGGATAGCACGAGACGAAGTGTCTCTGGGCCGAATACGGGTTTAATTCAACAATAATTAATGCAAAGGGCGCAATCCACATGAATTCCTATCAACCACATCCATCCTGGTTAAGCTTTAAAATGGCTTGGGAAAGGACAGGGGAAAAATGTCACCATGAAAACTGTTTAAAATCAAACTGATAAAATTTATTAAATTTTTCGCTTGGACAGAAATAATTACCAAAAAGAAAACTACCTAGGAAAATGGTGGATAATTCCTTAGGTTGAGAATGTTTATATCAATCCCATCCATTTCCTTTCTAATTAAATATTCACATGTTTGACAATAAAAAAACTAAGAGTTCATCTTGGTCACTCAGGATCACCGAAGAACAAATAAATAAATAAATAAATAAATTGCTCAGGACATTGAGTGGATATTATCAGCTCATTTAACAATTTTAGTAGTCAGTTGTAGTACTGTGAAATAACTGAACATTTCTATCCTAAGAGGATCAAGATGTCTGGAACGAGGCCAACAGTCGGAAGGATGAACGTGGACACACCATCGACGATGACGATATCCGGCTAGAAAAACTGCTGGGTCATGAGTGGCGATGTTAGCTGGGGTCTTTTGGCGAAGGGATAAGTACAACATATTGATTATTCAATTTTAGTCGTAGTTAGATCGGCTGGGGAAATGTAAATATTTTTCTTGTATTTTTTTATTGTAGTTTGATTTTTATTCTGTGTACCGACACTCGACCGTAATGTCGTGCGTGACTATTTTTTGTTCTGATTTAGATGATTATAATGTAAATTGTATTTGTACAATGCGTGTACTGTGTATTGTTCATATCGCTTGAGCGGAACTTATGGTCTGAGCGATAAATCGTGCTGGGGTATTTAAAACATTAACGATAAAACTAGAATTTTGAGGGGTAACATTTAACCTTGTGTTTGATAAACAGGCGTTTTTATTGTGATTTGCCTAGCGCAATTTTATTTGCAGGGAACCATAGTTCTCTTAGTAAAATGTAAAACTAATGAAGTAATGATTTTATTTGATCTTTGGGAAAGCGGTTTAAGTCTTTCCACGGGATCTTAAATCCGGACGTATTTCAGGTGGCGAGATGAGGGATGAAGTCATTACCCAGGTGTGCGTTATATTGGTCATGTGTGATGATGTGTGTCTACATGCGCGGGGAACATCGTGGTAATCTGCCCACGATTCCTGTCTGCAGCAATATATAATTAACGGCGGTATGAACTCCGAGGAGGCTCCTGACCGAGTCGTCGTGTCTTAAATCCTGAGAGAATTGTTGGGACAAAAATAGGTATTTTTACACACATGTTTTTCAGGAAATACAAGGTACTTCCAGGTTTGAGAGCTGCCGTGAGCAAGCTTCCGATCTTATTATGCAACGCACCGGGTAAATGACATTTGGTTTCAATAGGGACGGACAGATTTAAGATAACACTAATTAGGTTTGAGGCCGGGGTACCGTGTCCTCTTCTCTTAACGTGAGATGAGCCTGTATTCTATATCTGGATTTGAAGGGGAGATTGCCATACTCAGACCATACTATTCATGCATTAAGTTGAATTGATATTTGTTTGTGTGTTATAATTAAATGCCATTGGGCATAGTGTTGTTTCTTGTTATTTTTGATATAATCCATTTTGGATTGTTGTGGTCATTGTAATTATTAGAATGACGTTTGGTCATGTCCTCGTGTATTTTATTGAAGTCACGTACGCTTGTGTTGATTTTACCAAGACCCGTTTGGGCAATTTGGACGTGTTTTGGCACGTTGTCAAGATCTCGTTCGGAGATCTATTTTGTATTATGTAAGGGTAGCGGGTGTCGGATATTCTTAAGTGCCTTGTTGTGTGTTCCCTATGCTAATCTAATTTACGCAGAATTACGGATTCGTTGCTTGACGGGAAACCAGATGGTAACGGATCACGTAACTGTACTTATTTCCTTCATATAGTCAAAACATCGCCACGCGTGCACAAGTATAGATTTGAAGTAGACGTAGTATTTCAAACGTCTTATTATTAATAATCTCTCGTGAGATATTTATGTTAAATATTGGATATACTGTGGATATTTGAATGCCACTTGTTTGATGCAGACACAAATTAGGATTTGCAGTTGTGATATATTTAGAAGTGTGGGAGTAAATTCGAGATGTTGTTTTTGTTTATTGTTATATTTTAGGTTATTAAACTTGTTATTTAGTATACTGGTTTACCTCCTTTCTTTAATTATTGTATTTGCCCTATGTATCCTTGTAATCTATGAGAAGCAAAATTTAACTGCACGGCTATCATGGACCGAAACATTACCCGAAATTGAGTCTCGATACGCTTCTTTTTATAAGGGTTCATAGAGTAAACTTGTCGAGCCTAGCGTGGGGTTTGCGGTTGTTTTATGATAAACCGAGTCCTAGGGTGTACATTCGATACCAGTTTAGAAATAAACAAAGCTTTGAATGTGGGACGTACGCCAAGGGTGGCTAATTAATGAGTAGATTCAGTAAAGTGTGGCGAAGTTGTACCGCCAAGTGCTAACATATTAAAATCAATGAGTTCATTTAAAATTTTAGAAATTTGAAACACCGTTATATTTGATATTTGCTATTGAGTTGAGATGTGTTTCTGGCGCCCTGTTAGATTAAATTATGATTGTTGAAACAATGAACTCAGTATAATTAAAAGTCAGGAAGGTGATACCTTAAGAATTTTAAAGACTGTTGGTTAATTAAAATATGTTGTTGTTGTTTCCTATGGCTAGCCCAGATTCGAATCCATCAGCTTTCTTGCGTTCCAGTAGAGTTTTGTGAGGTTTCCAGAAGTTCTAGCAGTCACATCAAGTTTGTTGCAATGTAGCAAGTGCCCCTTATCCATTTTACTTCCAGGTTCGTGACAAAGTGTGCATTCTTCAGTTCTCAGGATGTTGATTCCTTTCAGATGAGCTGCAAGGCAGTCGTGGCCAGTGTTAAGTCTCAAGAAGGCTACAGCTTCTCTTCTTGGTGTTAATTTATATTGATCCCATTTAGCATCAATGTCTTTCCATAATTTGGTTTCTGCTGTTTTCTTTGCCATTTCTTCTTACCTGATTTTGATAGTATTTTTTCAAGATCCTTTTTGCTGACATAAAATCAGTCTGACTGACAGGTTGTTGTAGTGTGGTACCTTTTTTGCTAATCTGTCTGCCTCTTCATTTCCTGCTATTCCAACATGAGAAGGGATCTACTGAAATGAGATCTGTTTGTGGAGTCTTTGTAGGGTTTTTATCATACATTTTTTTCAGTTCTTTATTTTGGGGCTTATAATTTGACGAGATGGCTTGGATGGCTGCTTTTGAATCTGTAATGATAACGCATTTTTGATAATCAATGTTTCTGCCTAATAACTGATGGAGTGCATGTGAAATTGCTCTTATCTCAGCATCAAAGTTTGTTTTGTTTTTGCCTACTGGGAAGTAGAGTGAGAAGAGAGATGACTGTATTCCTGCTCCAGTACTATTTTCTTTGTCTTGTGAGCCATCTGTAAATAATTTTAGCCATTGATTAGATGGATATCTTTCTTCTATTGTACAGAGGGCCAGTTGTTTTAGATCTTGTGGTGAAGAGTCTTTCTTGCAGACATCTTCTAACAAAATATGATCTGTAGTCACCTGTATATATTCAATGGGGTTGACTGGCATACAGAGTGGTTCAAGTTTCATTTGCAGATTGCTCTTATTGATGTATTCTTTGGCGAGACTTAAGGGATCTTTTTGTGTTTTAAGATTGGGGCTAGAAATTGGTTTTTTGATCCATGTCATTTGAGGTAGTCTTTGTATACTGAGATATGCATTGGCAGTTTGATGTTTCATGTAAAATCAGTATGGTCAGGAAAATTAATAACCAAAATTAGGGGTCTTAAATTGAATGTAAAGATAGATAATACTCAATGATGCATGTTTGGTGGGGTTTTATTAACGTAAAGATAAATGACTTGAGTATTGTAAAAACCATTTAAATATCAAACTATACGTGCGAGTGTGTGCAGCTGATGTCACCATATGCATGACCCTAGTTCTCTAATAGTGTATTGTGTATTTGCAATGGCGACGGTGGATGAAATAAGTGTTTTGATTGAACTTGCGATGGCAAGAAACCAGGAGAAGTTGAGTGTACAATTAGCGGAGATGAAATACAGTAATAGAGCGCAATTAGCGGAGTTGAAAGACAGTAATAGCGCACAATTAGCGGAGATGAAAGACAGTATTAGTATACAATTAAATGAAATGACGGCGGAAATAAATGACAGTAATAGCGCACAGCTAGCCGAAATAAACAATATCATTTCAGAACAGGCAGTAACTCAAAATAATAAGGTTAAAGAACAAATTGGTGAACTAAAATCTGATATAAACAATAAAATTTCCGAACAGATCACAGACTTAAAATCCTGTATAAACACACAAATACAAAACATTGAGGGGAAAATGACGCAAAATTAATTCAGTTGGATGATATTGGTGACTGCGAAACTTGAACAAATAGAACGGGCTTGCGTCACTAATACAAATGAGATTAAAGTCGCACAGGAGAAATTGCAAAGCAGGTTGGAGGGGATGGAGAAGAAGAACAACAGTATGCAAGGACAGATCGAATCCATAGATAGCAACGTCATGGGTTTAGTTTAAGATTTGGAGAAAATGGTTCTTCAGTCGACCGATAGGTGGGAGACTTTAGAGGCAGACCAAAATCATATCAAGCAAAACATGCGGGAGACGAAGAAAAAGATAGAAGAACGCCTAGATCGAATTGAATTGCGACAAATTGATAACAATGAACAAACAGAAGAAAAATATCAAGCCATTAAGGACGGAATCAGGAAAGATTGGAAACAGTTGTCAGAACAAAGTAAAAGGGAAAAGGAGTCGATAATTAAGAGACTGGGAGATAACAATCAAAGGATTCAGGCTCTCGAAGAAAATATTAAAGCGAGATTCCAAGAGCACGAAGTGAAAATCATAAAAAATGAACTTAGGTCATTAGAAAATATGACACTCTTTACAACCGAGAGGCAAGTGGAAAAGCCGGAAAGTATTCACAGTATAGGATTAACTCACGATACTTTGGGAATGAGTCAGGTCCAGAGTCCAAGGACTGACTGTAACACGGGAGCTTTCAATAAACATAGGGGCCAGGCTTGTACTCCACAGCCGAATGTAAGTCAGGCTCAAATTATTCAGGTCATCAGGGGCAATGATTTTCCTCCTGGAAAATACAATGACGGGGTGGGGTCTACTCCCAAGGCCTCCCTGCGGGAATTGGACGACTATTTTCAGGATCAGCAGATTAGTCCTGTAAAACAGCTCAGGATGGTCGAGAGATGTTTACAAGGTGGAAGCCTTGTCTGGTTTCAAAGTTTTAAATACACGTTTGAAACAAAGGACAAATTCAAGGAAGCGTTTCTAAGGAAGTTCTGGAGTCCCCCGTACCAGAAAAGCTTAAGAATGGAATTAAATTCACGTAAATACCATAGTACCAACCCCACGAAATATTCAGAGTCCTTTGTCCAACAAATGTTAAGACTGAAAGATTTAGATGAACCGCCTAGTGAGGAAAATCTAGTTCTCAGTATCGGGAAACAGCTTCCGGTGAACGTTCAACAGTTTCTCGTAGGAGCAAACATTAAAACCGCTATTCAGGCCGAAGAAATCTTAAGGCATTTAGATGAAACATCTATAGTAACCCAACAATACAGACAGAGGCAAGTAGAACATGTGAACACGGCAGAAATCGTAAAGGCTAGTCCAACAAATACTAGGTCACAAGCCACGAACACTCAAGTAACACCGAGAAGGCAAGAGCTTTACGATAATAGGGAACGCTACGAGGATCGTAATTACCAGTACAACAATAATAATAATAATAACTACAGGAATAATTACTCACACCAGAGGGGTGACCAGCGCGGATATTCCAATTGGAAGGGTAACCAAGGGCATGATTCACCATACCAGCGGAATAATAATAATAATAACCCGCGGGGAAATCAAAACTGGAAGGACAGGAGGGACAATGGGCATGGTGATCCTAGAGAACAAAGGAATAACGGACAAGGCGATCCTATGGATTACAGGAGAAACTGGGATGAACGATACGAGGAACCTCAGAAATACGTACAGGAGCATAACGCTGGCGGTGAGTCAGAACGCGAAAAATGGGAACGAGCGATGAAGAACCGCAAAAATCCCGACACCTACAA
Source organism: Meconema thalassinum (assembly GCA_946902985.2). Lineage (NCBI taxonomy): Eukaryota > Metazoa > Arthropoda > Insecta > Orthoptera > Tettigoniidae > Meconema > Meconema thalassinum. The sequence goes on from OX336388.2 coordinate 1,410,913,182, forward strand.
CACGGAAAGTGGAACAAATCCAACCTTGCAGGCCATGCATATAGAAACACAAAGGTATCTGGAGGATCTGCATGGAGAAGAGAAGACATTAGCCGACAAGCAGAAACAGAAAAACAGCAGGAGAGATTCGCAGACCGGAGTCAATAAGGGTCTCGAAATATGGCGAAGTTATCGTACGGGAACCGGAGAAGAAGATGGGAGAAGAAGACGGAAGCTAAGAAGAAGATGGGAGAAGAAGACAGGAGCTGAAGAAGAAGGCGGGAGAAGAAGAAGGGAACCCTGGGAACTATAAAGAAGAGTGACATTGTTGTAAAATGTAAATTTGACGTATTTTGAGAAATCACACTCAAAGATACGTGGCTACTGGGAGGGTAGTGAGGAGTCACCAGCTGAAGTTGTTTACAAACAAGAGGGAGCCGAGGTAGGTCAACCTTGTACGAGAGAGAGAGGAGATGGCTAAGTGATTAGCAGGGGACGAGCTGAGAGCCGAGTCCAAAGTCCGAGGTCTACGTGAAGAAGCAATAAGCGAACGGAGATGTTTACTACAGACAGCACAGAAGATGGGACACAGATATTTTGTTTTGGAAATGAACTTGAAAAATTTATGTTTTGAAAAACTTGAGAAGTGGGATTTGCAAATTCGACTCCAATTGCATTGTAGCTCGAATTTTCCTTGGAAAGAGGGTAATGAACCCTTATGATATCATCTGATATAATAAGGATTCAATTTTTTTTATTTATTATATTTGAAAGAGGGTATTCATACAAGCAGCAGTGGATTCGAGTTGAGGAAAAATGTTGCAACTATTGGGAGTTAGACGATGAGACAAGTATATTTAAACCAAGCTTTTGAGACAAGGAAAAGTGTGCCATAATTCCTGGAACTGATGAGGGCAACGTCCATTATGCGTGGCTTCAGTTAGCAGGCCATGAGACGGTTGCTACCGATTTACGCGAGCAGGAGTAGGGGAACCAGGATCTGGCAGGAAGAAGATGCTTTTACGTCATAAAATTGGGGAGGAGTCTCTAGGTCAAACTCTCCGAGATGAATTTGAATCAACGAATGAAGCAAGACACGCCTCAGGCCCGCGAAAAACTAGCGCACCTTTGATTTGGCGCAAAAATGAATATCAATAAAACCCATGATCATTTATGGCTCCGCCGAAGAGATTCCTAACCTGTGCAATAAGTGAAGCTTAATGAAATTAGTCGCAAGTCCGTAACTTAAAAACTCCGAATTATTTTTAAAATTCGTCCCCACTACTGTCAATTTGCTGTGTTCTGTATAAAGGTAGCCGAGCTGAGGGTTGAACTGACTTTATTTCTATGTGTCGTGAGGGACACTTGTGTTGACTTTATTTCGATCTGTCGTGAGGGACACTTGTGTTGACTTTATTTCGATGTGTCGTGGGCGACACTTGTGTAGACTTTATTTTGTGGTGTCGTGAGCGACACTTGTGTATAATTTGCGTGTGAATGGTAGAAGCTATCAGGCTTATAAAAATTTAGAGAAAGTTTTATTCAAATAAATTGCTCAGGACATTGAGTGGATATTATCAGCTCATTTAGCAATTTTAGTACTCAATTGTGGTACTATGAAATAACTGAACATTTCTATTCTAAGAGGATCAAGATGTCTGGAACGAGGCCAACAGTCGGAAGGATGAACGTGGACACACCATCGACGATGACGATATCCGGCTAGAAAAACTGCTGGGCCATGTGTGGCGATGTGAGCTGAGGTGTTTTGGTGAAGGGATAAGTACAATATATAATTATTCAATTTTAGTCGTAGTTAGATCGGCTGGGGAAATGTAAATATTTTTCTTGTATTTTTTTATTGTAGTTTGATTTTTATTCTGTGTACCGACACTCGATCGTAATGTCGTGCGTGAATATATTTTGTTCTGATTTAGATGATTATAATGTAAATTGTATTTGTACAATGAGTGTACTGTGTATTGTTCATATCGCTTGAGCGGAATTTATGGTCTGAGCGATAAGTGGTGCTGTGTATTTTAAACATTAACGATAAAACTAGTATTTTGAGGGGTAACATTTAACCTTGTGTTTGATAAACAGGCGTTTTTATTGTGATTTGCCTAGCGCAATTTTACTTGCAGGGAACCATAGTTCTCTTAGTAAAATGTAAAACTAATGAAGTAATGATTATATTTGATCTTTGGGAAAGCGGTTTAAGTCTTTCCATGGGATCTTAAATCTGGACGTATTTCAGGTGGCGAGATGAGAGATGAAGTCATTACCCAGGTGTGCGTTATATTGGTCATGTGTGATGATGTGTGTCTACATGCGCGGGGAACATCGTGGTAATCTGCCCACGATTCCTGTCTGCAGCAATATGTAATTAACGGCGGTATGAACTCCGAGGAGGCTACTGACCGAGTCGTCGTGTCTTAATTCCTGAGAGAATTATTGGGACAAAAATAGGTATTTTATACACACATGTTTATCAGGAAATACAAGGTTCTTCCAGGTTCGAGAGCTGCCATGAGCAAGCTTCCGATCTTATTATGCAACGCACCGGGTAAATGACACTTGGTTTCAATAGGGACGGACAGATATAAGATAACACTTATTAGGTTTGAGGCCGGGGTACCGTGTCTTCTTCTCTTAAAGTGAGATGAGCCTGTATTCTATATCTGGATTTAAAGGGGAGATTGCCATACTCAGACCATACTATTCATGCATTAAGTTGAATTGATATTTGTTTGTGTGTTATAATTAAATGCCATTGGGCATAGTGTTGTTTCTTGTTATTTTTGATATAATCCATTTTGGATTGTTGTGGTCATTGTAATTATTAGAATGACGTTTGGTCATGTCCTCGTGTATTTTGCTGTAGTCACGTACGCTTGTGTTGATTTTACCAAGACCCGTTTGGGCAATTAGACGTGTTTTGGCACGTTGTAAAGATCTCGTTCGGAGATCTATTTTGTATTATATAAGGATAGCGGGTGTCGGATACTCTTAAGTGCCTTGTTGTGTGTTCCCTAAGCTAATCTAATTTACGCAGAATTACGGATTCGATGCTTGACGGGAAACCAGATGGTAACGAATCACGTAACTGTATTTATTTCCTTCATATAATCAAAACATCGTCACGCGTGCACAAGTATAGATTTGAAGTAGTCGTAGTATTTCAAACGTCTTTTTATTAATAATCTCTCGTGAGATATTTATGTTAAAAGGTAAACTGTGGATATTTCAATGCCACTTGTTTGATGCTGACACAACTTAGGATTTGCAGTTGTGATCTATTTAGAAGTGTGGGAGTAAATTCGAGATGTTGTTTTTGATTATTGTTATTTTTTTGGTTATTATACTTGTTATTTAGTATAATGGTATACCTCCTTTCTTTAATTATTGTATTTTCCCTATGTATCCTTGTAATCTATGAGAAGCAAAATTTAACTGCACGGCTATCATGGACCGAAACATTACCCGAAATTGAGTCTCGATACGCTTCTTTCTATAAGGGTTCAATAGGAATTAATTATTGAAGGGTTTTATCCATCATGCTCTTTGTATATCATTTTCATTTACTCATTATGTATATTTTCACATTATGCCATACATTCAAATGGTTTAATCAATAGCATGTCTGTTTAAAACGCGAGGTTTGTAGATTTATTAGAGGTAACATTTAAATTCATGGCTGTGATCTGGCGACAGGATAGTGACTGGAGCGATTTTAATGAAACTTGCTAAGGACTTCCTACTACCATGTTCAGCCTACATGGCGGATATGCAAAGCTCAAATATTAAAATGGACTTTTGACGCAATGTAATCGCCAGAGCTCAATGCAACCTGACATTATAAATATTTATGTCTAAGCTCAAATATTAAAATTGACTTTTGACGCTATGGAATCACCAGAGCACAATGAAACCTGACATGATAAATATTTGTGTAAGGCTTATTATACTGGCATCTAATATAATTCAATTGTTTTGAGAAATTAAACATGTCGGCTGTGCTAAATTTTAAAAATATGTTTTATTTATTGTTCTCTACTGCAATTAAGCGATTGGAAAGAAATATTGTATAATGAGGCAGATTTCTTATACTAGTATTGTGCCCGATCAGACCTACGCTATTCCGCTACGGTAACATGAGTAAGCGGGTAAATAGCGCTACCGTCACGACCAAATGTGGATTTAGCAGTAATACCGTAGGCGAGGCAGAGAGCAAGGGAGGAAGGAAGATATTACGTCACTCAGGCAGAGAGATGATGTCATGTCTGAGTGTAGCCTCCATGTTTATCTGTCAGTCAATTAGAATACAACAATGAAATGATGTGATACAGAATTTCTGAAACATATGAGTACAAAATCACAATTACGGTCAATATATGAGTGTCAGGTGTAATTTAGAAATTTTGCTGACAACCTCAGTAAAATTGTGATTCGTCTATTACAGAAACCAAGAACCATAGAATTTTAAGGGTAAACCAGCAATTAAAATTATGAAAGGAATGCCACTATTAGATACTGATTTTATGCTCATAAAACTGTTGCAGACAGCGTAATCGAATTCCAATCTAGATCAGAATGAATATCTCTCCTCACAATGAAATGGAAAAATAAATAGTATAACTCCATTAATGGCCATGCACTAATATATGAGGACAATAGAAAAGATCCAAGAAAAGTAGAAGAATTCTGGGAACTTCTGAAAGAGGTAATATCTAAAATACCAAAATTAAATATATAGGTATTACTGAAATATATTAATGCACAAATAGGGAGAGAAAAGGCTTTTAAAAAAGCAGTTGGACAATCTCCAACACAAATGACATGATATTAATTAATCACTTCAAAGCTTTTACATTTAAATTCATGTTCACCCTCTTTAAGAAATTACCCAGTAAATCCAAAACATGGATATCTCCAAATCCAATGTTCGAGGAATTCCAGTTGGATCATGTGGCTATTTCTCAGAAGAATTTAAAAAATATATAAATGTAAGAATAATACGAAATAGAGAATTTGATTCTGATCACTACCGTACCTAACTAAAATTAAGCTCAAACTTCTCCCTAATAAAAATCAAAGGTGACAACCCAAATTAATTACATAGACACAAAATCACACAATATACAATAAAACAGGTTCAGGAAGAAATTAAAATAACTAAACCTCTTAACTGGCAAGAATTATCTAAAGGAATGCACAGCGCAGCGAAAATTGCATTCGGACCAGCTAAAGTAAAAGGAAAGTTCGTTGGAATGAAACTTGTGAAGAAGTACTACAAAGCAATGGAAAATATAGAAATGCTCTGGAAAGACCGAACACTTTGATCAATTTAAGCAGAAAATAAAAGAAACAGAATAATAAAGAGTGTTAAACGGTCTTTTGAACAGTCTCAACTTCTTGAAATGCAAGATAACTTTGTAAAACACAACTCCCGGAATTTCTACCAGACGTTTAAAAGTAATCTGAAGGGCTATCAAGCTCCATGTATTTGCTTCAGAGATGAAAGTGGAACAATAGGTCTAACCAATGCCAAGAATCCCAACCCGACTAAGTATTGAGAAAAAATGGGTTTTGTTAGATTTTACATCATTCCAAATGCAAAGAGCACACGTAAATGAAATTTGGCATGTATATTCTACATAAAATGACCCTTTTACCTGCAAATGTTTAGTGCGATAGAATGTTTGGTTTCTGAAGAAAGTGGAAATGCTGTAAGGAAGTTAATAATAGGAGCATGAATTGAAATACGTAGTATATGTTTGCACTATAATTATATTATGACTAAATGATTCAAGATACATGATTTACAGCTCATTATAGCAGGTGATCAATAACTGAGGCCTCCATATCATTGTTGTCTGAACTAAGGCCCTCGTAAAATGTATGATATACAGTAGTACAAATTTCATAAGTTTCATGATGTCCTCATACTTAGCCCTCTTTAACTTCCTGCCACAGGGGTATTTTGTGTTCAGCACAACGTCACGTAGTACAGGCGGTTTGCCCTTACTCTTTTGTAGACTTATTGTTTCTTCTGAAGCCAAATCCCCAAAACGAAATGTTATGTGCATAGCATGGGTTCCGTTCACAAACCGAAACTGAGATGCCTTACTTATATCTACTTTATGTTTTTCCACTGTCTCATTTCTCTTTATAAACATGTTGTTTAAGTTGTTGAGATCTTTAAAATCCTCAGTCCCCATTTCAATAACAGTGAAAGGTTTCTTCATGGGACTTTTCCTAATAAGATCACACCACTGTCCAGGTTTATTAACCACTTGGGTTTTCCTTTTAAGTTTTTCAATGACACCAAAGTGAGCATCACATGGAAGGAAAGTGTGACCTGGCACAAGGAATTTGTGTTCGATTTCCTCAAACAATCCGCAATCAATCATATATAGCCATAGCCCCATTATTGCAAAATTCTTGTTTTGACCAACACACGAGTCGCTATACACAATAAGTTTCCTTTTGCCAACCATTTCCTCAATCAATGACATAGCTTTCAACAAACAACTAGCGATTTCATCTGCACCTCTGGAAGCAACAGACTCAGGCCAAACACACATGACTGCAGTATCACTGTTGCACACGTGAATGTCAAAGTTGTAAGTCCACAGTTGTCGTTGATAAAACACGCATTCCGTGGGCAAGTGAGGAGTTGGAAGGGCTTGCTGCAAGTCCATTGTAATAACTAACGTATCACTGTCTGTAGCTTTACTTGCTAGTTTGTCTCTTTTAAGAGACACGTAAGCTGCTTCAGCTTTCCGCAGATGCACTTCATACTCGGGTGGTTTTGGGTCCTTTTGCTGTGCCTCATCACACACTTTACAGGTATCTGTTGAGGGGAGCTTAAATCCAATGTTATATTCAGTATTGACGATATCACGAAAGATATGTTCCTTCACTGACTCTTCATTATCAGTTTCACACTTCTCCAGATACAGTTTGTAGAGCTGTGATATGGAGTGTACATATGTTATATATGACTTATTTGGATTAGATTTTCGGCTGTAATGTGAAGTGTACCTGGGAAAACTCTCTATTGTCTTTTTCACTACGCCCTTTCTTTCTTCAGATATCGCATGGGGTCTGTTTTTATGGCGGCCACGCTTGTCCATAGGGGGAATTTTCAAACCCCCTCTTGAGGAATCCTCTGCATTTACATTACCTGTAATCATAAAACGGAAGCAAATAACAATATATATTAACATTAGGCCGAAATATAATATATATATTACGCGTTATAAAACTAAAGTATCATTTACATACCTCTTACAACTCTCAGACGTTTGCTGGATATACTATGTGCTGTACAGAATGCTGTCCTGCATAACTGAAGTTTACAACCAGTTTTTGGATCCTTGACGTAGTACTTGTAAGTTGCATTCCGTTGCGAAAAGTCAGGATGGAACCTATCTTTCTTGTATAGTTTTCTGCACCTATGCTTTTCTATGAGGCCAAATAGATATGCATTTTGCATATCATAGCTAGGTAACTTGTAAAGTCAAAAAATATACTTTCTTTACTTTCTTGAGAAAGTGTGCTATAAACACAGTATGTTGTCTGGCAACACTGTTCAATATTTACCAGGCGTTTACCAGGAATTACTTTCTCAGATGCCGACACATACTCTTCTCCACGGGTTCGTAGAATCTTCTTCTTTGTTTTACGCCACTGCTGCATATTTCTTTTCCGCTTCTTAGACTTTGAAACATCACCATTAACACAAGAATCAGGCGAAGGAGGCATTTTGCCGCGCGATGTTGACGAGAGAGCGGAATGCTTCGCACCAAAGAATATGCTTCGCACTGCTGCAGCAACATATGGTCACATGGCGGGAGTTGGGATGGGCCTTTTTTCCACTCGCGCGAGGTAAAGTTCAAAACATAATGTTCCAAAGAACGTGCCAAACACCACCTATTGAATAAAGATTGAAGTTCGAGCTTGTGAAAAATGATTGCAGATGGCTCCCAGATACCGTTGCTGTACAGAACTCAAAGTCGACCGTTGGTTGGGATGGGCCCTTATTCCACTGAGCCCCTCAATTGTGAAATACTAGCAAAGTATTTTGATCAACTTCCGAATTGCGAAGAACCGGATCAAAAATTAGAATTTCCAGAGATACATGAGAACTTGGAAGATGATCCACCACCTACTGTGAAGAAATTGAAAAAACAAATAAAACCCTCAAAAAAACAACAAAGCTAGAGGAGAAGACTCCATTAGAGCTAAGCTTATAAAATGGTCTCAACCAAAAATCATAGACGACCTACAAAATCATCTTTGAAAGAATCTGGAAGACAGAAAAGATCCCAGAATAACGGGAAGAGGCTCTTACACATCCTTTGCACAAGAAAGGTAAAAAACAAGATGATAATATCTATAGAGGTATATCCCTTTTACCAGTGGCCTATAAGATATTCTCAACAATATTACTAAACAGGATAGAAGAAACACTTGATCATCATTTGGGTGAATATCAGAGTGGATTTAGGAAGGGCAGATCTTGTTCAGTACAGATATTCAACATGAAGTCCATAATCCGTCACAGGCTAATGAACTCTAAAGGCATAGTAGTGACATGTATACAGAGTGATTTAGTGAAGATGACCACCTTAATATACGGAACATTCTATTATTTCGTAATTCTATTTTCTAATCCATAAATCGTACTACAGGGCTCATACAACACGGTCCATTTCGCTCCCGGCACATACGAATTTACCGAGAAACCGGTAGCAACTTTCGTTTTTTAAATGGGGCTATACTAATTTCACCCACTGGAACAACTAAGAATCAAGTGACAAGTTCAGTGGTCTGCTTAATTTGCAAATCCGACGAGTACCTTTTGAGATATTAAAGGTTTTCTTATGTGTCGGTATTAGACAGAAAGCGATGCGCCAGCCGCTGGAACGTGGAGTGCTTGTTCTCTTGCTTGACCCGATCCCTGTTGACAAACTCACATACCGAATGTATTCCATTCATAGCATAATGTGTACATAATAAAAATCAAGCCTCTTATGTACGTGTGCCTTTTTCTGTAGTAGATGACCAGTAGCGGTTTAAACCCATAGCGTCAGCAGTCTTTAAATAGCGCGCGCCTCAGCCATGTAATATTTCCGAGATCTCGGGAACCAATAATGCTAGAGACTTGTACGAGGTGCCAAATACCCCCCCCCCCCCCCCCCCCCGCCCCCTCCCCTCCCGATCCTTTCCTAAGGACGACTCGTTATATTTTAAAATAAAATATAGAAAATAGGCTATGTTTTCAAAACTATTCATTACAGAACGTTGTGCGATGGCTCAAAAGAAAGGTCTTTATACCCTTTATCGTTAGAACAAAACAACATATATTTAGATTTTTCCAAAAAAGGTCAATTTTGAAAGAAGGCTATATTTACGAAACTAAGAATTTTACAAAATAGTGTGATTGACTTAAACCAAAGGTCTTTACCCTCTCTAGCGCCTAAAACAAGTCCCATGGCCCTAGGACAAAAACCTAGCAGTAGTGATCTAAGGAGAAAGCAGACCCAGACACTAGCGGCTTCGGTGGCGTAGTTGGTAGCAATCTGAGCTTCTATGCCCAAGATAGCGGAGTCAAACCCGGCCGAAGCCGTCAGATTTTTTAAGAGCGTTAAAATCCCTCAGTATGCCTTCCTTCGGAGGGGAAGTAAAGCCGGCGGTCCCATGTCATAGATTTATGGCATGTTAAAGAACCTTCCACTAATTACACCTGTGTGAAGCTAAATTGTATAGGTTAAGAATGTAAACAACGCCCTTAGGTTTCTACGTTCGTTGCCAAGAGCCGATTGCGGTGGTGTCTAGTAGCTAAGTTCTGAACTAGGCCTAGTAGTCGTTGACGGTGGCGTTTGGCGGTAAAAGTAGGAACTTTTGAAAAATTCACAGTTGCAGTCCTTACTAGAATTAAAAAACAGATACACACACTAATACAGCCATCACAATTAACACCGGTTATCAGACAGATTCTCCAGACACCCAAAGTACACGGGGCTACAAGATCGCGTTGTGGCAGCCCCTAAACTGAGGAACCAACCAACCAGACCCAGACAGGTTTTTTCGGAAGCTGACTATACCTGGCGTTTGTTTTTTGTCGATGTTTCGCGAACCTATTGTCGGATTTGAACGTGCGAGGTATCACAGGACTCGGGGTGACGCCCCACTTTTGAATTTTATTTTATTTTTTGCAAATTTTGACAAAGGGCCTAACTACACGAGGGGCCCACTTTACTTATACGCGAGTGTACCTGGTTTTGGGACACGTGACTATGGGTAAGACTTTGGTGAGCTTTTTAAACTAATTATGGATGAAGGAGTTACACAGAGTGCAGCGTACGCCGCGAGCGTTAAAGTACGCACCGTGACTGCATGTCGCAATTGGACTACCCGAGATATTGCAAACCATTTATCGGAGAGGGTTATGCGATGACTCATTTTACGATTATTTTTTCAGATCTTACCTATGGCGCACTCATTTACTGAACCCACAAACGGCAAAGTCATTGACTTTTGTCTCTCTTGATAGACCGCAAACCGATAATCATACATGGGCTTATCGGGTCCTTTTACGCGGTGCAAAACCCCCTTTTTATGATACATGCATTTATCCAAATTAATAAAAATGGCAAGGTCATTGACCTGCGATTATATAAACCAATAATCCGATGCGTACATATGGGGTGTAGTAGTACTTGGGGTGACGCTCTCTTTGCTATAACGCGCTTATTTTATAGATTTACCCTAAATTTTTCAAACAGCTTGGTCATCCGCCCATTATATTTTGTGAACCAATAACGCTAGGTACTTTATGTGGGATTAAACGAAAGCTTGTTATGCCTCCTTTGCCGAGGACAAGGAATTTAACCAAAATGTTATGCCAAAGGGCTTAACTACACAAGGGAACCATTTTATTTATACGCGAGTGTACCTGACTTTGGAAGATAAGACATAAGCTGCTTTTTGAAACTAATTATTAATAAAAGAGTTACTTAGCGCACAGCTAACGCCGTGAACCGTTGAAACAGTCACTACAACCGCACGTCGCAACCCGGCAACCCGATATTTTCTATGCTGGATTCATTTGCTGAAAACACCCAAGACGGCAAGGTCATGGACTTTTATTTCCCCCGATATATCGTGAACGCTTAATTGTAGATGTTTACCGTGAGTGATGAAATATAGCCAGGTACACCAAGGACCTATAGCAAGCTACACTTGTGGTGACTGACAAGTCTTTCACCATTGGAACCTGTTTTCAGACCTGACTGGAGTACACACTTTCGACATGGCTAATGTAATGTAATCTGACCGACCATTTCCTCTGGTGTGTTTTAAAGAATGTAGACAGTGTTTGTTGCTAAGCTGGAGTCAGCACCTTTATACTTGAGGCACATTACGTAGGTATTGGCCCTGGGCGTTAGACCTGCACGTGCATGATAACAGAATGCTGAAGCGTGGGAAACGGATGATCATACATGCAACCTGACACAAAAGACACGTCTTAAACATTTCGACTCTCTCTTACAGTATGTGATCACCTCTCAAGACTCTACAACGTTGTGCGAACACATGGTTTCGTTTATCAGTTTTTTACGTGACGGCACGACATGCATTTCTCGTTAACCAATCAAACAGATTTACTATCGGGAAAACGGCTTGATTTTTTTCATTAAAAGTCATTTTTCTTGAAACAGTGTGTGCAGTGAAGGACAGCCCAATCCATGAGATCCACACATTCACATGTGCTAGGGAGAAACGGGCGAAGCCATTCGCGTTTTTCACTTCCTTTTACAAACACAATATTTGCCATGCATCGATGAGCGTTTAATATCATGGCCAGATATGTATAGGGAATGGTTCCCTCTTTCCATTGCAATCACAGATGGGTTTGTATCCAATAGGTCTTTAACAGACTGAAACTCGGGCGGAAATGGTGGTTTGAAAACAAAATGAAATAGTTTTGGTGACCAGTGTGTTGTGCAATCAAAAATGGCCACCTGTTTAAATCATGCCCACTATAATCGCACCCACTTTAAATCGCGCCGACTATAATCGCGCCCACTATATATCGCGTCCTCTTTAAATCACTTCCACGTAGGTTAGGTTAGATAAGGTAAAGTTAAATAAGCTGAGGTTAGAATAGGTTAGGTTAAGATAGGTTAGGTTAGGTAGAGTTAGGTTAGGTGGGGTCAACTGAATACTTACTAGCAACTATTAAGGTTTAGAAATAATAACAACATATTTTTATTATATCATTTTATTTGCATGAAAAGCATAACAAGCGTTACATTTTTTGTCATTTTGGGATAGGGACAGTACTAACTCACATAACAATAATGTATTTTGTGTTTATAGCGTCCATGACACCTGTGATGTCCCAATGTTTTAGGGAGTTTCCACATTTATTTTTTGTTCTTCTTGTTCTGTACTGCTAACCGGAACACCGTTGACACCATAAGGTTCACACGTGTCATAACTTTTTCCATCACTTAGGGGCACTAGCGAGGAGTAGCTTGAATGGCATGGTATATTACCCACATCCATTCTACGGAGGTAGGGGCATGCTGGTGGTCAGCGCTGATGATCCTCTGGTCTATGGTCATTGAACAAACATCACATTTCACTTCGTCTCTTGTTTTTAAATAATAGAAACCAGCCACTGCTAAGGTTTGAGGGTTAATGAAGGGCACAGGCCTCGTTACAAATGCCTCGAAACGTTGTTAATCAAATTTTAAATTCATTGGTGTGACACCTCTTGTGGCTTTGAGACAATCCATGACTGAGCGTCTTGATGTTTGATTGCCTGTTAGTTATACACTAGTCACTTGGTTGGACAGTGGATAATAGTTTACTTGTTTGTGATGAATAATGAGACAATAATCCATGGTGTTTGGCGCGACATTGTCATGAGTTTCAAAATCTAGTCGGATGTCAATATTGGATGTCTTGAGAGACTCTTCCAAGTAGGAACAATCAAAGACCACCAGTGGTGCCCTTGCCTTAAACTCTTGGGGTGTCAACATATGCTTCAGCGTAGACTGTGCTCGAACTCCTGCACAGAAGATGAACTTTATGACGATTCACAGAATGCAGTGGAAGTGGCCAAGTTTTGGTCAAATATTATTAAATGTATGTAGTAATAGTATTTGTGTCTGTGTTCTATTTGTTGTTTTCTGACTCGAGAATAATAATAACTTGGGGCAATTCTCATTTTGATAATACGTCCATCCAAATTTAGAAGACAACTCGTGGAGTGGGCCAAACTTATTTTTTGAAAAATCCAAATCCTATCCTTTATAGAGAAAAATAGCTCCGTTCAGGAATATACGTATGTTTCTCAATTGCAGGTTATCAAATTGAGCGACATAATTCGTTTGTTGATACTTGTAACTTGTTTAAAAACCCACTATAATGTAGAGAAGTCTCTCTGCATAGGGTGCTGTTTTCACAGACCAACTGTGTGTGTGTTGGTCGTTGGCAATAGTGATACTCATGTAGCACGCGGCTACTAAATTTCATGGGTAGAGGCATATCCTTTCCCACAATTTTGAGCATCTCCAGTGATTTGCTATCCAAAAGGGTAACGTATGGTACTTTCCATAGTATCCGTCGTAATTGAATTTTTAAAATCGATGACTTCATCATTCGCTGCCTTGAGTGCATTATTATAGCCCCTGCCTCTGATGAGATAAAACACTTGCCTTGCGTTTACCACAATTCGCTGGTGATCTTCGGCAAAACCTAAAATTATTTTAAGTGGTCAAAATCCTGTAAAGGTTCCATTCGTGTGAACCATCCAGTCATTGTTCGAGTCAGGACACCAACCAGCCATGCAAACCAACCAGCCATACCTTCTTCCACACTATAAGAGGGGTGTAGTTTCATGACACTTCAAAATTTCAAGTATTTAATACCAACATTCCAAGTGCTATGCACGACAATATCATTAATGAAACAGCGTACCTCGGAAAAAAGAAAGGCGAAAGCATGGTTGGCTAACTTGGATGTTCTAGGTGTAGAGCCCGATTTTGTGAGCCGACTTTCAATCTGAATGACACTTCCATGGGGTAGGGTATAAATACCTTGGTTGTTGATAACTAATTGAATTTCATAATTGTTATTTAATCCCGGTGGTTGAGCTTGATAGGAATGCGGATCAATTCTTAGAATGCCGTCTTGCTCCTCGATGCGGTTCACCACCTCTAGGATATAATTCATCATGGTGATTTAGGTTGTAACCCAGGTGCTGTAAAATTTGCTATTTCTTACGTGTGAACGTGTATTCACGTGGCAAACAACTAACACCATTCCTAAACGGTGTTGTTGCTTTATAGATTAACTTCCAAGTGGCTTTAGAACCAATTTATAGGTCACATGTGTGCGAGAATATAGTTGAATCAGTTGTTGATTTCAATTTACCAGTCTTAACGTTATATTACTAATATGATCAACACCCTCAAAATGAAAAAGAATGACTGGAGGGTTTTCACGAATAATATATCCATTGGGCGATGTCATAATAAAATCGTAGAGTGAATGGGATGGCTCTTGATCATGGCTAATATTATTACACGTCACCGACACGTGATGGTCCTCGATTAATTTCACTTCGTGATCGGAATAGTGTATTTTATTGGGTTCAAGAACTTGCGGTAGAAAAGTGCCAATGGAATCTGGTTGTGTTTTAAAATCAATCGTAAACGTGGATAAAATACTGCAGCGATGAGTTATGGTGTGGCTTACAAGTTCAAACTTGTGTGTTCCATCAAGAAATGTCTTTAAACCATATTTCTTCACCAGCACCACGTAAATGTGTTCATAAATATCGTCTATGGCATATCTACCAGGGGCAGGGCTAGCATAGAGTAAAACTTGTCATTGACATTTTCACGTACGCCGTAAATTCTATTGTAAGTTTCAAAAGAAACCAGCCCCAGGACGGAAGGTCTTTCACTCAATTCAATAGGAGGGTAAAAGTCTAGGCTGCCTTCAGGTCTACGTCCATGCAGTGTAAATATCTTACTTTCTGCTGAAATACTGTTTACGTTTCTGCTTACGCTGTGTCTCATATAGAAAAATAAGACTTAAGCGCCCACATTCTTGGGTGTTGAACTTTTGTTGACGTTTTATTTTGTAGTGTATCATTGTCCTGTTTCCAAAATGCTTGTATAGTTTCATGGGTGGAAGGAGATTTCCAAAACTGTCAAAATACCCCACGATGGAACCATGTTTGACATAAGCCACATAATGGGTTCCTGGTCCTCGATGATAATCTAGAGTAATGTTGGCACATTCCTGTTTCCATGGTCGTGGCGGTAATTCGTTGCGCATGAACACACCTCAAAAATGGGAAATCTTCAACTGTTTTACATAGCTTATGACGTCTTAATGGGTTAGGGCATGTCTTGGTATGGCTGTTGTTAAATTATTTGTTGTTGTTTTGTTTTTGGTGACAGGTAAATACCCAGTCCTTGTTTATAGGGTGTTAGCTTCATGTTTCCGTTTCTCGTGCCTATAGAAATGGCTTCCATGGTTTCATCATGTCGTTTACTCTCTCCCAATTGTTGTTTGGCTTCCAGAGTCGACTTAATGGCTCTAGCTACGGCACTGTCACCATCCAAAAGTAAACCCAGGGCTGCTAGACTGGCAAACAAAGCTGGCAAAAACACAGCTCGTTTTGGGACAGGAATGACTCCTCCTTGTTTTGAAAACCGTTGTTTAATTTTCGGATTCACATGCCATCGTGCCGCTCGGAGTGCTTTCTTAATAGCTAACACTTTATTTTTTCATTTCGTAAGGCCTTGAGGGCTGCATGAAGAATAGATTTAAAGCCATTCTTTTGTGACAACTTAGTCCTTACTTTCGTCTTTTTCACCACGTATCTTCGTTTTACCATGATGAACAAACTTTCACAAGGAAGTTTGAGTGACAACTAACAAGTTTCTAGGGAAAACCCCTATTGATATTTAATTTTCCGTAGCTGTATATTCTAGTTATTCATATAGCGGGAAATCGTTTATCGTGTTTCCAGCATCTTTTTCCTCTACGGTTAGAACCAAATGGTAAGATATTTGATCGCCCACGCTGACTGTATTATCACTAAGCAGTGACATGGCCCTATGGTTTAATCGTATCGATAAATGTCGTATATCTGGTGTATAGTCCATAATACGAATACTTACATCATACTGTAAGCTGTAACTCATTGAACCTGAAGGTAAAGCATAGGTAAGGTCTTGAATGTCTTTCACAAAACCCCGATTAGTAATGGTCATGAGAAATACATGAGGGTGTGGTTTTATCATTGAGGATACCTAGTCTTCCACAAATTGTTTGGTTGCCACCTCACGAGGCTGAATGGGCTCTAAAACATCGGCTAGTCGTCCTCGCTTCATGTATAAATTATTCTCCTTAATTTCACACCTATTATTCATCTCCAAAGTTAAGAAATGTTTGGTACAAGCATCTTGCGGGTTTACAGGGTCGGCCACATGAATAATGCGGTTATTTATTAGCCGTATAGCCATCCTCAGTCAGGTTTGGCACTCTTTCATATAACCCTGTCACCTTGTTATCGACATACTTTTTTTTGTAGTGGCATCAGTAGAAACTTGAGGATTTTTCACATAGGTTAACCGCTTTCTATTAAGGTCATAATCTCCCTGTTTACTGCGTGACACCACTGATCTATCCACATAGTGTTTATTGGCAGGGTCTGTCTCTTGTTTAGGATAATTTATTGGGGCGGCCTTGGCCTTGGCCATTATCACACTTCCCAAGACATCCATCGTAATACTGTTCCTGTCACACGGCTTGGTTCCATGTATATAGACAGCCTACTGGCCTGTTTTACCATTAGTTGATAAGCAGATTATTAAGCAGCATGGGTCACTACCCGGCGGGACATGGTTTCCAATCTCTTTCCTGCATCTCCTGAACAACGCCACGGTTCAATCTTTCCGTCTTCCATTCGCTGCATCTTTGTGGGACCTTCAGGATGTGGAAAGACCAATCTTTTGCTCATGCTCATCACGGCGCCAAATGGTTGGCGTTTTCAAAATACCTATATTTTCGCAAATTCCCTCTACCAACCACTCTACATGTTCCTGGATCAGGTCATGTCGGAATTACGGACCGAGAATAAGGGCCATATTACGTTTTCCACGAAAAAAATGTTATTGCTCCAGATGCCGAGAGGGCTGATTCCCTTATGATTATGATTTTCGATGATATATCCACCGAACGACAAGCTATCATTCAGAGCTAATTCAGTATGGGTCGTCACAGACATATCGATTGCTTTTATCTTGGACAAACGTGTTCTAAAATGTCTAAACAAGTCATTCGCGACAATACCAATGGCATTGTTTTATTTCGAAAGGATGAGCGGAATAGTCGCCACATTTATAACGAACATGTTAATCCCGATAAGACCTTTCAAACCTTTACTGAATTGTGTGCCAATTGTTGGAACACTCAACGACATGCATGTCGTCTTATTGACAAACGAAGTGAACTTCATAAAGTACGTTATCGCTTAGGGTTTGATAATTTTATTCATATTTAAGAGGCTGTCTCATTTTCTCTTAAGTCATTTGTCGAGACACCAGCAGAGAATTAGATGAAAAAGCATATTATTCTTGCAAAAAATAATATTCGCCAAACGTTTCGTCAATTGAAGCGTTCACGAGCGGATAATGCTTTGATTATTCAACAACATTTTGCGCCTCCTCTAAAAGCCATGTTTAAACCCTCTTCCAAGCCGTCTGAAAAGCTACCAACAGTTTCAAAAGCAACGCACACTCTACAAGAGGTCTCTGTGGAAAAGGGACAAAAGGAACTGAATAGTTCTAGTGATGTTGAGGATGATGAAGAGTTTACACCAGAAAAATCACCACGTCTTCCACAGTTTCTAAGAACATCTGTCATTGCTAAAGCACCTTCAACCTTCCGTTATCAAAAATCTTGTCCATGTCCGAAAATAAAGCTGAATTAGAAACCATTCTAGTAAATAATGATGGTGCTTTAGTTTCACTCTACCTCCAAAATCTCTTTACTATAAATACAACTATAAACATGATTATTCTGGTTTGGTAATTGTAATATCAAATTCGGTCAATATATGATTATTATTAAAATGTTACCTATAAATTAACATCGGGGCTGTTAGAGTTGTTATTCTCATGTAGTCCAATTCCCGATGATTATACCCATAATGATCTCATGACAAAGGAAACAAGTGATCACAAAAGAGAGTATAAAGGAACTGAACCGATCAATGCCAATAAGAGTTTTAAGTATAAATATGTCATTTCAAAATAATTCCAAATCTTAGACGGTATTCGTCGAGGACCTTCAACTTCGGAAGTGACATTCAAACCATTAAAACCTCTTGTGGATGTCACCTACTGGCACAATCCCACTAAGCTAGTCCAGCGGCTACAGCTCTTGAATGCCTTACGACAGGCTGGGCACACTGGTCACGATTGGGAAATCGAAGAAATTGAACAAGAACTTCGAAATGCCAAAATTATTGTTTAAACCATCACCCATCAGAGTGCAAATAGCTCGCGAGTTGCATGTCCGTGCCAGGCGTAACTAGCAACGACTCAAGGTTATTTCACGGGGTGTGGATGAGCTTCGGCAGGCCGATTTAGTTGAAATGATTCGCTATGCTAGCGTTAACGATGGTGTACGCTTTATGCTCACAATTATCGATGTTTTTTTTTTTTCAAAATGGCCGTCAACCTGTGAGTCGCAAGTCTGGCCCTATGGTGACCAGCGCATTCTAAATTATTATTATTCAACAATCCAAACAATAACCCCAGCTTCTGCAAACAGACCAGGGAAAATAATTATTCAACAAGGATTTCTCCAGTTTTTTCAAATCTTTGGATATTCACCATTACACCATGCACGGCAAACCTAAAGCAAGTGTCGTTGAGCGGTTTAATCACACTCTAAAACCAATATGTGGAAAGAGTTTACAGCGCGGGGATCCTATCGCTGGATAGACTTAATACCTGAGCTAGTGTCACGCTCCAATGATTCCAAACACAGAACTATTGGAACAAAGCCGCGATTGGTCACAAAGAATATTCCGCGGCTGGACAAACTGTTTAATCCCATGAAAACTGCAGATCCTAAACGCCATCAACTTAAAATCGGCGACCATGTCCATGTCAGCAAATTCAAGTCTGTTTTCGACAAGGGGTACACTCCGAAATGGGGGACAGAAATTATTTCGTATTCGTCAAGGCAACCTGAACAGCCCAGTCACCTATTTACTGCAAGATTTTAACGGTCAACACATAAAAGGCGGGTTTTATCCCAAGGAACTCCAAACAACAGCGTTTCCGAAACATTATCTTGTGGAAAAAGTGTTGAAAAGAAAGGGAAACAAAGTGTATGTCAAATGGCTCGGGTTAGACCCTAGCTGTAATCTTGGATCAATAAATTGGAATTTGTGTGAACCATGTGTCTGTTATTTATTTATTAACCCATGCCTGAAACCTAACATCCCTTTGGTGGTTGGCTAATATCCTTATCTCATAAACTTAACAAGGGATAACAAGTCTACATGCGTGATCATTCTTTTCCCACGCTTTGGCATTCTGATATCTTGCACGTACAGGTCTAACGTCCAAGACCAGCACCTGCGTGATAAGCCTCAAGTATCAAAGCTTACCAACCGAGAGACACTCTAGATTATTTAAAACACATCTGCGGAAATTGTCGGTCAGATTACATTACATTAGCCATGTCGAAAGTGTGTACTGCAGTCAGGTCTGAAAACAAGTTCCAGTGGTGAAAGACCTGTGGGTCACCATACCTGTATCTTGCAGTAATTCTTTGTCTACCTGGCAGTGTTTCATCACTCACGGTAAATATCCACAATTATGCGTTCACGATATATCGGGGGAAACAAAAGTCCATGACCTTGCCGTCTTGGGTGTTTTCAGTAAATGAATGCAGCATAGAAAATATCGGCTTGCCGGGCTGCGACGTACGGTTGTAGTGACTTCTTTAACGGGTCACGGCGTACGCTGTGCGCTAAGTAACTCTTTTATTAATAATTAGTATATGAAAGGAACCTCCAAGAAGATTGCAATTATAGATGTAAAGAAATGAATAGCAGTCGGGTGTACACTGGGCAACGTCAGACGATGCAACGAAATGCGCTGACGGCAGATTTCACAACCGGTCTCCAACCAAATGGATTGAACAATTCCGAAAGGTCTTTTTCAAGACCACTTTTGTTTATCTCTATAAATATCGAGGGACTTTCTCGAAAGAAAGAAGTCATATTAGCTAACCTGTGCCTAAAACATGCATGTGACATCCTGCCAGTCCAGGAAGCACGCAGGGGGAGTACTAGATACCGTCCAAGAATTGCTGGTATGGAACCAATCCCGGAAGGGCCTCACGACAAATATGGCAGTGCCATCTTTGCTAGACCTAACATGAACATCATCTCAGCCTCATTGCTGAAGACAATCACACCGAGCTCCTCACAGTGCGTACTCCATTCATCTGTATCACATCAGTCTACAAACCACCCGAGACCACTTTCAGCTTTGGAACACCAGCCAACTTCAACCACCAGGATGTAAACTTTGTCATTGGCGATTTCAACTGTAGAAGCACAGCTTGGGGATACCCAGATTCTGATGCAAATGTGACAAGTCTATAAATATGGACTGAGGCTCATGAATTGCATCTGATCCACGACCCAAAGCTCCCATCTTCCTTCAACAGTGGCAGGTGGAAAAGAGGGTATAATCTTTGTGTCTTCAAAAGTATCTGGGCAATGTGTGAAGACTATGGGTGACCCTATCCCTCGCACTGAACATAGGCCTGTCATCTGCACCGTGAATTCCGTGGTGATGCCTGAAGAGGTACCATTCAAGATGAGGTTTAACTTCAAGAAGTTTGAATGGACGAAGTTCAGTGAAGAGCTTGACTCGGTGATAATAAACATTCCTTCACAACCTGAAATGTACGACACATTTTTTGTATGCATCCATCTAGTTTCAAGGAAAACTATTCCGAGAGGATGTATAACTCAATACGTTCCAGGCATGTCCGGTGATGACAAACAGCTGTTAGAAAAGTATCAGGCCCTCTATGAAGAGGATCCATTTGCTGAAGAAACTATCCAAGCTGGAGAAACACTGTTGGAAACAATCACAGCAACTCGCATGGCCAAGTGGAGCAACCTGGTTGAGAACCTTGACATGAAGCTGAATGGTAGACAGGCCTGGAAACTGCTTAATAACCTTAGCGGCGACCCTGTAAAACCACAGAACAACTTCACGGGAGTGACACCTGATCAAGGGCGATCCAGCTGCTGCTGAATGGTAAAACAAAATGGAGGGCGTCCACAGGAGCTCTTCAGCGTGATTTGGAAGCAGAGAATCACTTCCTTCGAGATCCCTTCTCGATGGTTGAACTTGAAGCTGCGATCTCCAGCTTGAAGATGTACAATGCTGCTGGTTTCGATGACCTACGAGTAAAACATTGGAGTGGTTACTTAGCCTAATGAACACATGTGTTGCCATGCTACAGTACATATCCCTAAAATGTGGAGGAAATCTCGAGTCATTGCTCTACTCAAGCCTGGTAAAGAACCAAACGACCCGAAAAATTTTCGACCTACTTCCCTGTTATGCCATACCTTCAAGATGCTGGAACGCCTGGTACTTAACCGAATCAGTAACATCCTCGAAGAGAAGTTCATTCCACAACAAGCAGGCTTTTGTGCTGGCAAATCATGTTGTAGCCAGATCTTGAATCTCACCCAACACATCGAGGATGGTTTTGAATGCGGTGAGATAACGGGAGTAGCCTTCGTTGACTTAACAGCTGCATACGCAACTGTGAATCATCGGAATCTGTCAAACAAAGTGTATGGCCTTACCAAGGACCACCAACTAACATCCCTAATCAGCATCTTCCTTCAGAACGGAAGATTCCATGTCTCGCTACAGGGTAAAAGGAGTAGATTGCGAACCCAGAAGAACGATCTCCCTTATGGTAGCGTGCTGGCTGCAGCGCTGTAAAACATCTACACAAATGGTCAGTCAATTCCAGCAAGTACCAGGCTCTTCATCTACGCCGACGACACAGCAGTAGCTGCGGAGGGCTCATCCTTTGAAGAAGTGGAAGGAAAGCTGACTTCAGCGATGGACGAACTCTCCAAGTACAGTACTATGATGCCAACCATCTGAAGCCGAACCCTAACAGGACACAAGTGTGTGCGTTCCATCTACGAAACAGGGAAGCACGACGACAGTTGGACATCACATGGCGAGGGGAGCGATTGAAACATTGCCCAACACCAGTTTACCTAGGTGTCACACTAGACCGTGTTCTAACGTACAGACAGCAATGTATGAACACGAGACAAAAGGTCAGTGCTCGCAATGGCATACTCAAGAAGCTGATCGGCAGCACCTGGGGAGCCAGCCCGCACATCCTGAGGACTCCCGGACTTGCACTGTGTGTGTCAGCTGCTGAGTAAGCCGCTCCTGTGTGGAACGCTTCAGCACATGCTAAGCAGGTTGATACTGCTGTCAACGACACTGCAAGGATAATCTCGGGATGCCTGAAACCAACACCAGTGCTCAAACTATACCCTATTGTTGGAATAGCCCCACCCAACACCCAGAGGGCCACAGCTGCGGAAGCCGAGAGAACAAAGCAGGAGAATGACCATATGGTGAACAGGCAGCAAGGTCTTGCCTCAGATCCCGCAAGAGTTTCCTAGCTAGGACTCTGTCGCTGGAGAGAACACCAGAGACAACTCGTCTCAACAGATGGAGGAGCTCACTGTACACAGACATGTCACCAAAGGCAGAACTGGCTCCTGGCGCCGATCTGTCTCATCCAGAGTTGAGGTCCCTCAGTCGCTTAAGAGTGGGTGTCCCTCGATGCAAGACCAACCTGCAAAAATGGGGGAACCTTCCAGCAGACGCAGACACCTCTTGTGAATGTGGAGCTAAACAAGACCCAAGCCACCCACTTAGCTGCCCCTCCTGGACAACCCATGCACAATGGAATATGGTTTTAGAGGAAGTAACAAGGCCATTGCAGCTGCAGTTTTGTGGAAATGTTAACCGTACACGGAAATGAATGAATTAATAATTAGTTTCAAAAACCAGCTAAGGTCTTACCTCCCAAAGCCAGGTACACTCGCGTATAAATAAAATGGGTCCCTCGTGTAGTTAAACCCTTTGGCATAACATTTTGGTTAAATTCCTGGTCCTCGGCGAAGGAGGCATAACAAGATTTCGTTTAAGCCCACATAAAAATCCCTAGCATTATTGGTTCTCGAAATATAATGGGCGGATGACCTAGCTGTTTGTTAAAGTTTGGGTAAATCTATAAAATAAGTGCAGCATAGCAAAAAGAGTGCCTTTGCACCTATGAGGTTTTGTAGAGCTTACTAAGACACTCTTTTTGCTATGCTGCACTTATTTTATAGATTTACCCAAACTTTAACAAACAGCTAGGTCATCCGCCCATTATATTTCGAGAACCAATAATGCTAGGGATTTTTATGTGGGCTTAAACGAAATCTTGTTATGCCTCCTTCGCCGAGGACCAGGAATTTAACCAAAATGTTATGCCAAAGGGTTTAACTACACGAGGGACCCATTTTATTTATACGCGAGTGTACCTGGCTTTGGGAGGTAAGACCTTAGCTGGTTTTTGAAACTAATTATTAATTAATTCATTTCCGTGTCCGGTTAACATTTCCACAAAACTGCAGCTGCAATGACCTTGTTACTTCCTCTAAAACCATATTCCATTGTGCATGGGTTGTCCAGGAGGGGCAGCTAAGTGGGTGGCTTGGGTCTTGTTTAGCTCCACATTCACAAGAGGTGTCTGCGTCTGCTGGAAGGTTCCCCCATTTTTGCAGGTTGGTCTTGCATCGAGGGACACCCACTCTTAAGCGACTGAGGGACCTAAACTCTGGATGAGACAGATCGGCGCCAGGAGCCAGTTCTGCCTTTGGTGACATGTCTGTGTACAGTGAGCTCCTCCATCTGTTGAGACGAGTTGTCTCTGGTGTTCTCTCCAGCGACAGAGTCCTAGCTAGGAAACTCTTGCGGGATCTGAGGCAGACCTTGCTGCCTGTTCACCATATGGTCATTCTCCTGCTTTGTTCTCTCGGCTTCCGCAGCTGTGGCCCTCCGGGTGTTGGGTGGGGCTATTCCAACAATAGGGTATAGTTTGAGCACTGGTGTTGGTTTCAGGCATCCCGAGATTATCCTTGCAGTGTCGTTGACAGCAGTATCAACCTGCTTAGCATGTGCTGAAGCGTTCCACACAGGAGCGGCTTACTCAGCAGCTGACACACACAGTGCAAGTCCGGGAGTCCTCAGGATGTGCGGGCTGGCTCCCCAGGTGCTGCCGATCAGCTTCTTGAGTATGCCATTGCGAGCACTGACCTTTTGTCTCGTGTTCAGACATTGCTGTCTGTACGTTAGAGAACGGTCTAGTGTGACACCTAGGTAAACTGGTGTTGGGCAATGTTTCAATCGCTCCCCTCGCCATGTGATGTCCAACTGTCGTCGTGCTTCCCTGTTTCGTAGATGGAACGCACACACTTGTGTCCTGTTAGGGTTCGGCTTCAGATGGTCACGTGTCCCAAAGCCAGGTACACTCGCGTGTAAATAAAATTGGTCCCTCGTGTAGTTAGGCCCTTTGTCAAAGTTTGCAAGATAAATAATAAAGTCAAAAGGCGGACGTCACCCCGAGTCCTATGATACCTCGCACGTTTAAATCAGACCATCCGTTCGCGGGATATCGGCGGAAAAAAACCTCCAGGTATAGTCAGCTTCCAAAAAGAGTGTCTGGGTCAGCTTCCTCCTCAGGCCACTACTGTTCGGTTTTTGTTCTAGGGACAAATCCGATTATTGGTTTAAGTCAAACATACTACTGTGTAAAATTATTAGTTTCGGAAATATAGCCTACTTACCAAATTGAACCTTTTCGGAAAAAATCTAAAAAAATATATTGTTTTGTTCTAACGATAAAGGGTATATAGACCTTTCGTTTGAGCCATCCCACAACGTTCTGTGATGAATAGTTTTGAAAGTAAAGCCCACTTTCTAAATAATATATTTTTATATTTTTCAAAACATTTTTAAAATATAACGAGTCGTTCATAGGAGGGGGGAGGGCTATCAGCTCGAGTCATTTCAGACCTCGTACAAGTCTTCAGCATTATCGGTTCGCGAGATATCGGAAATATTACATGGCTGAAGCGCGTGCAATTTAAAAACTGCTCACGGTATGGGTTTAAACAGCTACTGCTCATCAACTTTCCCTCTCCTCATAGTACTGAATCCTTGCGGACATACCTGAAAACACCTCAATGAAGAGGATAAATAAAGTACTGATTTTGTTAGTGCTGGCGGACCCGCGACAATAACTTAATGTACATATGTGGAATATTATGAGCAATATAGTGAACGGATTATTGTAGCAAAAATCAATACTAAACCTACCTGCACCACAGTGGTACAAGTCTATATGCCTACCAGTCAAGCTGATGATGAGGATGTTGAAAAGGTCTACGAAGAAATAGACGAAATTCTGAGGTATATCAAGGGTGATGAAAATGTTATAGTAATGGGAGATTGGAATGCTGTGGTAGGAAAAGGGAGAGAAGGGAAGATAGTAGGAGATTTCAGATTAGGTGAAAGGAATGATCGAGGAAGCAGGCTGGTAGAATTCTGCACCGAGCATGAATTGGTCATAGCTAACACCTTATTCAATAACCACAATAGAAGAATATACACATGGATGAGACCAGGAGATACAGGGCGTTACCAAATCGATTTCATTATGGTCAAGCAGAGGTTTCGAAACCAGATTTTGGATTGTAAAACATATCCTGGTGCTGCCATAAACTCTGACCACAATCTGGTTGTAATGAATTGCAGATTAAAGTTGAAGAAACTGAAGAAAAGTCAAAAGCCAAAAAGGTGGGCAATAGACAGACTGAAATAGAAGGATGTAAACGAAAGATTCAAGAAGAGTATAAAGGAAGGACTAATGAAAAACCCTAAGCAAACTTCAATTGCAGACGAATGGGCACTTTTGAAGAATGAAATAACAAAATCCGCAGAAGAAAACATTGGTAGAAAAGAAAGAATAGGGAGAAAACCGTGGATCACTCAGGATATACTAGAATTAATGGATGCAAAGCGGAAACACAAGAATGTAAGAGATGAAAAGGGGAAAGCAGAATACAGACGTCT